>CM076673.1:108962140-109674640 GCA_038501925.1 Xenopus petersii | reverse complement strand
TGTGCAGCAGTATTCCCTTAGCATTAAAAACTCTAAATGACAAGTTGAGATGGGACAGTCAGGTTGGCAAAACAGTCAGGTTTATGAACTTCAAGTAATAATTACTTACAAAAGCAGAACTATCAGTAAAAAACGATCAATGTGACCTATATGTAAGTTTTAGTGTAGATTGATATTTTGAAAAGAAAACTTTTTTTGTGTCAGTATCTATTTAAGACAGACAAAGACAATGTCATAGCTTTTGGAAAACACATCCAGAAAGTGTTTTGGCTTAACTGGGCCTATTCTCTAAAAGGCTATTTTTTGTCTTTGATTTTAAATGAAATGAAAAAAAAAAGTATTCTTATAATCAACTCTTACTGATATCAATATGTATAAATGTTGATTACAAAAGCCATACATGTCCATCAAAGTACTACATGAATATCCAACTGTATTACCAAAACTACCAACAGCTTTGTGCAAGTTCCTCAGTTCAGATACATATGTTGGATTTTGCTCAGCACTATGACTGTAGACCTTTCCATTTAAATAAGGAGTCCATGTTTGCACTATGCGACACCATTAATAATATAGGTAAAGGACTCATTATCTAGAAACCCATTATCAAGAAATAGCCAAATTATGGAAAGGCTATAGACTTTATTTTAAACAAATAATTTTAATTTTTGGAAATTATTTCCTTTTCTCTCTGTAACAATAAAACAGTTCCTTGTACTGTATCCTAACTGGAGGCAAAACAATTCATTTGGGTTTATTTAATGTTTAAATTATATTTTAGTATGGAGATACAAATTACAGAACGTTCCTTGAAAGCCCCCAGGTCCCAAGCATTCTGGATAATAGGTTCCATACCTGTATAGGTCTCTGAAATAAATGCTGAGATGCCTGAAACTGTTTATATGCTTAATTATCCAGAGCAGCCTTTAAAATTTACATCATTTTAACTCTTTACCTGACAAGCACATAGGTACTGCATCAAGTATGCAGATTTCTGGAGCAGTGCTTTGGAAATTTGGTAGTATACTGCTGGGCTTTTTGACCTATGCAAGTGAGAAATCTCCATAAAACTGTATATATTTTGTATTTGCACTTTCAGGAGACAAGGGACTTTCATGCATAAAATAAATAATGTTTCTGATATTTATGTTTATATTATGGGAAATATGATTTTTTGACATTTAGAACCCTATATCTTAGTGTAATTACACCAAAAGACTAACAAATTTTGAGAGCTTAGAATGTCGTAAAAAAACTATATTTATTTTTCCTAGGTAAGCTAAAAGACCCCCCCCCCCAGGAAAGACCCCTAAAGTGAAAGAGCAAAATGTTCAAAAATGGTCTGGCAAAAAAGTATCAAACCAGCTGGCAGTGAAAGTGTGGCTGGACCTTCATTCTGTGTCTTCTTTAGATACTATTAAGGAATATATATAATGGTTCTAGCATTTAGCTAATAGGTATTAAAGTCCAGCCAAAGTTAGACTGATGACTGATAGAAGGTTTTGTTCCTATTATTTCTGTATTTAGCAAGTTCTAAAGAATGACATAGCAGATTTGCTTCTACTTTCTGCCAGTTCTTGTTATGCACTTAAGATACAGTACACCAGGTCACAGTTGATCAACATACACTAATCCAGAAAAGAGAAATGAGTATGCCAACCGTTTTTATAGTATTTTTTTTTTTTTTTTTTTTAATCCTGACGAAAAATCAACCATGTTAAACTTGCTATCAGAAAAATACAGGGAAATATATATATATATATATATATATATATATATATATATATATATATATATTTATTGTAGCCCTTGCTGCTGTAGTTGCAACTAATGAGGATCAAGTATTTTCAAAGATCAAGGGCATATGCTCAGTAAATGTAAAATTCTAAAAGATGAAGCTGACATTTCTGGCATTAATCAGAGAAAAGAACGGCGTTAACATGGTTCAAGTACACTGTGATCTTGTACAGCTTATTAAGAGCACAGAGAACATCTAACGCTGTCATACACACTGGCTATATGTTTTTTACAGTGTATATAAATATACAAATGAAAAACATTTGTGTTGCATTAACAGTACAGGTAGGGGACCGTTTATATATGTCCCAACATGACAAATGGAAAGAGGAAAAAGATCTGCAGTGCATAGCGAGTTTAAATTTTTTTTAACACACTCTTTTAAGGTCACACCCCCTAATTACCATGTCCATTTTACAAAATGTGGCAGGTTATGAATGTTTAAACACATTTCTGGGGGTTTTAGGGCCATGTTTAATGTGTTATAGCAGTTTGGCTAATGAAGGTGAAATTGCCCTTTAAGCTGCTAGTCAGTAGTCCCAAGAGACTTGCTTATCTTAAGTAGTTACAATTGTATCTTTCCATATCTTAAATTGTTAAAAATATATATATGTGCAGGTGCTGAGTGTTCTTGGCTCTCTGCCAAAAAGGATAATTTTAATTACATTTCAGAAACCTTGTATCTTTTTCTGGCGTCAGATCAATTGAAACTCTGGACTTTTTAATAAAAATCTAGGACTGTGGGCTGAGCTGTCAAAATCAGGACCATTTCGCAGAAAACGGGACAGTTGTGAGGTTTACCTAGAATGATTAGGACCTGGGTTTTCTAGATAACAAATCTTTCTGTATTTTGGATCTTGGTTCCTCATACCTTATGTCTACTCAGGGTCGATCCTGGCCCCTTTGCTGCCTGAGGCAGTTTGAAAACCAGAAATTCGGGTTTTAAAGTTACCAGAAGCTGCATTTTTTGGTGCAGCGCCCCTGAGTCTACTAAAAAATCTTGTAAACATTAAATAAACCCAATAGGCTGCTTTTGCTTCCACTAAGGATTAATATATCTTAGTTGGGATCAAGTACAAGATTCTGTTTTATTATTACAGAGATAAAGGAAATCATTTTTAAAAAAATTTGGATTAAGGAATAAAACACTCCTTAGAGTAAGCTTAGTGAAACTTGAACTTTAGGAGGAACTAACTTACCTAACATTAGGGAATATAATGAGTCAGCACTCCTTAGATACATTACTAATTGGCACTTGAACATATCTACCCAACCACCACATCACTTGATCAACACCTAGTTAAAGGCTACTCTTTGAATTTTCTTCTGCACACATCTTTAATTGAACATCCCACACAACATGCATTATTTATAGATGCCTACAAAACATGGCATTCAGTTAGACATAGACACGGACTATTGCCAAATACCTTGATTTATCTAACGTGCATAGGCAACAAAGACTTTCTGATCGGAATATGCAATCCCATCCTCCATCAGTGGTATGGACAAGGACACTTCAAGACTTACTGAATGATGATTAGACCCCCAATCCCTGGCAGATTTGAAAGAATAATTTCTATTCACAACCCCACACTCATTTCTCTGTTTACAGCTTACACATTTTGCAGTAAAACTTTAAAGACATCTTACACACACAAATAAAAAAGCCCAATAAATTGTATCTGGTCAGACAAAAAAGCAAAACAAACAGGGGAGGGTTCAGTAAAAGATTCAGTGGTAGACAGGTTAGATGAGATAGTGGGCAAAGAAAGGGAAAATGGGGGAGGAGATTTGGCTGGGGATACTGTTAAGGAGAGGGAGGACCACATGTCATATGTTCAATACGGTGCCAGTATTAAATGTATGTTTACAAATGCAAGAAGTCTGGCTGGTAAAATGGCAGAGCTGGAACTGCTGGTGATGGAAGGAAAATATGACGTGACTGGTGTGGCCGAAACATGGCTGAATGAGTCGCATGACTGGGCAGTAAATATCAGTGGCTATACTTTGTTTCGGAGGGACAGAGGCAATAGAAAAGGAGGAGGGGTATGTCTGTATGTTAGGCAGGATTTAAAAGCTCATATAAAGGAGGAGGTTATGTTAGAAAATGAGGGGGCAGAAGTCGTATGGGTGGAGTTCTTCACCAATTGTAAAGAATCCAGCAAATTAATTGTAGGCGTATGCTATAGACCCCCTAATGTAAGTGAGGAGGAAGAGGCAAAGCTCCTAATGCAAATAGAAAAGGCTACTAGTTTAGGTAAAGTAATGATAATGGGGGATTTTAATTACCCAGATATTGACTGGAGCAACGGTACTGCTAGATCAGTTAATGGGAACAAGTTTATAAACTTATTGCACGACAATTTTTTAGCACAGGTTGTTGAGGAGCCTACCAGAAAAAATGCTATTCTTGATTTAGTGATCTCAAATGAGCCAGAACTTATAGCAAATGTGCAAGTCATTGAACCCCTGGGTAATAGTGACCATAAGGTTATATCTTTTAATGTCTGGTGCAAAAAACAAAAATATACTGGGGCAACAAAAACCATGAATTTTGCAAAAGCTAATTTTAGTGCCTTGAGGGCTGCCCTACAGAGCATTGATTGGGGCATTAGGTTTTCAGCTAAAAACACAGAACAGAAATGGTTGTCCTTTAAAATGATATTAAATCATTACTGTTCTCAATTTATTCCCTTAAGGACTAAACGTAGAAGCTCTAAGAATCATCCTGTGTGGCTTAATACAGAAGTAAAGAAGTTAATGGGACAGAAGAGAAAGGCATTTAAAAACTACAAATCTGTAGGGACAGAAGCTGCATTTAATGAATATAAACACTGTAATAAATGTTGTAAATCAGCAATCCGGAAGGCTAAGAAAAGAAATGAAGAGTTAATTGCGGTGGAGGTGAAAACTAACCCTAAAAAGTTTTTTAAATATATTAATAGTAAAAAGATGCAGGTTGAGAGTGTTGCTCCATTAAAAAATGGTACCAGTATGGTTGTAACAGATACAGATAAGGCAAATGTGTTAAATCAGTTCTTTTCCTCAGTGTATACAATAGAGGAGTCTGGGTTCACAGGCTCACTTAATAACTGCACGAATGATTCAGCTCAATCTAGTCAGTGGCTGACTCAGGATATGATTCAAAAAGCTTTAATACAAATTAATGTAAACAAGGCTCCAGGGCCTGATGGCATACACCCCCGGGTTCTAAGAGAGCTTAGTTCAGTTTTAGACCAGCCCTTATTTTTGATTTTCTCAGATTCACTGTCATCTGGTATGGTGCCTATGGATTGGAGAAAAGCTGATGTTATTCCAATATTTAAAAAGGGATTACGATCTCAGCCTGGCAATTATAGGCCAGTAAGCTTGACATCTGTGGTGGGCAAATTATTTGAAGGCTTGTTAAGGGATCACATTCAAAATTTTGTCCTAATGAATGGCATTATGAGCAACAATCAGCATGGCTTTATGAAGGATAGGTCATGTCAGACGAATTTGATTGCATTTTATGATGTGGTAAGTAAGATTCTGGATAGTGGGGGGGCAGTAGATGTGATCTATTTGGATTTCGCCAAAGCGTTTGATACTGTGCCCCACAAACGACTGCTTTCTAAACTAAGGTCTGTTGGGCTTAATGAAGTTGTTTGCACATGGATAGGAAACTGGCTACAGGATCGGGTACAGAGGGTAGTTGTTAATGGGGCATTCTCTAGTTGCAGTAAGGTTCTTAGTGGGGTCCCCCAGGGCTCAGTATTGGGTCCACTTTTATTTAACTTGTTCATTAATGACTTAGGGGAGGGTGTTGTAAGTAATGTATCAGTGTTTGCAGATGACACAAAATTATCCAGCCCAATTAATTCCATCCAGGATGTGGCATCCTTGCAACATGATCTTGACAAACTGGCAATCTGGGCAGCTAAGTGGCAAATGAGATTCAATGTTGATAAATGTAAAGTCATGCACCTGGGATGTAAAAATATCCAAGCCACTTATACCCTTAATGGGACTGCACTAGGCAAATCCATTATGGAAAAGGACCTTGGAGTCCTTGTAGATGATAAACTTGGCTGTAGCAAGCAATGCCAGTCAGCAGCATCAAGGGCAAATAAGGTCTTGAGCTGTATTAAAAGGGGCATAGAGTCAAGGGAGGAGGGGGTCATTCTTCCACTGTATAGAGCACTTGTAAGGCCCCATCTAGAATATGCCGTACAGTTTTGGTCTCCATCACTCAAACAGGACATTATTGTATTAGAGAGGGTACAGAGAAGGGCAACTAAGCTGGTAAAAGGTATTGAAAATCTTAGCTATGAGGAAAGACTGGCCAAATTGGGGATGTTCACGCTGGAGAAGAGGCGCTTAAGGGGTGATATGATGACTATGTATAAATATATAAGGGGATCATATAATAATCTCTCTAATGCTTTATTTACCAGTAGGTCTTTCCAACTGACACAAGGTCACCCATTCCGATTAGAAGAAAAGAGGTTCCGCCTAAATATTCGGAAGGGGTTTTTTACAGTGAGAGCTGTGAAGATGTGGAATTCTCTCCCTGAATCAGTTGTACAGGCTGATACATTAGATAGCTTTAAGAAGGGGTTGGATGGCTTTTTAGCAAGTAAGGGAATACAGGGTTATGGGAAATAGCTCATAGACCAAGTTGATCCAGGGACTAGTCCGATTGCCATTTTGGAGTCAGGAAGGAATTTTTCCCCCTCTAAGGCAAATTGGAGAGGCTTCAGATGGGTTTTTTGCCTTCCTCTGGATCAACTGGCAGATAGGTAGTTAATACAAAAAAAAAAAAAAAGGTTGAACTTGATGGACATGTGTCTTTTTTCAACCTTACTTACTATGTTACTATGTTACACACATACCAAAAATCAGTGAAGATGTTCTTCATATCAAATGGACTTCGGATACCTCAAACACCAAGCAAGTGGACATCCTGAAACAGCACACAAATATCATGAAAACACTCACTTTGGTTATTCAAATTCTGTATAATTCCTACCTCTCCCCGATTAAGAGACACAGAATGGGAGCCCTTCCATCAGATGATTGCCAGTGATTCCTCTCCCAAAATGCAAATCTCATACATAATTTATGGTCTTGCCCTTCAATTCAAACATTCTGCCAAGAAGTAGCATACTACTGGATACAAATAACTGGAAAACTTCTCTAACTCTACATGGAGTGGACATTATTTAGCAATACTGTAGCTTACCCTCAGTTTACAAAATATGAAAAACATTTGGCCAAAAGACTGGCAGTAGTCTCTGTAGCCTCTGTATCCTCTCTGACTATAACTTTAATAAAACAAAAACTATACCATATTTCACTATATTTTCCATAGGAACTGGTTAGAAACTTTAAGAAATAAGGAGCAGAATACAGGATAATTTTTTAACACATGGCTCACATACACAGCCTCCATCCAACTGTCCAGCTGTCAATCAAACATTGTCTGCCCCTCCTCTATGCCTTAGGCATAGAGACTGGGCAGACAATCACTTTCACTTTCCATTCAGAACTTTCTAGATGTCACTGCTCTACACACATTCCCACGTTCTCTTCACCATTTAATTGTGTAGCCAGGGCATGGGGATGGACATCAGGTCCCCCATTCTGGTGCACAAACAAGATTCTGAGATGATGCAAGACTTGCCTTAATAACAGTGTCCCCAAAATGGCTCCTACCTGCTTGCTATCATTATGAATTCCCAGACTGAAGGAAACAAGATTGAAATAATTTATATCATGTAAATAAAGTTAATTTTGCTTGACTAATGTGATAAAATAGGATTTTGAACAATTTTATTTTAAAGAGGATCCAAAAAGGCAGATAATAGACCCACACCATGTTTTTATACACTAAGGGGGGTGGGTCACCTGCTCCTGCCTATCCTACATGGAACTTTAATAAACACCTACAGATGGTGACATCAAACACAATGGAAATATCAAGAACACTCACTCCAATGAAACACTCACTTTAGAGTCCTGTGCCGTTCTAAAGAGATGGACCCAATTCATGCAGGACTTTCACTTATTGTATGGTAGGAATCTTCATTTCTATTCACTAATGACATAAACAACCAAGTGTCCACATATTTCAGGATAGTGACTGGTGACTTCTCATAACAAAAATGTTACAGCAGATTATACACTATCCTTTATAATGCATCGGGTATTATTTGAAGAACAGAAATATGCAATAAGAAAAGTTATATGCATTTCCTCTAATGCACTGCCAAGTCTTTGCTCACATGACAGCATCAGTAATAAGAAATGTATATGAGCTCTCACTGTTCCTATTGCATCTTTTATAATGCAGTCATTTTTCACATTTGTTTAACTCCCATGATGTACTACAAGGTCTTTACTCAAGGGAGGGAAGTCATTGTTGCTGAAAGCAATAAGCTCATGTCGGTATTACTGTGCCACTCAAAATGCTGTGTGCCAAAGATGTTCTTAAATACTCATCAAATTTGGAAAAAAACATAATTCCAAACATTTAAAAAAAACACACACACACAATTTTTCGACTGAAATTAAAGAAAATAGAATTTTAAGTAGCTTTCCAATACAGTATACATCAATTTAAGCAATTCGTTGGTTTTAAGACTCTGAAAACTGCATTTGTTTGTCCCTTTCTGCATTGCTAGTTCTGATACATGAATCAATGTAGCAAAACTCTGCTCTCCTACAACCGAGATTTAAATTGCCACAATTCCCTGCTTGCTTCTTTTGTTAAATGGCTGGTCACAACCAGTGCATATTATAAAGAGAACAATTCGGTTTGTCCCCTAGCAATTAGCTAAACCGATACAAATATATTCCCTAAAATATTGCTTTTAACTTTTGTGACTTGTACTAAAAAAAAAAATCCTTATTTTGATTTACTCATAGAATCTGCCATTGTTCATAAAAGATATTACAAGGTAGAAAGCTGACAAGTTAAAAAAAGTCAAAAAGTTGTGAAGTGTAAAAACAGGCTTAGTCTGACATTTATTTGCATTTTGTACCCTGCTTTCCATCCCATTTGAACTGATGTTTCAGACCATATAGGCACGTGGGCACCCCCATGAATACAGTGCTGTGTACATTTGGCAGTGATTTTTCATGAGGGGCAGTTGGGGGAAGGCACCCCATAGACGCGACGATTCTTCTTGCCGAACGACCGATTTTAGGGAAGCCCGACCAATCCTTCGAAATTATCGTGCGGTTAGTGGTATTCGAACGATCGCACATCTTACGATTTTTCGTCCGACATCTGTCGGGAAATTGATCGGCCAGGTCAAAAAATCTTTGTCGGTCCCAGTGCAATGTATCTATGTTTGCAGGGCCAAGCAGGCAGCTCCCCTTTGTTTTTCTGGCAAATTGGTCTTTTTAGTTGATGGTAAATTCGTACGATCGTTCTGAGAAGATCGTGGTCTCACGATCAGGATCTGATCTTTTAAAAATCTCAACATCTATGGCCAGCTTAAGTGTTTCCTTTCCTGCCCCTTTCAAATCCTCTAACTTTAAGTATGGTAGATGGTAGGGACAGGACTGGCCTGCACCACCAGTACTGAACTCTGCACCTTGCATGGGATTTTTTATCCAGTGTGAGGTGTAGAGATCAGCCAGACCCCAGGCAGAAATACCCCCTGCATTTTGAGTCCCTTAGGACTCTTGCATATCTACTGGATTGTAATAAATGTTGAACAGTGATATAATGTTGAACAGTGATAGGTTCAGAATTATATAACTGGAGAAGAGGTAAAATGGCACATATAAGCTAAAAAGGTGATCTGATTAAAATTAAAAAATAAAAGTGCATTGTGTCATCATAACATGCCATTAACAGTAATAATAGTAATAATAGCAGTACTTTTACGCATCCCACCTAAGAATCACAACCAATAAAGAGAACTCAGTGCTACTGAGAAAGCTATTCTCACAGCAAGCCTATTGCAGTCCCTCTTTGCTCCAATAGAGGCTCTACTGCTGTGCAAACAATAAGAACAGATTCATAGTTGCTATAAAAATTATTACTTAACATGGCTATAGCAGGCAAACAGGCATAATGTTCCCTGGGCTCCATGTGCACTCTTGAGATACTGCTCTGAGCCCTGGGGAGGTGTACATATAGTTCAGGCAGAAGGAGGCGGTACGTATTCATTTACAGAGGAGCATTCAGTACTAATACTATATAATTCTTCTATATCAGTGTCTCATTCAAAACCTTCTATTTATACCATATCCCCAGCTAGCAAACATTGCAATGGGCTGAGTAGATATAACCATCACCACACGCTGAGTACATGGGCATAAAAGAGGTGCCTGCAGTTCCAGCATGGAAAGGTGGCAACAAGTGCAGAAAAACTTGTGGGGTGGTTTGTACTACAGTGAAGGTGTTGGGAGTTGATTGAGAGTTTTGGGAGTGCAGATAATGTTGGTGCTGGGGGTTGTGCATTACAGAGAATATACTTGGAGTGGAGCAGTTGAGTGTGCAAGTAAATGTAAGAGGATAGGAGAGTGAACTGTGAAACATAAGAACTAGGCTGTGAGGCAAGGTGTACATAACAGTGAAGGTAGGTTATTTTTATGCATGACATTATAGTTGCTTGAAGTGTGCTTGAAAGTTGAAACATATAAGTAAGTCATTTGTCATAAATAAATAATTGTAGATTATAAAGAATCATCACCCCACTACTAAAATTTAAAAAGCTGTCACCTTGGAGTTCCATTACAATCACCATTGAACTCTTTGTGTACATTATCCTGCATTTTCCTATACCACTACCAGTTTGACAATGAAAATTATGCAGGCATACAGATCTTTTTTCCCACAGAGCTTACACTCTAACTGATGTACCCAGGGCACGTGTAGATAAATAATTTTTCACTTAATTGCAATTCTTCATAACATTTAACTGCCACAAAATGCTTACCATTAAAAACCTTTGAAAACTGCTATCCTGTATATGCCTTAAGTGAAAGTTATTAAACGTCTGAATAAACGATGCTGCTGTCAATAATTACAACCGCAATGAAGTTAATTAAACGCATTAATAAATATAGGTATGCCAGCCTTCTGTGGAAGTAAAATCTCCATAATAATGCTAAAGCAATTTACAGTACACTGACACTTAATTAAACTGAGATGAAGTGAGAAATTACTACATCGAGGATGCTCACTAAGCACAACCATAAGGAATTTGGGGGATTTGAACAAATCTTAAAAAGGTGCTCAATGAATAATTGCAAATCTCATTAATTAAACGAGGAAGCAACTGTATCGTGACGACAGAAATGTTGAACTTTAATGACATGAGGCTGTTTACAACTGAGGCTTTTATGACAGCCCATTATGCAGAAATGATGGGGAGAATAGTGCTTCTTCTAACTTTATGCCACAGGCACCTGTTTCCTATCCCTTTTCTTGTGCATCATGCAGCTGCTTTGTTCAGAAGACTGAAAGCACTCTCTGTAGATAAAACTTAATTAGCCATCACCAGGCAGATGAAATCAATTCCTCTAGCATCATATAAAGCATTTTGGACAAGTTGCTAGGAAATAAACGAATCCATTAAAGAACCCTCCCCTCAAAACAGAAACATTGCTTCCCAGAAGAAAGAAGTTATAAACAAATTCATAGAAAAAATAGTTTTAGTGTTTTATGAATAATTTAGGCTTGGGTTCTTGTGTGTTAATGTGGTCTGTTCCCTCAGGCAGGTATTGTACTTTAAAATATATATCTGATATATGGATCATTTCATTGTAGCAAAAAAAAAAGAACGTATCTGTTCAGTAAAGATTCACTTTCATATCAAACTAACATAACCAATATTTGAAGGACTGAAACTACAGCTAAAAGAATAGAGCCTGCTAGAATATGCTTTGTTTAATCATACACCATATGCTGTAGCAATAGATTTTCTACTATGATGATATGATGTGAAACCCAAACCAAATTATGACATCTATATATATATAGGCATAATACACTGAATGTGGGACAAAATGTCTAAGGTATAAGCACAAATTTAACCCCTACTTATACAAATATAAGATATAACTATTATGACACATTCATTGTATGCAACTGAAAATACCTCAACTAGTGGTTAATTTTATTTCCAGTATCTGTGTATAACATTATTGAAAGTTAGTAATCACTGCTATGAGACATACTGTAGCTGAATGTATCACCCTTTCTCCAGTATCCATGCTTTTGAGGCCTGTCTCATGTTTTTGCACTGCAGATCAGACATTAACTGGTAACATACCATATGCCTATATACCAGAAGCAACAGAGTATGTGTGTCCTGATAGAATAATGACATCAAGGTGCTATACTTCATATGTTTATTGACCTATTGTCTGACAAATACTCAGTCAGCTATGTATTAAAATTTGAAGGGCAAACTCATGCTTCCCCCTATGTACCCATCTCAGTAAGAGGAATCAAGTTAAGTAATGCATGGTGCTAAGTGGAAACTCTCATCTGCACACTCATTTTTAGAGTGTGAGCTTGTCATATTGTGTGCTTATGCAATTTTCTTGTGCATGTGCAAAGAGCACTGCTAATATGGATTAGTCTGGCAAACCACATGAAGAATATATATATAAAACATAAGTTGGGAGATAGAATATGAGGGTGTTTACTATAAAAGTATGTGCCTACATAGATATATAGACTCATACACAAGACTTTATTTTAACCAATGAATTTACAGTTTGGTGCTGCCGTTTCAAAATCTTACATTTGGCACAGTAAATTATTACTTAATTACTTAATTAGTAATTATTTAAAATGTGCAGCGATTTATTGCATATATACGTCATAAATGCCACAGTTTGACTTTATTGTTATTGCCAATGGAGTGTAATAAATCGATCTACACATCATCTGTCTAGCAATAGATCTATATTTCAGCTTTCAGATAATACAAGGGGCCATTGTATCTGAATAAAAATATGTTTCACTCTTTCTGCATTATTAAGGCAGAAGGTCAGTGAATTGTCTCACAATATCTCAGTTCATTTAAAAAAATGCAGTATGCTACCTAAGAAGAAGGAACCTCGAGTCTTTAACATGTCAGCCTTAAATGTTGTGGATGCTATAAGGAATAATAAAATGAATTATTCTCTCACAGAAGTGTAAGGTTTAATAATGGGATATGACTCATGCACTTGTAGCGTAGTTCCAGCTTGCTGGAAGTCCAAAACCAATACAAATTCAAAACTGCTGACACCCAATGCACCTTACTTGGTGCACACTGAGCATTAGCACTGATTTATTTGGGACAGCGCCTGATCAAGGCAGAATGGAGCGCTGTCCAGAGTGCTGAATGCACCGATTAGAAATTCTATTAGGAAGTTATATACAATTAATTGCAAGTTTGTTTGTTGTTGTCATCACCTGTCGCCCAAACACAAAAAGCCAAGGCATTCAGCTTTTAACTGTGCTTTAAGTCCTGTAAGCTATTTGTACAATCACTGGTTTCTTACCTCACTTCGCCTTGAAAACTCACTTCTCACAATACTAACCACAGGGATGTGCAGAGCGGAGGATATGAACTCTAGTTCCAACATCTCCCCCTTGTTTTGAGGAAACGCCAGAATTGCGCTGACTCCCTGCACCACCACTGTATGGCAGACGCTTTGAAGAAAAGACACTGGGTCGCTACTCCAAGAAGAACTGGAGGCTGAAAATGGCAACATGGGCAGATCTCCAAGACCCGCTTCTATGGCCATCACCACTTCTAAGGACAGATTATAGGGCAAAAGACCTGGCAGCCGGTTGAGGTTTTCCACTGCCAAAAGTAGAGCATCTCTTGGAAACAGCAGATCATCTCTACCTCTGTAAGCAATAGACCCCCTTGGACCATGGTTCGTATTTCTTTTCAAAGTGGGTCCGGCCAATTCCCGCTTTACTTTATGCCTCTGTCTATTTTCCCCCTCCATCCCCTCAGCCTCATCTGCATCTTGATCACGACCTGCGCCAATCTTCTGAAGTCCGGCGTCAATGTCAGGCCAAACTCGGGACAACTGGGTTGTGATGCCCCTTGTTCTCCAGGGCTGCAGCTGCACGGCTCCGATCCTCACCGTGTGCCCGATCCTTTTTAATATTTGACATGGCTGAGGGTGTGAAGACGATCCGGGGACCCTGGCTAATACCAGCGCACAAGGGATCAGCAGACAGACCCTGCTCAGCGTCAGGCACCACCAACTCAGTCTCCCCATCCCTGACATGACAAGGAAAGGAAAGTGTGTGCAGTCACCAGCAACGAGTCACCCCACAAGTCTTGGCAAAAAGGCTTCCTCTCTAGGCGTCTGATCACCAATTGATTCCAATAACCTCATCCTCTCCGGAAAAGTTCTCTGCTTCCATCTCTCTGGACGTCTCTGTGGCATCAACAATCATGAGCAAGAAAAAAAAAGGAATCCGAGAGGCTAAAAATAGATGGTCCCACTTCAACTGAATCCCCAGCGGATGTACAAGATGACATCCCGATCCAGCAGAAGAACTCGGCAAACTTCCCGATCCAACAATCAGCGCCAACATATGAAAAGTCACAACTACATCTGGCTAGAAATCTCTCTCTATATATATGTCTAGCTAAATTGCATTGGTAATTACTAGTATAGCTCCCCTAACTAATAGTCCAGCTTCGTGGAAACGAAAGTTAAAGGGGTTTGCGGCGCAGTTCTTGCGCTTTATCTTTTAAGACCACCGGCTTTACAGCTGCAAAACAATCGTGCCCAGAGTTGAAGTTGCCTGGTAGCCTGGAGCTTTCACCGCTAGCTCCGATCGGTCGCTTGGCTGCGCTAAAATCCCACTGAAGGGGAGAAATTCCAGTCCAAAACGCTACTTCTACTCCAACAGCGCTTCTCTGGCTGCTGACGCCTGGGGGTTGTAGTTCAAAGCCACCCCTACATTAACCGTGGTGATGGTTTTATTGGACTACACGCCCCACAATGCATCGCGCCCGCCTCCCTCCCCCCTCTTATTCTGCTGCAGTAATGAGCCGAGTTTTTAAATAGCGGAAAGCTGACTGACTCGCACCATTCTGGTGGAGCTGCTTTAGTCTGTTGTGCGGTATATGTGTAGGGTTTCTGTTAAATGTGCTAATAATACATATTTTTGATAATTAAGCCTTCCTTTGGCTAGGCAACGACTCCGCGGCTGTGTCAATGCCAATTAACTGACGGGTGCCTGTCCTTGAGTTGCACGAATGAGTGATATTATATCTGTGGAGCACAACAAGACGCTCACAAGTCGTGCGATTTTTATTCTACAAACCAAACATCTCCCGTGCCTTAATAGCTTCTACTGATAGATGTGCAGATTAAAAAGAACGTTTGATTTAAAAGAGCCATGCTCTTTAGAGACATATAAATATGTATTATTTGAAACAGGACCATGAATTTCTATTCATAATCATCAAGTATATTTTCTACCCAGCCCCCACCTCCACATTCTCAAATAAACATACTAAGATGAAATGTTCCTCGAGTGCTGTGACACGTTCAAAGGGCACGATTCAACTTTATCTGTCCTTGAAAAAGCGACAGGGTAGATTTTCATTTAACATCATTTTCATTTGCTGGTGAGGTCTACAAATTCTGCTCAGTGTCGGACTGGCCCACAGGGATACCAGGAAAACTCCCGGTGGGCCCAGGTGTCAGTGGCCCTCTTGCTTCTAACCATTTGGCCTATTTCATGGTCATTCCCTATTTCTTTTTAGGAAAAAAGAGGCTTGATAATGGAACAATAGAGTCTAATAAGTAGATATAAAACACTAGGAGAATAAAGAGGTTAAGTGAGTAGAGGAGGAATAATAGTTTGGAAAGTAGGCCCACAGTCTAAGGTTTTCTGGTGGGCCCCTGGCATCCCAGTCCGTCACTGATTGTGCTACCTGGACTGACTAAAAGTAGGTTTGCTTAGGCTTTGTCTCTGATTTCATTGATCATAGGGTACTTTGACAATGTGGCACTTACAAAAGGTTGTTACTTTGCAGACAGGACAATTACTTTAGTGTAATGGCAATTTTGAGCGTTTAGTCCCCTAGTAGTTTGTAACTATAGGACATGGACAAAACTCTCAAGATCATTTTCTCCTTATAATGAATGTAAATTCTTGACAAGTACCCGCTGCTGTCAGGCAGGGCAGCCATCAGGGGGGGACAGGGGGGAGAGTTGTAGGGGGCCCCGTGGGTAAGGGGGGCCTGGCCAAGCCACACTTACTTAATTAGCCGGGCCTCCCATCTTTCTGAGAGCTGCTGACTTCAGGAAGGCATGGATGTTTAAGGGGCCCTGGCCACCAATTTTCTTATAATGTGTGGGGGGGCCTGGCCACCAATTTTGGACACCAATTTTTTTTCTCATGTGGGGTCCTAACCACCAATATTTTTTAATGGGGAGGGGCCTGGCCACAAATGTTTTTTTATGGGGGGCCTTGATCACCAATATCTTTTTATTTTTTATTAACATGTGGGAACCCTAGCCACCAATATTTTTTTAGTTTTTTTACTGTGTGGTGGGGAGCGGACCTGTGGGGTGGGGAGGGCGGACCTGTAGGTGGGGCTTTCAGTGGGTGCAGCCCAGGGGGCCCAGGAAATTTTGTCATATGGGGCCCTGTGATTTCTGATGGCGACAGACTTTTCAGGTGACAGACTTTCAAAAACAGATGCTGTTTGCCTTTTAAGAAAAATATATCTGCCACAGGAAAAAAATAACACATGCCACCATCATACTTACTTTTCCCAGTCATCCCCCAGCAGACTTACTGTACACTGACAGAGTAACATTATCAGACTTCACTATCAGTGGTGTAAATAGCGTAGACCAGGCCCCATCCCCCTGCAAAAAAATCTTTAAAGGTGTACATTGCACAGTGATACCTACTAGGCCCCCGCCTGCTGACTCCCTGTCTCCTGCTCACCTGTTCCCTACCTTTTGCTTTCCCGGATTTGTTGCAAGGCCACCAAGGCCCAGGCCTAGGGCAGCAGAATTTTATAACACTGGAGAGAGGCAAGTCAGTCTCCAGTGCTGCGCCTGACCTTTAAGAAGTGTGCATGCATGCTTACCCACGCACGCTCAGGAAGGGGGAAGAAGGGAACGATGCAGGTCAGGGGTAAAAGGAAGGGGTCGGCACTGGGAAGGGCTGGGAACAATGAGTAAAGCTGGCATTGGGGCAGGGTGAGAAAGGGGACAGTGCAGGGCAGGGGTAAAAGGAAAGGGATGGTGATGGGAAAGGTTGAGGGGAAGAAGAAGGGGACAGTGCAGGGTAAAGGTAAGAGGAAAAGGACGGAGCTAGGAAGGGCTGGGGGCAATGAGTAAAGCTGGCATTGGGATGGCCAGTTTGTAAATCCGGCCTTGCAGGCAGGTTCATTGGCTCCTGATAAACTGACCCTAATATGTGTGGACCTGACAGGGACCTTGATTGTAAGCTCCACTGGTGCAAGTTTTGATGTGAATGAATGATATATAATCTCTATAAATTGCTGCATATATGTTATATATATGTGTGTGTCAGAAAATTGTTAGAATTGGCACCCCCGGTGAATTCACCTTTCCTTCTCCTTTAAAGGTAAGTGAACTTTTAGTATGACATTCAACGGAAGACGGCACTTCTGATAAGAGAGGGTTTATTGAAATTCCTGCTGGAAAAACCTAACGCGTTTCGGGAGTTATCCCTTAATCATCATAATCAAAACCTATGATTAAGGGATAACTCCCGAAACGCGTTAGGTTTTTCCAGCAGGAATTTCAATAAACCCTCTCGTATCAGAAGTGCCGTCTTCCGTTGAATGTCTTGCCGTATACACAGTGGGGTCACTGTCTGACTGTGCACCTGATTGAAGGGGAGAGCGGTGAGCTAGTGCGGTCCTTCCTTTTTGTTTCTCTATCTACTGAACTTTTAGTATAATGTAGATCGTGTGTGTGATTGTCTCCACCACATTGCGTTTTCAAGTGCAGCTGGAAAGTGGTGGAATAGCAAAGCAAATGATTAGAAATACATAGCAATTTTAAACTTTAAAAGGTGCTAAGTATATCAATCAATAACACAAAAAGTTAAACATTGCTTTTATTTGAAAAGTACTTATATTCCAGAAATAAATGCAAAACCAATCAATATGAACAGGTATGAGTGGTTTGGACAAAAAGTATAAACTATAGAAATTTGATATTGCACAAAATAAAACACGTGAACACAACTGGTTTATTTCTTTATATTCAATGATATATACATACAGTATGCATGATGTAATTGTTGTGTAATCCATTGTCATAATGCTTTTGTATGGATCAGTAAAGAGCCTTACCATTAAGTACACTGTAGCACAAAGTTATAATAGACTGGGAATACACTGTATATCTCTAACACTGCTGTCGATAATGTGTATCTGTAATTGTACTAGTATGAGATCCCTTTATCCATGACCTGATTTCCTAAAAAAAAATTATAACATTTCTTTAGATTTCATAGAACAAAGAAATTTGCTCCAGGCCTACAAAGAGTAGATTATCCATCTGTTTAACAGAAGCAGCTAGTATGAAATATAGCCCCAGGTGAATTTACAGTAAGTCTCAGATTTTATTGTGTTCAGACTCTCAGCATATATTTCAGAACATAATTTTTGTTTTGCCAGTTTTACGCTACAATGAATACTGGTGTTAAGCATCAAGCAGACTTTTTAAATACCAGTTATACTTGCAGGTTGTTTACTGTATGTTCTAATTGAAAACAGTAAGTCACCAAAAGTCAAAAACTAATAGGGTTGTTTTAACCAGGTAGACTTACATTATAAGGAACCAATGAGGTTTCAGGTAAGATCAATCTTTATTTATATTTTAACATCCCTTTTATTTTGAGATTGTGGATATGCAGTTAAAGAGGTGATTCACCAGTAAGTTATCTTATAGTATGTTATAGAATGTCCTATTCCTAGCAGCTTTGCAATTAGTCTGCATTATCTATTTTTGACAGTTTTTGAATTATTTGCTATTCAACATCTTTCTAGATTTTAAATAGCAAATTTCCTTGGCTATATGGTGCCTCTCAACAGGTAGCAACCCTGTGTAGGTTGCAGAAGATTCCAAATAAAGAAAAATTGAACCCGGAGAGCACAGTGCATTTCAAAGCATCATTGTGTGTTTATTATAGGATTTTCAACAAACAACTCTAAGTTCTTTTCTCCTTAACCAGAGCAGACTAGGTCACTGGCTGTCTGCCTATATAGGTCATGATCCGACCTTGGTGCTTCACTATTAGGACTATTAACGCCTTTACAAATTACAGATATTTAAGACAAACACTGTTCTCAACGATTGTCTCCCAATTTGCTGCACGAAAACAGTCCTTTTTCTACTACCGGTTTCCTACTTCCCCCTTGCAAGTCTGTGCCTCCGATTTATCACATCTGGGTTTTCCACAAAACTGGGCACCTTCTAACATTATACATGTTATGCAAAGAAACAGTCAGACTGATTGCATGGGGTACTTGCATTTTCCTAAGTTCCTCTGTCACTTTTTTACTTAGTAAAAATCAAACCAATAAAAAAGTAATTAAAAAGTCTTGTTGGAGTTTTCTCTTCAGCTTTCCTAGCTTCCTAGCTTGTTCCTTACCTCCTGGTCTACTTCATGGACAGAGTTCACTCTTTTCACTGAATTTTAGCTAAAGTGAACACAGCCTCTTGTATTACTCCACGTTTTCTATATCTCATGAAACATTCTTGGAGATACAGTATATTGTAGTATATTGTAGATAAATATAACACATGCATCCATATTAAATGACACTGTGTCCTAAAATGCTTAGTATAAGGGAATGCATAGGCTTTCGTTCTTGTTGTGCCTATAAGACTATGACTGTGCCATTACTGGCATTGCTCTTCCTGCTAAACCAATAGTGATATCATCTGACCATGCTCTCAATCTCACTTGGCCACATGCTTGTTAGTTTGAATTGCGACACAGAGAGAGTGAAAAGGGAAGTGATAATGATGGCTCTAGACAACTGTTCCTGAACCAGTTACAGCTTAAAGGACATTTAAACCCCAAAAGTGTAATAAGTGACCAACCTGTTTGAAATATTTAGATAACTGCCACTCTGGTTGTTAAAATGTCAACAGTAAGGCTGCAACATCCCCATAATTACTTAGAAATCCTTCTCCTCTTCTAACCCACTCTGTCCCCTCCCTCAGGAATTTCCTTTGGCTGTTGGCTCATGAGCATTCTCAGTTCTTCTCAGTTTAGATTACTAAACACACCCTCCAGTCTAACAGCCAATGAAGAGATAGCATTGCTGGTTCCCATAGAAACTCTAGTTGTCAGCTCCTATTTTTTCTCCTAACCACCTCTCCTGAGCTCAGCTTTAACATTACAGTGCTCAAACCCCAGCAGAACTTTTTATAAACTATGCCTGTGTAAACCTGCATTCTGCATTGCATGAACTTTACAGCATACATCTTCTGTTTGCAAATGTCAATGTTACTGATGATGTGTCATAGGCAAAATGGCCACTGGATGAAAGCTGCTATTTGTTTTAGGTGAATGTGATGGCGCTGGCAAATGGAGGAGGTGTATGCAGTACAAATGATGTGGCTTGGGTGGGAAAGATAAGCCCACATTATATACATGGTATGAAAATGTAGGCATGTCCTTTAAACAAAACTGCTAAAACTGCGAACTGCTTTTAGTAACACCTTCATAAAAGCTTGGAAGAAAGAGGAAATGCAAATAATGATTAATACTTATACAATAGGGAAATGTGCAGTTACCCTTTAAACTGCAAAAGTAATAATAGTAATAATAACAGACATTGACCTTTCAATACATTATACACTGCAATGTATGAATGCAGATACATATTCTGACTAATGCTATGGTATTATCATTAATTGAGTGGTAATGTTTAGGAAATAAATTATGAATTATGTAGAAATAGATGTCAAAAGAAGGTTTCTTAACTGTGGTGCCTAGACTCATAGTGAGTTTTCTTTCTTGAGGTCCCAATGTATGTGTCCAATCAGAGAAATATTTAATGAGGAAATGGTCAAATTACCATAATACCATAAAATTAACATAATGTGTATGTCATATGTTCTCTTTTTATCATATGATTTTTATAATAGAAAAGCAATTGACTTTTTAAAAATGCTTCCCTTATTCCAGAAGTGAAGAGTAGGGCCAGTGTTGTTTGTTTCATGACTATAGGTAACATCTGTAGCTATAGTTATCTCATTCTGCAGAGAATTAATACAATATTTTGCTTACATTTTTCACTTGTCCTGGCTGTCCTCTGAGTCTTCCCTTCCATATCAATGTTTTTTTTTAATTTCTCCTACTAGTAAAAATGAAATCTTAATTAGTAATTAGCACTCAGCAGGCTGTTTCATTGCCGTTATCGGTTTACTCTGTTTAAAATAACATCTGCAATTACATAATTTCCAAGTTGAAGAAAGTATTGTCCTTTATCATTTGAAATAACCTCTGGCTTTAATTAATTGAGAAGTTCATACACTAGCTCTTCATTAACCAGAAAAATAATAATTATAGATGTATACCATAAGAGTACCCTCCAACTGTTTATGAAGCACTGTCTCCTATCAATTACTCTTATGAGACAAGAAACCTAAGTTTTGGTTCTGTTTACGAACTTAAAGGAGAACTGAAGCTTAAATAAAGAAGTAGACTAGAAATTGAACATTGAGGGGATTATTTTTCAAAATCCAAATGTTCTAATTTTTTCCTGAAAACCACTCCAACCAAATCCACACTGACTTATTTCTCCTATTTATCAATACATTTTCCCAAAAATTTGTTGGGTGGGAAAAGGCGTAGGGACCAACTCAAAATGTACAGTACAGTAGAAGTATAATTAAATGTCACAGTATAAGGCTGATTATTAATTAATACAGATAATTACTACATGGCAGCACAGAAACCAGTGCAACTAGCATCATCTTATATTACAGGCCCTCGTTTTCTGCTTGATCATTTGAGACGACCCCTAATCTTAGCTTCTCAACAGCTGCTCAGAGTCCACTGAGCATGTCAGTGTCACAGGCTCTTTCCAAGATAGTGACCCCCAGTGAAAAGTTTGAAGTCTTAGATAATTGTTGCTATAGAGAAGCTGAAACTTTAGACTGGTGCAATAAGTTCAGTATATAACATACTGTATGTCATATTTGCTGTATTCATTTTTAAGTTCTCCTTTAAAGAGCATTGTTCATGTCACAACATAGCTTGCTTTTAAGGACAAAGATAGCAAATCATGCTTCAGGATAAGTGATTGGGGTAATAAGATAGAATACTTGGATTAAATATCATCTATACTATATTAGCACATTTGGACTGGTTTGCATAACGAGAGATTATTGCAACATCTCTAATGTTAGTTATTTACTAAGGCTGTTCTTTTAGTGCTGAACCAAAATGCATAGCCTGTCTGTGTGTAATAAGGATCATATGGGAAGCTTGTCAGCTACAATATCACAGCATGGAACATGTAAACAAATAAAAGACAGCCAATTTATTCACTGTTTTATTCTGTACAAAGCATTGTGCTTTGTAATTCAGATTAACCTTCCTAGTCATAAACTGGTTCAACCTGGATCTATTCAGTCCTTAGAATACAAATCATTTTGACTCTAGTCATGTATCTAAGCATAGCCTTAATTTACAAGGTAAAAGGAAAAGGAAAAAACATGTTTTTATATTGACTATTGAGCAGAAACATGCACAGTCTATCTGCATGTTTTCCTGTATCATCTCCTGCAAAGACTGCATATTATTTTTGGAGTGCCAAATATGCATGAATTAAATAGGTCTAAGTACTTATTTAAATTTTGGTCTGATTAAATGCAATTATTTTTCCACACATAATAATCTATGCTGTAAGCAACAGGCCAAGGAGCCTGATGACAAGACAAGATATGTGCAAGCCTGTTTGTATCAATTCTGGGAATAGATGTATAACTAGCCTTGATCCCAATGACAATATCAGTTGTAATGTAAACAAAATTCCTCTTGAAAAAAGATGCCACATTTCTCACATTTTTTTAGGGCACTGATGTTAAGTATTGTAGTATTAAGTGCAGTTAGAATCAGAAGCAATACAGAGTTGATAGATATGCCGCCCTCTGGAAACTGATTTCTAACAAAGGTATATACAGCAGAAACATTAAGGAATCTATTGATTAACACTGTATAGTAGCTGAGAGCTTGTTTTTCCCTGGCCATCCCTAGTCAGCATCAACCTTCGGGTATTCCCCCATCCCACAGATGTGTCCCCTAGCAGCATTTATAACCCCGCCTTCTCACTTCCTCCATGCTTTTTTTTTCTCTCTCTATCGATGTTAACCATGTCTCCAGCAGGAGATGTATTTTTCTTTTGTCGCTCATCCAGTCCTCATTAGGGATGGATTCCGGGTGCAGTTCTGCCTCTCTCCCCCCGAAGTGCAGCAAGGTGTTTGTCTGACACATCCATTCTGGAGGTCCCTCTTTGCTGCCAGGGACATTGGTGGATTTCTAGATGCGCGGATGCATAAGACGTGGTGATGTCATTAGGCTGCACCAAATCTTTGGTGCCAAATTTTAAAGGTTTGTCCGGTTCCCAGTGTCTCTGCCTATAGTCTGGTAGTTTTTTTACTGTGCTATTGCTCCTAGCAGACTGCCAGCTGCTGAGAATTGTGCCAACCCCCCAGGCTATGATAAGTCACTATTCAGGTAAGTTATTATTACGAAAAGAAGCATTATCTTTATGATGTGATTCATTTGTTTCTAAATGGAAGATTTTGCTGGGAAAAGGAAATTGACCTCTGAATCTCACTTGGAAATTGTGGTAATCTGCAAAGCTTGTGTAGGGATGTGATAATTTAGACACCCTCACATAATATTGGCAGGCACATCCTAAAGGTTTTAGACACCTAAATGGGTCCTAATGGGGACTTGTGTCATTGTGCTGCTTATGTAAGCCCCTCTTGTTCTCACAGTGTACTGTAGATGGCACTGCCATTGCGTTAGCCCTTACCAAGCAGGCAGGAAGGGAATGGGTAGCGGGACCTAGGAGCTTTGGCCCTAGTAAAGTGGATAACTATACTCTTTCATAGATCACTCTAGGAGTGATAGATTGGTTATATAGTTGAGCAGCTCAAGGCTCCGACAAGGAGAGTCAGAGGGATTAAGATCCCGGGTACTAATAACCCGGAAGTGCATAGACTTAGGGATGGTAGAATTTCCCCTAGGTTCCACTTAGGGCACAGGCTAAAAGCTGGGGTTCCTTCTCAATTGCTGCTTAACTACTGCTGTAACTGTTCCCTTGACTGCAGGGACCAAACTGTGTTCTTTGGTACTGTGAGTATAAGATAATCCTTTATGCTATATGTCCTATGTACTCCTATGTGGATTGTTCTGTAAATAAACTCAGTTCCTGTTCAAGAATAAAAGAACCAGTGGCGCCCAGTTCTTGTGCATTAGCACATTGTTACAGTTGCACTACACCCTGCCTCCACACCATTCAAAGGCTTGCACCTGAGAGAAAGGTCTCATCCGTGGCACAATTATAAGTAAGCTCATAATATAAACGGTGCCACACAATTTATTATAGCACTACACTTGTAAAAATCCCGCTGCAAAGGGGAAAAGGCTCTGTTAGCAGTGCATCCTGGAGATACTTGATAAGGATTTAGAACAGTCTTCCCCAGCCAGGAAGTCTAAGTCTCTGGAGCATGATATTCAAGCATCCCCTTCGGTTGCAGAGTCTGCAGCTTCTAATCCCTTCCCTGCAGATAGTCTATCTTGGATATCACAGGTTGTGACTCGGGGTATTAAGGAGGTGACCGTTAAGCCAGTTCAATCAAGTTCCAGACAAAGGGGGGCACCTTTTGATGAATAAGATTAAGCGGAGGAGGAGACAGAGGATGAATCTGAGCCCTCTTTTCATGTAAAATTAATTCCAATCTTGATAAAGGCTGTCAGGCACTCTCCTGTGCTGCAAGATGAGGAACAAGCAACCACATCTTTTTTCATTTCTAAGAAAAGAAAGCAGACTTTTCCCATGCACAAGGAGGTGGAGGAATTGCTTTCAACAGAATGGCAAAAGGGACCTGGAAGGATTCCGATGGAACCCAGACCTGAGAAAATCTACCCCTTCCCTTCAGGAGTCTCTAAAGTGTGGGATTCACCCCCAACAGTGGATGCTTCTGTGGCTCAAAGACAGCTTTGCCAATAGACGATTTGTCAGCATAAAAGCATCCGATGGAGAAAAGGATGGAAACCGAATGAAGGAAAGCATATATTGTAGCTGGAGAAATGTTGAGACCTTCTATCTCCTAAATTTCGGTAATTAAAGCTTTGTCTCTTTGAACAGATTCTGCCTCTGAAGTATTTAATGAGGAGAGTTAAAGTGAGCAGTCTTTACAGATCCTAGATATTAAGATGGCTTGCAATTTTTGGCTCGAGGCCGCAGTGGATCTTACCAGGTTGGCAACGAAAGGTATGACCTTCTCTGTTGCAGCCTTTAGAGCCTTGTGGTTGAAGGCCTGGTTTGCGGATACAGCTTCTAAAAATGTTCTCTGCAGGCTCCCCTTCGAGGGACAAATACTTTTTGGAAAAGTTTTGGAAGAAATAATTAATAAGTCTTCAGGAGGGCAGAGCTCTTTTCTTCCCCAAACTCCGAAACACTTTAGAAATCAGGATCGTTTCATGCCCAGACGGAGAGAGGACACAAGGTCCTATATACCAGGCAAAGAATTTTTTCATTCCTGGAAGGCTGGACGGTCCAATGTGTTCAAGGGGTTTAGACCCAAGGCATCTAGATCCCCCAAAGGTCAGTCTAAACAACAATGATATGAGGCCTGTTCAGGCTCCTGTGGGGGAAGATTGCTGAAGAGAGTCTGGGCAAGAGAGATGGAAGATGCTTGGGTAAAAACAATTACAGTTCAGGGATACAGAATAGAGTTTCTGTGGAAACCTATATACAATCATTTTTCATTTTTCAAGCAGGCCGTGGTGCCAGTGCTGAGCTTTCAACAAGGGAAAGGTTTTTATTCCCCTCTATTTTTGGTTCAGAAAAAAAATCTGGCGAGATAAGGCCAATTTTGGATCTCAGGAAGCTAAACAGATACATTGCGGTCCATTCTTTCTCAAGAGAGCAGTAGGTCTAGGAGATTGGCTCATTTCTATAGATTTAAGGGACACATATCTCCATGTTCTCATAACTATAGAACATCAGCGCTTCCACAAGTTCTGTTTTCTAGAGAAGCACCTAAAATTCACTTGTCTACCATTTGGCCTTTCCACGTCACCCAGAACCTTCTCAAATGTTCTTGTAGTGGTTATAGCAAAGTTAAGGAGGCAAAGTATAGATGTCTAGCATTATCTGGACAACCTCTTCGTGGTGGCCAGAGATCCAAACACCTTGATGAAACATTGAGACAAAGTGATGACGGAGTGGGAAAAATTTTGATGGCTGTTAAATCTGGACAAAAGCCAGTTAGAACCATCTCGAAGACTGGTCTACTTAGAAGCATGGATATATACCAGATTCTGAATGATTTCTTTGTCTCAAGAGAGGATCCTCAAGATAAAGGAAATGGTGACTGCAGTTTCACAGGTGCAGGGCATTCCTGCAAGACAATTTACGAGGTTTCTAAGCACCTTGACCTCAACGATAAGTGTGGTCCAGTGGGCAAGATGGAACATAACGAAAATACAATTATTTCTTATGCTGTGGAACCGACAGAGAAAGGATCGGGAGCAGATCATTTTTCTGTCAGCGGAAGCAAGAGACCAGATGAAATGGTGGAAGTATGCCACCAATCTTTGAAAGGGGTTCCCTTTTCTAGAGCAAAAGCCATTAGATATTTACACAGATGCTTCAGCCTCTGGATGAGGCACTCATTGCCAGCAGTGGTTGGTTTAAGGTCATTGGAACGAAGATCTAATCTTATCTGCTCCAATATCCTGGAGTTGAGAGCCATTATGAAAGCATTAGAGGCCTTCAAACCTTTGATATTGGTGGAGGAGGTTTGCATAAGATCGGACAATGTAGCGACAGTAGCTTATATCAGGTGTCAAGGGGGCACCAAGAGCAAAGCAATGATGATACAGTTGAGCCCCATTATGGATTTTGTGCAAACTTATTTTCATTTGCCAAGTTTTCTTCCAGTCATTGATGTGGAGAAGTCAGGTCTGGAAGGAAACATCCCGGTGTCGTTAGATGTCCAGGCCCGGATTTGTGGAGAGGCCACAAAGGTCCGAGCCTAGGGCGGCAGAATTTTAGGGGGTGGCATGCTGCCCAATCACATCCATATTTGTTCAGAAGCACTGGGTATTCAAACGAGATACAGTAGATTTTAAAATTTCCTCTGCACCAATCCCCACTACTCCGGACCCGATGCTGAAAATTTGCACTTGTACACAAAGGAAGGGGAGGGGATGGGGGTGATGAACTGCAGCGGGCCTAGGGGCACCTGCTATGTAAATCCGGCCCTGTAGGTGTCGAGAGGTGTCAAGAGGTTTATCTAAACACTACAAAATCCTTTAGAAAGTCTGAAAGACTCTTCATTATCCCTTGTGGAGCAAACAAGGGGCAAGCTGCTTCTATTGCCACAATTTGCAGATGGATTGTAAGGGTAATCAAGAAAGCCTATTTGTCAGGGGCAGGAAGTACCTTAGGGGGTCAGGCTTCATTCGACCAGAGGGGTGGCAATATCTTAGGCAGCAGAAGCAGGAGTGTCTATAGATGTTATTTGCAAGGCAGCTACCTGGGCCAATCCTAATACTTTTGTTAAACATTATAGTTTGGATGTTAAGGCGACAAAATAACACTTGTTATTGCTTGAGCATTTACCCGAAAGTTAATGCTGACCAGGGATGGCCAGGAAAAGGAGGAATCCTATCATACTTACGTGATTCTCCTTTCCTGCCCATCCCCCTGGTCAGCATCCCCATCCTAATCTTAGAACTTTTTACATAGACATGGAGTAATTGAGTAGGCAGGGTTTTAAACACTGCTAGGGGACACATCTATGCATGGGGGGAATACCTGAAGATTGATACTGACAAGGGGAATGGCCAGGAAAGGAGAATCACAGTATGATAGTATGATAGGATTCCTCCTGTTCCTTATATGGTAATGTCAAGCGATGGGCAAATAAATTCACCAGGCATGGATTCGCAGCAAATTTTCACGTTCCACTGCCCTTGAATAAATTCACAAAACTGCGTTGAAAATTCACCAGCGAAAAAAAAACCCGCACCAAAATTTGCCACAACAAAATAAAACAGTTGTGCATAAATACTGTCGCACTTCAAAATTATTCAGACGCCCATTGACTTTAATTTACTTTTTTTACATTTCACATATTTTTTCACCTTTTCGCGAATTATTTGGCAAATCTAATCGGCCCAGATTCGCCCATTATTAGTAATGTTGTAAATGAACACATTTATTCTTGTAGTCAGTTAGTCTCTCCCTTCGTTAGTCACATGCAGTGGCGTAAGTACAATACAGGAGATGGAATGTTTTACTTTTTTTACTTTGATGAAAAACATTATTTACTACCGAAACAGGATACATACCTAGCTGCTTAATATAAAGGAGTGGAACTTTCATCAAATAAACTCTCACCACTAAATAAGGTTGGTTTGGGTGCTTGGTCCTGAACCCTTCACTTAAGGGCACCCCATCTCCTTCAA
The DNA here is from genome assembly GCA_038501925.1 of Xenopus petersii. NCBI lineage: Eukaryota > Metazoa > Chordata > Amphibia > Anura > Pipidae > Xenopus > Xenopus petersii. The sequence continues at coordinate 109,646,139 of CM076673.1, read as the reverse complement.
CCCACATTCAATAAGGGCAGACAATCAAGGTCACTCACCACTCCATATTGTTACATTGTTATTTGTAAAAATACACCTGAGATTACATTTTTTTACAGGAAAAAAGAGCAAGAGGATTATGTTATTATCTGAAACACTGCTTGGTAAACCCCTATGTCTACTGCAATGTAGAGAAGGAATATGCATGTAATGAGGTTTAGTGATGGGCGAATAAATTCGGTAGCCGCAAATTCGCGGTAAAATTCAGAGTTTCCCTGCCGCTGAATAAATTCGCAAATCTGCCGCAAAAATTCACCACGGAAAAATCAGACATGGCAGAAAAATTTGGGCACGAGTCAGAATAGTCATGCGCATAAACATTTTTGCACGTCAAAATTATTCAGACAAACATTGACTTTAATGCATTTGGCCAAAATAGGCGTGTGTATAACAAATGTTGCAGTCATCAATTTGAGGCGCATCAAAAAAATTTTGACACCCATTGACTTCAATGCATTTTGCAAATTTTCAACATTTCGCAAATTTCACGTGAAATTCACGATTTTTTCGGCGAACTAAAATGAGACAAATTTGCCCATCACTAATGAGGATGTCTTTATTATAAGGCATAATTTCAGTAGTAAAAACATAAGGGTGGGTATGGGTTTGTAAACCTTAACGCAGGGACTATTTCTGTTTAATCAGCCTTGTGCTGCATACATTAGAGATGATCTTGCCACCTCAGTGACACTGCCTGCTTACATGCTCTGCTCAGATCATGTTAGAATCAATTTATATTATATCACAGCTACCAGTGTAATCTCTGTGGAAGACAGGTGTGTTTTTCATTATCATCATCTCGGATATGTATGTGCCACAACTCTGGGGTAATAGTGCCTCAAGGCCTGTGGCAAAGATGGAGATTTATAGGATCCCACTGTGAAAAGACTTTATTGAAAATGTAGTTTGCCCATTTTACTTTAAAAAAAAATGAATTAGTAAAGGATTGCGGGAATCTCCCAATCTCCTTGCTGTACTATTTTGAGACAAAGTAGATAAGTAGGGAACGTTTGTCTTTACAAAACTCACTTGTACAGGTACTTGTTCCATATTCAAGGAAGGGAGTAAATGTAAATAGAAATAAGAAAAATAAATAATAATTTAAAATGGAGAAAACAAACTGTCTGCTTAGCTGTAATGGCTGATAGTTTTTGATTTTTTTTTATGTGGGACAGCAACTCAATTTTAATTGTTTTCGAGTTGTGCAGTTAACTAACGCTGAGAAACTGGTTTTATGTTTTTTCCGTCACTGAGAAGTGGCTATGACAGAACACTATGATGGCTGTTGAACTATGGCCTGTGCTGTTACTTTTAGTGATTTTTTTTGTCTAGACATAAAAAAACAGAACCTACCTTGATATATAAAATCCTGTTGCTCCTTTTGCTGAGAATCCATGGGGTGTCTATTGATTTCAGATTTTCTCTGCATAACCGTCAACCTACAAGAAGAGAAATACTTGTAACTTGTAACTCTCTTGATTCATGAGAATTGACTATGACGAGTGGCTCTCTTGACACGTTCAAGGAGAAAACTGCAATCACAATAGCAAATGTCTCTCAGTGAGCTACACATAAATAGCAGTTACAAAACTTACAGTCCTTCTTTTATTTGCCCCATGGAGGAAAACTATGACAGCCTGGTTGGATAGCAAAAAGTGAGCCTTAGACTCATGCTGTAAAGAGTTGCTTGCAAAGAAGATTAGAAGCCAATAAAAACCAAACTTTATATTGAAATTAGCTGTTTTAGGAAATAATTAAAGCAGCGCGACCCCCCAGCGATCAACCGGACTTCTTTGCAAAGTTGATGGTGACAGAGAATTGCCAAACGGATTACTGTGTGCATTGTCCCACTGTCCCACTACCATGTGCAGAGGGTGCTGTGTGATATTGCCATCACTGTTAATCTTTCGTATAACCAACAGAGGGCCGCTGTGTGATATTGCCATCACTGTTAATCCTTCATATAACCAACAGAGGGTGCTGTGTGATATTGCAGTCACTGTTATTCTTTCATATAAACAACAGAGGGCGCTGTGTGATATTGCAGTCACTGTTATTCTTTCATATAACCAACAGAGGGCGCTGTGTGATATTGCAGTCACTGTTAATCCTTCATATAACCAACAGAGGGCGCTGTGTGATATTGCCCTCACTGTTAATCCATCATATAACCAACAGAGGGCGCTGTGTGATATTGCAGTCACTGTTATTCTTTAATATAACCAACAGAGGGCGCTGTGTGATATTGCAGTCACTGTTATTCTTTGATATAACCAACAGAGGGCACACTGTTATTCTTTCATATAACCAACAGAGGGTGCTGTGTGATATTGCAGTCACTGTTATTATTTCATATAACCAACAGAGGGTGCTGTGTGATATTGCAGTCACTGTTATTCTTTCATATAACCAACAGAGGGCGCACTGTTATTCTTTCATATAACCAACAGAGGGTGCTGTGTGATATTGCAGTCACTGTTATTCTTTAATATAACCAACAGAGGGCCCTGTGTGATATTGCAGTCACTGTTATTCTTTCATATAACCAACAGAGGGCGCACTGTTGTTCTTTCATATAACCAACAGATGGCACTGTGTGATTTTGCAGTCACTGTTATTCTTTCATATAACTAACAGAGGGTGCTGTGTGATTTTGCAGTCACTGTTATTCTTTCATATAACCAACAGAGGGCGCACTGTTATTCTTTCATATAACCAACAGAGGGTGCTGTGTGATTTTGCAGTCACTGTTATTCTTTCATATAACCAACAGAGGGCGCACTGTTATTCTTTCATATAACCAACAGAGGGCATTGTGGGATATTGCAGTCTCTCCCCCAGTGAACTGTTGGTATAGGGATGATTAAAAGTGACTGCAATCTCAGCAACTCGGGTTGGGTACCGCTGACCCGAGTATAAGCCGAGGTAGACTTTTTCAGCACATTTTGGATGCTGAAAAACTCGGCTTATACTCGAGTATATACAGTATATCTATTAATATGTTTAAATACTGTATATGTTTTTCTTTTAGTTTTAGAAGCTCAAGGGACCAGAGACCTCTGTTGAATTTTTGTCGACCTGGTCAATATACTAATATATCTATATTTAGGGAATTATTCTTGCTAAAGCTAATGCTGCAGAATTCCATTACAACCCCAATCAGTGGGCAACAACTCACTGACTGTGAATAGTGATTAGCGAATCTGACCCGTTTCACTTTGCTGAAATATTTGTAAAAAAACTGCGGGAATATTTGTGAAGCAGTGAAAAATTCTGCCCCATAGATGGCAATGGGAAGTTAAAAAAAAAAGGATTTTGTCAACCATCGTTAGATAAGACTGCAACAGCAAGCTGAACAAGTAACAGCTTTATAGAAACTACTGGAAAAAACATTTTAGATATACAGAAAAATAATAGGGCTAAGCAGTCTTTTGACATGTCAATTCTGAGTGTATTCCAATATTTATACCTATACATTTTTCTTTTGGTTTATAGAATGTGAGTGACATAGCACAGCCCTTTATTGTTGTTTATAAAAACACCTTAAAGTGCTTTAATGGTTTTTATTATATATAACCATAAGATGAATATTGCTCCTGTGTGGCCATTAGAACAATTGAAAGGTCAGGCTTTCAACAAGTCACATGTTTCATGCAATGTGCATTCTCAATATACTATATCAGTAGTGATGGGCGAATTTGTCCCGTTTCGCATCACCATGAAATTCACCAATTTTGTGCTAAATTTGCGAAACGGGCGAAAAATTTACGAAACGTGACGTTTGAAAAAATTTTGTGGCAGATTCACTAATTTATTTGCAGGTGTTGAAATTCGGAAATTTACCGTGAATTCACGCCTGGCGAATAAATTTGCCGTTACTATATATCAATTAACTGTAAGGGGATCTGGTTATTTATCAATTATATGGAAATGTAATGCCGGTTAATCCTGTCCCAAATAGGCTGAAGTATTTTGCCAATACTGACAGATAAATGAAAACAAATTATCATATGTGTGATGGCCATTCATTTTTCACTGGAGCTAAAACAACTAGAGGCAGGTTCAAATCAGCCCTCACCCAACTGTTACTCAAACTGCAAGGCTGGCAACAAGTTACATAAGTAGTTTCATAGTTAAATTGGGTTGAAAAAATACTAAAATCCATCAAGTTAAACCCCCTCCGTTGGAACTCAATATTACTATAAATTTCAATGCTTCTGTATGATCACAGCCCAATCCTTCTAGCTGTAGGCAACAAGGGCTTTCTTTAGTTAGAACTATGTCTATTATCTAAAGAAAGCTGAATTTTAGGGAATAGTCAACCATGTCTGAATATTTATTATCCACCCTACCTTCTCCCAAACTAGGGAGCTGCATAGTAGGGTTGTGGAGTATTACTGGGTGCTCTACAGTGTTCTACAACCAGGCGCATAGGCCCTGGCATCCAACTCATGGCCAAGTACACATCCTCCTGCTTACTGCACACCCTTATGGAGCCTGAAAAGGTGAACCAGCCTAACAAATCGGTTGTAAACCCTGGTGCAAAGCTTTGCAGTTCAGGAGCAGGTGGGGCAACAGTTGATTTGTGGCCAGGGGTTGGGAAGGGGGCAGAGGGTTACTACATATTGGGAGAAACATTTAAAAATTATTATATATATATATATATATATAGGTCCTGGAAGCTTGAGTATTCTGTTAAGAACAGGCAAGCGAGGTACTCCAATCCAGTAGTCCAGCTCACGGTTTGGCGCTCACCTTCCATAGGAAGGCTGTCCTGTGGAAAGGTATTTAGTTCGAGTGAGGCTGTTAGGAAGGTCTCTCAGAGCAGGACACAGAGCAGGAAGGACACCTGCCTGTGTGAGGAACTCCCAGAGGGGCAGGGGGTGCCATTTGCTACTGCAAGGTGCAGAGAGAGCCGAGACACAGAGTCTGTCTGAGAAAAGCCAGGAGGCTGAGCAATCCTCCAGGAGAACAGTGAGCACAGGGATGACCCCCAAACTTATGTGTTTACTTACTGGTAGTCCACAAGGGGCCCAGTTTAGTAAGGGAACGCTTCATGTGTGAAGTTAGAGCCCAGTGGGCAGGAGTTATTTTGATGATTTGTTTTGTATCCTGAAAGTGTTATGGATCCTGCAGCTTTATCTATATATATATATATATATATATATATATATATATATATATATATATATAACAAACAAGGGAAAGTTGTGCTCACCACTATTTTTTAAAACCATTAGGCGGGGGTGCAATGAGGCTGTGACCACAAAATACATATAGTCAAACACAAGAGTCCTCTGCACTCAACCCATTATCAATATATTTAAGACAGCGACATTTTGTGCATACTGCTACTAAAAAATGCCTTACCCTTTAAACAAAACAGGGATTGTTTGTCCATATATTGCAATATATTTAAGCTGGCCAACTACGTCAAAGTCATCCCATATCTGGCCAGTCCTACGCTGAATTTTATCTGATTCATTAAGAATTCTATTGCTTCATTATACATTTTACAAAGGGACTAGGTTTTACCTGCAACTTACTTGCTGCTTTCAAAGTAAACCTCCATACTTGGCTGCCCTTTTATTAGACACCAGTGGGATCACCTGACTTTAGCTGGGAAGGGTGGGAGCTACAACATGGAGCTGGTCACTGCTCCTGTATAACTATAACAAACAAGGGAAAGTTGTGCTCACCACTATTTTTTAAAACCATTAGGCGGGGGTGCAATGAGGCTGTGACCACAAAATACATATAGTCAAACACAAGAGTCCTCTGCACTCAACCCATTATCAATATATTTAAGACAGCGACATTTTGTGCATACTGCTACTAAAAAATGCCTTACCCTTTAAACAAAACAGGGATGGTTTGTCCATATATTGCAATATATTTAAGCTGGCCAACTACGTCAAAGTCATCCCATATCTGGCCAGTCCTACGCTGAATTTTATCTGATTCATTAAGAATTCTATTGCTTCATTATACATTTTACAAAGGGACTAGGTTTTACCTGCAACTTACTTGCTGCTTTCAAAGTAAACCTCCATACTTGGCTGCCCTTTTATTAGACACCAGTGGGATCACCTGACCTGAAAGTCAGGTGATCCCACTGGTGTCTAATAAAAGGGCAGCCAAGTATGGAGGTTTACTTTGAAAGCAGCAAGTAAGTTGCAGGTAAAACCTAGTCCCTTTGTAAAATGTATAATGAAGCAATAGAATTCTTAATGAATCAGATAAAATTCAGCGTAGGACTGGCCAGATATGGGATGACTTTGACGTAGTTGGCCAGCTTAAATATATTGCAATATATGGACAAACCATCCCTGTTTTGTTTAAAGGGTAAGGCATTTTTTAGTAGCAGTATGCACAAAATGTCGCTGTCTTAAATATATTGATAATGGGTTGAGTGCAGAGGACTCTTGTGTTTGACTATATGTATTTTGTGGTCACAGCCTCATTGCACCCCCGCCTAATGGTTTTAAAAAATAGTGGTGAGCACAACTTTCCCTTGTTTGTTATAGTTATACAGGAGCAGTGACCAGCTCCATGTTGTAGCTCCCACCCTTCCCAGCTAAAGTCAGGTGATCCCACTGGTGTCTAATAAAAGGGCAGCCAAGTATGGAGGTTTACTTTGAAAGCAGCAAGTAAGTTGCAGGTAAAACCTAGTCCCTTTGTAAAATGTATAATGAAGCAATAGAATTCTTAATGAATCAGATAAAATTCAGCGTAGGACTGGCCAGATATGGGATGACTTTGACGTAGTTGGCCAGCTTAAATATATTGCAATATATGGACAAACAATCCCTGTTTTGTTTAAAGGGTAAGGCATTTTTTAGTAGCAGTATGCACAAAATGTCGCTGTCTTAAATATATTGATAATGGGTTGAGTGCAGAGGACTCTTGTGTTTGACTATATGTATTTTGTGGTCACAGCCTCATTGCACCCCCGCCTAATGGTTTTAAAAAATAGTGGTGAGCACAACTTTCCCTTGTTTGTTATAGTTATACAGGAGCAGTGACCAGCTCCATGTTGTAGCTCCCACCCTTCCCAGCTAAAGTCAGGTGATCCCACTGGTGTCTAATAAAAGGGCAGCCAAGTATGGAGGTTTACTTTGAAAGCAGCAAGTAAGTTGCAGGTAAAACCTAGTCCCTTTGTAAAATGTATAATGAAGCAATAGAATTCTTAATGAATCAGATAAAATTCAGCGTAGGACTGGCCAGATATGGGATGACTTTGACGTAGTTGGCCAGCTTAAATATATTGCAATATATGGACAAACAATCCCTGTTTTGTTTAAAGGGTAAGGCATTTTTTAGTAGCAGTATGCACAAAATGTCGCTGTCTTAAATATATTGATAATGGGTTGAGTGCAGAGGACTCTTGTGTTTGACTATATATATATATATATATATATATATATATATATATATATATATATATTATCGGTTCCAGGGGCTCACTAATCAGGGGTATTGAATTCCAAACTTAGCAATGGGTGCTAAACATTGTTGCCACTTCACTTAAACTTTACTTAAACTACTATACCAAGACAGGTAGGTAATTCATGATTAATGATAATGATTTGAGTTGGCAAATGAAACATGTTCTGTGTGTACAGATCAGTTGGCAATAACTCATTTGGTTTCTATTTTTAATCAATAGAAAGATCCCATAGATAAAATGACAACAAAATGATTCATTTTTGCCTATGACAAAATGTTTTGGTGGCAGGGGCTCACTAAGGAAATGTTTCTTTTGTGTTGAAACTTCAGCATATTCAACCATCTGGCACGTCCAAAGAAATGTTACTTTTTTATAGTGGTGTTTTTTTTCTCCTCTAATGCTTTCCTGTAGTTCAGTGCACTCATTTCTGTGCTGCTTTCCTGTCTGATTACCTGACGGTTTTAGCATTAATATTGCAAAAGAGAAACAGATGTTTCCAACATGAAAAATGTGCTTTGCCTTTTTGGAAATCTCTAGTTTGTGTTGGGTCGTTTAATTCGAGACAGTAGCACTATAAACAGATTTTTTTTCCTGGAAAACCTCAAAATGCTCATTAACTCCAAAGATGCTAATGCATTAAATTACCTTGCACACGGAACTATTGACTCTTCTGCCTGCCAGATTGTTAGATGGGAAGTGTGAGAGATTCAGACTTTTTTAGCATCAATTCCATAGTTAGATGAGCCCCCTGTGGTCAAATCTAAATAAACTGTAAGTTGAAGATTTCCCTAAGAAGAAGGGTTATTTTGCACACTGACCTCACGGTTCATGCAAAACATGATACTGTCGCTAATGTTTCTTTTATATAGCTTTATTATAACTTATTTTCATTTCAAGATTTAGGGGGTTACTTACTAAAGTCCAAATGCCAAAAGCCCAAAAAAATTGTGTGTTTTTTAGTGAAAAAAACCTTGAATTTTTTGAGGAATTATTATAATCAGAGGAATGAAAAAATCTAAATCTGAAAATCCAGCATCTCAGACCTGCAGAGGATGCATATAAGTCAATGGGAAAAGTCCCGAAGATATCTTGATCTGCGCTGGGTTTCGTGCAATAATTCAAAGAGTTTATAGTTTCGGGGCAAAAATCCAAAAAAGTCTGAGTTTTCATGCAGAAAATCCAAATAATTTGTACAATACCTATTTTTCACTTATTTTTCGGGTTTTTTCCTGCACAGGAATTTTTTGGGAAAATGTATTTATAAATAAAGGGGAAAAAACCTGTGCGGATTTGGTCCTTTTTGGAAATCTCTAGTTTGTGTTGGGTCGTTTAATTCGAGACAGTAGCACTATAAACAGATTTTTTTTCCTGGAAAACCTCAAAATGCTCATTAACTCCAAAGATGCTAATGCATTAAATTACCTTGCACACGGAACTATTGACTCTTCTGCCTGCCAGATTGTTAGATGGGAAGTGTGAGAGATTCAGACTTTTTTAGCATCAATTCCATAGTTAGATGAGCCCCCTGTGGTCAAATCTAAATAAACTGTAAGTTGAAGATTTCCCTAAGAAGAAGGGTTATTTTGCACACTGACCTCACGGTTCATGCAAAACATGATACTGTCGCTAATGTTTCTTTTATATAGCTTTATTATAACTTATTTTCATTTCAAGATTTAGGGGGTTACTTACTAAAGTCCAAATGCCAAAAGCCCAAAAAAATTGTGTGTTTTTTAGTGAAAAAAACCTTGAATTTTTTGAGGAATTATTATCAGAGGAATGAAAAAATCTAAATCTGAAAATCCAGCATCTCAGACCTGCAGAGGATGCATATAAGTCAATGGGAAAAGTCCCGAAGATATCTTGATCTGCGCTGGGTTTCGTGCAATAATTCAAAGAGTTTATAGTTTCGGGGCAAAAATCCAAAAAAGTCTGAGTTTTCATGCAGAAAATCCAAATAATTTGTACAATACCTATTTTTCACTTATTTTTCGGGTTTTTTCCTGCACAGGAATTTTTTGGGAAAATGTATTTATAAATAAAGGGGAAAAAACCTGTGCGGATTTGGTCGGAGTCGTTTTCAGAAAATAATGAGAAAATTCTGGATCTTGATAAATGAGCCTCCCCATGAACATAATAAAGTAGTTCATGCGTTAAGGCAAATTGTTTGAGAGCTGCTCCATTCTGTGAGCAATGTAGCCCTTGTTCAATGGTTTGCCTTAGATAACAGAGTTCTCCCCTTAATCTTCTGTAGCAGTATAACAATGAAATAGCAGAAAACAAGTGAGTACCCACAGTACAAATATACTGGTATTCTGTCCCCTGGGTAGTAGTTAAAGAAGAAGGAGCTTGCTAGAAGGTGATGGGGACTGTAATTTAAAGGGCCACTATTAATTGACATGTTGTTGCAAAATTATGCTAAGTTCAAGGCAATGACTATACTGGCATAATTTTAAGGTATATCTCTGTCCAGAGATATACCAAGAGCATTTTTTCTACCATGCACCTGGGCTGCTAGGTCATGATTCTTGTCACATATTACAATGGGATTTAAAGACAATATGAGCGCTGATGAAAGAAATAAGGAAGTTGGCGGCCTAGAAATGCTTTCATAGAAACTAAGAGGAGACAAGCAATAGGAATAGTAATATAGTCAACTTTAATGCATCCATCACCCACAAAGAACAATTTCTTGGCAACAAATATCCTGTTTTATATGAAAAATACTTTCACTCTATAGTCTTGTAGTGAGCCGTGAATTGTATTTGGTCCCTGTTTATCTTCCTGTGTAACAACAAACTCATTCTACAGACCCTGTTTGCCCTATTGAACTCTTCATTGAAACATACTATATTTCCTCTCTTATAATCACAGGCACTGCAACAGATGATATGTATTTTATTCCGAATACAAAAAAAATTGGCTTGGGTCACGATGCTCAAGCTCTGAGCCCGTGACGCATTTTGTGTCTTGCACTTAGTCATAAGCATAAAACCATGACAGTAATACTTCTGGCTTTAAAGGGAAAAGGCTGAGCAGTCAAACCCACTTCCCACCTCAGATGCTCAGTGCTAACCTTTGGAGCCATGACAATCCATTTACATACCAAACTCTTTTGTAAAAATATACAAATTCTCTATATTGAGACTAATCCATGATACTCTATGAATAACTACCACTACATCATAAAAAATATAAAATACAATAGTCATGTTTATACAGTACTTAATGTGCGCATATAATTATGAATATACATATCCAAATAAATATTTAAAATGCATATAAACCAGTAAATACATACTGTAAATCAATGGCCAATAAATAAATACATTTATAACTGATTAGAATTACTGTTTAATCCATAAAATGGCACGAGATCAGCATAGACCTTTAATTAAACCATATCCCTTAATTATATATTCAAGATACAAGTTGTTCAGGATCCTTTTATCTAACTTAATCCTGCTAATCCTTTCAGAATAGATACAAAAGTATTCCCATTACAACGAAACCAAGAAATATGAATTTGCAAAATTCTAAATACCCTACTAGTATTTTCTTTTTCAAATGTCACTTATTCTTTTAATACAGATATACTACAAAACCTACCCATTTGAATATAACATGACACATTGAATGAGGAATTTAGCCCCTTTGGTATTCTAGTGTCTAGATAAAATCCAACGCACCTAAAACCTTTTTAGTAGGCTCAGTTATCACCTCCTCTTGGGGGCAATATAACTTATCTATACCTTACACTCAATTTTGTTACTTCTCCTCCTTTGCATTCTGCAAAGTGTTTCCCCACTGCCACTAGTTGGTTTAAATTCCAGATATCTAAAACATGCATTCCACACTTTTTACATACTGTAAATCTTACCAGTAATTGTACTAGGGAACTCTTTTGATTCTACCACACCACCATGTGATGCATCATGAACCCACCCACATTTAAAAAAAAAAATTATATGCAACCAGTTTTCTTTTTCACATTTTGTTAGAAACAAACTTGGTGAGAGAAAATTTCCCAATTTTGAAACTCTCCTTGCAGCAAATTAATCATATTTAATTCTACTATTGATGCAAGTAAAGGATCACCCAACAAGATTGCCATGCCTTTCTGAATTACTTTTTTAATTTGATAAAATTGAATACTTAGGGGCAGATTTATCAAGGGTCAAATTTAGAATTTGAAAAACTTTGAAATTCAAATTCACAAAGACCAACCGAAATTAAATCAAAGGTTTGTTTGCCCAAATAGGTCAATTTTTTGACTGAATAGGTCAGTTTTCGATCTACTTCGAATCATAGGAATCAACGTAATAGTAATAATCCCCCATAGGCTAAAACAGCGATTTGGCAGATTTTAGATGGCGAATGGTCAACGTCAAATTTTTAAAGAGACATGATAAATTTCTAAATTGAAATATTCCCTAATTGAGGTACGCAAAAATGAGCTCAAAATTCTATTTTTTTATTAAAATTTTCACTTCAACCATTGATAAATCTGCCCCTTAATGTTGAAATACGTATAGGGACAGATTTACTAGGCTCGAGTGAATAATTCAAATGAAAAAATATTCGAATTTCGAAGTAATTTTTAGGGGAATTCGACCATCGAATTGGTCAAATTCGATCGAATCGAATGATTTGAATTATTTGAAGTAAAAATCGTTCGACCATTCAATAATCGAAGTACTGTCTCTTTAAAAAAAACTTCATACTTCACCACTTTAATCCTACCAAAGTCCAATGTTAGCCTATGGGGACCTTCCCCAGCACTTTTCTAAGTTTTTTTGGGTTGAATAAAAATCCTTCGATCGATCGATTTTTATTTAGCTTTTGCTAAATTCAACCCTTTATAATCTGCCCCTTAATTTTGTTTATGTGAGTGTAAATTTTGCACCCATTGAGGTACCACATTTTTGGAGGTATAACTAACCATCAAATGTAAAATTATAATTATAATATAATGTAATGCACCTAAAATACAATTTATTTCTCCCTCTGTGTAAGAACTATATCTTTCCAAATAGAATAGTAGTATCTAATATGATTACGTTTGTTGCAAGGAGAGCTCCAACATTGGAAAATGTGTTGTTACCAAGTTTACTTTTTACAAAACGTCAAAAAGAAAATTGGTTGTGTAAAATGTTTTTTTTTTTTAAATGTGTGTGTGGGGAGGGTCACATTGTATTTACTGTTTAGCATGCATTTTTAATATTTATATGGATATTTATAGGAATAATTATATGAGGATAATAAGTGTTTAAACATGACTTTTAAATTGTATATTGTTTATGATGTAGTGGATGTAGTGGTGGGTATTCATACAGTATCATGCATTAGTCTCAATATAGAAAATTTGTATATTTTCACCAAAAAAATTGGGATGTAAATGGATTGTACCGGATCTAAGGGTTAACACTGAGCAACAGAGGTGGGAAGTTGGTGTGACTTGCTCAGGCTTTTCCCCAGAAGTATTAATATAACGGTTTTATGCTTATGACTAAAGGTGGCCATACACGGGCCGATAAAAGCTGCCGACAGACCGTGTCGGCAGCTTATTGGTCCGTGTATGGGGGCCCCCGACAGGCTTCCCCGATCGAGATCTGGCCGAAAGTCGGCCAGATCTCGATCGGATGGGTTTAAAAACCCCGTCGGATCGCGGCCGCATCTGTTCGTTGATGCGGTCCCGCGATCCGACCGGCCGTTTGTGAATGGTAGGATCCGATCGTTGGGCCCTAGGGCCCACGATCGGATCTGCCCGATATTGCCCACCTCAAGGTGGGCATATCGGAGGGAGATCCGCTCGTTTGGCGACATCGCCAAACGAGCGGATCTATCCGTGTATGGCCACCTTAAGACACAAAACACATCAAGCATGTTTTTAATAAAGTCTCAATAAGATGAATGGGTTTATATAAAACTTCTATGGTGGTTTGGTGAAAGCATAATAATGTGATCTATTTGTGTGGAATCTTATTTTTCCTGTTAATTGTGTCATAATAAACTCTTGAAAAAAAGAAAAAATCATCAGAGAGGAAATGAAGAATTTAGTAAAGCAATTTTTCAGCAGCTTGGCTACCTTTTAACCTTCAACAGTTTTTATTTGTACACAGATAAACATCGCTCTTCTGTTCCCTAGATATCTTAAAGGTCACTGCCTGTGAACTGGTGTCTTATGGCACCACTAGAGCTGAAAAACAGATAAAGAAAAGCTAACCTATTGCCCTTAATCATCTTATATCTGTTCATAAAAACAAGCTCTTTCTAAGTATTAAGCCTTATAATGTTCCCATTTACATTTTATTAATGTATCATTTAAAGTGACCACATGATAAGTACTTTTTTTTTAAACAACAATCTTTCTTATTCCATTTGAGAAATTTGTAAACAGGAACTTAAATTGGTATTTGTGAATGCTCTGAGAATGAATCGCATAAAAATAAATTTTAATTCACTCCTTATTAAGCCCCTTGAAATTAAAAAAAAATGAATTCTGTAGGGATAAACAAAAGCATGCTAGAGCTGGCACAAGCAGCAGTCTCTTTCTATCATTTTGCCTTGCAGCACAAATGACAAAAGGAACAACATCTGTACTGTAAATTAAAAGAATTGAGGAGCTAATTTACTGAGAGTGTCTTCAAGGTTTATTGCTAAAAAGCAGCTCCCGTTTGATAAATAGGCACGTTCCTTGACTTGCTGCCAGAGATATAGACACAGATGTCACAATGCCAAGCCTCACAATTTAAAAATAGAAAAGGTAGCATTGTTTAATTATTCACTTACAATTTGTATCTTGTGATCATTTCTTATTTTTATCTAATGTAAGTGAGCTATTCATAAGGCTCTTAGATAAACTTAGACAGACTCTGCACTGGTACTTTTACAGATTTAAGGTTATTGCTTTATCGAGCAGTTTATTTCAAATTACAGGAGTAGAACCATTTGGGAAAGATATCTTTAGGCACCATTTGGGCACACAGTATAACATATAAAAGTTGACATATAAAAGTTTACTTGCTGTACATTTTTTTTCAAAATGAATCAGTTAATAGTGCTGCTCCAGCAGAATTCTGCACTGAAATCCATTTCTCAAAAGAGCAAACAGATTTTTTTATATTCAATTTTGAAATCTGACATGGGGCTAGACATTTTGTCAATTTCCCAGCTGCCCCAAATCATGTGACTTGTACCTGCACTTAAGAGAGAAATGCTTTTTGGCAGGCTGCCGTTTTTCCTTCTCAATGTAATTGAGTGTGTCTCAGTGAGACATGGGTTTTTACTACTAAGTGCTGTTCTTAGATCTACCAGGCAGCTGTTATCTTATGTTAGGGAGCTGTTATCTGTTTAAAGGGGGGAAAAGGGAGATGATATCACTCCAACTTGCAGTAAAGAGTGATTGAAGATTATCAGAGCACAAGACACATGACTTGGGGCACCTGGGAAATTGACAATATGTCTAGACCCATGTCAAATTTCAAAATTGAATATAAAAAAATCTGTTTGCTCTTTTGAGAAATGGATTTCAGTGCAGAATTCTGCTGGAGCATGACATTATCCCTTTAAATGCTTTGTTGGTGCTTGTGGCTCATTGCAGCATGGTTGGCAGCTATGAGAATACCTGGTGGTCCAGTCGGCCAGCAGAGATGCCTGCCGTGCTCTCTGCGGGGACGCCCACTTCACTAACTTCTTCCACGCATGTCAGTCTGTGTTTGATACCGTGTTCGCGCTGCTTCTAGGTTTTTGACGTGAGTCTGTGTCTGACGTTATCATGTTTGGTGAGAAAATTCAAATATTTAAAGGGGCCCGTTCAAATACTCACCTATTTTCTTCGACTATATTTCGGTTCCCTAGCCTGCCCAGAACTCTCTCCTTGGTCCTCTCACATTAAGATCTGGCAGCATCTGAGTAGCTGAGGGCTCCTTCCGAAGTCAAAGGCGGATGCTATAGGCAGAAGAGTGAGCCAACACCGGATCCTTGGGGTTAGTTCTGGGTTTGGAATACCCTACGTTACACCAGTTTTTCATATTTGCTGTCATGGAATATGACCTTGGCCACTAGCAGATACAAACACTGCAAGCGATTGTGGGGGATGCAATCAGCATTGTTGCAATATAAATCTTGCACTTCTTGCTTGCTTTTTAAGCTGGGCATGCATTGGTAGATCTGTTGGCCAAGACATAAGTCACTTCAAGCGGGCCTGAGTGCTTGGGCCATATCTGCAATCCAATGTGGTTTGTATTCAATGAGACTTTCAATCTTTAACAACAATATCTGATTAGAAATTGGTTTTGGGGGGTTACGTTTGTCCCTAGGAGAGGGGAACATAGATCAGTTGGCTGCTAGTGATGAGCGAATCACGTTTTGTTTCGTCAAAAAATTGAGAAACCGCAAAATGCACACAAAACATTGGTCATTTTCTACTGTGACTGCACAACTTTTTTTCCACTCAACTTTTCAGTGTACAATATATTGGGTCTTACTGTGAAACCTCGTGAAAAATGTTGTTCATCAATATTGGCTGCTAGTATTGACCCATGTACAGAATTCAGAAAGTATTTTTTTATACAGGTGAGCATACAGTGGTGTTTAGCTGTAAAGGGAATGTTGAGGGGGATGTAAAAATCTTTCCATAATGCCTTCCCCACCAAGTAATTAAAAATGTGTACAAATATAGGACCTGTTATCCAGAATGTTTGGGACCTGGGGGTTATCTTTCCATAATTCATCTCCATCTCTCCATCTCATCTTCCATCTCTCCATACCTCATGTCTGCTAAAAGAGAAAAGGATTGCTTTAACTCCAGTATGGATACATGCTGCTTAGGCTCAAATACAGGAACAGAGAAATTATTTTACAAATACCTTCCCCCCTTACCCTTGAGTTCAGTCATTTCATGTATGGTATTGGAATGTGCATTCCAGTTATCAGTATTGTCTCCATATTGAAGACTCTTTCCCATGTGATCACTGTTGAATGTCTTTATACAAAATATAACAAATTAGCTAACCTTTACCTTGGTCAGTTGTGTACACTATTTATTTAGAAAGGGATTCTGAAGTAAATACATGTGCATTTGTATACATTTGTGTGTATGTATATATATATATATATATATATATATATATATATATATATATATATTTATATATACAGTCATATGAAAAAGTTTGGGAACCCCTCTCAGCCTGCATAATAATTTACTCCACTTTCAACAAAAAAGATAACAGTGGTATGTCTTTCATTTACCAGGAACATCTGAGTACTGGGGTGTTTTCTGAACAAAGATTTTTTAGTGAAACAGTATTCAGTTGTATGGAATTAAATCAAATGTGAAAAACTGGCTGTGCAAAAATTTGGATACCCTTGTATATTGCTAATTTGAAAGCATGTAACTGCTCAATACTGATTACTGGCAACACCAAATTGGTTGGATTAGCACGTTAAGCCATGAACGTCATAGGCATGTGAACAAAGATTGTTCAGTATCATGGTTTAGGGGAAGGATACAAAAATCCATCTCAGAGGTTTAAACTGTCAGTTTTAACTGTAAGGAATGTAATCAGGAAATGGAAGGCCACAGGCACAGTTGCTGTAAAACCCAGGTCTGGCAGGCCAAGAAAAATACAGGCCGGCATATGTGGCGGATTGTGAAAATGGTTATAGACAACCCAAAGATCACCTCCAAAGACCTGCAAGAATATCTTGCTGCAGATGGGGTATTTGTACATCATTCTACAGTTCAGCACAATTTGTACAAAGAACATCTGCATGGTGATTAGGGATGTAGCGAACCGCCGAGTATGTGTTCGCGAACACCGTTCGCGAACACCGGCAAAAAATGCGAACAGTTCGCGAACAGTTCGCGAACTTCGAACATCCGAAAATCATTCGATTCGAACGATCGAAGGATTTTAATCGTTCGATCGAAGGATTTTCGTTCGAATCGAACGATCGAAGCCATTCGAACGAATGATTTCATTCAATCCAATGGCTTCGATCGTTCGATTCGAACGAAAATCCTTCGATTTTAGCGGTCGAAAGAATCGAATGGTCGAATGGTCGAACGATTTTTGACGCGAACGCCTATTGGCGAACGTCGCGCGACGTTCGCGAACTTGCGGCGGACGCGAACAGTCGAAGTTTGCGCGAACAGTTCGCTACATCCCTACTGGTGATGAGAAAGAAGCCCTTTCTGCACTCACACCACAAACAGAGTTGCTTGTTGTATCCAAAAACTCATTTAGACAAGCTAAAGTCATTTTGGAGCAAAGTGCTTTGGACTGATGAGACAAACGCCTGCTGGGGTTAGGGCCCTTGTTAAAGTTGAGGTCTGATGAATTCAACCCAATATCAACATAATTCTTCAGGATAATGGTCAAGCATTAGTCACAAAGTTGAAGTTGGGGGTTGGATATTCCAACAAGACAATGACCCTAAATCTACAAAGGTATTTATGCAAATTGAGAAGTACAATATTCTGGAATGGCTGTTACAGTCCCCAACTTGAATATCATTGAAAATCTTTGGGATGATTTGAAGCAGGCTGTCCATGATCGGCAGCCATCAAACTTACTGAACTAGAGAGATTTTGTATGGACAAAAATACCACCATCCATAATCCAGACACTCATCAAAGGTTATAGGAGGCATCTAGATGTTGTTACATTTGAAAAAGGAGGCTCAACTAAGTATCGATGTAATATCTCTGTTGGGGTGCCCAAATTTATGCACCTGTCTAATGCATATTTTCTGCTAATCCAATAAATTTTATGTCACTGCTGAAATACTACTGTTTCTGTAAGGCATGTTATATGTTAAAAGGAAGTTGCTACTTTGAAAGCTCAGCCAATGATAAACAAAACTCTAAAGAATTAAGAGGGGTTCCCAAACTTTTTCATATTTTCAAATGACTGGTATATATATATATATATAGATAATTTGATCCTACAGGGTAATATTGAAACTTCAGTTTCTGGCTAATTGTAGGTTTTTATTGTAGGCTGTAGAGCAATATCAAATGCAAGATATTGTGTTTCAATATAATGGTGTATTTACTGTACATTTTCGTTCCTGGGCTAATAAAAGCCTATATTGAAAAAGGGCCCAATCTCTTGCCTGTGATACTTAATAAATGTAGGTTTTGCGTTTCCCTTTATGGGGCTGGTGAAATACTTGAAAATAATGTTTGGACATAATTAACTTTGAACACAGTTAAGTTAAAACACAATCTTTAATGAGTACAGTGCGATTATTAAATGGTCAGTAAAGATGAAGGACAAGCTACTTCTTAACTGCAGATAGTGGTATATTTTGTTGCTGGGTAGTAACAGTTGTTTTAATTGAGAAGAATCCAAGGAAAGTCTTCCTGTGTCTATACAAACTTCCAGACCTGCAGTTGCTTCCAGTTCATATGAATGGAAAATGAATTGCCTGTGTAAGATGTAGAGACATGGTCACGTAGGGATTTCTTGAGTTCCTGAGTAATTCCTAAATGACAGATATAGCACATGCTATTAACAACATCTTTTCAATTTATATAAATAGGAAGAGCCTGCAGGCAAGAAATCGTATTTTGATCTCTGTGGTTGACCCCAAGGGACTGCGGCAATCAAAACACCCCATGTGCTCTTTGCCTTTGGCATATTCCGTCAGTGTCAAATTCAAGAATGCACAATATTTGATAAAAATGAGGAATGGTTGTTTACCATTTTTTATTATGTACTTAGTCACTTGTTGAGTCACTAGCCGCCATTGTACCCATTATGACTTTAGTAAATGTAAAATGATGTATGTTCACATGTAAAAATATTCCTCCAGTCAACAGCTAAAATTTGTTTTGTAGTAAACTGATCAAATTGTATCATATTTGTAATAACCAGATGACCTGATTTTTTTAGAGTCAAGATCTTGGGGCTCATTGAAGAACACAGCTGCACGTATTGCCACTTTGCATTAGCATTTGTATCCACACACTGTGTAGCTGTGTTCAATACCTTGGGGCACATTTACTAAGGGTCGAAGTAAAATCCTTCGACTTCGAATATCGAAGTCGAAGGATTTACCGCATTTACTTCGATCAAACGATCGAAGGAAAAATCGATTTGAAGGATTTTAATCCATCGATCGAACGATTTTCCTTCGATCAGAAATTGCTTAGAAAGCTTATGGGGAAGGTCCCCATAGGCTAACATTGATGCTCGGTAGGTTTTAGGTGGCGAAGTAGGTAGTCAAAGTTTTTTTTAAAGAGACAGTACTTCGACTATCGAATGGTGGAATAGTCAAACTTTTTTAGTTTGAATCGTTCGATTCAAAGTCGTAGTCGACGGTCGAAGTAGCCAAAAAAAAACCTTCGAAATGTGAAGTTTTTTTCATTCTAATCCTTCACGTGAGCTTAGTAAATGTGCCCCCTCGTGTCTGTCCTATCAGTTTTGATGAATTGCATACAAATGTGCCTATTGATGCAGGGGAACCCTAAAGCTATCGCCATCCTAAATCATTCACAGTAATTCCCATGTTACCCACTGTGGGAGGATGAATATTAATGTTACTATTCGGTTCATTTTAAACAGAAGGAACATTGCACATATGGTTGATTTATATGGCATACTTTAAATCCTGTTCTAAATTTGTGGATAGTTAAATATTTGTAATAAATTTTATATGGATTTTAGGGACACTTTTGTCCGTAAAGTTCAGTGAAGAACTGATGTCACCATCATTTATTATTTAGCATCTTCTTGTTAATTTGCTGGCATCCAAGATATTCTAATTTATTTTTTTTGCATCCACCCTGCAATACAAGTTTTAGTCATCTATTATAAAATAATGCATGCCGACTTTTTCTTTTACATACAGCAAATCAGTATTTCCCTAAGCAGATTTCAGCAACTAATTAACTAAAAGAAAATGACACCAAAAATTACAGATAATAACGGACTTCAGTGCTTTTATGTTTTAAATAGCCACAATAAGAGGGTATGTTCTACTAGCTTATTAAATGAAGCTTTTAACTATGTCAGAATAAGCTGCATTGCAACCCATGTTGCAGAAATGATGCTTCATTCTGTGTATAGGTACAGGATCTATCATACAGAATGCTTAGGACCTAGAGTATTCTGGATAAGGGAACTTTCTGTAATATGGATCACCATACCTTAAGTCTGCTAAAAAAAACAATTAAAACATTAAATAAACCCAATAGGATTGCTTTGCCATGAAACATGGATTCATGCAGCTTAATTAGAGTTGAGTATAAGGCACTGCTTTATTATTACAGAAAAAGGGGGAAATCATTTTAATACACCAGAATTAGTGCTTTCTGGATGACCTGTAATTGGAATATCTATTTAGAACAAGACACACTAGTATAGCACTTTTACACTAATGAGTAATATAAATTTAGGAACCCTATAGGTTTATTTTTTTACTGCCTCAGAAAGTCCTGCTTTTCTCTCCCCATGGGAGGATGTTCCCTTTGTCCTTAGGTTATTTAAAGGGTATGTATAGTTATCCCATTAAGTTAACAGATGTTTTTAGAATCCCTAAAGACAAATACATTTCTAGTATGTATACATTCTTTTTTCATTTTATTGTAATGATATTTATAATTCATTTTCCTGTTTCAGCAGGCAGCTGTAGTCAGTCCTGGCTTTGATTCTGAAGTAATCTCCTACTGCATAATTATCTGTGAGCAGCTGCACACAGGCTGCTTGGATTCAAATCAATGGAGCAGGGACACTGAGCAGTTCTGCTTCTTTCAGCCTGCAAAAATACACATAGCCTTAGTGAGCCTCACAGAATCCTATATTTTAATAGGATTACTATACATCCCGTTTAATAGGAGAACACATCACTTTTCCTGTGTTCTTCACCTGTTACCAGGATTGGATGTGATTGGAGACTGAAGCACAAGGGAAGTAACTAGGGTTGCCACCTGTCCAGTTTTAACATGGGTTGTCCAACTATCTCTGACTGCAAAACTCAGTCAAAGGCTGCCATGTTGTAGCACCATACCTGATATTATCAGCCCTCCCCCTCTAAAAGTCATCGACCTTTAACAACCCTATAACGCTTTACAATTTCTACTGTATTAGTGATTGACCCTCTGTAATCTTTTAACTATAGGTTATACCACTCATTCAATATTATGTTGCCATTTGTAGTGCAGTTGCCACATCTATTAAATTATTTTTATGATTACGTATAGCTGATTATTTCTCAGGATACCTTGAGAGAGTCAGCTCACATCTCCATTCCTCCATTGTAATTAGCAGTGTAACCATGTTCTATAGGTTAATAACTGTGGTATTTAAAGGGAATCATTTGACCTCTCTCTCATTTCTACCTGCCATATAATAAATTCACAGTTGGTACAGGCTTTAGTATCCATTGCAACCAGATGCTTTATTTTAAGTGAGTCACCAAAATAAGCTTCTTGCTGATTGGTTGCTGTGGTTTACTAGACTTTCTGCAATCTTTGAAACTTTTATAGAAGGTGGTTATAAGGACCCAAAACATAAAGGTAATATTTTTAGATTGACCAGAGGGGTAAAAGTAACAAAAAATTGCAAAGTTTGACCCATGTCTAGTAACATATAGTATCTAGTGATGGGCGAATAAATTCACCAGGCATGACATTGGAATTTCCGTGTTTCGCTGCCCGTGAATACATTTGGAGAAAATTCACTGGTGACAAATCCACTGCAACAAAAATTGGCGCACGTCTAAATTATTTGGACACCCATTGACTTTAATGAATTTGGAAAAATAGTTGTCAATATAAAAATTGTCGCTCACGTCAAAATTTTTCCCCGTTTCTCCAATTTTTCAGTGAAGGGAAACGGGACCAATTCGCTCATCACTAATAGTAACCAATCGCCTATTTTGTAACTTTCAATAAATTGAACCCCAAAGTAGGTGTGACGAAAGTTTTGATGAATTACAGCCTTTAAATTGGTTATGTGGAACAATATGGTATAGCATCATTGATGAGTGCAATTTTTCACCAGTTATGGATACACATGAATTTCTGTGTTTTGCCTTTGGCAAATATTTTTTTTTTAAAACTGTGCCATGAAAAAACAACCATAGACTACAATATATTCTGGGCAGAAAAAGCCATAATGAAAAAAGTTGTGGCTAAAAAAACACAGACTTTCAAACCTGAAGATCATTCAGGATTTGTAACACTTTAACCTAGATATTGTGAACTCTCTGGCTGTATACTGTATATTCTCCGTTAATATATAACCAGCATTTTTAGGGTACATAGGAACTAAATATTTTGAAAAACAAATATATACATTATCAATACATTAAAAAGATATACATGAACAAGAACAATGATTGGCAACCATCTCTGAACACTTTAAAGTGTTTTACTGCAACCTAATATTCTAGGTAATGGAATGCAAACCACTCAGTGAGATCCAGTAATAAAAAGCTATTTATGAGGTTATGCCTGAGAAATACAAATCTGTGCAAGTTCCAGATATAAACACAAGTTTAGTTTTAGAGTGCACTTAAATCCAAATGGCACAACAAATTTTATTTTAAAAAAGAAAATCCTACTTGTTTTTACCTTCTGAAAGAAAACAACTTTATTATCCGTTATTTCCATTTTTTTTATCATTTTACACGCATTGCGCAGCATTCCTATTTCCTTAATTTCTGCTATTATGGTTATAATAAGAATGTACAATATTTTAAACAAAATGAAAATGAAAAGTCTTGTACAATTTATTATTACTGTAGTAAGGCCCATTTTTAACACAACACATAAAGATCATTTCATGCAATGATTCCACAAGCACAGCCTTTCAAGTTTAGCTATAATAAGATTTTTAGTAAATTATTATTTTCTTTGAAAGGTTATTTTAAATGTTTTAACGTTCATGTTTAAATTGGAAAATATTATTGAAAAGTTACAGTATATGGGCATAATAAACAAATAAAATAATATGCAAAAACATAATAGATCATTCCATAACAAGTGATCTGTGAGATCTTTCTTTACTTTGGATCATCAATTCTTTCAGGAGAACTAACCCTAAAAATTAATGTGAATAAAAATGCCTTATTTAATATACTGAACTTATTGCACCAGCTAAACCTTCTGCTTGTCATAGTAGCAATAATTCAGGACTTCAAACTTGTCACAGGGGGTCACCATCTTGGAAAGTGTCTACAACACTCACATGCTCAGTGGGCTCTGAACAGCTGTTAAGAAGCTAAACTTAGGGGTCGTCACTAATTATCAAGCAGAAAATGAGGTTGGTCTGTAATATAAGCTGATGCTACAGGGCTGATTATTAAATTCTGATGCTGGTTACACTGGTTTCCTTGATACCATTATCTGGATTAATTACTAATCAGCCTTATACTATAACATTTATATTTTATGTATTCTGTATATTGTACATTGCTTCCTAATTTCAGTAAGTGACAGCAACACAGAGCATGTGCAGTGAATCAGCAGAAAGGAAGATGGGGAGCTACTGGGGCATCTTTGGAGGCACATATCTTTATTACTAAAGGGCTGTTGTTTCTTTGGGCTGGTATAGAATGCCCAAAACATAATGTACAACATGTCTAACCTACTTCTTTAGTTAAGTGTTACTTCTCCTTTAAGTCTGCTATAAAACTTTTTTAAAAAAAAAAAAGTAAACCCAACAGGATTGTTTTGTCACCGGTATGAATTTGTGCAGCTTTTACCATCAAGACAAGGTACCATTGTATTATTACAGATAAAAGGGAATATGTTAAAGATTAGGTATACTGTATTTATAATAATATGATATGTATAATTGCCTTTTCAGTATTAACATAAATTATTTTATTTATACTGTAAAAACAAAAGCAAATTCCCCACAGATAGTTGTTCTGCTTCCAACACACATTTTACCCCTCACACATTGCAGGGCTTTTTAAGGCTTTTAAATTGTTCTAAAACCACAGCAAAGTAAAATGTTCTGTAGCTTTTGGCACCTGGACAATTTGCAGAAAAACTGATTAATTAATTACAATTAATTTGTATTCAGCTATTTTTAACTAGGGACACTGCAGAGACAACAATCCATTTTTTAAATGTATGAATTAAGTGCTGAGTGCTACAAGTAAGGGTCTTTTTGAGGCTGGATTTTTTCATTCAAGCCTCTTCAAATTCAATTTTCTTTAATGTACCCAGGGGCTCTTACTATGTCCTGTATTGATTTAAGTGTGGTTTTATGAAACATATTCACAATAAAGTATCATTTCATTTTGAGGCTGCAGTTCAGGTAATTGTAGTAGAGAGCAGACAGCTTTTAGCATTTCAGTTCTCCTCAAAGCAGCAACATTGTTGTGGGTAGTGAGAGACTGCCTTATGTTTATGGATGTTTTTCTAATGTATAGCAATTATCTTATTTTATACACGTATACTGAAGGAAGATTTGCTTATGTGTGACCAATAGCAGTGTCTTAACAGAGGACAGCAATATTAAGTCTTCAGTAATGTTTTAATGCTGATTACACTGCAAATGTTTGGGCTAATTTCCCAGCAGTCAGTTGCATGAAAACCCCCATTCATTAAAGGCACTGCTTTAAATGCACCTTTCTGATCCTATTGATGCAGAAGAACCCTGGAACTACTGCCACCTGGGGATCAGGCAGTAGCTTCAGGGATTCCCTTAACAGTCTACATCAATGGTGCAGCACACTTGCATTTAAAGGATTGCGTCAGACTAGCGTGTGCGATGCCCATTGGGGCTACTATACCAGGGGCCCCTGTAGCCCCCGTTGCTCACTAACTCACCCACTCACACCAGCCCTTTCCTCTGTCTTATACTTACTTCAAAATGATCAGGGGATGGAGGGCAGAGTTGGAACGACAATTTTGCAGGTGAAGATCAGGTCTGGGTGGCAGGACTCACCAGGTTTTTTCCCAGTGTCCCGCAGCCCAAGTCTGACACTTGCATTGCTTGCATGGCAAACACCAGAAATAACTCCAACCAGACTTGAAAAATATTTGTTCAATTTGTGTTGAAGTACACATGCTTATTGCACTAATTTAAATACATTGGCTACAATTATGTAACAACCTCTTGTGACCTAATACTTAAATTCTGGCAAAAAAACACTTTGCTCACTGCTCTTGCAGAACTAAACCAGTTCTTGAATGTTTAGGGGCTCATTTACTTAGCTCGAGTAAAGGAATAGAATAAAAAAAACTTTGACCTCCTACTTCGCCATCTAAAACCTAACGAGCATCAAGTTAGCCTACGGGGAAGGTCCCCAGTGACTATCTGCCTACCAAAAATGAATTAATATGACAGAAATGTTTTAAACAAAAAAAAAAAGGAAAAAATTAACGATTTCTCCATTTATGATCAAATCTGGTTTCCTAGTGACAATTATACCTATTTTTCTTTGTTTAACTGATGAATACGTTGACACAATCACTCCCTGCAGCATTTTCTAATAAATGCTTAAATCAAGTTCACGAACTGCAGATGGCAAATTATTTTGGTTATGTATAAAAGCAGTATAAGGACAGAGAATGCAGGCGTTAGTAGACTGAAATAGCATAAACCCATTAAAAACATAGCAGGGCTTTAATTATGCTTTGAATTTGTTAAAAAGCTATTTGGCAAAGGTAACAATAGCATCAGCAGTGATAATTGCACAAGTGGTAGCTTCTTTGCAGGTCTGTATTTAGCATTTAACCCTTTTTTTATAACGACATGCAGGTACGGATACTTCCAGATTTTCACATTAAATGTATGAAAACAGATGTACTAGATAAAGCTTTATACAGTCCTATGAAAATTCTGAAGGTGAAGTGCTATTATAGGAAGGTCAATGGCTGTGCCTGATATTTCATAAAAATGCAAGGATACATAATATACTGGTACAATAGTGTCCCAAAATATAAAGAACAGTAAATTTGCATTCACCCCAAATATCATCTTAAGTGATATTCAGACTTCTGTATACTGTATGGGACCATTGCATTGGAGGGCAGGCCCCCAGTCTGGGATCCCCTGACTTTATCAATATGTTTTATTATAGATTCTTTGAAAAATAAAATGAATGTGAAACTCAAATATGGTATAAGTTGTAGCTTTTGCTATGACTTTTTTCCTGTCTAATTCTTGATAAGAAAAGAATAGTGTTTGGTTTACATGTGGCACATGATTTATATTCTATCTATAATATTGATCCATCTATCATCTTTTTGTGAACAGTATCTGTTTTGTGCTTTGTTCTTCACTGATAGTGATTCCTTATTGACATGTATTTGCTGTAAGCCAATCATCTATCATTGCTGCTCAAGATCAAATCTGGCACCACGGTGGTAAAAGAAAATATCCCTGCTAGTGACCTGCATACCTTTACAAGTGTTAACCTATATGAGACCCATGCATACTAAATAAGATGCATAAAGGTGAATCACCTTAAGGAAACAGTAACACCAAAATATAAATATACAATATAATATTGACAATACTGTTGTCCTGCACTGGTAAATTGGTGTGTTTGCTTTAAAAACATGTATAGTTTATGTAAACAAGCTGCTGTGTAACCACAGGGAGCAGCCACTCAAGCATAGGCTACGTAGTACATAACAGATACGTTCTGAAGAATCCCATTGTATACTATAGAGTTTATCTATTAGCTGTGTATCCTCTGTACCTTTCTCCTTTTTCATCTTTGAATGGCTGCCTCCATGGCTACACACAAGCTTATTTATATATATTTTTTGGTGTTACTGTTCCTTTAAGCAGATTAATGGCCAGTAACTCTGTACTCTATTTCAGTGGACATAACTTGCAATATCTGAACTAGCCGGATGAAATTCTAAATTTTTCTCACTGCGAGTGTGGAGCTCCCCATTCGTCCAGGCTACTCACGTGACCTCCAGTCCCACATCCTGGCATTGGATTACTTTAACTCCCTCACTTAAAATGGACTTGATTCACGGACGCTTTCTGGATACGTTTAAAATTCTTCACATCCTTTATTTATTCATATTTATTTATTTACAACATGCAACTTTATAGACACCCCACACCTTAACAAAAAAATCTTAAAGGGATATTTAAAGGGGAGTATGTTCAACTACACATATCTTCTATATCTCAGCATGTCACCCTTTACTTTATATTTAAAAACAGTTATTTAAAAAAAAATATCCCTTTAAGATTTTTTTGTTAAGGTGTGGGGTGTCTATAAAGTTGCATGTTGTAATTGAAAAGATATACTCTGAGGAAGTGCCTGTTAGTAAAGGCACGAATGCGTCAGTGGTGTGTTATATGCACTGTGCCAATGCTGACAATCTTTTAAATATGAATAAATAAAGGATGTGAAGAATTTTAAACGTATCCAGAAAGCGTCCGTGAATCAAGTCCATTTTAAGTGAGGGAGGATGAAATTCTAACCCATTACATTTGACTCATGAAAAAGTGTAGTTAAACAACATCGTTCCTTTTCTCCTGCTGCTTTGCGTTCATTGATTTTGCTTGAGTTACCCAGGCCCGGATTTGTGGCGAGGCCACATAGGCCCGGGCCTAGGGCGGCAAAATTTTAGGGGCGGCATGCCGCCCTGCCGCATCCAAGGAAGCGCTTGGCGCTCCAATACAGTATAGTGCACTCGCTTGCGCTCAGGGGCTGGCGCTTCGGACCATGCGCCTGGCGCTAGGACCGCACAGTGAAGGGAGGGCGCACACACGCACTGGCCTTGGGGCGCGGCTTTCAGAAATCCGGCCCTGGAGTTACCGATTCGTTTTCCTATTTGTTTAATAACAAGCTTGCAGGTCATGCACAAACTGGGTCAGGGAAAACATTTTATTTATACAGATTTAGGAATGTGGTTAATATCTGCACTACCAAGCAGTCAATCCCCCATCCTATATAATAAAGTTGAAGTGTCTCTGCGTCCAGTCCCTGTGTCCGTGGAATTGCGCTACTGCACATGTGCCCCACGGACTGTCTCTGGCGAATACTGCGCATGTGCCCCACGGACCGTCTCTGGCGAATTTTTTTTAGACTAGAACAATTCTGTTTTTATGAATATTTGACTACATATGTTCTAGCGCCCGTTAATTTAACGGGCTTAATGTCTAGTATGTTATAACAAGCACTAAGTTTGCCAAGTTGCAGGAAATCATAGCAGCTTGCTTTTAAACAGGCGACCATTAAATGCTACCTGCTGATAAGTTGCTATCAGTTACTGCACCTGGACAAACTTAGGGGAAGATTTATCAAGGATCCAATTGAAAATCCGAATTTTCAAATTCATTTTAGTGCAATTCGACTAGGAAATAGTCCAAATTCGATTCAAGTTTTAAAAAAAAAAATCTAAATTTGAATTTTGAAATTTATCATGTACTGTCCCTTTAAGAATTTGAATTTGACTATTTGTCATCTAAAACCTGCCGGATTGGTGTCTTAGCATATGGGGGACCTCCTACAATCAATATGGAGTCGTTCGGTGAACTTTTGAAAAATAATTTTTTTTTGCGAAGAAACTCAAATCAAATTCGATTTGAATTCAATTTGAATTTGCAGGTCGATCCGATTCACCCGAATTTAAAAAAAATTAATTTTTTTTAAATAGATTTCAAATGGTTGTCTTTTCCCCCAAATTTCGAGTTTATGGGAGTTTTTAGAAATTTGACCCTTGATAAATCTGCCCCATAGTGCCTATTATTACATATCCCTGAATGTATTTTATGAAATATCCCAGCTTTCAGGAATGAACAGAGAATCTTTAAAGGTAAATTGTATATATATGAAACTTTGTAATCATCAACCTTCACAAAGCCGGAAAGAATTGTAAAAAAATTAAGAAGCATTTCACTTTGAAGCTAATAAAAGGTAAACAGGTTTATTTTATTTGCTCTCTTTCTTTTGTTCGGTTCTGTTTGTCATTTTAAAAAAGCATCACATTGTGAAATAGTCAGATTAGAATTCAAGGCAGGGTATTATTTCAAACTCTCTCTACAAGCTACTGCATGAACCTATGTGACCTGACTGCAGAGACATAAACTGACCTTTCTCTTTTTGATATAAAAACACAAGCTACAGACATGACTTGCACTTAAAGGGAAAGGTTTAAAGAACAGATTTATTGAAAAGTCATAGTGAGAAGAACAATTATAATACAGGTATGGAACCTGTTATCCGGAATACTCAGGACCTGGGAAATAATACAGTGTACATCATACCAATGTTTTTAGCACAATATTACTGAAGGGAATTACTTTTCTAATGTTTCTCACCTGAGACTGATTGTAACCATGTAACCATATAACATATATGCATGACATTTATACATTCTCATTCATTCTCATACATTCTCCCAATGTCTTCACAAAACTGTTGGTGAAACACTGTATACACTGTCCCATTTCTGTTGACAACTGGCTTAGGAATGCACCCCAGTCCTTTAAAAATGCAATGTACAGATAATTTGAGGTGTTGCAGTGGAAAATCTAGAAAAAAGAAAATTGTGTTCTAGAAATACAGTACATTATATTAGTTGTCAGCATCCACTATAAATGTTCCATAATGTTCCGTAAGTCAATACCCTATACACATTTCTACTGGCGTCCATGCATGTCCACAGATGGGGCAATATTAAAGGATATTCTTTTACCATATGTATACATATATTGCTTTGTTCTTTTTTTATATAAGCAGAGCAGCAGTCCGGATTTAACCCTGCCCTTTCCCTCTGCGAGACGCTTCCTACTCCTCAACTGTGAGAGAATCACAGTAGAGTCTACTCCTGATGAAGCAGCTTCTTTCCCAAGGCAGATGAGTGAGAATCTGTCAGGTGTGTTTATCTTAGAGTGTGAATGCGAGTGTATGGGTATGTCTGTGTGTGTATCTGTGTCTATGTGTACAATTAACTGAGGTCTGACAAAGCCTGTGTATGTTGCAGAGATTATAAATGAACCTGTTTATAGCTGTGTAACTACATTCGTTATTGAATCTTATAGGTACAGGTTGCATGTGGCTACAGCCATTCTCTGTCATGCCAGTGCATTTGCCACATAGCACATTAACCCCTACAGTTCCTTGCCCCACTACTCCATTAAATTGCCCACCTATCCATGGCCTCACACTATTCACTGTCCTCTTTTTTACGCTTTCCCTCCCTCCCACACTCACCTCTCCATCTCTAACTGCCTCAATCTATATATCTGTATAGAAAGAAATATCTATAATATTATAATATATATTTTTGCACCTCACTGCCCTCTTCTGCTCCTGTCCTGTATCCACCTCATTGTTTGTTTTTTGGATGACTCTTATCTTTTAACCCTTCTGCCACTTTGGAAATGCAGCTTTCCCCTAGATTGAAATAGAATGTATAAATATATATTTTATGCTAGTGACATTTTGTTGTGCACAACCTCTTCCTGCTCTTGTTACTCTACTTTATGTACCGCAGAATCCCCATTTTATATTTTTTAGGTGACCAGAAAAAAGGATGTAAGGAAAAAGTATTATGCATTATATTTGGTGGGACCACAAAAATTATATAAAATACTTAAGAACTTAAAATTTGGGTATATAAAATGGAGGCTTCATTTTATGTATCCAGCTGTAACTAGGACTCTAGAGGGAATAATATTCTGCAAACTGCTGGCTAGTAAATGTGCTAAGAAAGTAGAAAATACCAAGTGCTGTCCTGGCAAACAAGGAGTCACTAATAGAATGTCAATGCTATACACGTGCAACAGTTACTACTTTATATATTTATAGAAAAGTTGTTGTTAGGTTTGTGTGGATACCAAAATATTGGTACAAGTAATTTGTGTACCCAAATCCCAGAGAGACACATTGTTAAGTCTACTTTTGATTAGTGATGGGCGAAATGTCGCCTGTTTTTGACGCCGGCGCCCGTTTTGACGCCGGCGTCAGTTTTTTCGAAATTTTTTTTTTTTTTACCCCGGCTAATTTTTGCCGTGAATTTTCGTGTGCGTTTCGCGAATTTATTCGCTGGTGGAGAATCGCACAAATTCGCCACAAATTCGCGCCTGGCGAATAAATTCGCCCATCACTACTTTTGATGTTTACAGCTGCTACTAAGAAACTTCTGTTTTTAAATTGGCTGTCCGAGTCCTTTCCTTCACTTGCAGACAGCCTGCCTCTCCTAAACCAACTCTGCTGGCAGTCATTTACTGAAACGTGGTCATTATTCTGGGATCAAATTGACTCTAGCTTCAAAACACGCACGGTGGGAATGTTACATTTATAAGCTAATCTTTGCTGGTTCAATTTATTTGTTTATATATTGTGTTTGTATATAGCCCTTGCTTTATGCTGGTAAAATTTTAAAATTTAGTAACATTCGCTGAGCGATGTTTGGTGGTTTGTTAGTTTGGTTGCTTGGTTATATGATTAATTTACTTATTTTAATCTGTTGAACAACTTAGATGGCTTCACCAATCATATTTACTCTTCATTGTCCAAGTTGTATCGGTGTGTCTCATTGTTCTGCTGTGATCTTTTGTTAAAATTCCTGCCTGTTTAACTTGGTAAACAATAAAGACATTTTCAATCTATGAGTAATGGGTGTAATATGTTTTCTTCCCCCCCCCAAGAAATTTTTCTCTGGACGCTCAAAAAGTACAGTACTTTTTAATTTGTATAATTACAAAGACCTTATTGCTTAGGGATTGTTAACCCAAATATAACATTTTGCTTAATGAAAGCACATTTAATTCAAAATTAGCCAAATTATTTAGTGGTGAGGTTACATTTCTAACATTTACCTTTCTAGCTTTTTATGTTTTTCTCAATGCCCTCTTATATTCTCATGATGATATATAATATCTTTTTTTCCTTTTATTTAGGTGTTCAGTTGTTTAAGAGATTCAAATAAAATTGTATGCAATTTACTCTCTATACTTTTTTTTAAAAAAAAAGAAAAGGTGAATGTAAGTGTTCTTATTTAAAAGCAATGTTCTTTAATAATATCCTGTAAGTTAACAGAACACAAGAGAAAAATGTATAATCACTTAAATTATACAGTCATAACTGTGCATTTAGCCATGTGGCACCCATACAAAAGATGGAAGATTTTTGGTTCAGTAATAGCTTCATTTTCAATCTCTGGAATTATTGTGATTATGCATCATTTTGTTCAATGTTCACATTGTAAAACATCTACATATTGAGTAAATAGTTGGTGTATGAAATGAGGTAATATGCTGCAGTGAACGATTAAAAATCTAGTATGCTTTCTTTATGGAACAGAAAAGCTTAAAATGATTTTTGTTAGGGAAGTACATATATAGATGTTTAACTGTTTCCATACCATATGATGTTGTTGTCTGCAGATTTCCCTTACTGCTATATTTAGTGTTTTAGGGTGATTCTAAAAATTGAATTGCAATTTTTTCCATGAATCACAAAAAACTTTGATGTTTTCCTGGTTTTCAAAAATTTAAGAGGTATCAAGTGAAAAAAACACAAAAGCCTTAAAAAAAGTAACTAATTCAGGCATTGCATTTGCCGATTTTTCAGTCCCTATGTGTCTATTAGTGTGAAGAGCATTTTTTTTGTCAGGCATGGATTTGCGGTGAAATTTGCCATTTGCCATTTGCCAAGTTATTTGAGAAACTGTGGCAAAAATCCAGCATGAAAAAATTTCACCACGACAAAAAGTCACCAAGACAAAATTGTCACTGAGACAAAAAAGTTCCCATAAGAAAAATGCCCACTGACTTTAATGCATTTGGAGTGAGGAAAAAAAAATTTATGTAAAAAAATAATTACAATTTTTTTTCTGTTTCTTGAGAGTTTTTCACAGTTTCGCTCATCAATAGTCTCTATGAATTAAAAAAAGAAAAGTCATGGCAAAGGGCAAAGGGCATAAATAAGTTCATTAGGTTTCAGATACCATTAACTTGCAATTCCTATCTTCCAATTTTCTTTAAATGTTGATAGTAAAGTACAACCTAAATGAGAAAGAATCAAATTAGTAATAATACAAAGAACAAAGGACTCCTCATCAACTTTCTCATGACCCAGCAAATAAAACAGGCAAATGACATTGCCATTGGAAGTATCTGAGTCTCTATTAGAGAAATATGTTTACAGGGAAAAGGGTAACAGAATTAAATTAAGGAATATATCTATCATTGAACTGGAGCACCCAATATTTGTTCAGGGGTACTAGAGGGTGCAGTTATAGATTAAATACTGCAACTTCAAAATTGTAATGAATTATTCCATGTACTGATCATGGACTGGGGTCTGTGACAGCTGTGTTGAAGTGGAATCAGGTACATTTTTAAATCCATCATGATATGTAAAATCCTTGTGGGATAAAAAAAAGAAGGCTGGGGTAGCCTTAGTCACAGTTGAGAATGCAGAGAATGTTCAGCACAAGCTAAGATGGCAGATATCTGGCACAATTTTGGGTTGTAGGAATCTGACAATGATGCAAATGTTAGAGACTGAGAAGAACTCTTGAACAATGATGAAATCTGTCCCTAAGCACCAGACCTGTTCTGGGTGTGCACCAATCATAGAAATGTCTGGCAGCAGTCTGGGTGTATTTTTTAAGGATTTCTTTTGTATATATGCACCTATCTTTCAATCCCATAGGCTCCCCTAGGCTGCCTATATAGAAAACACAGCCCTGTCTGAAAATAATACCTCCTCACATTGCAGGTGTGTTTTGTACTATTTAGGCTACACCATAAACAATTTTGCATTCTTTATTTACTCTTTGAGTAGTCTGGACCAAAGAGGAAGCCCAGGTGTCAAAGTCCAAATTCGTGGTACAAATAGGGGTCAGACAAAATTGTGGTCCAAATCCAGGCAAAAGTCCAATAGGCAGGCAGATTAGAAGCGAAGTCAAGGTTCAGTCCAATAAACAGTATTAAACAATTCCTATGATCGGGCATTGAAGAAGCATCCTGAGCATCCTTTTATTTTGAATTTAGCGCCGGTTTTCGTGACGTCATTGCGCCATCGTCCTGACACCGGCGTCGCAGCGCCATCGCTATCCACCTGGTAGGTATGGGAGCACCATCTTGGCTTTGTTGCAGAGGAGGACAGACCCACCGGCAGGCGCTCATGACACTCTTGTTTTTTTATATGACCTTTCATTAATAAAACTGATCAGTAGGAACAATAAATTTCCTTCTATGTCATTTGTGGTGCATATATCTCATATAGTTCTCATAAATGCTCTGCAATTTGTGTGAACTATTAAATGTGGATCACTGTAAATGACTTTACCTTATGTACATCTAAGGCTTTGTCCACTGTCAGTTGTATTGCACTGGTGAAGTATTGCAATACTGACTTCAAAAAATATTGCCTTTGTTGCACCATCTGTAAATTTGCTTATCCATCAAATATAGCTTGTGTTAAATGAATTATGTCTAAAGACAGGGGCATAAAGGTATGAGAATATTTTGCTGAGCTTATAAATTATGAACCTCATCCAGCAGAACATATGGTTTAGAGTGAAATAGATCTTCTCATTTGCATTCATGTCACTTGCACAGATTCTGCTTTCTACTCATACTTCTGCAACAGGAAATTAAGTGGCCTGAATAAAAGTTTATTTGAGATATGTTCAGAGATAGTTTAAATAATTCTACATAACCATTAATACAAATATTGTCTGAGCGTTATGCATATAATTTTAATATGTCTATCGTGCATAAAGCTCAGACAATATTTGTATTAATGGTTATGTAGAATTATTTAAACTATCTCTGAACATATCTCAAAAAAACTTTTATTTAGGCCACTAGACAATTAAGGGACAGAGGGAGAAAAGAGTGGAACAGAGGTAGGATCAAGCTTCACAACTATGTTTAACTAGATATTTTGCAAGTCCCAAGAAACCATGTTATATAACTTAGGCATAGTTAATTATAAATCAGTCTGTCATGAGTTTATCACTGGGTAGGCATTTTACAAAATGGGATTTTTACCCATAGGTATTGAATGCCATGTATGTGTAATTATAGTTCTCAAAGCTTTCTCTGAGAAAGTAAATTAAAGGTGTGCCTGGATAGGAAATCAGTGGAGAAATAATTTTCCTAGTATAGAACATGTCCCCTGGCTTCCATACCTAGCATGAGAGCAATTTCATACCCTGTGGAAAAACTTACATTTTCTTTTTTTAGAGACTGAAGCAGGTTTTTTTTTTCCTTTTAGTACAACAATTCAACTTTTTGGCATAAAAAATATATCTAAGGTTCACTTGCAAGGGTTTAGAAGTTACTGTTCATAAGGTAGACAGTTATTGTTCATGATGAAGAAAACTACAATGTTTTTTTATTGCCCAAATTATTTTATTGCTTTCCACATAGAAGTGGTAATTTCCAGACCCAGTATTTTAGTCACAGCCTGTAGCTGTTGTCCTACAGTTATTTTTATAAATAGCTACACCTAATAATAACACCTAACAGCTCAAAGTGGCTCTCTGCATGAATACAGGTATGGGATCTGTTACCCGGACTCCTGTTATCCAGAAAGCTCCAAATTATGAAAAAGGCAGTCTCCCTTAGACTCCATTTTATCCAAATAATCCAAAGTTTTAAAAATTTAAAAAATTTTTCTCTGTAATAATAAAACAGTACCTTGTACTTGATCCAAACTAAGATATAATTAATCATTATTGGAGAGAACCAGCCTATTTGGTTTATTTAATGTTTACATGATTTCCTATTTGACTTAAAGTGTAAAGATCCAAATTACGGTAAGATCCCTTATCTGGAAACCCCCAGATCCTGAACATTCTGGATAACCGGTTCCATAACTGTAATTTAAATTGTCAGTTCTCTACATATATTATGAAGGGATAGCATGACCTAAGGAAATGTATAGCACTGATATTACTAAAGTAAATAATTATATTTCTGTGACTAGGTAACTATGTTTTACTCGTGTTTTTTCTCTAAGTAGCAAACCATGCTGGGGTGATTTCTCCAGACCATTCAGCCAAAGCATATTTTTTTAAGATAACCTTAACGACTACGTTGCATATAGCTAAAGGCGAAAACTCTTCTTCACATAAACTGTTAAATATTTCCTTAGTATCTTAGATCACCACAATTAACTATTGTTTCACATGTAATCTTCTCTTCATGGCTCTTCTGCTTCACTTCTTCCTGTGCTAAAGCGCTAGTCATTACTGTCTTATCACATGGGTGCCTCTAGTTTCAAGCTTCAGTTTGCAGAGTTAGAGTTAGTGAAGCAAACAAAAAAGAACAAAAATAATGGCAGTGAGAAACAAGAACTTTGTATTGGGTTGTTTGGAAGCTATATTGGTGAAAATGTATTTTAGACCTTTATATAACGTATGCTTTTTTTACCAGTACAGGTATGGGATCCATTATCCAGAAAACTCCGAATTACAGGAAGGCTGTCTCCCATAGACTCCATTTTAATTAAATAATTAAAAAAAAAATTCTCTGTAAATAAAATAGTATTTTGTACTTGATCTTAATTGTATGCATTAATCCTTTTAGGAGGCAAACAATTCTATTGTGTTTAATTAATGTTTAACTCATCCACTGAGTTACTCACTTTCTATTCATTCCTATGGAATTTTTAGAAGCATATTTATCAAGTGGTAAACTCTAACTTTCAGCCAGAGATAAAACACTTCTAAAACTAGAAAGTGAGTGAGTTTTTCTGCAGTAAACTCTAATCTCACTTTTTGATAAATGTGCCTAGTCCTATTATTGTTTGTTCATTGAACACATGCCCTTTTCAACATAAGTTCAATAAATAAGATACGACTTGTGCTAAGCATACTTTTTGCTATTTGTATTGTTTTAATCACAAAAAAATCTATGTTTTTTGGGGTTTTTTTTCTTAAGATTACTAGATAATTAGATTCCAAAAAACAGATAAGCAAAAGTCCATTATGCAGGGAGCTTATCTGTGCAATAGTTGTCTAATCACAGTAAAACCCCCATTTTTCGTTTATCAGGGGACCAGAAAAAAAGTTCCAGGAAAATGTTAAATCAGAGAAATGTATTATGCATTATATACGGTGGGACCACAGAAAAAACATTGTAAAATGCAGGAAAACTTGAAATTAGGGCATGTAAAATTGAGGTTTTGCTGTATCGGTCTTACAAGAACCAAATATGAAGAAGCTACAATTTAGCCAAAGAAATAACAAAGGCCATAGATTATTTGTGAGTATAACAGTAGGTAAAAAGTCCTATTTAACTCATGTTGCAAAGGGTATATAATGCTATTTTAAGAAATGGTGGGTGAAATATCAGGCAACAGGTAGCAGATAATTTATCAGGGGACACAGCATTGGTTTTTCCCTTATGCTCCATGTATGCTTTAAATAATGCACTGTTAAAGTGGTTTGCAAAGGTATCCTTGTTCTAGGTTACCATTTGACATTCAAGGTCTGCTATGGTATGAATGTTTTGGGACTTCGTAACAGTTTTTTTAATAGAAGAAATATTTTAATCCATCTCAAAATCCCTCTGAAGGTAAGAGGAAATCCTTTCTTATGGTAAATATACTGTACCAGTTCCTGGATCAGCGATCCAGCACAACTTCTTTAGGAGAACCATTTTGCAGATGTACTGTGTAAAAAATAGTTTCTGGACATCAAGCTTAAGCTTTGTTTTTTTATCCCAAGGGATGCCCTTGTGTACTCTTGGCAGGGAGTTCACTGTATGTACATATATATTTATACAACTCAGAGTGGCTGTTCTATTTATTAATCTAGTTGCACTTCTTTTGACCCTGCCTAGTTTCTTGATGTTGTTTTTTCTTTGTATTGGATTACACAACTGTGCTGTTTATTCTTTGTAGCACTCTATAAAAAGGCAGCACAATTCTCTTGTTATGTGAGTCTATGCACCCTTTGGCATTGTTGCTTAATTCTATTATTTTATTTTCTTGATTATATTTGTAAGTACTCAGGGGAAGCTTATTTATCATAATCCAGATTTAAAAGAGTACTTGAAACTTTACAAAATTCAGATGTTTGCTAATTTATTCAAAAATTCAAATCTACATAGTACAATACTAAGTTAGGTTGAAAAAAGACATGTCCATCAAGGTCAACCTTTTAACTCCATATATAACCTGCCTAACTACTAGTTGATCCAGAGGAAGCCAAAAAACCCCATTTGAAGCCTCTCCAATTTGCCTCAGAGGGGGAAAAATTCCTTCCTGACTTCAACTTCAACTTGGCCAGTCTTTCCTCATAGCCAAGATTTACCATACATTTTACCAGCTTAATTGCCCTTCCCTGTACCTTGACTTTACATTGATCAACACAGAATTTCATTTGCCACTTAGTTGCCCAGATTGCCAGATTGTCAAGATCCTGTTTTGAGGATGCTGCATCTTGGATGGAATTAATTGGGCTGCATAGTTGTGTGTCATCTGCAAACACTAATACATTACTTACAATACCCTCCCCTAAGTCATTAATGAACAAGTTAAATAAAAGTGGACCCAATGTAATATAATTTTTAAATCACAACCATTTATGTTCTGTGTTTTTAGTTGAAAACATAATGCCCCAATCTATGCCCTCAAGGAACTAAAATTAGCTTTTCTGAAATTCAGGGTTGCCCCAGTATATATTTGTTTTTTTGCACCAGACATTAAATGAGATCACATTGTGGTCTCTATTACCCAGGGTTTCAATAACTTGCACATTTGCTATACTTTCTGCATCAGTAGAGATCACTAGACCCAGTAAAGCATTTTTTCTGGTTGGCTCCTCAATAACTTGTGCCATAAAATTAAAGTTTTATACTTTAATATCCTAAACCATAGGCTGTGAATTTATTTCTTAGTATTTTGTATGTGTTAGAGTTAAGTTTTTTTTATATATTTGATATGCTGAAGCCTGACGTTGTGTCAGGGTACTTTGAATAGCTATGTGCTTCCGAAGAAATATCCAGTCCCATTTGTATGACTGATATACTACTGGGATATCAGAAGCACAAAGCTGTATATATTTAACTGATGACTGTTAACCTAAGGACACCTGGGAAAATGGTGACATTATTACAGAATGTGGATTGGGGAAAAGGGATTCTTCCTCTGTGCTCCAACATTCCTTTGGGAATTTAGGTGTATTTAAAGCTATGAGTACCCTGCAACTATTTTGTTTCTTTCTCTCTGGAAAAAAGATTATGGGATAAGAAGACTATTTTTTTTCCTATGTGCATTTTTCTTATTAAATCAAAAATATGACAGCATATTGTCCTTATATTGAGTTGAATCTATAACATTTGGTTGTATTTTAAACTAAAAGTTAGAAACAGAATTTATTTAATAATGTTAATACATTAGCACTCATATAATGTGTTATGATGCTTGACAATGCACTGGTGCTGACAGTGATTGTCAATTGCATATACTGTAAATGTGTTGTGTAGTATATATCTATACAGTTAAGTTGGGCTGAAAAATTACCAAAGCCCATCAAGGTCAACCCCTCCAAATGAAACCCAGTACACATGCATACACACATTCATATTCATACTGACTTAGCTTTACACTCACGTCAACTATATATATATCAATATCTAGGAGGCTCATTTATTAAAGGTGGAATTTTAGTGGTTTTAGAGGTCTTTGAAACCACAACTAGGGATGGGCGAATTTGACCCGTTTTGTTTCGCCAAATATTCGTCGCCAGCGAAATGTCGCAGACACCCATTAAAGTCTATGGGCGTCAAAATTTTTTTGCCAGGCGTCTTTTTTTTTTTTGACGCACGCCGCCATGCAAGTCTATGGGTGTAATTTTTTTTGGCGAAACTAGATGAAAAAATTCGCCCATCTCTAACCACAACTAAACTCACAATTGTCATTGAATTCAATAAAAGATCTGAATTTAAAAAGAATGAATACATCAGAAACCTGTAAAAATTTTAGTTTTTTGGGCAATTTCTAGTGAAAAAACAATCCAAAAGTCTGAATTAATTTAAAGCGGTCCAATAGGGTCAGTGCAGGTTCTATTGACTTTTATAGGACCTTAACCAGGAATTTGTAGAATTTGTAGAATTAGAATTTAGTGAAAATATTTTATTATGTATTATAAGCCTTAAGCGTTTTGTGTTATACACACTTAGCCTATTACTAGAATTCTACTGCAGTAGAATTCAGTAAAAATTTGAGTTTTTTGGGCAATTTCTAGTGAAAAAACAATCCAAAAGTCTGAATTAATTTAAAGCGGTCCAATAGGGTCAGCGCAGGTTCTATTGACTTTTATAGGACCTTAACCAGGAATTTGTAGAATTTGTAGAATTCGAAATAGAATTTAATGAAAATATTTTATGATGTCATTAGCCTTACGTGTTTCGTGTTATACACACTTAGCCTATGACTTCCCTGCTAAAGGCTCAGGACAGTGCTCCTGGGCCGCTTCCATTACTTG
Organism: Xenopus petersii; assembly: GCA_038501925.1. NCBI lineage: Eukaryota > Metazoa > Chordata > Amphibia > Anura > Pipidae > Xenopus > Xenopus petersii. Next base: position 109,605,244 of record CM076673.1, on the reverse strand, counting down.
GTGAGTTAATTTTACGTTTACGATCCTCTCTTTTTTGTTTATTTTTTATAGGACATATAAATTATTATTTGTCTTAGAGGTATTCATAGTTTTTATACTTAATAAATCTCGATTTTTTAGAGCTTTTTAGAAATATAGGAAAAGCACAAGTTTTACGAGATTCATCCATGTATACAGTATGTGGATGTGGACAGCTGAGAACAGAGAGTAGACCTGGCAAATCACTAACTTTACTATAGGGTGCATGATACATAGCTTCAAGGTAACCCGTTTCTGTTACATGCAGAGCTGTCAGGAGATTGTCAGCTCCTGGATGTGGTCACCAGTTCTGACATTCACAATGTGAATTGACTCCCAAGATGTTGTTGCTCAGTCTACTCTCAGCTGTTCTAATCATGATCTCCAAGATCTCACACATTACAATCATTAGTATGACAAAGATCATGGTGATAGGGAGACATTTTTAAATTGCAAATATAAGAGAATCATAATTTGTGGGACAAAATTAGGTTAGCAGTTCACATTGCAAGGCAGACAAATCTTATCTGATGGTATTAATTTTAAAGTGTTCATCTTTACTTTTCCTTAAATACAATGTTTTACTGTATGCCATTTGTGTGGTTTGTAAATAAAAAGATTTTTTTTTTACCTAGAGTATAATCCTACCCACCATAGAGTGGTTTGGTTTTTATGCATTTTATATTGTAATCTCTTTTAAGCAGGGCCAGGTATACCTCTTGTATCAGTCATTACCTTTATTTTTATATGTTAAGTTTATAAACTCATTTATTGTACTGTGCTTCAGAATATGCTGGCACTTTAAACATATATGTCGATGATATATACTTACTGTATATCAATAAATGTAGGTTTCTTGTATTTTGTTGCCTTATCGAAAAATTAGGGATGCCTGTGCCTAATTCCTTAGGTACAAGTGTGCTATTCCTATTGATTCAGGGCATTGAGGGACACTGGAGCTACTGTACTTCCTGGTTAGGAGGTAGATGTAGCACCAAGGTTTCCCTGCATCAATAGATTCCGCTGCACCCATTTCAGAACTAAACAGAGTTGAGTGCAACTATTGGGAGTGCATTTTGATGCAAGTACCTTTAATGAAAGATGTTTTAGGCACAGCTCACTGCAGGCAAAAGGACATGTTGCCCACTGAACTTGTGAACGTAGATAAGCCCTAAGACATCAGCTGAAGGCAGTGCACAACATTATATACTATATATTCTTTATGGCAATCACCAACTGCATATTTTTAAGGCTAACTCAGCTCCTCTTCAAGTCTAAATATAACTTATGGTATCCCATAAATGAGTAAACGACAAGGTCCTGGTCTCGGCTCATTCTTCTGCCCACAGCAGCCACCCTTGGCCTCGGGAGGAGCCCTCTGCTACTCAGATGCCAACAGGACTCAACGTGAGAGGACCAAGGGGGGAGCTCTGAACAGGCAAGGGAACCATAACATATACAGAAAGGATGGGGGACAAGAAGTGTGGACAAGGGACAAGCTGTGTCTAGTGATAAATTCGCCAGGCATGGATTCGCATAGAAAATTTGCCAGTGAAAAATCTGCTGCATCAAAGAAAATTGTTGCACATCAACATTGCCACGCACGTTGAAATTATTCTGATTCCCATTGACTTTAACGCATTTGGACAAAATAGTCTCGCATATAAAAATTGTGGCTCGCTTATAAAAATTGTGGCTCACGGCAAATTTATTTTGAAGCCCATTGACTTCAATTAGTTTTGCTCATTTTCAGATTCACTAATCACTAGCCAGGTCAATAACAAACAGACAATAGGGTGCCAGATCAGGAAGCAGAAGCGTATTCGACATCGCAGGCCAAGGTCAAACCAAACAGATTCGCAGTACGGTAACAAGATTTAGCAGAATGGTCAAAGAACAGGTAGCAGAACAGCAAGGGTCAAGGTCAGGCAGTGGTCAGTAAACAGTATCAGACGATATAACACAACCAGGAACTATGGAACATAGACCAATACTGGGCAATGAGTCAGAGCAGAGTAGGGGTTTTATAGCCAGTCAATTGGCTTACACAGATCACCTGTGGCCAGATTGGCAACAGGTGAGACAAGCCATGCTTACTAGCAATTACCAAGCATAACCATATGAGTGAACCTGGGCCTTAGCTGTCTGCTTGCATAGCGCAGTGGTAACACAGCCAGCAAAGAAACACCTGGTACCTGGTTCAAATCTGGGCAGGTTATCAAACTAATTTAATGAAGACAAAGAATAAAGACACAATTTTTTTCCAGTTCTTGTGAATTATATTTATCTAAAATGAAGCACAAACTATGATTAACAAAAACAAACTTGTAAATGTTACCATATATTTATAATAAGCATTCATCAAGGCTGTATTTGGAAGTCTTAGCCCAAAAGATTCATCAAAGGTTTAATTACAGTAGCATTTTTTTAAAAAAATATGAGATTTTACCTTGATAGCTCCTTTGTAGGTTATAAATGTTATAGTAATGAACTGGGCATATAAAATCTTATTGTGCAGTTTCTTATGATTGAAATTAGCACACATATTCATTATTGCAGCTATATAAAACAATCTTCACAAGGTTATATTTATGTGTGGTTTTCTAATTGAACATTATAAAGGTATTGTGTCTTTGATGTCGTCTAATATAAACAAGTCATTGGTTCATATTTCATGCAGGTGTTAATGAATCAGTGATAGAAACAGCTGGATGTAGCATCTGCATTGAATATTTTGGAGTCCATTTGCATGGTTAATTGAATAAACATTTTATGCTACAGCACATAACAAAGTGAGGTCAAAGTGTTATTAAGGTGATCACTGAATTTTGTTTTGCAACAGGCCCAGGTGACCCAGAGTCATTACGTTTTTTTTACTGCAATGCAGAATGTAAAGAAGAATTTCAGTGGGGGGATATTCAAAGATTTTGCACAGAAACTGAAACCTGCTCAGTTTTACTAACTGTATTTTAATATTAAATGGCATTAAACAGTTAACCTAAATAATGTTTGCTCAATATTTTGCATAAAAATCAATGTATTGCATCCTGTTGGTAGTACAGGTCTTTTTATAGCTACAGAAACATCACAAATAGTCATAAAGCAATGAATTAATAATATTTACTCTTTTGGTGCATTTTCCAACATGTTTTGGATGTTAAAATAGCTGTCAATGGACAGGTGGAGCAAATTTAATTTGGACATTCTTGTGGCACACATGGAGCACTTATAGGTGCAACATATCACATTATGTGATTAAATATAAAATGGTGTGAACATGATATATTTATTTGTAGTGGCATGGGGAGACATGTGAGCCACATAATTGATGATTTACAGTAACTTTGGATATTTAGTCAAAATATTAACAGCTACTGAAATTCTATTATTTGATAACATTGTATTGATTTTCCAAATTTCTTCTCCGACAGTGCCCAAAGGAAGTTCTCTAAGTATTTAAGTTTGGCCCCCTCTCTAGAATAATTGTCTTTAGCATTAAAACCTATTTTAGAAAAAAAGAACACTTAAGTTGGACTGGAAATAGAAGATGTCATTATTTGGTCCATGACAGACAGGGACCACTTGGGACTGCTCAGTCAATCAGATTCAGAACTTCAAGGGTTCACTGAAGTCATAGCTTTCCCATTGTTTAACATACAGTAATTAATCAAAGTGGTTTCAGCTTACAAGTTCAAGAAAATAATTTGTAAAGGTGAAATGGGGGTTTGTAAGATTTACGTCTTGGAATTGGAGGTTCTTATTCACAACTGCTAATAAACTAAAAGGAGGAAGAACTTTCTCAGTTGGAGCACTTTTTGCATAAAATGTGTTGCTGAAATCATTCATTGTTTCTACTTGTTTTCCCTAAAACAAACTGCTTTTGTCCAAGATGATTCTGTGAAGTTTTTGGCAAAGAAATGCTCATTTCAATTTCCATAGTTTTGCTCTGTTCAAAGCTTTTATAATGGAGTGTGCAGTGTTCCCATTGATGGGGTGTGATAAGCAATTCTTTATTTAGCAATGCAATAAATCATTTTTCATGTCCTTTGGTGGATAAAGTTTCCAGTTATAACATTTGCTTTTGAAAACAGGCATTTCTCATGAAACTACAAATGCACCTAAAATATCCCCATCCTTCAGTCTTGACAAACTAACAGTAACAAGCACCAAATCTCTTCCGTACAAGATAATGATTGCAACATATATCTTAACAATACTAACAAGTGTGCGGTTTCTCTTGTGCCTGTATTTTAGTAAACAGCAGCACTCAAACAAGGTGACTTTGTTACTTCATCAATCTCAGAGTGTGCAGAGCTGGAATCTGCCATATCTGTTCCCCAGTGAATGGAAATTGTCATTTGCAGATTACCTGGATACTTTTTATATGTACCTGCATTGTTCAGATTTTTATATGCTTTTCTAAAGATATAAATGTTGTTTTTTTAAACACTTTCACCCTGCCTGCCCACGCTCATTTATCAACGTATCCTTTAGAATCATTTTGACACATTAGCTGACAACTAATGCAATATATCACTAAATATTGCATCAAAATGGTATTATATATTTATAGGGCTCAACCAATCCTATTTTATTTTTTTCTCAGTAGGGGAATGTTTAAACACACATATTACCAGGGAAATATAATAAATAATCTCTCTATATTGAAATCCCAGTTTCAAGATCAATTATGGTAGGAATTGTGGTAATTTATTTGCTGTTATAGATATGTTTCGAACAATGAATGACTGGGCTATAAGCTGATCACTGCACTATGAGGATCATTAATGGCACAAAGTGGCTAAAATCATTTCAGTTCACCTTTTTTTGCCCACAATTGCAGCATAATTAATGGTAGCCCTGGATCTATAAACTGCATGACAATAGATCCGATTGATCATCTGCCAGATTATGTTTAACGATTGTCAGAATCAGATGTTGATGTGATTGGGTGAGAGGAATGAATTAAGGCAGGGCAAATCTGGGCTGGTGGTACAGAAAGAGTGGGATGTGATGTCAAGAGAAGAAGCAGTTCACTCCCTTATCTTCCGAGTAGGTAAAAAACGGGACAGAGCTCTCTCTGTATTATAATTTTATTTGCTGCAGTCAGGGGGGATTCTTTGCCTCTTGCTGCTTGAGGCGGGCTGTATTCACTCATTGAAGTCAGACTGGGCCCAGGGCTGCCATCAGGGGGGCACAGGGGTGACTGTCGTCCTGGGCCCGAGTGATTTTAGGTGCTCTGGGCAGCTGTTGAGAAGTGCAAATCATCAGCAGAAAATGAGGTTCCGATGCGGATCCTACAGGACTGATGCAAATTGCATTGGTGTCTGTGCTGCCATGTAATAAGAATCTGAAATAATCAGTGTTGTATTGTGACATTTATTCTATATATTTAGTATATTACGAGTTGGTCCCTAAGCTCAGTTACTGACAACAGCACAAAGCATATGTATTAATCAGCAGAAAAGAAGATGGGGTGCTACAGGGGACATATTTGCTTCTCTGCTAAAGGGTCATCTTGTACACTGGTACGGGTATATATAACCATACTAATTGCAGAAAAGTTATTATTTTTGTGACAAAAATATGCTACATATAAGAAAATTTTAACCCTTTAAATGCCACAGATCATAGAATCTACAATCTGTGGATACAAGTACCTAAGGGGAAAATATAATAAATGTAATGTGCTTTTGAAGCCACTTGCTTCATCCCTGTTCATTTCCCCACCCCTAAAGAGCAGCACACATGCAGAATCTACAGGATCGCCCCCTTCCTCGACTGAATTCTCCATGACAGCGCACTTCCTGAAGCTGCAGTGGTCCTCCTGCATCTCTAGCATTTCTGCCTGCTTGCACATGTAAGTGACACTACACACTCTCAAACATACACTTTTTACACTAACACACACTTACATTTACACTTGCACACTTACACATATTCTAGATTTTGAGGGGATCAGTGAATTTCACACATTCACACACATATACACACTTCTGGGCATCTTGCATGTGCTAACTACATTCTGGGTTCATTTAATGCCAGATACTTTGGTATTTCTATGCACTATGGGCATTAAACTGTTCAGTGAACCACTGGCATTCATATTTAGGATGTTTTCTCTTTATACCTTATTCTATGTGGGAGATAAGCTGCTATAAAGTGGAAGCTTTAAGGCAGGTATTTCATCAAAAACAACAGTTTTGGGAAAGTATTGCAACTCAGTAGTTTGGAGTAGAAAGACATGTTTACCCAGTTTGAATTTACCAGAATGTGTACTTTCCAAAAATATATGGTTTTGAGTGTATCAATGTATATTTTTTTGTTTTTACACTGCAACAAATGCAGTAAATGTGTTTATTATTCAGTAGCTGAAGTGACTTTGCGGACAAATGTGCTAACTTCATTTTGGGGTCTCTAAATGCCAGTACTTTGGCACAATGGGCACCAAACTGTGTGGAGGACCCCTGGCAATCATATTTATTTTTTTTATAATACTAATAATAATAATTCATATTTTCTCTTTGTACCTAATGCTGTGTGGGAGATACGAACTTGTCAAATTAAAGTTTTCAGGTGATTCTCAGAAATTTCATACATTTTTATAGAAATAGCTTTGATGTTTGGTTGTTAGGAGTGGAAAGACACGGTTACTCATTTTAGATTTGACAGAATGTGTACTTTTTTTAAAAAAAATATATGGTTTCCTGGGTTAACCTACTATTCCAGGATTTTTTGGCTCTAAAGTACACTGTATTCAATGTAGTGCTTTGAACATTTGGTAATTTACTGCTGGGTGCTTTTGATCTATATACTGTAGAAGTCAGAAATCTCCATAAAACTGTGGCCAAGCTTAGTAAATCAAAGAACAACATACCAGTATGTATGTGCCCTCCATTATACATGCCATCTAATTTGAGCCCAGAATAAAGAACTAAATCAAGTCAAATTGCCACCAATTCATGGTTATTCATGGTTCCTTTAAATACTTGAATAATACAATATTTCCATAAAATAAATATTTTTTATGTGTTTTCTACTAATGTCCTACTAAATGTTTTTTTTCTTAAAGCAGGTACTCAATCTGGAAGTCTACATTCATTTTCCTGATCAGCATGAAGTCTCGGGAACTAAAACATTTTTAGATTGATTGACACATTTATTAATTTAACAATGAAGCCAAGCATTTGAAACCCCATTGTGACTGATATGTGTTCTTTCTTCAAAGATTAAATATTCATTGCATGATACCTTTATTTCTCATTATCATTATCTTTCTTTTTGGGCAACTGTGCCGTAATAAGTGTATTTTCTGTTTCTTTTGTAACTATTTCAGTTTTTATCTAAAACACAAATGTTGTGAGATTACTAAATGCAGTATCAATTATATATCACTTAACCTGACTGTTCTTTGACCCTGGGAAAAAGTTTTATTTTACTTCTCAGAAGGCAAGATTTTAATTGATTCCTTAGCAATTTGACTTACCACTTACACATAGCACCAATATTTCATTTAATTGTCCTCTGAGGAATTGTGTGCCAGTGCAAGGTACATTTCATACATATGAAAAAGAGTTATGGAGGAGTCTTGAGGAGCTGGTACTTCCAGGGTTCCTTTACTGTGTTGCACACCCAACTCACTTGCACCTAGTGCTTTTATTGACATCCTACTCTGATACTGATACACAAATTAGGTGTGAAAAAACATTTGCTAAGTAATGCACAAATCGTGAAGGCTCACAATTTTGCTGGTATTTTGTTGGATTCATTTGCTAACATAGGTGTTAAATGCATAAATGCATAAATGCATAAATGCAGTTGCCAACAGAACCCAATGAGGATTTTACTTTTGTTTTTTAACAGGTAGTAGTAGATTGTTTACCTCTTATTGATGGATGTTTGCTATTGGCAACTGCACTTGTTCAACTTGTAGATCAACCACTGTATTGTGTGTAAAACACACATCAACAATTAGCATATTGCCCATTGCATCCATTTTGCAAATGCATTCAGGGATAAGTGAATTATTTTGCCCAGTATAGTTCTGGGGTGAAATTCCCTTTTTTACAAGCTGTAAGTTTCACCTTGTGATAGTTTCACAGAAAGAAATGACTTGCAGTAGAAAAAAGACTTAATTACTATTCCTCCCTAGCTATCCACATCAACCAATGGGATGGGATTCCATCCCATCTACATAAGGAACTGTATGGGTATCATGTTGTGAAGAAATTGGCAACATGGAAGCCTTTTTTTTTATATGAAGAACAGGTGTAGCATAGTGGAAAGGAGTTTCCATAACAAGGTAGGTGGCGGAACTACCAGGGGTGCAAAGGTGCAGCTGCACCAGGGTCCGCTCCCCTGCACCCTTTTTGTGGCCCGCCAAATGAATTACATCCAGGGTCGGCCTTAGGCAGATTGGACGCAATTAGTGCCCGCACACCCTGGCTGAAAGGAACCCTCCTTGAGCAGACACTGCACAAACCAACACCCCCATTTTTTTTTTAAATGGACCGGGCCGAGCAGATAAATACCCGTGCGTCATGTTTAGACAGAGTTTGGCTGCCTGGGCGTCTCTACAAACATGGAACATTTTGTAATCATTATAGTGGTCAGTGTTGGAACTTTCTCATGCACAAGAATCCTTTTAGGAAGCAAGATTTCAAGTAAGTATTAGGTAGTATAGTGATAAGCTTGCTGCTTGTCATGCAGGAGACTGGGGTTCTATTACCCGATGTGGAAGCTCATTTTTTTTTGCTAATATTTGTAATTATTAACTGAATAATGCATTTTTATAAATAATCAAGGGAGTTACCATCTATCCAACCTAATGTTCTGTTTGGTGAGTCCAAAGGCTATACACTGCAGAAGCTACCTGTTCCCTAAACCTTATGCAATTTTTAGCCAATAATAGCACTTTGTCATGTAAAAGCATAAAAAGCATTCCAGCAGGATGCACAGTCAGGGTCATACTCCAGCCTCCTGCCAAAAAGCCCCCTCTGGGCCCCCTTCGCTCCAGCTGCTATCCCTCTACACCAGTGATCCCCAACCAGTAGCTCGTAACCCCTTGGATGTTGCTCTCAGTGGCCTCAAAGCAGATGTTTATTTTTGAATTCCAGGCTTGGAGGCAAGTTTTGGCTGTATAAAAAACAGGTGCACTGCCAAACAGAGTCTCAATGTAGGTTGACAATCCACATAGGGGCTACTAAATGGTCAATCACAGCACTTATATGGCACCCCAGGAACATTTTTCACGCTTGTGTTGCTCCCCAACTCCTTTTATTTCTGAATGTTGCTCAAGGGTTCTAAAGGTTGGGGATCCCTGCTCTACACCATCTACTATATCTGCTATCCCTCAGTCACACTCCCTTTCCACAGACTATTATCCCCACTGTTACTATAGGCACCATCTCTCCCTACTATACTTACTATTCCACAGTCACACTACCTTCCCAGAGACTATTATCCCACTGCTACTATAGATACCATCTCTCCCTACTATACCTGCTATCCCACAGCCACACTCCCTTCCCAGAGACACTTATCCCAATGCTACTATGGACACCATCTCTCTTGCTCTGAAAAAGCAGCATGCAAAAAATAATGTAATGGGTTGAATACATTTGTCAGTCAAAAGAGAATTCATTTTCTTACAGCCAAAACTGTTTTATAATTAAATGGATGGTTCACCTTTAAGTTAACTTTTAGTATGTTATAGAATAGCTAATTATAAGAAACTTCTCAATTGGTCTTCCTTGTTTATTTTTTATAGTTTTTGAATTATTTGCCTTATTCTTTTGACTCTTTCCAGGTTTCAAATGGGGGTCACTGACCCCATCTAAATAACAAATGCTCTGTAAGGCTACACATTTATTGTTATTGCTACTTTTTATTACTCATGTTTCTATTCAGGCCTCTCCTATTCATATTCCAGTCTCTTCAAATCAATCCACGGTTGATAGGGGACTTTGGAACATAGCAACTAGATTGCTGAAATTGCAAACTGGAGAGCAGCTGAATAAAAAGCTAAATAACTCAAAAACAACAAATAAAATAAAATAAAAACCAATTGCAAATAGTCTCAGAATATCACTCTCTAAATCATACTCATAGGTAAACTCATAAGTGAACAATCCCTTTAGGGAGGGCCCAGTTGTAAATTTCTGTACCAGGGCCCTTAGGGGTCTAGTTACACTGGTATATTCTGTTGTAGAGCTAGAAGCACCTTAACTGCAATGTAAATTCACCTCTCCATTGACTACAATATTGTTTTTTTAAATATCCGCAATTGGCAAACTTTTACGCAAAACATCACAAGTTTGATACTGTGAAGTTCTACATGTTGAACTTGATGTGGCTGGTTAAGCAAAACAGTAATATTCCTAATAGCAAGGTTGTACTGGAGTCTTGAGGGCCCACCAGGGCTGAAAAACAAAGGGCCCTCCTGGCAGTCCCTGGGGGCTCCATTCCGACCTCCAAATTCTAGCCCTGGGTCATGCAGTGTGCATGCGCTCATGCATGAACGCAGCGCAGGAGTAAGTGTGTAAAGGGCAGCCAGTGGGGCAGGATTGGGACTGGGTGTTTTCCCGGGGTCCCCACCACCCCTGGGTGTTTTCCCGGGGTCCCCACCGCCCCAGTCTCACCCTGCCTAATAGCATTTTGTGCAAAGCATAAAAAAATGTGCCACTTGCAGTTGTATCAATTCATTTGGGCTGATTTGACAACAGAGGTGCTAATTAAACAATTGCATTGCACATACCCAGTGGAACCAATGAGAGCTTTGCTTTATTCTCTAACCTATAGTTGGCTGTTCATTGCTAATTGCTGGACTTTAGCACATGTGCTGGTGAATAAGCCCTACTCATAGTCAGTCAAAGAACAAAATTATGGTGTGCACTTCACAAACTCCTACTCGTTATCAGACCAAACATGCAACAATTGATTCCAAAAAAACATTACCAACATTTGTTGCATTGTAATTACTTATCTATAAATGCCAATATTTCCAGTGTCGGACTGACCCACAGGGATACCAGGAAAACTCCCGGTGGGCCCAGGTGTCAGTGGGCCTCTTTCTTCTAACCATTTGTCCTATTTCATGGTCATTCCCTATTCCCCTAAAGAGGCTTAATAATAGAAGAATAGAGTTTAGTATGGAGAGAAATTAGACTAAGAGAATAAAGAGGTTGAGTGAGGAGAGGAGGTATAATAGTTTGGAAAGTGGGCCCTCAGCCTAAGGTTTTCTGGTGGGCCCCTGGCATCCCAGTCCAACACTGAATATTTCCAATACCTTAGGAAACAACTTATATATAGACTGTATATTGTCAGACATGTGCTTCAAAATGTCTCCTCTGCTGCTTTGATTCGAGGCCTGTAATCTTCCAGTTAACTGGTTAAGCATGTGGAAAATGGTTAGCTAACAGGGAAGTTACTAATGGAACCAAATGGTAAATTACTCTCAGTCTTCATTCATAATCCGAAGAAAATATCCTCTCGTCTAATCAAGCAAGCACAGTTCTACTTTTATCATTATAGATTGGTATATAAAACCTGATAAGTGAAGAGGGAAAAATAAAAGTAGCAGCTGCTGGGTTGTTAATATGCAAATCTATCTTTAATTACTAACTTGTTGGGGAAATATGAGTTTCTTTAATTAAACAGTGTGTTCTGATTTCAAAGTTATTATTTTTGTACAGCTTGAATTCAAAATTAAAATTACTTTAATGGTTTCCTTGAAATTACCTATCTTTATACATTTTGTATGTAAAAAAAGTAAAAAAAAGCCCATGCATTTAAAGCAAAGCTCGTACAAATGAGTGTTACATGATTTTTTTTAAATACATATTCTTTTCTTCAAATTCTTTTTGTTTATTGCAGCCAATTACTGTATTACAGTGACTGATTTAGCAGCATTCAGTTTTTTACAGTGATTTTTGTGCTTAAACTTGCAAACTAACTTTAAATCAATATTTATTAAGATAAATAAAAAGCTTGTAAAATTCAAGATATTTGAGGGTTTTTATGTTAAGATTATAATAATAATCTAAATAAAAATAAAAAGAGTTTCTACAATTACACACATTTTAAATTTGATAATTAGGCCTCTGGTGTACTTTGCAATCAGTAAACAACTCTCATAAATTAAAACGAACTAGGTGGAGGACTAGCAACTTGGATGGGTGGATTATAAGGGGCACCAATTATATAAGAGGTAATCTGTTGATAGGCTTTTTGTTCTTTTAAGGCCTGTAGCCCTTGATAAGCTTTAAAATGCATTAATATGGTAAGATATAATGATGAAAACATTAGGGGCACATTTACTCTGTTCGAGTGAAGGAATAGAATAAAAAAAACTTCGAATTTTGAATGTTTTTTTTTGGCTACTTCGACCATCGAATTGGCTACTTCGACCTTCGACTACGACGTCGAATCGAACGATTCAAACTAAAAATCGTTCGAATATTCGATAGTCGAAGTACTGTCTCTTTAAAAAAAACTTCGACCCCCTACTTCGCCACCTAAAACCTACCGAGGTGCAATGTTAGCCTATGGGGAAGGTCCCCATAAGCTTTCCTATGTTTTTTTGGTTGAAGAAAAATCGTTCAATCGATGGATTAAAAACCTTCGAATAGAACGATTCGAAGGATTTAATCGTTCATTGAACGATTTTTCGTTCAATCGGACTATTTTTCGTATTATTATTATTATTTTTCGTACTATTTGCAGTAAATACTTCGACTTCGATATTCGAAGTTGAAGGATTTACATTCGGCAGTCGAATATCGAGGGTTAATTAACCCTCGATATTCGACCATATGTAAATCTGCCCCTTAGTGCCATGTTGCTGCATTTTATATATTAAAGAAAATTTTACATTTTGATTTAAGTGCTTGTGTTTTAAGAGTGGACACAGGTAAACTTATTTCAGACAGAATAGAGTCATGCATATTAGTAGATGTGGAGGCCTAATTTGCTTTTGTTATAACTTAACACAGTGGTGTATTGAACATATTCGGTGTTGTCTAAGATCAGGCAGTCCAGTTAAGATGCTACAAGTCTGGCTGATCCAGATATCTGAACATGACTGAGAGATGCTGCACAGTATTAGTCATTTATTATATTTTAATGATCTTGATAAAGACTTTAAAGTCAGAAGCAAATCCCGTTGTACACATTAATTACACAGGGAACACAAATTTCTCTGAATTAGATGTTTCCAACTTAGATTTTATCGATCTTTCAATCAATGCATGATTGTATAATTTAATGTGCTCAAGTTTGTGATTTTCCTAAATATGATATTGATCAAGAAAAAATTGCAATTGCAAAAAAATCACATTGTTTTAATTTGTAAAACTGTATACATTTTTATAAATTCAACTGTTCAAAAAAAAAAACAACACATTTAGAATATTGAATGTTGAAACTACACCTCCCTTTGATTTCTCATTAAAAGCACAGCAGGTTTTACGGCTTACTTGCCTAATTTTTTTCATTTTCTAGATTTTTTTTATTGATAAACCTCAAATTTAGAAAACCCGATTACAAAAAAATTTATTTTTTCCATGACTGATTTCAACTGATTGACATGTTGCCTCTAAATGCAAGAAAGCTCAAGAAGCTGGACAAAATAATAAGAGACAGAAAAACATGGGTCAAGGCAATCCACCAAATATAATCAGTATTGAGTAATCTGACAAGAATCATGATAGTGGAATCTCCAAATTGAAACTTTACATTGTACGCATATTGCTTGTTGCTATTGTATATCATTTTTATGAAAAGGGTCAAATTCACCCATCCCTATAGGACACTATAAGGGGGTTATTTATCAGTCCGAACTTATCTCAAAATTTTCTGAAAAAAACTCCGACCAAATCAATGCGGGTTTTTTGGGCTCATTTATTAATACACTTTCCTGAAAAAATCGTGAAAAAAATCAGTTTTTCACATTTTTTTCCGATTTTTCATCCAATTTTCACGATTTTAGCTGAATTTTCACCTGAAAACTCAGAATTTTTCCCGAAAACGCAGAAAAATTCGGGGTATTGCCAAAAAAACAGCGCACATCAAAAAAACATTGGGACTTCTTCCATTGACTTATATGCAACCTCGACAGGTCTGAGATGCCATATTTCCAGATTAAGACTTTTCCATCCTTGGGGTTTAATAAATCCCAACAAAAATTGTGATTTTTTTTTTAAAAAATCCGATTTTATAAAAAAAATCACAAATTTTTGGTGATTTTTGATGATTTTTGCATTTGGAGTTTAGTAAATAACCTCCCAAATGTCAGAGTTAAAAGGACAAACCAGAGGGCATTGCAAGTGCTGTGAAAAGACAGCTAAGCAGGGGGCAAAGAATTGTGTATCAAAGCTTTTATAATAGCAAGCTAATTTATATTGTGACATAAAAGGGCCACATGATAATACGTCTATTAAGTTACTGGTTTCTCCAGGAAACTGCACACACAGGTATGGGATCTGTTATCCAGAAACCCGTTATCCAGAAATTTCCGAATTATGTAATGAACATTTCCCAAATTTTTAAAAAGGATTCCCTTTTTCACTTTAATAATAAAACAGTAACTTGTACTTGATCCCAACTAAGATATAATTTATCCTTATTGGAAGCAAAACCAGCCTATTGGGTTTATCTAATGTTTACATGATTTTCTAGTAGACTTCAGCTATGAAGAGCCAAATTACAGAAAGATCCGTTATCTGGAAAATGCCAGGCCCGAGCATTGTGGATAACAGGTCCCATATTGTGGATAACAGGTCCCATATGTATAAGGAACTTGATTACCCTACATATGTGCAACAGTGTTTTGAAGAGGTTTTAACGATGTATTAACAAGGTTTTCATGAGGTTTTAATGAGGTTATCCAGAGTTAACTTTAGTATGATGTAGATAGTATCATTCTGAGACAGTTTGCAATTGGTCTTCATTTTTTATTTTTTTTCAATGATTTCACTTTATGTTCAGCAGCAACCTGGTTGCTAGGGTTCAAATGACCTTAGCAACCAGGGTGTGGTTTGACTGAGAGACTAGTATATGAATAGGTGAGAACCTGAATAGAAGAATAAGTAAGAAAAATTAACAATAAAATTGTAGCCCCACAGAGCAATTCTGTTTTCACTGCTGGGGTCAATGACCTCAATTTGAAAGCTAGAAAGTGTCAGAAGAACAAGGCAAATAATTCAAAAACTAGAATGCTTAGAATTGGCCATTCTATGACATATTAAAGTTAACTTAAAGGTGAACAGCCCCTTTAACTTTTATTTATCTATGAGGATTATGTGTTAAATGCAGCTTTAAGTCAGATGATAGAATGCAAATCTTATTAAAATCTGGGGTTTCTGATGAGATCATTGATTTAGACAGATGATTGCTTTTAAACAGTACAACACAAACATTTTAATTTTATTTGCCAGAAAAAAATCCCAAAAAGCAATAAAAAGTGGCAATTGACTCAATGCATTTGGCACAAAAAACATGGAGAAAAAATGCTTTTTTGTACTCCCGTGCATGTGCCACAATAAACTGGGAAAACATCTACTTACTCAAATGCATTTAGTCAGTGGCGTAACTACCGGGGGAGCAGGGGGTGCAATTGGGCCAGGGCCCGCACCCCCGCAGCTGCAGCGCCGCACGGAAGAGGGTGGGGGACAGGGCCCGGCTGCACGGCCCGCACCAGGGTCCGTCCCCATCTAGTTCCATTTCTGCATTTAGTGCTAGAAAGAACATTGTGAAAAAGTATCCTAATGCATTTGGTCAAAATTCAGCTAATTTTTCAGCTAAGTGAAATGAGTTTCTCTTATCACTACCTAATTGAAACTACCTACTTAATTCTATGATCCTAAATTTGTAACTAAAACCAGGTTTTGAACTTTTTTTGCACAGATACTAAATTACAAATAAAACAGGGGACCAGGGACTGTGCATTGCTCAATCCCCTGTGGTTTGTATGGTTGTTGCCAGTCTGGCCAGATCAGTTGCATTGCCATTGTACTGATAACTGTAAATGTATAAATTTATTATCAGTAAAGTAGAAGCTACATAATACAAACATTTAGGCATAATTCCACAACAGATTATAGCAGTATCTGTAGAGCATAACATCTCTACTGTATAATTTGTTTTTTTATAAAGGTCATTTGGCACACAGCTTTCATAATTCCTACCTTCAAAAAGAACATCTTCTACTCTATCCATCCATGCATGAATACAGCCAGAATTTATCTTATATTCTACTTGTACAAAAAGATTTTTATTGTCATTAGCCCATTAACGATTAATGAAGTTCTCATTTGTCATCAATACACATGCTGCATCTTTAATTGGATTTTGTTAAAAGCTCCAACAGAATTATAACTGACACCCATTTTGTATAACAATTCCCATTACAGCTAATTACTTTACATCAATTCATATCACCTGCATGTCAAGGTGAATGATGAACAAAATTATACATTCTTATTAAATAGAAGTTGATTTTCTAATGATCTAAAAATGTAAATCTTCATTTGATTACCATATACAAGGCTTTCTAAACAAAAGCACAACTCTGTCTTTGATTTTTAATAGCAAGGGAAAAGTTATAACTTGCTTTTAGTGTAAATTCCCAGCTGTTTTTTTTCTCACAATTACAATATGTTTTACTCAGTTTGAGGAGAAAACATTAATTTGCTGATTTATTTACAGTATTTATTTAACATTTCTTTATTATTTCTTGTCCACCTTTTTGTAAGTAAATGGATTCTAAATAATAACATTAATTTAGTCTTGATATATAATTATGCAAAACATGTTAGTCTAATGTATAAACACTGTGCATTGGATGTGAGCAAGCCTCAAGCATTGTCCAGTTGTTGCTTAGCCTTGGTTCCACATAATACACTGATCATTGGTTTAATTGGGATGTAAACATTTCATAACAGCACACAGCATTGTATTCTCAAGGTCTGAACCATGCTAGGAGCCAGGGCCACCATTAGAAATCACGGGGCCCCGTACAACAAAATTTTTGGGGGCCCCATCCACCCAGGCCCCACCCCAGATCCCGCCAACTCCATACCACAGTTAAAAGACCACACAGACATCAGTGCTAAAAAAGGTAACCCTCCCACACACACAAGTTATAAAAAGCTATTGATGGTCAGGGCCCCCTTATAAGTAAAAAAAAACATTGGCGCCAGGTCTCCCATAAAAGTTTTTTTTACAAAAACATTGGTGCCAGAGCCCACCTTACAAGTTAAAAAATTTGGGGCCCCAAAGAATATTTTTTTAAAAAAACCTTGGCGCCAGGGCCCCCTTACAAGTTAAAAAAACTGGGGCCCCAAGAATATTTTTTTTAAAAAATTGGCAGGGGCCTATAGAGTATTATGATAAAACATTTGTGGCCAGGGGATAAAAAAAAAAAAAAAACCCACAAAAAAAAAGCCAGTAGAAATTATAGCTGTTTTCGTAACATCAAGTCTTTTCGCCGCTTCAGGACTTCAGTGTTGGCTCCTCTCGTGACTTCGGGTCTTTCCACAGCTTCAGGACTTCGTCTGTTCGGCACTTCTGCATTCGGCTGTTCGGAACTTCGATCGAGCAGCACCGATTCAGAGCTGTCAAGGGGGCCCGGCTCTTTGTCCCCCATGTCCCCCCCTGATGGTGGCCCTGCTAGGAGCTATAGTCCAGCAACATCAGAAATGGATACTGATAATGTTTATAAACATACATTTATACTGATAATGTTTTACAAAACATTTTATTGGCTTTTTAGGTGCTGCAAGGGGTATTTTAATGTTCCCTATGATGCCCTTTAACTGTCCTTAACTTGCATCAGTTACAGAGATCCAATGATGCATGATGCTGTGAAGCCCTCCTTTGGTGGACTGTATGTATAGGGTTACCGCAGTGCTGCACCTTATACTTTGTGCTGATATACACTACTGCAAGTGCTTTTTAAATGGCCTGGGATATGTTTAATGAGCCTTTTTATCACTACAAGTTTATCAATGCTTGAATTACAAACTATAAAGTGAAAATTATGTGTTTCAAATTATGTTAATTGCATGTTCATATAAACAAGCTGTATGAATAGCAGAATATAAGTATGGACATTAATATGATTTCATACAAGAAAACAACCATATGGCCTTATGGAAATATTAGAAATCATAACAAAAACCAAAAAAATAGAATGTATCTCTTTTCTCAAAACAATAGTGGTAAATATAAAGGACAATTCAGACTGAAACAAAATAAAATATGAATGGTTACAACCTCATCTACTTTAAGAAAATAGTTCTTTAAAAAGAATGTTAAATGGAATGTTTCAAGAATTTATATACTACACTAGTAGACTCTCTTTATCAGGTAAGAAGTCTAAATAAACAGACCCATTTTTTGAAAAGGTTGCTTTAATTTTCTAATCTCCAGTTCTATATCTAATTGCTTCTTGTAAGCAAATACTCTTCAAGTATGTTAATATATTATCTAACAAAGTAGTTTGTTTGATCCAATTAAAAAAATTGACTTATGAGTATCAGCCATAGTTAAATAAAGGAAGTTGCTTACTTTTGTAGAAATAAAAAAAAAATATATATATATATATATATATATATATATTTTTTTTTTTTTTTTTTCTTCTTCTCTTCTATAGCTTGTAATAGAAGCTTGATTAGATTTAAAAAATCAAGTACATTAAGACCACCATTTTGACCATACATCTTTGGATGATCTTTCTGCCAATTAAATCAGTGGCAAGTATGATTGTATGACTACATGTCCCCCCCAAGAGTCAAAAGAGCAGTTCTTGGATCAACATTGAGCTAAGAGCCATTTTGAATAACCCTATGCTTTCTGTATTGCCAAAAAGCCATACTTCCCTCTATTGCAACTTCCTAATCAGCCAGAACAACTGATTCAGGGAGAGAATTCCAAAACTGTATTGATTAAGACATTCAATATCCTTTATTAGTATAGTAACTGTTCTTTGAACTTTTCAGTTTTATATGTCAGTAATATAATTTTCCATGCTGGAGACCAAAACTGCACACTGCATATTTAGGCATATAAAGGCAAAGGATTACCTACTCCTCCTCGGAATCTATACCCGGTTTAATACAGCTCAAAATCTTGTTTACCCTGCTGCTGTTGCTTATGGGCATCACGGACATGGACCCAGGAATCAGGAGTTACAGAAGTCACGCAAATCAGAGGCTAGATCTGACTCAGGAGATCAGATGATCAAGCAAGGAGCACTAGTCGGGGACAGGTTTATAAAGGGTACATAATTAGAAATGGGAAACACATGAGGGTAACTAGATGGGAGGAGAGCAGAGAAGAGACAGTAAACACAACAAATACATGTATAGGTAGGAGGACTGGTCAGATGCAGCCACGAGAGCTTCCAGTGGCTCAACTGGAAGATGCATTTTCCCAGGAAAACACATGTAGTGTTAGAATCCCCGAGAGTCCTGACACTATTGTGAGACAACTTCAAAAGTTATGCCTGTGACTGACAAACACCAATAAAAAACACTTGCTAACTTGATGTATTCTTTTTTATTAGTACAGGCATGGGACCTTTTATCCAGAATGCTCAGGAACTCGGGTTTTCTAGATAATGGATCTATCCATAATTTGGATCTTCATACCTTAAGTCTACTAAATAAACCCAATATGCTGGTTGTGCCTCCAATAAGGATTACTTATATCTTAGTTTGGATCAAGTACACAATTCTCTTTTATTATTACAGAGAAAAAGGAAATTATTTTAAAAAATATGGATTATTTGGATAAAATGGAAACAGCCTTTCCATAATTTGGAGCTTTCTGGATAATTGGTTTCCAGATAACACATCCCATACCTGTACAGGTATAGGATCCATTAGCCAGAATGCTTGGGACCTGGGGTTTCGCAAAAAAAATATTTTTCCTTAACTTAGATCTCTAGCCTAAGTCTTCTGAAATTAATTGAAACATTAAATACATCCATTAAGATGGTTTTGTCACCAATATGGATTCACGCAGCTTGGTTACATTATATACAATGTACATTTATTTAAAAAAAATTGAAATACTTGCTTATAATGAAGTCTATGGGAGATGGCTTTCCTTTAATGCAAGGCTTTCTGGATAATGAGTCATGTTTATTATATTGAGGGCGTTAATTATCACATATATTGCATGAATTCAAAATTGTTCCATAGTACAGAATGACTGACTGTTGTCTTGTTGTTACCCCTGATTTGATGCTTGATCTCAACATCATATCATAATATAGAAATTCAGATGCATTCTCTCAGGGGCACAGCTCAAATATACAACACAGGGTCAAAGCCACCAACATATAAAAATCATCGTCAACACAGCAGCATAATTAGGAGCATTCAATACCAACCAATCTACAGCAAGGCTGGTATCCAGTAAAAGGGCTTCTATACATTGTGATGCTGTCCAAAATAATGGTACAAACACAATACAAACATAAAATCTGAAACACAGTATATAGACTTCACAGTTCAATTACATTTAGCAGAACTAGTCAATTCATCCATTTAAAGAAGAAGCGTAATGATTGTGCAGGGCTGGATTTCAGCATCGGGTGCCCCTAGGCTGCGCGTTCCTAGTGCCGGACCGCATGGTCCGATCGCCCGCCGCTGGCTATAGCAGGTGCACCGGAGCACTGGGGAGCTGCGCATTCCCAGTGCTCCTTAGCAAGTGGCTAGGCAGCATGCCACCCCTACCAACTTGCTGCCCTAGGCCCAGGCCTTTGTGGCCTTGCCACAAATCCGGGCTTGTGATTGTAGGAATTTGTTAATTTTATATGCCAATGGTTTTCCCTATGTGCAAATTATATAATTAGGGAATTTAAAAAAAGGGGGTAAGAGTCCGCACTTGCTGGGTAACTGGGGGTTTAAGCTGCACCAATCGAAAGAGTGGATCCACGAATCCACATACAGATAAATCTTAAGAGCAAGGGTAGGTGCACTATGTTAGAATGTCAAAATTACCTAAAAAGGAAAAAACCCGATAGTGTATTAACCCTTAGATAAAGGGTAATGTGCGCTTGAAAACTACTCACAAGCAATTAGTAGAATGTTTTTCACTGTTAAATCATGATAGCTTCAGTGTCCTGTTGCAGTAGGTCTCATCGGCGTTATACCTAACGGGAAGAATCTCAAATGGCACAGAAAAGCCAGCTCTTTCCTCGTGTCGGATGCTTCTAATTGTAGCGTTTGCGTCTGCTATTGAATTTCTTAGGTAATAGTCATTCAGACACACTAGTTTTGTGGATAAATTTGAACTTTTATTTATGTGTAAATTCGGACTAACTGAGCCCAACGCGTTTCTTAGAATACTTCCTCAGGGGCAAATTACCCACACAGCCTTTCGACACAATTTATCAGGTTGGTGAGTGGGTGTATCAATTTACATAATTAGTGTAATTAAAAAGACAATTAACTTAAGAGGCATTTGCACAGAAAGGTTGGTCAATTAAAAAACAAATTACTATGTATAAAAACAGAGTTGCTCATTTATAAAAACAAATTAATCATTTAAAAAGCATTTAAGATCAATTTTTATGTTCAGTCCTTTTGGTGTCAGGGTTTTTAATTTGTGGATCCAAAATGTTTCTTCCTTGGATATTAGATTTTGCAAGTTCTACTCGCTTTACAATTTTTGCAAGTAAAGAATCCATTGGTTTCTTGTGGAAGGAATGTCTTAATATATTTTTGCTGTTTCACTGGTATGCAACGCAGTGCTAGAAACCCAATGAACCAAACCTAACGGCGAAGGAACGTCATGCACTTAAACAATTAAAAAATGACAACACAATCGTGATCAAACCAGCAGATAAAGGTGGAGGTATTGTAATTATGACCAATGAATATTACATTCATGAAATCACAGGACAACTATCAGATGATGCCACGTATAAGAAACTAAGAACTGATCCTACAAATGAATACAAACAACAGCTAAACAAGCTACTTGAAGATGCTAACAAAACAGGAATTCTAAGTAAAAAAGAATTTGAGTACATCAAAGTGAATCGCCCCGAAAGTTCCAGTCATATATACCTTACCTAAGATACACAAAGATACCAAAAAACCACCTGGAAGACCGATTATCTCTAGCTGTGGCTCCCTGACTTCACACTTATCTGAGTAAATTGATTTATTTTTACAAAAATATGTAATCACTTTACCTTCTTATTTAATGGATAGTATTGAAACTATTAATTTTGTAAATACTATCTCTTGGCAGGAACACTATATCATAGGGACCTGTGATGTCACCTCACTCTATACTATCATAGAACACCATTTAGGGAAAACGGCAGTTAACAACTTTTTACAAGGTGACATTTCCATGACAATAGCACAAAGAGAATTTATAATCAAAGGAATAGAATGCATCTTAAATAAGAATTATTTATGGTTCGAAGGAGATCATTACTTACAAATCAAGGGCACTGCGATGGGAACAAGATTTGCCCCTAGGTATGCCAACTTGTTCATGGGATACTAGGAAAAACAACACATCACATCCATATTAACCAAACCAAAGGACTTCTGCATTGGAAACGCTACATTGAAGATTGTATATTGGCAAGGTTCGGAAGGAGAATTAGTTAATTTCCTAGACTCATTGAACAATAACAATTATGATATCAAATCCACAACTAATTATTGCAAAAAAAATAAAAAATAAAAATAAATATATATATATATATATATATATATATATATATATATATATAGTATATATATAACAAATTCAAACAGGAACTTGATTCGGTTCTGCTGAATGCAGGAACACGGGGTGGCTTGACGTGAACACACTCAACTACCTTGTAACACAATACCCCAGGACACCCATTATATATACTTTACCTAAAGTGCACAAGTCTCTATCTGCTCCCCCGGGAAGACCAATCATCTCTGCGGTGGGCTCCCTGTACCAAACTGTCTCAACTTTTATTGATCAATACCTACAGCCCTCGGTGCATGCTATGTCCTCATACACACAGGATTCTGGACATGTCATCAGAAGACTGAAGGAGCTGCCACCCATTCCACAGAATAGTATATTGGTTACCATGGACGTTAAAAGCCTATACACGGTGATCCCCCATGATCAGGGGATACAAGCCTGTAGGAGAGCCCTGCAGGCCTCCCCTCCTGGCGATGTGCCTATTGAGTTCCTGGTCCATCTCCTGGAACTCACGCTATCCAGGAACTTTTTTAGATTCGAACAGTCATTCTACCTACAATTGACGGGCACGGCGATGGGTAGTGCATTGGCACCCTCCTATGCCAACATCTACATGCTGGAATTTGAAACCATGAACATACTCCCTCACTGTGGCCAATCGATACTCACTTACTTTCGCTATATAGATGATCTGTTTATGATTTGAACAGACACGGAAGAAGAGCTGCATTCATTCCATCAGGCTTTGAATATGGGAGACAGACCAATTAAACTTACCCTTAACTATAGTAAGTTGAATATTGATTTCCTGGACTTGAACATCTTCCTAGAGGGCTCAGGAGTTGGCACCAGACTCTTTAGAAAACCAACTGACCGCAATTCAATTCTGCATGCAGCAAGCAACCATTCTCACTATCCAGGGGATCCCATACTCGCAATTTCTAAGGGTAATACGCAATAACAGCTCTAGGGAGACAGCCGAAACGCAACTTCGCAAAATGTTTGACAGATTTCTTAATAGAGGATACCTACATGATTCTCTCTACAAACAACTGGAAAGGGCTCTTCATCATACTCAAGCTGATCTCCTGATGACAACACCTAAGGGTAAGGAAGGGTCTAAGAACACTTTGATTTTTGCTACGACCTATTCCACAGCATCCCGTCACATATCAGCCAGTATAAATAAACACTGGCCCATGCTGAGTTTGGACGATTCTTTAAGTCTACACTCCGCTAGGAGACCAATGATGGGCTACAGAAGGGGCAGAAATCTCAGAGACCTGCTGGTGAGAACCGACTTTAAGGGGATTACAACTACAGAATCCGGCTGGCTAGTCTCTCAGAGAAAATTAGGTTGTTACAAGTGCCCGGACTGTGTGACATGCCGGTGTTTGCTTAGGGGGCCGGACTTTCCCCACCCACACACGGGCAAAAGATTTAAAATCTTGCACAGACTGGGGTGCTGCTCGTCCTATATTGTCTATATCATCACATGCCCCTGTGGTATGTATTACGTTGGCAAAACATGTACAACGCTGAAGGAGCGGATTGGGAATCACCGCTCATCTATTAGCAAAGCCTTGAAAGAAGGCAAAGCCCTGCAGCCTGTAGCTAAACATTTCCTGACCAAAGGGCACACACTTCCTACCTTCAGGTGTATGGCGATCAACCATCAACCCCCCCTGGCTAGGGGTGGCAACAGGGACCAGGCATTACTCAGAAGAGAATCCAGGTGGATTCACAAACTGGACACGGTGGCCCCCCGAGGACTTAATGAATTACTGCCCTTGGGATGTTTTGTCTGAATTATGTGATGAACTATACCTTGTGTTGCTAATTCATCACATCCCTGTTTATGTATGTTTCAAGGCTTATCTGGTTTGACAAATGTCACAGTTTTTATGCTGCAACATTGTTGCTTGTTGTTCAGACCCATGACTCACTATACTCGATAGTTTGCGCATCTGACTAACTGCTAGGAACCATAAAAAATGGAGCGGAAGGGTTGGCTCCTCCCACACGAGCAACTGGATGGTCCTGATATGTGGGCAAACAAGCGAGGTGGTATGGCGAATCAGTAGGCACAGGTGCTAGCACAGGGCTCAGTCTCCTCCATAACTATAGGCCTGGACTAAATATAGAGATGTGTGCAGAACCGCACCTATGTGCGGCGCTGCCACTATACTACTGTGTCCCAGCCTTTCGAATTGGTGAAGCCGTTGGACGTTGCTAGGAGAGAAGAGCTAAGCTACCTATGGGCGTTCCTACTATGCGCATCAGTACGCACCGCCCCACTGAAGCCTTAGTGGCGATAAACACACCCACCTCTACAGGTCCTTATATGGGATGCGCGACACGCCCCCATGCTCTCTGTGTTACATACGGTGCGGCTTTGGTTCCTTGTCAGTGTTTTAGCGCGATCGATGTGAATAGGTCTGTTGTTTTATTCCATGCTACTGTTTGCTTTTAATCTCCAAGTATTTTCCCCACACGGTTGGGGTCCCGTGGTGTCTTTCACTTTGTTTACTGTAGCCTAGCAACCCTGCTTGGCGCCAAAATGTTGCTTTAAGCGTCTCACTGTGCACTGTGTTCTGTATTCCCTGAGGAAAGTTCCTGTGAGGAACTGAAACGTCGGATTTAATAAACCTACCCATTTTTTGACACTATTTCTTGCCTGTTAAATCCTTGGAGTGCTGTCATTCTACATTCGTTATTCATTAATTTCTTGGACTAGCACCCAGGTTATGTCTACTTCATGGTGTGCAGATTATACGCATTTTTGTATATATATATATATATATATATATATATATATGTATCAGCAGAAATTAATAAACTGCACACCAGTTTATACCGCAAGCCTACAGATAGCAACGGATTTATTCTTAACAGCAGCTGTCACCATAAGAAATGGTTAAATAACATTCCATTAAGTCAATTCAACAGAGTAAAACGTAATTCCAGCAACAAATGGATTACGACAAGGAATGTGAAATCTTGCGAAAACAATTCAGAGAGGAAAATACAATGACCAAATCGCCACAGAAGCAAAAAATCTATGCGATTCGAAAGATCGAAGTGAAATGCTGAAAATCAATAAGAAAAAATGTGTTAACGAAACAAATAAATTTATTCCTTTTATCACCACATACAACCAGTCAAATAAGTCGTTCCAACAGATTCTGAAAAAACATTGGCACTTATTAAAAAAAGACAAAGACTTATTAGAACACATATCGGATAATCCACGGATAATATATAAAAAAAAAACAAACCCTAAAACAAATTCTAGCACTGCGTTGCATACCAGTGAAACAGCAAAAATATATCAAGACATTCCTTCCACAAGAAACTAACGGATTCTTTGCTTGCAAAAATTGTAAAGCTTGTAAGCTTTTGCCACTTCGCCAATTTACTAACAATTTACTAACAGTGGCCCTGGCAAAAATTCACCAGCGAATTAGATAGAGTAGCGCAACTTCACAGCCAAACACCTGGTGAAGTTGCACTCTGGCAAAGGGGCGAAATTATACAAATGTACTAAGTTTTTTTTTATGAACATTACCTATTACGCCAGAGTTGACTTTGCCAGGTTAGACCAGGCGAAGTGCAATGGAGGAGATAGGAGTTTGAAAAAAAAAGTTGAAAATTCCCAACAAAACGCTGGTGTGTTTTACTTTTTATAGGGTGATAGGCTAAAAAAGATAGAATTTTTTTTTTAGTTCACCTTCCCCCCTACATTTTATAACTTATGGCACCTAAACTATACTGTGGGCACATGTGTAGGGCATTAGAACACCCATAAATACTTTTATTAACGTTCCCTGGGATTGTGTAGTGTAATGTGCGCTGCAGCATACACGTCCATTCATTTATAAATTTGGCGGCATATGCAAATTAGCCCTTACTAGCGTATCTTCGAACAGCTGATCGTACTATTGCTTGTGCAACTTCGCAAGTGTTCGGTAACCTGTGCGCAACTTCAGATCTTCGTGAATTTGCGCAGCCTTGACGAATCTACGCCTGGTGAAGTTCGGCGAAGGCAACGCTAGCAGATTTTCGGAGGTAAGTAAATTTAACCCATAGACATATATAAGAGGTCCTTTAAGGACATTGAAACATTTTGTGCCTTAAACTACTAAAAATTCATTATCCTTTAAACAAAACAGGTATTGTTTGTCCATATATTGCAATATATACGAGATGGTCAACTATGTCAAAATCATCCCCGGTCTGGCTAGTCCTACACTCAACTTGCATCTGATTCATTAAGAATTCTACTGCTTCATTATACATTATACATTATACATACATTTAAAATGTATAATGAAGCAGTAGAATGCTTAATGAATCAGATGCAAGTTAAGTGTAGGACTGGGCAGACTGTGGATGACTCATGGTCGACATTTTCCTGCACTTCTGTATACGTATACGGGAAGTGAACGCCGCATTGGCGCATGTGCAGCTGGAGCAGGCTTCCAGTTCATAGCAACTGCACATATGACAAAAGTGCCGGAAATTGATGAAGGGAAGAGGACCTGAAGAATACAGAAGAGCTGGAAAATGGCCCCCATGAGCTCTGCTGTGCTTACTCTGCACCTATACATGAGTAATGAATTAGGGGCATTTTTAGGGGTAATCACCAATGCAGGGGGAAGCAGCAGGGGTGCTATGTAGGGTAGTGGGAAGGAGTTTTTATTATTGGGGGAGGTTTAGTTCTCCTTTAAGGTATGTATCAGTGGGCTGAAGGGAAAAGGGTTAAATTGAGAAGTCCCATTGTCATGTAAATTTATGGATAGTGTTAACATTTTTAATGCCTTATTAAAACCATTAGAAGTAATATTTTAAATGTTATACCTTTTTGATGTTTCAGTTAGAAACTTTTTTTCTTAGTGCACCCTGTATTTTATTATACATATGAGGGTAATTGTGTAGTCCTGGAGTTGCAGTACGGTTATGCATAAAAAGAATACATTTGACTTTGTGAAAAGGATAATCTGTGTCATTACAGGATACAATGAGGCTGGCAACATTAGAGCCTATGTAGATGACAGATAGAAGATAGTGTATTTCATTAGGAGGACCTGTTTTCACTCTGAGTCTTTATTCATTTTTCTTACTTTAAGGCTACATCTTTATTTTATTTTTGAATTAACCTATCACTGCATTCATTATAGATGTGCAGTGATGAGCTGGCTTGTCTATCTGTAATATATCATGTGTCACAAAGAACAAGGAGAAGATGTCGAAGTGATCTAGTGTAATTCAAGGAAATCTAATATTTAAAAGAGCAGAAGAGGTAAATGAGGGACAAACAGTGTAGGTTAAAAAGCAGAGCTGTGTAGGCATATGAGATAGTTTGTTTTAGCTGTTGTAGGCAGGCATGTGTGAAACCTGTATTTACCTTTACTGGCAAAGTGTATGTGATACAGGAAATATTGCTGGGTAAATCACATAAAGGCAATGGCTAATGATGCATTAGTTGCCTGTAGGAAATTAAACATCCCATCAGGAAGCACAATAAGCAAAAATACTTTGCTGGTAATGTTATTCTGCACTTAAAAGGCAAGTCAACCTTAAATAAAAATGTGCATAATACAATTCCAAGCAACTTTTCAGTATACATTTATTAAAAATGTTCAGTGATTTAAAAGTTATTTGTAAAATAATTTGCTGTTGAAAGCAGCATTTGCTTAACTCCTGGTTGTAAACAATGTTGCAAAAGTCTTATAGTTCCCCAGCCACATTGAGCAACTACTGGAACTGCTTCACTATTTGAGTTGCTCAAGTACTTCCAACAATCCACTGACCATTATCCATTGAAACATTACAGTGCAGCTTGATGACTCTCCTATACAGTGGGCAAATCATGGGGACAATTATGCCACATTATTTGAATATTTTAAAAATTAAATTTTTCCAAACTGCATTTGGCACAAGAAAAAAAAATGAAAAATGCAGCAAAACATGTCCATTTACTCCAATGCTTTTGGCAAAATGTTGTCATTTTACTAATTTGTTTTTTGGCAAAGAGAAACAGGGCAGTTGCTCAAATAACTACAAAATGCTATTTCACAAATTACTTTATTGTAAGTCTATTGTATTACAATTTAATAAAATCAACGAAACAAATCTTTTTAACTAACTAGATATGTTAGTGGTTTGGGATCTGTTATCCGGGAACCCATTATCCAGAAAGCTTCGAATTACAGAAAGGCCGTCTCTCATTTCTCTGTAATAATAAAACAATACCTTGTACTTGATTCAAACTAAGATATAATTAATCCTTATTAGAAGACAAAATAGCTTATTGGGTTTATTTAATGTTTACATGATTTTTTAGTAGACAAAGTATGAACATCCAAATTACAAAAAGATCCATTATCTGGAAAACCCCAGGTCCTGAGCATTCTAGATAATAGGTCCCATACCTGTGTATGTATTATCACACTTTGGTGTCTGTTTTCCAAAGGTCATTAAAATTACCTCAAATTCATCCATTATTACTTAATAATGTAAAGCATCATGTTTACATTGCATGGCTCCTAATTTGTCTTGTGATAGCTGACATCAGTGATAGTGTAAGATATAATGACAGCTTTTATTTCTATCAAGTTTCATGGGGCCATTTTTAATTAACTCTAGTTTCACAGTGCAACTGTCCAATAGAAAGTGGCGTCAGCGTATGAATCCTAGCACTGGACTTTAGTAAACCTTGCAAAACAGCTTACATACTGTAGCATGACTATAATAACAGGGGATGATAATAATAATCATGTCAATTTAAAATGTGTCCAATTTAAAAAAAGGACCACACTTTTGTTTTTAAAACATAAAATCGCATGCATTTCAGAATATGCATGGTCAAATTTGTAGCAAATATACTGACATCACATGGACACCAAACATTTCATATGAATCAAGATTTGAATAAACCTGTTCACTCGTCTCACTTACATTTTCAAGAGTTTGCATGAGTTAAGAGTTTCAGTGCTGCAATCCCTTTTAAGAGCCAGTGAAATGCCATGTTAGAATTACCATACTGCTAGTAAGTACTTGATGGGAAAAAATGCTGATATGACAGCTTTAAACTTGATGATCTCATGTGACATTTGTGAAGGTTGTTAAAAAGACTTGGGATGAAAGTACAAGATAAGTTATTGCTCGTTTTATGCCCACCTGTTCATGATTTTTTTTCAGTCTGATAGATATGCTGTATATAAAGTGAATTAAACTTACACAAACTGCTGTATACTCTTTTATCTACAGTTATTGCACTGAATTTTCTACTTACATGCAATCCAAACATGCTGTAGGCTGGTAATCTATCCTCTGTCATGTCACATATACTTACCACCATTTTTAGAGCAATTCCATAGTTTTTTTTCCCACACTGCACCATTATTTCCAGAATTGTAGCAACAATGCGGGAGCAATGCAGGCATTGAATTGGATAAATTTATGCTCTGTTTGACTCCACTGCACTTTGGCTTATCTGCATTGGATTCATTAAAATGGGTGCAACTACAGGTGTGCTTCATCGCAAATTTGATGTAGTTGCACTGAATATTTTCGCAGTCTGTTTGGTGTTTGTTACAATGTTCATCATGTGAATTATGTCTCTACTTCAGGGCACTGAGGGAACCCTGGAGCTAAACCTGGTCAGGAGGAGGCCCCAGGGTTCCTGGGGTGCATAAATAGCAGCAGCCAGTGATGGACGAATTTCTCCAATTTCGATTTGACGACGGCGAAATGCAGAAATTAAACGCAAATTCGAACATGGCGAATAAATTTGTCCCTCACTAGCAGCAGCACTCAGTTAGGAATAGAAGGCAAGATGGACTGATTGGCACTGAGCACAACTATATGAGTACAATATATATAATAAATAAAAGAGTACATTTGGACGCAAGCACTTTTACTGTTAGTGGTTTTATACGTAACTGTGGGGAAAAGCACAAGTTACTTACTGTGAATGCATAAATAAGCCCTATTCTTTTAAAATGCATTACAAATAACTAGGGATGTCGCGGACTGTTCGCCGGCGAACTTGTTCGCGCGAACATCGACTGTTCGCGCTCGCCGAATGTTCACGAACGTCGCGCAACGTTCGCCATTTTGGGTTTGCCTTACCTGGCGCTTTTTTTGACCTCTCACCCCAGACCAGCAGATACATGGCAGCCAATCAGGAAGCTCTCCCTCCTGGACCACCCCCACACCCCCTGGACCACTCCCCTTCCATATATAAACTGAAGCCCTGCAGCGTTTTTTCATTCTGCCTGTGTGTGCTTGGAAGAGCTAGTGTAGGGAGAGAGCTGTTAGTGATTTCACTGATTTGAGGGACAGTTGATAGTAAGTTTGCTGGCTAGTAATCTACTTGATACTGCTCTGTATTGGAGGGACAGAAGTCTGCAGGGATTTGAGGGACATTTTAGGTTAGGTAGCTTTGCTGGCTAGTAATCTACCTTCTACTGCAGTGCTCTGTATGTAGCTGCCTGCTGTGGGCACTGATCTATTCTGATCTCATCTGCTGACTGCTGTAATAACCCAATAGTCCTTGTAAGGACTGCTTTTATTTTCTTTTTTGTTGTTTTACTTTGCTACTGTGCTGCTCCTAGTAGTTCAGCATCAGCAGCAGCAACCCGAGAATTTTTTTTTTTTTAATATACATATATATATTTTTTTATTTTACTTATCTTACTGTTCTTTAACGTGTACAGTACTGTTGCTGTTCTTCATAGTAGTGCACCAATAGTAGTGCACTTGCAGGCATTATTTGCCCAGTGTGTTCTTCAAACAACTGCCATCTAGCTGTGTGAGCTTGTTCACATTCTGTCAAAATATCAATAATAATACCGTCTCCAGAACCACCACCTGAGTGATGTTTTTCAGGCAGCGATAATATATTCCATATCCACTGCTGTAGTAGTGTATACGTTGACCTTGTAGCCATTGTTTGCCAAGTGTGTTCTTCATTTTCAAACAACTGCCATCTAGCTGTGTGAGCTTGTTCACATTCTGTCTAAATATCAATAATAATACCGTCTCCAGAAACATCACCCGAGTGACGTTTTTCAGGCAGCAATAATATATTCCGTATCCACTGCTGTAGTAGTGTATACGTTGACCTTGTAGGCATTGTTTGCCCAGTGTGTGCTTCAAACAACTGCCATCTAGCTGTGTGAGCTTGTTCACATTCTGTCTAAATATCAATAATAATAGCGTCTCCAGAAACACCACCTGAGTGACGTTTTTCAGGCAGCAATAATATATTCCGTATCCACTGCTGTAGTAGTGTATACGTTGACCTTGTAGGCATTGTTT
The DNA here is from genome assembly GCA_038501925.1 of Xenopus petersii. Lineage (NCBI taxonomy): Eukaryota > Metazoa > Chordata > Amphibia > Anura > Pipidae > Xenopus > Xenopus petersii. Next base: position 109,573,183 of record CM076673.1, on the reverse strand, counting down.
GCCAAGTGTGTTCTTCATTTTCAAACAACTGCCATCTAGCTGTGTGAGCTTGTTCACATTCTGTCTAAATATCAATAATAATACCGTCTCCAGAAACACCACCCGAGTGATGTTTTTCAGGCAGCAATAATTTATTCCGTATCCACTGCTGTAGTAGTGTATACGTTGACCTTGTAGGCATTGTTTGCCCAGTGTGTTCTTCAAACAACTGCCATATAGCTGTGTGAACTTGTTCACATTCTGTCTAAATATCAATAATAATACCGTCTCCAGAAACACCACCTGAGTGACGTTTTTCAGGCAGCAATAATATATTCCGTATCCACTGCTGTAGTAGTGTATACGTTGACCTTGTAGGCATTGTTTGCCCAGTGTGTTCTTCAAACAACTGCCATCTAGCTGTGTGAGCTTGTTCACATTCTGTCTAAATATCAATAATAATACCGTCTCCAGAAACACCACCCGAGTGACGTTTTTCAAGCAGCAATAATATATTCCGTATCCACTGCTGTAGTAGTGTATACGTTGACCTTGTAGGCATTGTTTGCCCAGTGTGTTCTTCAAACAACTGCCATCTAGCTGTGTGAGCTTGTTCACATTCTGTCTAAATATCAATAATAATACCGTCTCCAGAAACACCACCCGAGTGACGTTTTTCAAGCAGCAATAATATATTCCATATCCACTGCTGTAGTAGTGTATACGTTGACCTTGTAGGCATTGTTTGCCCAGTGTGTTCTTCAAACAACTGCCATCTAGCTGTGTGAGCTTGTTCACATTCTGTCTAAATATCAATAATAATACCGTCTCCAGAAACACCACCCGAGTGACGTTTTTCAAGCAGCAATAATATATTCCGTATCCACTGCTGTAGTAGTGTATACGTTGACCTTGTAGGCATTGTTTGCCCAGTGTGTTCTTCAAACAACTGCCATCTAGCTGTGTTAACTTGTTCACATTCTGTCTAAATATCAATAATAATACCGTCTCCAGAAACACCACCCGAGGCAGCAATAATATATTCCGTATCCACTGCTGTAGTAGTGTATACGTTGACCTTGTAGGCATTGTTTGCCCAGTGTGTTCTTCAAACAACTGCCATCTAGCTGTGTGAGCTTGTTCACATTCTGTCTAAATATCAATAATAATACCGTCTCCAGAAACACCACCCGAGTGACGTTTTTCAGGCAGCAATAATTTATTCCGTATCCACTGCTGTAGTAGTGTATACGTTGACCTTGTAGGCATTGTTTGCCCAGTGTGTTCTTCAAACAACTGCCATCTAGCTGTGTGAGCTTGTTCACATTCTGTCTAAATATCAATAATAATACCGTCTCCAGAAACACCACCCGAGTGACGTTTTTCAAGCAGCAATAATATATTCCATATCCACTGCTGTAGTAGTGTATACGTTGACCTTGTAGGCATTGTTTGCCCAGTGTGTTCTTCAAACAACTGCCATCTAGCTGTGTGAGCTTGTTCACATTCTGTCTAAATATCAATAATAATACCGTCTCCAGAAACACCACCCGAGTGACGTTTTTCAAGCAGCAATAATATATTCCGTATCCACTGCTGTAGTAGTGTATACGTTGACCTTGTAGGCATTGTTTGCCCAGTGTGTTCTTCAAACAACTGCCATCTAGCTGTGTGAGCTTGTTCACATTCTGTCTAAATATCAATAATAATACCGTCTCCAGAAACACCACCCGAGTGACGTTTTTCAGGCAGCAATAATATATTCCGTATCCACTGCTGTAGTAGTGTATACATTGACCTTGTAGGCATTGTTTGCCCAGTGTGTTCTTCAAACAACTGCCATCTAGCTGTGTGAGCTTGTTCACATTCTGTCTAAATATCAATAATAATACCGTCTCCAGAAACACCACCCGAGTGACGTTTTTCAGGCAGCAATAATATATTCCGTATCCACTGCTGTAGTAGTGTATACGTTGACCTTGTAGGCATTGTTTGCCCAGTGTGTTCTTCAAACAACTGCCATCTAGCTGTGTGAGCTTGTTCACATTCTGTCTAAATATCAATAATAATACCGTCTCCAGAAACACCACCCGAGTGACGTTTTTCAGGCAGCAATAATATATTCCGTATCCACTGCTGTAGTAGTGTATACGTTGACCTTGTAGGCATTGTTTGCCCAGTGTGTTCTTCAAACAACTGCCATCTAGCTGTGTGAGCTTGTTCACATTCTGTCTAAATATCAATAATAATACCGTCTCCAGAAACACCACCCGAGTGACGTTTTTCAGGCAGCAATAGTTTATTCCGTATCCACTGCTGTAGTAGTGTATACGTTGACCTTGTAGGCATTGTTTGCCCAGTGTGTTCTTCAAACAACTGCCATCTAGCTGTGTGAGCTTGTTCACATTCTGTCTAAATATCAATAATAATACCGTCTCCAGAAACACCACCCGAGTGACGTTTTTCAAGCAGCAATAATATATTCCATATCCACTGCTGTAGTAGTGTATACGTTGACCTTGTAGGCATTGTTTGCCCAGTGTGTTCTTCAAACAACTGCCATCTAGCTGTGTGAGCTTGTTCACATTCTGTCTAAATATCAATAATAATACCGTCTCCAGAAACACCACCCGAGTGACGTTTTTCAAGCAGCAATAATATATTCCGTATCCACTGCTGTAGTAGTGTATACGTTGACCTTGTAGGCATTGTTTGCCCAGTGTGTTCTTCAAACAACTGCCATCTAGCTGTGTGAGCTTGTTCACATTCTGTCTAAATATCAATAATAATACCGTCTCCAGAAACACCACCCGAGTGACGTTTTTCAGGCAGCAATAATATATTCCGTATCCACTGCTGTAGTAGTGTATACATTGACCTTGTAGGCATTGTTTGCCCAGTGTGTTCTTCAAACAACTGCCATCTAGCTGTGTGAGCTTGTTCACATTCTGTCTAAATATCAATAATAATACCGTCTCCAGAAACACCACCCGAGTGACGTTTTTCAGGCAGCAATAATATATTCCGTATCCACTGCTGTAGTAGTGTATACGTTGACCTTGTAGGCATTGTTTGCCCAGTGTGTTCTTCAAACAACTGCCATCTAGCTGTGTGAGCTTGTTCACATTCTGTCTAAATATCAATAATAATACCGTCTCCAGAAACACCACCCGAGTGACGTTTTTCAGGCAGCAATAATATATTCCGTATCCACTGCTGTAGTAGTGTATACGTTGACCTTGTAGGCATTGTTTGCCCAGTGTGTTCTTCAAACAACTGCCATCTAGCTGTGTGAGCTTGTTCACATTCTGTCTAAATATCAATAATAATACCGTCTCCAGAAACACCACCCGAGTGACGTTTTTCAAGCAGCAATAATATATTCCGTATCCACTGCTGTAGTAGTGTATACGTTGACCTTGTAGGCATTGTTTGCCCAGTGTGTTCTTCAAACAACTGCCATCTAGCTGTGTGAGCTTGTTCACATTCTGTCTAAATATCAATAATAATACCGTCTCCAGAAACACCACCCGAGTGACGTTTTTCAAGCAGCAATAATATATTCCGTATCCACTGCTGTAGTAGTGTATACGTTGACCTTGTAGGCATTGTTTGCTCAGTGTGTTCTTCAAACAACTGCCATCTAGCTGTGTGAGCTTGTTCACATTCTGTCTAAATATCAATAATAATACCGTCTCCAGAAACACCACCCGAGTGACGTTTTTCAAGCAGCAATAATATATTCCGTATCCACTGCTGTAGTAGTGTATACGTTGACCTTGCAGGCATTGTTTCAATTTGTTTGCCCAGTGTGTTCTTCATTTTCAAACAACTGCCACCTAGCTGTTTGAGCTTGTTCACATTCTGTCTAAATATTAATAATAATACCGTCTCCAGAAACACCACCTGAGTTGTTGTTGTTGTTTTAAAAATAATGCCAGGCAAAGGCAGGCCGCCACGTAGAGGCACTAGGGGCCGTGCTGCTATGCTATCCTGTGGCCCTAGGAAATTGCCCAGTTTTAAAAAGGCAATGACCCTGAACTCCCAAAATGCTGAAGAGGTAGTTGACTGGCTTACACAGCACACCCCATCCACTACCGTTTCTAACTTTACCACAACATCCTCATCCTCCACTGCTATGGCCACCCCACGTAACACTTCCTCCACCGCCGGCGCCCCTTCTTCACTGGAGTCAGAGGAGTTATTTTCACATGAGTTTCTTGAACTGAGTGATGCGCAACCATTATTGGCAGAAGAAGATGAAGGAGATGAGGATGTTACACCAGATTTAATTCTGGCAGAGAACACAACAGAGATGGACATAATGAGTGATGAGGAGGTCCCCGCTGCTGCTTCCTTCTGTGAGCTGTCAGAAGAAATTGATGCATCTGAGGAGAATGATGATGAGGAGATTGATGTTTTGTGGGTGCCCAGTAGAAGAGAGCAAGAGGAGGATAGTTCAGATGGAGAGACGGAGAGTCAGAGAGGCAGGAGGAGAATAAGACTTAGAAGAAGCAGGGAGGACAGCTCGCAGGGAACAGTAGGGCAACAACATGTATCGGCACCTGTGGTCAGCCGGCCAACGCACCCGCCATTGCCGCCAACTTCTACTGTTACCGCCAGATTGCCAGCTTCAAAAAGGTCAGCAGTGTGGGATTTTTTTAATGTGTGTGCCTCTGACAAAAGCGTTGTAATTTGCAATGAGTGCAGTCAGAAACTGAGTCTTGGGAAGCCCAACAGCCACATAGGTACAACTTCTATGCGAAGGCACATGAACGGCAAGCACAAAGCACTTTGGGAGCAACACCTCAAAGGCAACAGGCAAACTAAAAGCCACCCTCCTTCTGGTCCAGCATCTTACTGCTCTACCTCTGCTGTCCTTGACCCGTCTGAACCACCCTCCACTCCGCCTTCCACCTTGACCACCAGTTCCCATTCCCAGTCATCTGCCCCCAGCCAAGTTTCTGTGAGGGCCATGTTTGAGCGTAAGAAGCCAATGTCTGCGAGTCACCCCCTTGCCCGGCGTCCGACAGCTGGCTTGTCTGCACTCTTAGCCCGCCAGCTTTTACCATACCAGCTGGTGGACTCTGAGGCCTTCCGCAAATTTGTAGCAATTGGGACACCGCAGTGGAAGGTACCCAGCCGCAATTTTTTTTTCAAAAAACGGAATACCACACCTGTACCACCATGTCACCGCATCTCTGTCACTTAGTGTTGGGCCAAAGGTCCATATGACTACTGACGCATGGTCCTCCAAGCATGGTCAGGGCAGGTATGTCACCTACACTGCCCACTGGGTGAACTTGGTAATGGCTGGGAAGCAGGGAATGTGTGGCTCAACAACGACAGTGGAGTTGGTGTCACCGCCACGGATTGCACGCGGTTCTGCCACCACCTCTACTCCTCCTTCGCTCTCTACCTCGTCTTCTTCCTCTTCTTCCTCCTCTGCTGCTGGGTCCTCCTCCTCCACACCTGTGCACCCCCAGCTCCCCCTAGGCTATTCGACGTGCCAGGTACGCCGTTGTCATGCTGTCTTGGGGATGACGTGCCTGGAAAGCAGAAACCATACCGTATCTGTACTCCTGTCATCTCTGCAGTCACAGGCCGATCGGTGGCTGACCCCACACCAACTGAAGATCGGAAAAGTGGTGTGTGACAATGGAAGCAATCTGTTGGCAGCACTGAGACTGGGCAATTTAACACATGTGCCCTGCATGGCACATGTTCTGAATTTAATAGTCCAACGTTTTGTCTCGAAGTACCCAGGATTCCAGGACGTTCTCAGGCAGTCCAGGAAGGTGTCGGCCCATTTCAGACGTTCCTACACAGCCATGGCACGCCTTGCTGACATTCAGCAGCGGTACAACATGCCAGTCAGGCGTTTGATTTGCGACAGCCAGACTCGCTGGAATTCAACGCTCCTCATGTTGGAACGTCTGCTGCAACAACAAAGAGCCGTCAACGAATACCTGTTTGAACTGGGTGGTAGGACTGGATCTGCAGAGCTGGGGATTTTTTCTCCCCGTTACTGGGTGCTTATGCGCGATGCCTGCAGGCTCATGCGCCCTTTTGAGGAGGTTACAAATATGGTCAGTTGCTGTAGTAGTGTATACGTTGACCTTGTAGGCATTGTTTGCCCAGTGTGTTCTTCAAACAACTGCCATCTAGCTGTGTGAGCTTGTTCACATTCTGTCTAAATATCAATAATAATACCGTCTCCAGAAACACCACCCGAGTGACGTTTTTCAAGCAGCAATAATATATTCCATATCCACTGCTGTAGTAGTGTATACGTTGACCTTGTAGGCATTGTTTGCCCAGTTTGTTCTTCAAACAACTGCCATCTAGCTGTGTGAGCTTGTTCACATTCTGTCTAAATATCAATAATAATACCGTCTCCAGAAACACCACCCGAGTGACGTTTTTCAAGCAGCAATAATATATTCCGTATCCACTGCTGTAGTAGTGTATACGTTGACCTTGTAGGCATTGTTTGCCCAGTGTGTTCTTCAAACAACTGCCATCTAGCTGTGTGAGCTTGTTCACATTCTGTCTAAATATCAATAATAATACCGTCTCCAGAAACACCACCCGAGTGACGTTTTTCAGGCAGCAATAATATATTCCGTATCCACTGCTGTAGTAGTGTATACGTTGACCTTGTAGGCATTGTTTGCCCAGTGTGTTCTTCAAACAACTGCCATCTAGCTGTGTGAGCTTGTTCACATTCTGTCTAAATATCAATAATAATACCGTCTCCAGAAACACCACCCGAGTGACGTTTTTCAGGCAGCAATAATATATTCCGTATCCACTGCTGTAGTAGTGTATACATTGACCTTGTAGGCATTGTTTGCCCAGTGTGTTCTTCAAACAACTGCCATCTAGCTGTGTGAGCTTGTTCACATTCTGTCTAAATATCAATAATAATACCGTCTCCAGAAACACCACCCGAGTGACGTTTTTCAGGCAGCAATAATATATTCCGTATCCACTGCTGTAGTAGTGTATACGTTGACCTTGTAGGCATTGTTTGCCCAGTGTGTTCTTCAAACAACTGCCATCTAGCTGTGTGAGCTTGTTCACATTCTGTCTAAATATCAATAATAATACCGTCTCCAGAAACACCACCCGAGTGACGTTTTTCAGGCAGCAATAATATATTCCGTATCCACTGCTGTAGTAGTGTATACGTTGACCTTGTAGGCATTGTTTGCCCAGTGTGTTCTTCAAACAACTGCCATCTAGCTGTGTGAGCTTGTTCACATTCTGTCTAAATATCAATAATAATACCGTCTCCAGAAACACCACCCGAGTGACGTTTTTCAGGCAGCAATAGTTTATTCCGTATCCACTGCTGTAGTAGTGTATACGTTGACCTTGTAGGCATTGTTTGCCCAGTGTGTTCTTCAAACAACTGCCATCTAGCTGTGTGAGCTTGTTCACATTCTGTCTAAATATCAATAATAATACCGTCTCCAGAAACACCACCCGAGTGACGTTTTTCAAGCAGCAATAATATATTCCATATCCACTGCTGTAGTAGTGTATACGTTGACCTTGTAGGCATTGTTTGCCCAGTGTGTTCTTCAAACAACTGCCATCTAGCTGTGTGAGCTTGTTCACATTCTGTCTAAATATCAATAATAATACCGTCTCCAGAAACACCACCCGAGTGACGTTTTTCAAGCAGCAATAATATATTCCGTATCCACTGCTGTAGTAGTGTATACGTTGACCTTGTAGGCATTGTTTGCCCAGTGTGTTCTTCAAACAACTGCCATCTAGCTGTGTGAGCTTGTTCACATTCTGTCTAAATATCAATAATAATACCGTCTCCAGAAACACCACCCGAGTGACGTTTTTCAGGCAGCAATAATATATTCCGTATCCACTGCTGTAGTAGTGTATACATTGACCTTGTAGGCATTGTTTGCCCAGTGTGTTCTTCAAACAACTGCCATCTAGCTGTGTGAGCTTGTTCACATTCTGTCTAAATATCAATAATAATACCGTCTCCAGAAACACCACCCGAGTGACGTTTTTCAGGCAGCAATAATATATTCCGTATCCACTGCTGTAGTAGTGTATACGTTGACCTTGTAGGCATTGTTTGCCCAGTGTGTTCTTCAAACAACTGCCATCTAGCTGTGTGAGCTTGTTCACATTCTGTCTAAATATCAATAATAATACCGTCTCCAGAAACACCACCCGAGTGACGTTTTTCAGGCAGCAATAATATATTCCGTATCCACTGCTGTAGTAGTGTATACGTTGACCTTGTAGGCATTGTTTGCCCAGTGTGTTCTTCAAACAACTGCCATCTAGCTGTGTGAGCTTGTTCACATTCTGTCTAAATATCAATAATAATACCGTCTCCAGAAACACCACCCGAGTGACGTTTTTCAAGCAGCAATAATATATTCCGTATCCACTGCTGTAGTAGTGTATACGTTGACCTTGTAGGCATTGTTTGCCCAGTGTGTTCTTCAAACAACTGCCATCTAGCTGTGTGAGCTTGTTCACATTCTGTCTAAATATCAATAATAATACCGTCTCCAGAAACACCACCCGAGTGACGTTTTTCAAGCAGCAATAATATATTCCGTATCCACTGCTGTAGTAGTGTATACGTTGACCTTGTAGGCATTGTTTGCTCAGTGTGTTCTTCAAACAACTGCCATCTAGCTGTGTGAGCTTGTTCACATTCTGTCTAAATATCAATAATAATACCGTCTCCAGAAACACCACCCGAGTGACGTTTTTCAAGCAGCAATAATATATTCCGTATCCACTGCTGTAGTAGTGTATACGTTGACCTTGCAGGCATTGTTTCAATTTGTTTGCCCAGTGTGTTCTTCATTTTCAAACAACTGCCACCTAGCTGTTTGAGCTTGTTCACATTCTGTCTAAATATTAATAATAATACCGTCTCCAGAAACACCACCTGAGTTGTTGTTGTTGTTTTAAAAATAATGCCAGGCAAAGGCAGGCCGCCACGTAGAGGCACTAGGGGCCGTGCTGCTATGCTATCCTGTGGCCCTAGGAAATTGCCCAGTTTTAAAAAGGCAATGACCCTGAACTCCCAAAATGCTGAAGAGGTAGTTGACTGGCTTACACAGCACACCCCATCCACTACCGTTTCTAACTTTACCACAACATCCTCATCCTCCACTGCTATGGCCACCCCACGTAACACTTCCTCCACCGCCGGCGCCCCTTCTTCACTGGAGTCAGAGGAGTTATTTTCACATGAGTTTCTTGAACTGAGTGATGCGCAACCATTATTGGCAGAAGAAGATGAAGGAGATGAGGATGTTACACCAGATTTAATTCTGGCAGAGAACACAACAGAGATGGACATAATGAGTGATGAGGAGGTCCCCGCTGCTGCTTCCTTCTGTGAGCTGTCAGAAGAAATTGATGCATCTGAGGAGAATGATGATGAGGAGATTGATGTTTTGTGGGTGCCCAGTAGAAGAGAGCAAGAGGAGGATAGTTCAGATGGAGAGACGGAGAGTCAGAGAGGCAGGAGGAGAATAAGACTTAGAAGAAGCAGGGAGGACAGCTCGCAGGGAACAGTAGGGCAACAACATGTATCGGCACCTGTGGTCAGCCGGCCAACGCACCCGCCATTGCCGCCAACTTCTACTGTTACCGCCAGATTGCCAGCTTCAAAAAGGTCAGCAGTGTGGGATTTTTTTAATGTGTGTGCCTCTGACAAAAGCGTTGTAATTTGCAATGAGTGCAGTCAGAAACTGAGTCTTGGGAAGCCCAACAGCCACATAGGTACAACTTCTATGCGAAGGCACATGAACGGCAAGCACAAAGCACTTTGGGAGCAACACCTCAAAGGCAACAGGCAAACTAAAAGCCACCCTCCTTCTGGTCCAGCATCTTACTGCTCTACCTCTGCTGTCCTTGACCCGTCTGAACCACCCTCCACTCCGCCTTCCACCTTGACCACCAGTTCCCATTCCCAGTCATCTGCCCCCAGCCAAGTTTCTGTGAGGGCCATGTTTGAGCGTAAGAAGCCAATGTCTGCGAGTCACCCCCTTGCCCGGCGTCCGACAGCTGGCTTGTCTGCACTCTTAGCCCGCCAGCTTTTACCATACCAGCTGGTGGACTCTGAGGCCTTCCGCAAATTTGTAGCAATTGGGACACCGCAGTGGAAGGTACCCAGCCGCAATTTTTTTTTCAAAAAACGGAATACCACACCTGTACCACCATGTCACCGCATCTCTGTCACTTAGTGTTGGGCCAAAGGTCCATATGACTACTGACGCATGGTCCTCCAAGCATGGTCAGGGCAGGTATGTCACCTACACTGCCCACTGGGTGAACTTGGTAATGGCTGGGAAGCAGGGAATGTGTGGCTCAACAACGACAGTGGAGTTGGTGTCACCGCCACGGATTGCACGCGGTTCTGCCACCACCTCTACTCCTCCTTCGCTCTCTACCTCGTCTTCTTCCTCTTCTTCCTCCTCTGCTGCTGGGTCCTCCTCCTCCACACCTGTGCACCCCCAGCTCCCCCTAGGCTATTCGACGTGCCAGGTACGCCGTTGTCATGCTGTCTTGGGGATGACGTGCCTGGAAAGCAGAAACCATACCGGATCTGTACTCCTGTCATCTCTGCAGTCACAGGCCGATCGGTGGCTGACCCCACACCAACTGAAGATCGGAAAAGTGGTGTGTGACAATGGAAGCAATCTGTTGGCAGCACTGAGACTGGGCAATTTAACACATGTGCCCTGCATGGCACATGTTCTGAATTTAATAGTCCAACGTTTTGTCTCGAAGTACCCAGGATTCCAGGACGTTCTCAGGCAGTCCAGGAAGGTGTCGGCCCATTTCAGACGTTCCTACACAGCCATGGCACGCCTTGCTGACATTCAGCAGCGGTACAACATGCCAGTCAGGCGTTTGATTTGCGACAGCCAGACTCGCTGGAATTCAACGCTCCTCATGTTGGAACGTCTGCTGCAACAACAAAGAGCCGTCAACGAATACCTGTTTGAACTGGGTGGTAGGACTGGATCTGCAGAGCTGGGGATTTTTTCTCCCCGTTACTGGGTGCTTATGCGCGATGCCTGCAGGCTCATGCGCCCTTTTGAGGAGGTTACAAATATGGTCAGTTGCACCGAAGGCACCATCAGCGACCTAATACCCTTTGCTTTCTTCCTGGAGCGTGCCGTGCGACAAGTGACAGATGAGGCTGTAGACCAGCGTGACGAGGAGCAGGAAGCGCACGATTTCTGGTCGGAATCACCAGAACGAACCCAGGCACCTGCTGCAACGCAGGGAGAGGTGTCAGAAGTGGAGTCAGAGGAGGAAGGTGGCTTTGTGGAGGAGGAGGACCAACAGGAGCAGGCTTCCCAGGGGGCTAGTGGTGACCTTTTGGGGACCCCTGGTCTTGTACGTGGCTGGGGGAGGAGACCGTGGATGATGCAGTCCTTGGTAACGAGGAAGCGGAGATGGATACCTCTGCATCCAACCTTGTGAGAATGGGGTCTTTCATGCTGTCATGCCTGTTGAAGGACCCCCGTATCAAGAGGCTTAAGGAGAAGTACCTGTACTGGGTCGCAACGCTACTAGACCCTCGGTACAAGCATAAAGTGGCAGAAATGTTACCAACGTACCACAAGTCCGAAAAGATGCTGCATTTACAAACCAGCCTGCAAAACATGTTGTACAATGCTTTTAAGGGTGATGTCACTTCAGGAACTCATCAACATTCCAGGGGCAGAGGTGCCAGTAATCCTGCCACGAGCGCACCTGCAAGGACAAAGCACTTTGACCACTCTGTAACGTCAGACATGCAAATGTTTTTCAGTCCAAGGCAGCACCAGAACCCTTCTGGATCCACCCTCAAAGAACGCCTCGACCGGCAGGTAGCGGACTACCTGGCATTAACTGCAGATATCGACACTCTGAGGAGCGATGAACCCCTGGACTACTGGGTGCGCAGGCTTGATCTGTGGCCAGAGCTGTCACAATTTGCCATGAACCTCTTGTCTTGCCCCACCTCAAGTGTCCTCTCAGAAAGGACCTTCAGTGCAGCAGGAGGGATTGTAACTGAGAAGAGTAGTGATGGGCGAATTTGCGCCGTTTCGCTTCGCCGAAAAATTTGCGAAATTCGCGAAATGGCACCGGCGTCTCGTTTTTGATGCCGGCGCCCGTTTTTGACGCCGGCGCCCTTTTTTGACGCGTCCATTTTTCCGGAAAAAAATTTTTTGACGCCGGCGAATTTTTGACGCGAATTTTCGCGGGAGTTTTGCAAATTTATTCGCTGGCGGCGAATCGCGCAAATTCGCCGTGAATTCGCGCCTGGCGAATAAATTCGCCCATCACTAGAGAAGAGAACTCGCCTAGGTCACAAAAGTGTGGATTACCTGACCTTTATTAAAATGAATGAGGGGTGGATCTCGGAGGGTTACTGCACGCTGGAAGACTTGTTCTGAGTTTCTGACTCCCCATGCAGCTGTCCTTCTCTGCACGCCTCATGACTCCACACACAGCTGTCCTTTAGCGTCCTCCTCCCTCCACCACCGTTACAAACTAGGGTGCAAACCCTACTGGTTTAATTTGAATCCAGGTAAATCCTGAGTTTTTCTGGCCTCTGTGCTTCAGTGGCTGTGACAAAAAAAAATGAATATTTTCAGCATTTATATGGCATATTTTTTCTGGCCTCTGTGCTTCAGTGGCTGTGACAAAAAAAAAAAGAATATTTTCAGCATTTATATGGCATATTTTTTCTGGCCTCTGTGCTTCAGTGGCTGTGACAAAAAAAATGAATATTTTCAGCATTTATATGGCATATTGTTTCTGGCCTCTGTGCTTCAGTGGCTGTGACAAAGAAAAATGAATATTTTCAGCATTTATATGGCATATTGTTTCTGGCCTCTGTGCTTCAGTGGCTGCGACAAAAATAAATGAATATTTTCAGCATTTATATGGCATATTTTTTCTGGCCTCTGTGCTTCAGTGGCTGTGACAAAAAAAAATGAATATTTTCAGCATTTATATGGCATATTGTTTCTGGCCTCTGTGCTTCAGTGGCTGCGACAAAAAAAACCATAATTTTTCAGGAAAGTACACATGCCTAATTTTTCAGGGTTCTGCAACAGTGGCCAAATTGCATTTTTTATGGTCACCGCAGGTGATCAATAAAGTAGACCAAAACTGGGCCCACACTGCAGAATCAGTGTTTTTTGGTTCACGTCACTGTACATTGAATTACCTCTGCCTGACCGTGCACGTGCGCACAAGCACGGTGACTGCTAAACACACCACTACAGAAATATTGCCACCAACAGGACGAACATCCTGGAGGTGAAAAGCTCAACTAGTAATTAACAACTATTATTTGCTCACTTGACGGTATCATTCATTAAAGCTCTTTGCGTTTTTTTGCGTTGCAGTAAGCGCCGCGTTTCGTCTTTGCGTGTGAACAGGCTGTAACCTTCACACGACTTGATTGGCATGTAGACGCCGGACGTTTTAAAGCATTTTATTACACAGGTTTAGAAATGTAGTGTGATTTCTGCCCTTTACAGCACAAAACGCAGCGCTGTGTCAACAATGTATTTTTCAGATACATTTTTGCCCTTGATCCCCCTCTGGCATGCCACTGTCCAGGTCGTTGCGCCCTTTAAACAACTTTAAAATCATTTTTCTGGCCAGAAATGTCTTTTTTAGCTTTTAAAATTCGCCTTCCCATTGAAGTCTATGGGGTTTGCGACGTTCGAATTTTTGACGCAAGTTCGCGAATATGTTCGCGAACTTTTTTTCCGACGTTCGCTACATCCCTACAAATAACTCTGGATTTGTTGGGCAATGGAATAATCACTAGTTGGTAAACATGCCCCAAATTCATGCCCCAATGTACAGTGATATTTTTCATTGTAAACACAGTATGCAGAATACTCACCTTTTTGCATGAGTTAATTGTGCAGTGTTGCTTTAAAAAATCCAGGGCTGCAGTTCCTTTTCAGGGTGTACCATTTTGATCTAGAGAACCAGTAAAGCCTTTTCCATCTGTATTTTAATTTTTTCACAGCCTGGATTGTCCACCAAAAAATCCAAATTATGTTTTTTCATTTATGATGATTTATCAATCAGTTTTGGTTTGATTCAATTATACATTTTTCCGCTGATATAGCAGAACTGCTGTTCCATTTGTTCAGTCCCTGTCATGGTAAATACTGGATCACCATGAGATAAAGTGCCTCCCCTGCAGTAACGCTATCAAAATGCCAAGAAAGAGTGCTGCTCAGGGATTCAGTTCAATGTAAGTGGATTTTACGATATGAATAACCACAGCCTGCACATAGCTTTGGAAGAAAAGGCTGACACAAATCCATACTAGCAGATTGATGTGTAGAAACAAAAGGAATAAAACGCCATTACAATGCATGCATGCCCATGGAACAGTAAATGTTTCTAATTCTAATCAAGATAATAGGATTCACGCGAACTGTAGTGTACTTTAATACCTTTTTCACAAAAAGTCCATTATCTGTTCTTAGAATTCTTTATACAATTATTTCTCAACCCAAACATTTTCTTCTCTCATCTGCTCTAATTCCTGATTCCAGCATGAATCAGCGACTTGCAATGCAGTACTGTCAACAGCAAGGTTGACTTGCTTTGCAGTAAGATAAGACTTTAGATGAAGGAAGAGCATAAACCATTTTGAGCTCTGGCAGTACAAAGTAATATATGAGATGCATTTGTAAAGAAAGAACGATTAAAGTACAGATGTGATATGTTTCTTTCATTTACAGGGCTAAGCCTTTTTACCAAGAGCCTTTGCACTGGAGAACTTCACCCTAAACAAACCCTCTTCAATTCCAGCACTGGTGTCACTGTATCCTTGTTTTTTCTGTCTAAAACTCCATTATCTATGCAAAGATAGTAATGATGATATCCTCTGTCAAAAGAATAATAACATTCAAGGCTAGGGATGTAGCGAACTGTTTGCGCAAACTTCGACTGTTCGCGTCCGCCGCAAGTTCGCGAACGTCGCGCGACGTTCGCCAATAGGCGTTCGCGTCAAAATCGTTCGACCATTCGACCATTCGATCGCTAAAATCGAACGATTTTCGTTCGAATCGAACGATCAAAGCCATTGGATTGAATGAAATCATTCGATCCAATGGCTTCGATCGTTCGATTCGAACGGAAATCGTTCGATCGAACGATTAAAATCCTTCGATCGTTCGAATCGAACGATTTTCGGATGTTCGAAGTTCGCGAACTGTTCGCATTTTTTGCCGGTGTTCGCGAACGGCGTTCGCGAACACATTGTCGGCGGTTCGCTACATCCCTATTCAAGGCTTTGAAAGAAAGGTCACCAAGACCCAAATGATATATTATGTTGAATGTGTTACATAGTTACATAGTTAAAATGGGTTAAAAAAAAGACAAAGTCCATCAAGTTCAATCCCTCCAAATGAAAAACCAGCTTTAACACACACCCCTCCCTACTTTCACATGAATTATATATACCCATATCTATACTAACTATAGAATTTAGTATCACAATATTCGTTGTTATTATGTCTATCCAAGAAATCATCCAAGCCATTCTTAAAAGGCATTAACTGAATCAGCCATCACAACATCATCCGGCAGTGCATTCCACAACCTCACTGACCTCACTGTAAAGAACAACCTACGTTGCTTCAAATGAAAGTTCTTTTCTTGTAGTCTGAAGGGGTGGCCTCTGGTATGGTGATCCACTTTATGGGTAAAAAGGTCCCCTGCTATTTGTCTATAATGTCCTCTAATGTACTTGTAGAGTGTAATCATGTCCCCTCGCAAGCGCCTTTTTTCCAGAGAAAACAACCCCAACCTTGACAGTCTACCTTCATAATTTAAGTCTTCCATTCCCCTTACCATTTTAGTTGCAACGTCTCCAGTTCATTTATATCCCTTGACTGGAGTCCAAAACTGCTCTGCATATTCCAGATGAGGCCTTACCAGGGACCTATAAAGAGGCATAATTATGTTTTCATCCCTTGAGTAAATGCCTTTTTTCATGCAAGACAAGACTTTATTTGCTTTAGTAGCCACAGAATGACACTGCCAAGAATTAGACAACGTGTTATCTACAAAAACCCCATGATCCTTCTCATTTAAGGAAACTTCTCATTAAGGAAAATGTGTAATACCCAATGGTAATCTTCTCTTAATTCTTACCTAGGATTAGCCAGTCTGTAGTACAGTAGTGAACTCAGTGGTAAGGGTTGGAGACCAGGTTGGGTGAGTTCCTAGTGCATTGTTCACATAGATTCTGTTAAAGGTTACATTAAATTGCTTTGAACTGTGGATAATTATTGTAATTGAATGGTCAGGAGTGGTGTATCATTAGTACAAAACATCAACATAAAATTCACCTATGTATCTGTGCATGGAGGAATGGAGGAGATGACCAGTTAGATGGGGAGACAAATGTGAAAAGATGTAATGAGGTGCATGGTGAGGTGCTTAACAGGAAGCCATGATCAAGATTTAAAAAGTCATATCACAGTGCTTGATGAAAAGGGTACACTGACAAAATGCTTACCCTGATTCATAATGTTTTCTCTGAAGTCCTCCCCTTTTTCTTGTTTTGAAGGAGAACAAAATCCTCCCCTTATTCCTGGGGCTTCATTATCGACCTCCCCCCACTGCTGGTATCACCTGTTATGGTCAAAAGTGTCTGTATCTTTGTACCGTGTATAAAGATACAGAGTTGCACAACAGGGTTAACAAGTGCCATCTCTTACCACTTTGTATTCTCTGCTGTCAAAACTCATCTGGAGCATGCAAGATGAAGCTAGGCCCAGATTGGCTTTAATTGAGTATGATCAGTGTTTGCAATATGACAGATAAGTATTCAAAGCAGTGTGACATTTCTGCGCAAGTCTGCAATTTTATAGTAGATACAAATATACAGTACGGACACTTTTGACAGTAAACAATGGTGGGTAGAGGAGAGGTGTTGCAGGGAAACTGAGGTTTTGTTCTCCTTTAAAGAAAAGGCTGCTGTGGATCACAATCATTTTATTTGCCTTTAATTTTTAAGACTCTGTTTACTTTTCTGTGTATTTATGGCTTTATAATTATACTGTAGTTAACAGGAAAATTTGTTGACAGTGAATACCACACAGTATTTGCTTTCAGAACAAAATACATACTCATGTGAATTGCAAATGAAATCGACATGCTTTTCATATGCAATATTTCTACTTACTTACTTACTCTAATTTTGTTAGAGGTTTTGAAGACTATCCTAGTGCATTTTCATGTGTTGTTAATTTTTTTTTTTTTTACACAAAATGTAGTGACTTGAAAGGCAAAAAGAGTTAATAGGGGCAACAGGTTAACTATAGCAGAAAACATGGTGTTCAAAGAAGGGGCGTGCACTTGCAGATGGTGGATTTCATTTTTAATATAACAATCACAAATCGCAAGATCACAAATATAAGGATCAAACATCCTTCTTTTAAAGACATGAGATCATTGATGTGTAAAGAATAAGGAATATGATCTCATCCTTTGGTAGTCATTAGAAATTCACACATCAAAATTATTCAAACGCCCATTGACTTTAATGCATTTGGACCAAATAGTTGCGCTTATAAAAATTGATGCGTGTCACAATTATTTTGATGCCCATTGACTTCAATGTATTTCGCAAATTTTTCAGCAAAGCAAAACTGCACAGATTTGCCCATCACTAATCTGATTTGAAGAGCTTATCTCCTAATTCAATTTCATATTTTCCCATAAAGCCAGATGCAATTTAATCAGAAAAACATCTTGTTGTATTATATGAAAACCCTTTTGAACAGGGATGGGCGAATTTGACCCGTTTCGTTTCGCCAAAAATTCGCCGCCGGCGAAATGTCGCAGATGCCAATTAAAGTCTATGGGCATCAAAAAAATTTGTCGCGCGGCAAAATTATGTTGTCGCGCGCCTTTTTTTTTGACGCACGTCTTCATACTAGTCTATGGGCGTCATTTTTTTGGCGAAACGAGGCAAAAAAATTCACCCATCCCTACTTTTGAAGTCTAAAATAAGGAGAAAGACTTTTCCTCCTCAAATTAAATCAGACACATACATTTTTTAAGTGATACACCATAAAATAAAACGTTCTTATTGAGATAAATCTGGCTCATAGTTTCTTGAAAAAATAATCACAAACTTTTTAGATATAGAAAAAAAACCAGCACTGGAGGCTTTTCTTTTTTCTTATGGGAAACATAGCTCTAACCACTGCCAGTGGGTGTGCAGAAAATTGTAGTGTAGGTCAGGGGTGCCAAATTAGTTAATCTAGGTATATGAAATAACAAAAGTAAGGAGTTGTGAATTGCCGAGGACGTAGTTTCATAATAAAGACCTCAAGTCTGGATCTAAGGGTTTGGTTTATGTGTGTTAAAAATATGTAATGTTTATTCCATGGTCCACCCCTTCAGCATTGGAGGCAAATATTCACACTAGAATGCCAGCTGATGATGCCCTCTTAAAGTGAACTAATGCATTTGAATGTGTCAATGCTTTTGTACCCTTTTTGGAATATGTGTTGTCTCAGGTGCATGCATTGGTGTAAGCAGTGTTTGTGCATGTGTATCATTGTGCATGCCTGTTAGTGCTTCAATTACAGGCAACTGAGAACACAATATCTTCCATTGACCTCTACTAACTAGCATGACAGTGTGACAAATTACAACAGTTAAGGTGGCCATAGACGCACAGATCCGCTCGTTTGGCAACATTGCCAAACGAGCGGATTTTTCCCCGATATGCCACTAACAGGCATGGCTATATCGGGGGTAATCTGAACATTCGACCCTATGGCCGAACGATCCGATTACGATGCGCAATGGGCTCCGGCGGGATCGGTCGGGACAAAATCAAACCTGTCCGATTGACCAAACGACTGATCTCCACCGGACAAAAATGTCGGCACTCTCCACACACGGTCCGAAAATCGTACGAATACTCGATTTGTACGATAGGATCTTGGTGTCTATGGCCACCTTTAGTTGCTGAATCAAATCTGTGTGCATTGGCCACAATATTGGGATGAAGAAAAAAGATAAAAGCAAGAGGACAAACAAAGTATTACTTAGCTATTAGCTGACACAGTGGAAGACAGACATAGCTATCTAAGTATATTTTAGAGGTTGCCTCTAGTGATGGGTGAATTTTTTCTCCAGGTTTCAACTCAAAAATTCTCTGTAAAAAAGTGCCCATTGACTTCAATGCATTTTGCAAAGTTTCACTGTTTTGTGAACCACTACTTGCCTCAGAAATATATCATGATATTATACTACATATATTAATACCAATGACTGTTTATTTTCCCATTTGTTAAAAGGCAGCCTATTTTAAATTTGTGATCTACATCTCCATTTAATTCTGTTGGTTTTAAATTCTCGTTTATTGTAATGGTTAGGCTTTTCGCAGACAATTTACTTTGTGTTTTATGGAGTATTATAGAGTGGATGATATAACATCTTTGTCACCTTTGTAGTTGGAAGTCTGAAAGGACTGAATCAGTACTTCTCAGACAATTATTGTGAAGCTGCGAGGACTGAAGCTTTACTTTACAAAATATTATCAAGTGGATGAAAGAATATTTTTGTTTCAATGTACTAAATAGATGAACTATCATTGTTAAAGGATAGCTGGCAAGTCACCCAGAACTGCAAGCTGTAGTTTTTAGCTTATTGTCAAAGGGATCAATGTCTCCCTCATGGAGAAAAAAATGAATGCTTGCAAAATATGTACACTGTAGAGTACAAATGGCGATGGCTATGCCTTTTGTAGAGCATCGGATATAATGTGTGAGTGAATAGTCTTGAGAGCTATTCATGCAGTGAAACGGGTAGACTGCAAGGTCAATAAAGACAACGTCTCTGCTTCTTGGCATAGTTTATAAAATAATGTTTTTGAATATGCAAAACTATTGATTTTTTTTGTAATTGGTAGCTGTTGTTATAATACATCCCAGAGTGAGCAGAGTTGCTTACAATTTGAATATTGTGATAACACATGGAAGAAGTAAATATAAGCATTAACTCACGCTAGACAAGGCATGGGATTGAATTGGCCGTAGTATTTATTTAATATATTCTTTACCATTTTTTAAATTTAAAATGTTAACATATAACATTTTGTAACACTGATAAACAATTTCACTATATACGGTAGTGGAAAAACAATTTCCCATCATTACTTCTATAGGAAGCTTCAAGTTTCTCCACCAATAAATCCTATGGACCATTTTATTCCATTCCTTGGTCATGTGCCTAAGCCTCGTTTTCATTGGATCCTTGGTTATCTAGAGGCTGAACTACACTTCAAAAAAGGTCTGCATATTGCTGCTTTGTAAATTTGTTATCCAGTGTGATAAAATTAAAAGAAGTAATTTTCTTCGTTACATAATGTTAGTTTTTGGAAAAAATGGCATATGTGTTAACATCTCTGAAATTAATCAATATCTCTAAAACTCAGGTGTAGAACAAACAGCTGAATTGCTGTCAATAAATATACTTTATCTAGTGTTGCACCAATAGAGCTTATACATTTTAAACATATATTTTTGGAATACTAATGATTTTGATGGATCCCCAGATTTTGTTAGCTGCCAGGGGCCCAGCCAAAACATTAGTCACCCATTTTTACCACCCTCCTATGCCCCCCTCCAAGCTCCCTTCTTTTTTGTTTAAATTTCCCCAGTGTGCTGACCTGTAGTGAAGGGCGAATAAATTTGGCAGGAGCAAAATGCGGCGAATCTCCACGTTTCGCGGCCAGTGAATAAATTCACGCAAATCATTCCGGCACATCAAAAAAATTTGGGTGCGCGTCAGAATAGTCGCGCACATAAAAATTGTTGAGCGTCAAAATTATTCGGATGCCCAATGACTTTAATGTGTTTTGCAAATTTTTTGCCGTTTTGCGAATGTAATAAATCTGCAAAGTTGTACAGTGGAGTGCAAAGGTGCCATTTCCCATTGTCTTCAGACCATCAGCTGTAATTTCTCCAGGGCAGACAATGGAAGGTTATACTCACCATTAATTTTTAAAACCATTAGACGGGGGTGCAATGAGGCTGTGACCACAAAATACATACATATAGACAAATACAAGATTCCTCTGCACTCAACCCATTATCAATATACAGTATTTAGGACATTAAGAGAGTTTGTGCCTTAAGCTACTAAAATAATGCTTTAAACTTTAAACTTCCTTCTGTACAGATGACATGGAAGCAATGTCCCTAGGTAGAACCAGGAGGTGGACCTTAGTGACTTGGAAGTCATGGAGATCACTAAGAGGTCAAAAGACCATTATGGCCAGGAATTATATCCAAAATGTAAAAAACAGGAGAAGACGGAATGGTCCAGAAAGAACTGCAGATCCAAAAGAAGAGGAGGAAAGGGATTCTGGGGAAAGATATTACAAGTTGAGAACAAACCCGAAAAAGAAGTACAAGATTCTTTAAATGTGGTAAACTTTTCCTCTGTCATGCTGACTTTACCTCAGGAAAAAGTTCTTGGTTTGTTGTTTGCACCTTTACATCATTTTAGCTTGTTTAAAACTTTATTGGATGTAAATAAGTTTCTGTGCAAATGAACCCTTCAAAGGCATTTTGGGACTGATGGGTCTGGTATAAAACATGGTGATGAGTCTGGGGGCTACGAGATTCAAACTAAAATAAATAAGGAAGAAGGACATGGACCCCTAGCCTATTTTAGGGAATACTTCTGCTTACCAGACTTGAAAGCATTGTATTGTGAGAATGTAATTGATGATAGTGTTCATGGTGAACTAATGAGTAAGGTAACTTTGTCTAAGAAAGTGACGGTTGACTTTTACCCTTTGCAGTCAAGTTGTTCTTCAGTGGATATGTTCCATGACCTGGTGGAGAATGATTTGAGGAAATTATGTTCTAAAGGATTTGGGAGGTCTTTTGATAACGTCCAAGGAAGAACGGGAAGCCCTTAAGTCCTTAAAAGAGAATACAGTTATAACCATCCGGCAAGCTGATATGGGTGGTGTGGTGGTTATGAATAGGGATGTAGCGAACGTCGGAAAAAAAGTTCGCGAACATATTCGCGAACTTGCGCAAAAATGCGAGCGGTTCGCGAACGGTTCGCGAACCCCATAGACTTCAATGGGAAGGCGAACTTTAACATCTAAAAAAGACATTTCTGGCCAGAAAAATGATTTTAAAGTTGTTTAAAGGGTGCAACGACCTGGACAGTGGCATGCCAGAGGGGGATCAAGGGCAAAAATTTATCTGAAAAATCTGCCTGTGTGTGCTTGGAAGAGATAGTGTAGGGGGAGAGCTGTTAGTGATTTCAGGGACAGATGATAGTAAGTTTGCTGGCTAGTAATCTGCTTGATACTGCTCTGTATTGGAGGGACAGAAGTCTGCAGGGATTTGAGGGACATTTTAGCTTAGGTAGCTTTGCTGGCAAGTAATCTACTGTTCTCTTTAAACAACTGCCATACATTGACCTTGTAGGCATTGTTTGCCCAGTTTTTTTGTACGCAGCCACTGAAGCACAGTTGCCAGAAAAAATATGCCATATAAATGCTGAAAATAGTAATTTTTCGCCATACGTTGACCTTGTAGACATTGTTTGCCCAGTTTTTTTGGACGCAGCCACTGAAGCACAGTTGCCAGAAAAAATATGCCATATAAATGCTGAAAATAGTAATTTTTCGCCATACGTTGACCTTGTAGACATTGTTTGCCCAGTTTTTTTGGTTGCAGCCACTGAAGCACAGTTGCCAGAAAAAATATGCCATATAAATGCTGAAAATAGTCATTTTTTGCCATATACGTTGAGTCAACGTATGGCAAAAAATGACTATTTTCAGCATTTATGTGGCATATTTTTTCTGGCCTCTGTGCTTCATTGGCTGCGGCCAAAAAAACTGGGCAAACAATGCCTACAAGGTCAACGTCGTTGACCTTGTAGGCATTGTTTGCCCAGTTTTTTTGGCCGCAGCCACTGAAGCACAGAGGCCAGAAAAAATATGCCATATAAATGCTGAAAATAGTCATTTTTTTGGTCGCAGCCACTGAAGCACAGTTGCCAGAAAAATTATGCCATATAAATGCTGAAAATATAAATTTTTTTGGTTGCAGCCACTGAAGCACAGAGGCCAGAAAAATTATGCCATATAAATGCAGAAAATATGCATTTTTTTGGTCGCAGCCACTGAAGCACAGTTGACAGAAAAATTATGCCATATAAATGCTGAAAATATAAATTTTTTTGGTTGCAGCCACTGAAGCACAGAGGCCAGAAAAATTATGCCATATAAATGGAGAAAATATGCATTTTTTTGGTTGCAGCCACTGAAGCACAGAGGCTAGAAAAATTATGCCATATAAATGGAGAAAATATGCATTTTTTTGGTTGCAGCCACTGAAGCACAGAGGCTAGAAAAATTATGCCATATAAATGGACAAAATATGCATTTTTTTGGTTGCAGCCACTGAAGCACAGAGGCCAGAAAAATTATGCCATATAAATGCAGAAAATATGCATTTTTTTGGTTGCAGCCACTGAAGCACAGAGGCCAGAAAAATTATGCCATATAAATGCAGAAAATATGCATTTTTTTGGTTGCAGCCACTGAAGCACAGAGGCCAGAAAAATTATGCCATATAAATGCAGAAAATATGCATTTTTTTGGACGCAGCCACTGAAGCACAGTTGCCAGAAAAAATATGCCATATAAATGCTGAAAATAGTCATTTTTCGCCATACGTTGACCTTGTAGACATTGTTTGCCCAGTTTTTTTGGTTGCAGCCACTGAAGCACAGAGGCCAGAAAAAATTAAACCAGTAGGGTTTGCACCCTAGTTTGTAACGGTGGCGGAGGGAGGAGGACGCTAAAGGACAGCTGTGTGTGGAGTCATGAGGCTTGAAGAGAAGGACAGCTGCATAGAAGTCAGAACAAGTCTTCCGGCGTGCAGTAACCCTCCGAGATCCACCCCTCATTCATTTTAATAAAGGTCAGGTAATCGACACTTTTGTGACCTAGGCGAGTTCTCTTCTCAGTTACAATCCCTCCTGCTGCACTGAAGGTCCTTTCTGAGAGCACACTTGAGGCTGGGCAAGACAAGAGGTTCATGGCAAATTGTGACAGCTCTGGCCACAGATCAAGCCTGCGCACCCAGTAGTCCAGGGGTTCATCGCTCCTCAGAGTGTCGATATCTGCAGTTAATGCCAGGTAGTCCGCTACCTGCCGGTCGAGGCGTTCTTTGAGGGTGGATCCAGAAGGGTTGTGGCGCTGCCTTGGACAGAAAAACATTTGCATGTCTGATGTTACAGACCGGCCAAAGGGCTTTGTCCTTGCAGGTGTGCTCGTGGCAGGATTACTGGCACCTCTGCCCCTGGAATGTTGATGAGTTCCTGAAGTGACATCACCCTTAAAAGCATTGTACAACATGTTTTGCAGGCTGGTTTGTAAATGCCGCATCTTTTCGGACTTGTGGTATGTTGGTAACATTTCTGCCACTTTATGCTTGTACCGAGGGTCTAGTAGCGTTGCGACCCAGTACAGGTCCTTCTCCTTAAGCCTCTTGATACGGGGGTCCTTCAACAGGCATGACAGCATGAAAGACCCCATTCTCACAAGGTTGGATGCAGAGCTATCCATCTCCGCTTCCTCATTATCAAGGACTGCATCATCCACGGTCTCCTCCCCCCAGCCACGTACAAGACCAGGGGTCCCCAAAAGGTCACCACTAGCCCCCTGGGAAGCCTGCTCCTGTTGGTCCTCCTCCTCCTCCTCCACAAAGCCACCTTCCTCCTCTGACTCCACTTCTGGCACCTCTCCCTGCGTTGCAGCAGGTGCCTGGGTTCGTTCTGGTGATTCCGACCATAAATCGTGCGCTTCCAGCTCCTCGTCACGCTGGTCTACAGCCTCATCTGTCACTCGTCGCACGGCACGCTCCAGGAAGAAAGCGAAGGGTATTAGGTCGCTGATGGTGCCTTCGGTGCGACTGACCATATTTGTCACCTCTTCAAAAGGTCGCATGAGCCTGCAGGCATCGCGCATAAGCACCCAGTAACGGGGAAAAAAATCCCCAGCTCTGCAGATCCAGTCCTACCACCCAGTTCAAAAAGGTACTCGTTGACGGCCCTTTGTTGTTGCAGCAGACGTTCCAACATAAGGAGCGTTGAATTCCAGCGAGTCTGGCTGTCAGAAATCAAACGCCTGACTGGCATGTTGTAGCGCTGCTGAATGTCAGCAAGGCGTGCCATGGCTGTGTAGGAACGTCTGAAATGGGCCGACACCTTTCTGGACTGGGTGAGAACGTCCTGGAATCCTGGGTACTTGGAGACAAAACGTTGGACTATTAAATTTAACACATGTGCCATGCAGGGCACATGTGTTAAATTTCCCAGTCTCAACGCTGCCAACAGATTGCTTCCATTGTCACACACCACTTTTCCGATCTGCAGTTGGTGTGGGGTCAGCCACCGATCGGCCTGTGACTGCAGAGATGACAGGAGTACAGATCCGGTATGGTTTTTGCTTTCCAGGCACGTCATCCCCAAGACAGCGTGACAACGGCGTACCTGGCACGTCGAATAGCCTAGGGGGAGCTGGGGGTGCACAGGTGTGGAGGAGGAGAAGGAGGACCCAGCAGCAGAGTAAGAAGAAGAAGAGGAAGAAGACGAGGTAGAGAGCGATGGAGGAGTAGAGGTGGTGGCAGAACCGCGTGCAATCCGTGGCGGTGACACCAACTCCACTGTTGTTGTTGTTGAGCTACCCATTCCCTGCTTCCCATTCCCAGCCATTACCAAGTTCACCCAGTGGGCAGTGTAGGTGACATACCTGCCCTGACCATGCTTGGAGGACCATGCGTCAGTAGTCATATGGACCTTTGGCCCAACACTAAGTGACAGAGATGCGGTAACTTGGCTCTGCACATGTTGGTACAGGTGTGGTATTCCCTTTTTAGAAAAAAAATTGCGGCTGGGTACCTTCCACTGCGGTGTCCCAATTGCTACAAATTTGCGGAAGGCCTCAGAGTCCACCAGCTGGTATGGTAAAAGCTGGCGGGCTAAGAGTGCAGACAAGCCAGCTGTCAGACGCCGGGCAAGGGGGTGACAGTCAGACATTGGCTTCTTACGCTCAAACATGGCCTTCACAGAAACTTGGCTGGTGGCAGATGACTGGGAATGGGAACAGGTGGTCAAGGTGGAAGGCGGAGTGGAGGGTGGTTCAGATGGGTCAAGGAGAGCAGAGGTAGAGCAGTAAGATGCTGGACCAGAAGGAGTGTGGCTTTTAGTTTGCCTGTTGCCTTTGAGGTGTTGCTCCCAAAGTGCTTTGTGCTTGCCGCTCATGTGCCTTCGCATAGAAGTTGTACCTATGTGGCTGTTGGGCTTACCAAGGCTCAGTTTCTGACTGCACTCATTGCAAATTACAATGCTTTTGTCAGAGGCACACACATTAAAAAAATCCCACACTGCTGACTTTTTGGAAGTGTGCGATCTGGCGGTAACAGTAGAAGTTGGCGGCATTGGCGGCAATGGCGGGTGCGTTGGCTGGCTGAACACAGGTGCCGATACATGTTGTTGCCCTACTGATCCCTGCGGGCTGTCCTCCCTGCTTCTTCTAAGTCTTATTCTCCTACTGCCTCTCTGACTCTCCGTCTCTCCATCTGAACTACCCTCCTCTTGCTCTCTTCTACTAGGCACCCACAAAACATCAATCTCCTCATCATCATTCTCCTCAGATGCATCAATTTCTTCTGACACATCACAGAAGGAAGCAGCAGCGGGGACCTCCTCCTCATCACTCATCATTATGTCCATCTCTGTCGTGTTCTCTGCCAGAATTAAATCTGGTGTAACGTCCTCATCTCCTTCATCTTCTTCTGCCAATAATGGTTGCGCATTACTCAGTTCAAGAAACTCATGGGAAAATAACTCCTCTGACTCCAGTGAAGAAGGGGCACCGGTGGTGGAGGAAGTGTTACGTGGGGTGGCCATAGCAGTGGAGGATGAGGAGGATGTTGTGGTAAAGTTAGAAACGGTAGAGGATGGGGTGTGCTGTGTAAGCCAGTCAACTACCTCTTCAGCATTTTGGGAGTTCAGGGTCATTGGCTTTTTAAAACTGGGCAATTTGCTAGGGCCACAGGATTGCATAGCAGCACGGCCCCTAGCACGGCCTCTGCGTGGCGGCCTGCCTTTGCCTGGCATTATTTTTAAAAAAACAACAACAACAAAAACTCAGTTGGTTTTTCTGGAAACGATAATACACACAGCTAGATGGCGGTTTGAAGAAAACACTGTGCAAATAATGCCTACAAGGTCAACGTATACACAGCGGTGGATACGGATTACGTAAAATATAAGAATGCTGCTTGAAAAAAAGTAACTCAAGTGGTTTTTCTAGAGACGATAATATTATCAATATTTAGACAAAATGTGAACAAGCTCACACAGCTAGATGGCGGTTTGAAGAAAACACTGTGCAAATAATGCCTACAAGGTCAACGTATACACAGCGGTGGATACGGATTACGTAAAATATAAGAATGCTGCTTGAAAAAAAGTAACTCAAGTGGTTTTTCTAGAGACGATAATATTATCAATATTTAGACAAAATGTGAACAAGCTCACACAGCTAGATGGCGGTTTGAAGAAAACACTGTGCAAATAATGCCTACAAGGTCAACGTATACACAGCGGTGGATACGGATTACGTAAAATATAAGAATGCTGCTTGAAAAAAAGTAACTCAAGTGGTTTTTCTAGAGACGATAATATTATCAATATTTAGACAAAATGTGAACAAGCTCACACAGCTAGATGGCGGTTTGAAGAAAACACTGTGCAAATAATGCCTACAAGGTCAACGTATACACAGCGGTGGATACGGATTACGTAAAATATAAGAATGCTGCTTGAAAAAAAGTAACTCAAGTGGTTTTTCTAGAGACGATAATATTATCAATATTTAGACAAAATGTGAACAAGCTCACACAGCTAGATGGCGGTTTGAAGAAAACACTGTGCAAATAATGCCCACAAGATCAACGTATACACTACTACAGCGATGGATACGGATTACGTAAAATTTATTATGGCTGCTTGAAAAAAGTCACTCCGGTGTTTTTTCTGGAGACGGTAATATTATGGATATTTAGACAGAATGTGAACAAGGTCACACAGCTAGATGGCTGTTGGTTGAATAACACACTGGGCAAAAAATGCCTACAGGGCAAATAATGCCTAAAAGGTCAACTTATACACTACTACAGCGATGGATACGGATTACGTAAAATTTATTATGGCTGCTTGAAAAAAGTCACTCCGGTGTTTTTTCTGGAGACGGTAATATTATGGATATTTAGACAGAATGTGAACAAGGTCACACAGCTAGATGGCTGTTGGTTGAATAACACACTGGGCAAAAAATGCCTACAGGGCAAATAATGCCTAAAAGGTCAACTTATACACTACTACAGCGATGGATACGGATTACGTAAAATTTATTATGGCTGCTTGAAAAAAGTCACTCCGGTGTTTTTTCTGGAGACGGTAATATTATGGATATTTAGACAGAATGTGAACAAGGTCACACAGCTAGATGGCTGTTGGTTGAATAACACACTGGGCAAAAAATGCCTACAGGGCAAATAATGCCTAAAAGGTCAACTTATACACTACTACAGCGATGGATACGGATTACGTAAAATTTATTATGGCTGCTTGAAAAAAGTCACTCCGGTGTTTTTTCTGGAGACGGTAATATTATGGATATTTAGACAGAATGTGAACAAGGTCACACAGCTAGATGGCTGTTGGTTGAATAACACACTGGGCAAAAAATGCCTACAGGGCAAATAATGCCTAAAAGGTCAACTTATACACTACTACAGCGGTAGTAAAATAAAAAAAAGTAAAATAAAAAAAAAATGAATATTAAAAAAAAAAAATTACAGTTGGTGCTGCTGAACTACTAGGAGCAGCAGATTAGCACACCAGTCCCACTCCCCAACACTGCTAGACTAATAGCACTGGGCTCTTATAGTAGTAGTAGTAGTAGTAGTAGTAGTAGTAGTAGTAGTAAAACAACAAAAAAATAAATAAAAGCAGTCCTTACAAGGACTACTGTTATTGCAGCAGTCAGCAGATGAGATCAGAAGCAGGACAGCTGCCCACTGCAGCTACATACAGAGCACTGCAGTAGAAGGTAGATTACTAGCCAGCAAAGCTACCTAAGCTTAAATGTCCCTCAAACCCCTGCAGACTTCTGTCCCTCCAATAACAGAGCAGTATCAAAACGATTACTAGCCAGCAAACTTTCAACTGTCCCTGAAATCACTAACAGGCAGCAGCTCTCTCCCTACACTATCTCTTCAGCACACACAGGCAGAGTGAAAAAAACGCTGCAGGGCTTCGGTTTTTATAGGGAAGGGGAGTGGTCCAGGGGAGAGCTTCCTGATTGGCTGCCATGTACCTGCTGGTCTGGGGTGAGAGGGCAAAAAAAAGCACCAACAATGGCGAACCCAAAATGGCGAACGTCGCGCGACGTTCGCGAACTTCCGGCGAGCGCGAACACCCGATGTTCGCGTGAACAAGTTCGCCGGCGAACAGTTCGCGCCATCTCTAGTTATGAACATCACAGATTATATAGCTGAGGCGAAGTCACAATTGAATGACACTGAATCATATCTGAGCCTCCCATCTAATCCACAAAGTGAGTTTATAACTGCTATTGAGAAATTGGTCTCTTATGGTATTTCTCTGGGTTGGTTTCTCGGGATAGAGACTATCTGGTGAGACAGATGCCGATTGTTCTGATTTTCCACCACCTCCCTAAGATACGTAAATCCTTGTCCTACCCTGAAGGAAAACCTATTGTGGTGAATATTGGGTCACCAAATGAGGGCCTTTTGGACTGGGTGGACCTTTGGTCCCACAGTTGGGTTCATGTATTAGAGATTCAGGACACCTGATAAACAAGTTATCTACACTAAAATGGTTGGACACATTATTGGATTTCAATGGATGTTAAATCCTTATATTATATGATACCACATACAGTTTGGGTTTACAAGTTATCACTGAGATATTGAAAGATTCACAACAATATACGGATGATTTCACTCACTGCACATTACTGGTTTTAGAGTTTTTGTTAACACATTTGTTTATTCTTATTTTTACCTCCAGAGATGGGGGACTGCTATGGGGGCTTAATTCCCCCCCCCCCTTCCTATGCTACCCTTTATATGGGTTAGTGGGAGCAGTTCCATGTCTATGGATGGGATAACCCTTTTCGAGAGCACATTTTTGACACCATTTTTAGGGGAATAGTCACACTGGGAAGATTGAATCTGATATCTTTATGAAACCCACAGCTGGCAATACCATCAGGGATGGGCGAATTTGACCCTTTTCGTTAAAAATTTGCTGCTGGCAAAATGTCGCCGATGCCCATTCAAGTCTATGGGTGTCAAAAAAAATTTCTCGCACGGTGAAATTTTTTTGACGCGCGTCTTTTTATTTTGACGCACAATGCCATACAAGTCTATGGGCGTCATTTTTTCAGCAAAACAAGGCGAAAAAATTCGCCCATCCCTAAATACCATACGTAAAGCTAATAGTTGTCATCTGAAGCATATCATGCAAAGTATTCCATATAGCCAGTTTGTGAGGTATTGGAGGAACTGTAGTCAAGATGGGATATATAAGGAGCAGTCTAGGCAGCTGGGATGGAGACTGCATAGTAGGGACTATTCGAAGGATTTGGTCAGGACATCTTATGAGAAAGCCAGAAGGCATTTTACAAAGGAAAGGAATCATATATTAACTAATTATGAGAAACAAGTGAATAGCAAAAAATTCGCGAAAAAACGTGAAATCGGAAAATTCACGAAAAAACGCGAAATTCGAACGTTTTTACAAAAAATTGTGACATTCAAACAGCTTCACTAAAAAAATCATGAAATTTGAAATGTTTCACAAAAAAATCATGAAAATCGGACATTTTCACTAAAAACCGTGAAAACAGAAATTGATGCCGCAAATTAGTGCCAGGTGAATTTATTCGCCCATCACTACTAGTGAACAGTGAGAAGGACAAAATGTATTTTGTTACTGAATATAATGAGGAATATAAACAGATTTGTGGTATAATAAACAAGTATCTCCCTGTTTTATATAATGATACTAAACTGGCTGAAGCCTTGTCCCAAACTGACATCAAGTGCGTTTGCAAAAAGCACCCACTTTAGGTAAGATCTTGGCACCCAGCCTAGTTTCTTCTGTTCCGCAGAATTAGAGGGACAACTGGTTATCCATGAAAGGAACATATACATGTGGAGCAACTATATGAAAGACTTGCAAAGTTATTTCTATAGGCACAGGCTTTAGATCTAATGTTACAGGGTGGTTGTAAATAATGTTTTTTATAATTGTAATACCAAACAGATTGTGTATCTCCTAGAATGTGGATGTTGTAGGAATCAATATGTGGGTCATACAACCCATTGTCTTAAGAAGAGGGTAAGAGAGCACATAAGGGCCATAACAAAAAAGGACAAGGGGGCTCCTGTAAACATTTTGCTTCACTAGAGACTAGGGTACCAAAAAGATTAAAAATGACATTGCTTACCTATATTTATAGGATACTGCCAGTATCTGATTTTAAATAAATGATGTAATATCTGGAACTATATATACTGTGTGTGTGTGTATATATATATATATATATATATATATATATATATATATATATATATATATATATATATATACTGTATATACAGTCCATGGAGTTGTCGGCACTCACGTCACAAACTTCAAATATGCCTGGGTGCAGTGTCCAAAAATAGATACAATATCATACAGAATAAGGTCCGCACTCTCAGGACTTAGGAAAATATAAAAGGTTTTAATTCACAAGGAGACTGACGTTTCAACCTCTTCGGAGGCCTTTCTCAAAGCACTGATAGATGTTACAGAAAAGCTTTAAATACAGAGAATGGCGGGAAAAAGTCAGATTGGAAAAGACGTGTCAGTACAATCGTCAGAATACATAACATAATTAGCATACGAATACTTAAGACTATACACTCATTCCATATATCACTTTCAGTAATTGCAGAAGTACACTAACATTTAAACTCAACCTCTCCTCCGATATACATTGTTATAAAACTAAAAACAAATACTAAGTAACATTCTGCTGCCCTCTATGGCCATTTGTTGCTTCCTTACCTGCAGCTGTTCATTTAAAAGTTTTATGTTACATTTAGTATCTAAAAAAAGAGATAAGACTATAGGTCGTTGTTAAAGTGAACTCCCTCAACTTCACAATCGTAAAGCCCTTACATCATGTAATAAAACTAGTATATCCCTCAATTCTAGCCAGAAACATGCAAATTGTCCCACCTTATATACAAAACTTTTTTCTCCCATTCTCTGTATTTAAAGCATTTCTGTAACATCAGTGCTTTGAGAAAGGCCTCCGAAGAGGTTGAAACGTCAGTCTCCTTGTGAATTAAACCCTTTTATATTTTCCTAAGTCCTGAGAGTGCGGACCTTATTCTATATGATATTTTATATATATATATATATATATATATATATATATATATATATATATATATATATATATATATATATACACAGTCCACCAAAGAGCCAGCACTCCCGATAATGAAAATAATGTGCCTGGGTGCAGCATCAATTAATAAACTCTAACTCCAGCAGACAAGATTCACAAAACCGCAGCGAAAATTCGCCGGCGTCAAAAAAAATGGACGCCGGCGAATACATTTTTATTATTTTAAGACCTTAGATTGCGGATATATATATATATATATATATATATATATATATATATATATATATATATATATATATATATATATATACCTTTATACCTTGAGCAAGTTTATGATATACTATGGATATGTTGTGTATTGAATATGTCATCCTGTTTTTCCATATGGAGGATATGGTTCAAGTGAATCCTCCTACCTTATAAGTTGCATGCAAGTAAAACAAGTCTATTGAGTTCCTTTAGACAACAAATATTTTAATTGTATTGAGGTTTTATTTTAAATATATTGTTTTTATTCATAAAAATATACTGATATTGGGGCCACGGTAACTTTTTGCATTTTCTGTAAGCTTGAACCTTTTTAGCATTTTTCTATTGGAAGCTCAGTAGGGGCTGCTGTTACTTTTTGTATTCTTGTTTTACAAGCCTATGATTAAGGGAGTGACTCACGAAATACAATACGTGTATCTGCAGCCTGCTGCAATTAATCCGTTTTTTAACCAGAATGCCATCCAGTTCTATTATCCACTTTGATAAACTTCAGTCAGCTTTTTTACTGCTGCACTGCAAGTTGGAGTGACCTGGGGCTGTAACAAGATAGAAGCTTGACACCAGCATTTCTAAAATTGCTCCCATGACCCACCTAGTGGTAGATATAGGAATAGCACTCAATAGTAAAACATCAGGCGTCTGGCAATGGCTCCTCCAGTTAGCTTGAGTAGGAAAAACAATGTTAGTATGTTATGCTTATCTGAAAGCAATTACATTGTGAAGTGGCTGGCTTTTTAGAAAAATCACAGGATCTTTTTGTTATAAATGCTGTGAAAGAAGCCCACCAGATTCTATTCCCTCCAAATGGTAGAATTGATTGTAAGCTAATGCGCTTGTTGTGTTGCAGTTATTTATCTATGCAGACTCCGTTACAGTATGTGATATTGTTTAATACAAGTCTTTAGTTTTATGCTGAAATCTGTTTTTTGCAACATCATTCTTTGTGTTCATTGCAAGTCATTTGTGTTCCACCTTCACTTCTTGCCCTAAAATTCCACAGACTACCACTCTCAGTTTCTTTCATTGGAAGGTTTATACCTGTTTAACTATACACTGCTTCAGGGTAATATGCACAGATGATGGAACAAGTATCTTTAGTGAATGCCATAAATGTTAACATGCAGCAATATTTTGAAGCGATGGTCATAAATAAACAATTCTGTTTTTTCAGTAGCAAGTACCCCCAAACAGTTTGCAAACTCCCTGCATAAAATGACACTGTGATTTCCATCAACCCATGGCATAGACTAGAATCAAGACTTCAAGCAACTCCTAACATAAAAAAAACTTCAGCCCCCGTAAAGAACAGAACAATGACAGCATAACCAAGATTGAAATGACACTAACTTCCAGAAACCACCAGCATAAACTTCCAGACATCTCCATACAACATACTCTGTGACTTCCATCATAGACAACTTAAAATTACAGTGTGACCCTTACTGGCAACACCAAAATAGAATACCATTGTGACACCCAATGCAGAACCCCTGTTATACCCACCAGAGCCCTCGGTGCATCTTTGCGATCACTGTCTGCTAAGTCAGAGAACTCACAGATTTGTATCACAGCTGCATTGCACTATATTTTATATTCTACTGGGCAAAAAATGTCTAACTCTTTATGTGTATAACAAAGCAAAGTGCTACTTGTACAGTCAATATTTATTATAGTGACAAAAGACAACTCACCTCATTGCATTGCCTTGATGAAAATGAGGAATTTATGAGTCATGTAAAACATCCTATCAAGTTTCCCAGAACAGGTGCAAATTTAGATGAAAGGGTCTAGGCTGTGATAAAGAAAATGTTGCACATCAGTGACTATGTGACACATAGTTCATAAAAGGAAATCAAGAGATTGAGTTTTATTTATTGTTATTAAAGGTCGATCTAAAAGTATTCTAAATGTGTTTTCACTCTTTCAGTAAGGGCTTATTATTGCTGGCATATTTATTGATCTGTTTTAAAAGACTGAAATCTGCAGTTTTGTGGGATGTACTTTTTATATAATTTTAGCTATTTTTCTTTTAATATACTGTGAAATGGAGTGTTTATACAAGAACAGAAAATGGAAGGAAATCTGACAAAAATGGCAAAAAATCTCATTGCCCAATTTATATCCTACTTTGTTGAGACACATCAGCTAATAAATTGTCACACTCAGGTCAAAATATATCAAATACCAGTTATTAAACAATGCCGTTTGGAAAGGTATTTTATTTTTATAGCCTGCGCTCTCTGCCAATCAATTGCTTCTCCTGCTATTCCTTCTATCAGGCTCACTTTTAGCATTTGGCCAATGAAGATAATCGAAGTCGAAGGATTTAACTTCGATGGTCGAATATCGAGGGTTAAGTAACCCTCGATATTCGACCTATAGTAAATGTGCCCCTTAATATATATCAAATTTTTAGAGCTTTTAAGAAATATAGGAAAACCACACATTTTTCAAGATTCCTGGAAAAAATAAAAATTTGATTGTTAGTAAATGGGCCACTAAGAGTTTGATCCAAACATCATTCATAGATTGGAGACAAAAAGGAACACCAAGAGCCCCAATAGTGTAATATGTTTTTACAGGGAGTAATGGTAGAGTAAACAAGTTAATACTCACAAACCAGGGTTACCGATAGGCAACCACTGTATAGGCAGGTGGGGAGATTATCCTGACCCCACTCAGGAATAAAACGTCGATCTCTGTAGAAAAAGGGGATGATACCCCTCCACTCGGGGTGGACTCGATATAGTAGTAAGACAAAACAGAGGCGCCAAAAGGATAAAAATAGCTAAAAGCACTTAAAAACCCAATGGGTAATTCAGAGGAGGTAGTAATAAACTTACCTCCTCCAAGCAGACACCAACGAAAGTGGTAATTTTCAAGAATAGTTTATTCACCAAACAGTATTGCAACGCGTTTCGCAGGCATTTCCTGCTTCATCAGGCAATATGGAACGGGAGCAAAAACAACTAAAAAAACAGAGACAGGCAAATTTGTAAAATATTATTGTATACAGCTGTTCGGATTGTGGGGAAGTTTGGATACTGAGTGATGCCCTTGGGCCAAATATATGAGGGGAAGGGGAAACAAGGGGAGGAGAAATAGTTCACAGCATGGGGAAACAAGTGCTGATGGACATGGGGGATAGGCTGCTAGTATATATTATCTAAATTGGAAACATACAGTAATAGGAGACATAAAATAGTAACATAATAACAACTATTTTACTATTTTATGTCTCCTATTATGTTTCCAATTTAGATAATATATACTAGCAGCCTATCCCCCATGTCCATCAGCACTTGTTTCCCCATGCTGTGAACTATTTCTCCTCCCCTTGTTTCCCCTTCCCCTCATATATTTGGCCCAAGGGCATCACTCAGTATCCAAACTTCCCCACAATCCGAACAGCTGTATACAATAATATTTTACAAATTTGCCTGTCTCTGTTTTTTTAGTTGTTTTTGCTCCCGTTCCATATTGCCTGATAAAGCAGGAAATGCCTGCGAAACGCATTGCAATACTGTTTGGTGAATAAACTATTATTGAAAATTACCACTTTCGTTGGTGTCTGCTTGGAGGAGGTAAGTTCATTACTACCTCCTCTGAATTACCCATCATTCATAGATGAATGTGCAATTATAATGTATATTATCACAGAGTACATTTTGAAAAATCAATAGATTGCCTCATGCCTAAAATATGCTTGTCTTAATGCATGATATTCCCACAAAAAAGCCACAGAGGGGGAGAATCAGGCTGAAGGATCAATGCATTGGTCAGCAGAAATGTTTACTAAGACAATACAACCCGATACAGAGGAAATCAAAAGTGCTAGTTATCACAAATTGATTTTGTATTTTTTTTTGTATTTGAGAAAAAATGCTACAAAAAATTTCAAAATTTATGAAAGATATAAAAAAACTCACCACAAGTAAAAGCTGTCAAATCAATGGAAATTGTTTTTAACAACTTTATTTATTTATTTTGTAGTTTATTAAAATGTTTTTTTCAGCTTCATTGAAAATGGAATTAATGGAACAACACCAATCTCACTAGCGTGCAACACTTTACTGCAATTAATTACGAGCCGGACTATTCCGTTCAGGGTTTATCAAGAAATTGTTATTTTTTTTATCCTCTCACTTTTTTTTCTTGAACTCATAATTTTGATAAACATGCTTCTAAAATGTATCTTGACTTGGTGGCTTATGTTTGTAAAATTTGTGAGTAATATTCCCTATTTCCACAATATAATACACAATATTATACACAACTATAGAATTAAATACTTGTGCATTTACCAATTCAGTTTTTGTGTGTATTTTTATTTCTTACTCATCACAGGCCCCTAATAAATCGATGCTGAAAGTGCAGCATTCTGAATATCAGATTAATTTTTCATTTTTCCAACCTTGTTTTCATCCCATTTGACATCAATTTGCTATTAAATTTGCTCAGGTATCACATTTAATCATGCATATTCTTAGTTTTATTAAGATTGCTTAGGAATTTAATGGCAAAAATATGTTTGCATTCCATTTGCCATTAAAAGGTAGTGATGGACGAATTTGCAAGCAAATTCCCGCGATTCGCCAACGGCGAATAAATTCACAAAACCACCGCAAAAATTTGCCAAAAATGAGACGCCGGAGCCATTTTGCAAATTTGGTGGGAAATTCACAAATTTTTCTGCGAAGCGAAATGCCCCAAATTCACCCGTCACTATTAAAAGGGTTTTCAGTGTCAGACATTTGACTTGCTAACATTGCCATGGTTATAGCTAATTGCATTTTAAGTGCTCTGAAACGTTAAACATGGTAATGAGCAAATCTGTTGCAAAACACATTAAAGTCTAAAGGCGATATTTTGTCACAAAATACATTATCTATTGGCAACTTTTTGTCTACCTCGCAACATTTTTGACTTCCGCACAATATTTATTGTCGCATAAGAAACTTACAGCATGGTAAGTGTTTGGCACTGTTTTGCAAAACTTTTTACCGGCCGTGAAAAAATTTGCTCTTCAATAGTTAAAACCAGTTCAACACAAACACAGAATCAACTATCATTTTTGTTGTCTTAAAACATAATGTTCTGGGAACGATGTTTGTGATAGAATACATTTATTTCTGAGTTAGTTACTAATGACAACTTAACAACTCAATATATATGTAAAGCTGGATCTGCATATTCTTATCTTTAAGAAAACAAATTTGAGTAACAAAATTAAAAATGCATTCACCTTAAATCTATTTGAGTTTGTTTTAATAAAGGATTTTCTATTTGCTCTCACAAAGGCAAGCATAAAATTGCATTCATGCTTTTGTCAAACAGACCCATAATTCCACAACCTAGTCAATACAAAGCCTATTTTAAATGCAGCAAACTAGGTAAAAAAAAATCCAACATCATAAAAAATGCATGACATAATCTCCATGATAAGTGCACATTTGAATGCATTAGCTATTTCTTATATTTCACAACAAATTTGGTTGGTTCTCTGATAACATTTTTGGTTAACCCTCTATATTTTATAAACAAATAATTTATTTTCTATAAAATGTAACATTTTAAGCATGTTAAGCATGTCATATTTATTTCTATTCTAATGTGAAAAAAGCAAATTACATTTACGTATATAACTTGAAAACCAAATTTTCAGTGATGTGATATTGAAATATTCAAATATAATACCGGTAATTGGGGTTTTATGTGTGAAACAAATGCTGGATACATTTTAGCAGAAATAAGATTATTATGCTATCAAGGTAACCTCATTAGGCCATTAAATGTTAAACTGCTTTATAAATCAATTTTATTTATATTTTTTAATTTAAAACTCATATCTTAATTATACAGTATGGGTCGATGTACACTATGGATGAATTTAAATATGATACTTTACAAAAAAGTCAGAAGTGTACTTTAATAAATATACAGTACATACTTTCAAACTTATTGATTGTATGATTTAAAGGTAGTTGAGTTTAGGCTGATAAGATTTTGAAAAATCATGCATATTCAATTATAATTATTGCTCAGAATTACTAATATATTAAAAGCACAACATTATTATTTTTTCATTATGGATTAAATCCCTTGCTTTCAGAACAATACACTATAAAAAACATTTTCCTTGATTAAGAACAGTGTGCACAATTTTGCTTATATGTACAGCTATGGTATACACAGGCAAGTACTGAAAGTTAATTTGTTAATTTTGTCTCTAATCTCTAGGTTTTCTTGTATGTTGCTTGGTGCACATAATTGTGCATATTTTCAGTTTTTTTTAAGAACTAAAGAAATTTCATGGGAACATTTTTTAGCACATAATGACAAAAATGTGTTTTAAAAATAATTAGTAATGGGGAATACAGTGAAATAATTAAGTTTAGAATTAGTAAATGAAATACTGAATTTGTTAGAAGCAACTCTGTCTGAAATTCTAATTTGATTCCATCAAAAAAAATTTGCTATTGTACAACCAGCCATAATTTATTTGGTATTTCTGTATAGAAACTCTCCACTCCACAGACCAAAAACTTTACAGAACGTAATACATGCAGTAAGACAAGGTTATCTGTGAAACCTTATTACATAGAAGTGTCAGGGGTGAACACAATAACGAGAAACCCAGACTTAATATAACAAAAGTGTTTGGTTATTGAAACAATAAGGAACCGCATTTTATGTTAAGAATGAATAGCCTACACATTTTCTTAATATTTTTTTTGTTGTGCAGGTTTGATACAGATGGCTACTATTGGCATTGTTGTGATCAGATAAGCCTGATATTGCCAATATTAGTTGGCCTACTTGAGGGAAAGATCTATCAAAACTTAGATCCTGTTTATTAAACCTCAAATTTTTCTGGTTCCGTTTTTAAAGGGAATAACTAATATTTTTAGAGGAAAAAAAGCCAATTTTTTTTTTAGATTTATTATACTCTGAAGCTGCTAAAAATCCAAATCTGAAAATACTCTAAAACCTGTCAAAGTCATGTAAAAATCAGTGGCAGATTATCCATTTTACAAATGGAACATGTTTTTTGCCTTCATGATTGTCAGGAGTTTTGAGCTGGTTTTCATTCAATAATATGAAAAATTATTGTTTTTTTGTTCGATAATCCAAATGATTCAAATTTAAGGGGCAACAATTTGGAAAAGTTGTAGGATTTAAATTGTTGCACAATTATGTCAAGACTTTTCCCACATGGACAATTTTAGTTCCGAAGTAAATTAAGCCAGATTGTGGTTAAGCAATCATGGGGAAAAATCCAGTTTTAATAAATAGACCCCCTAAGAGACATGTAGTACAACATCAACCAGAATAGAAAAGGAAGATCTCAGTATTAACTCTGGATTTTCACAATAACAGCTCTGGAGACATGTGTATACAATGTTTTGAATAGAATTGCCCCTGTTATCTTTATATATCTAAAGCATTATTAACCTAATAATTTAAAAAAAAGACACAATATAGCAGGTTTACATGTTACAAGAATAAATATGCTGCATGTGCTAAAAATTCATGTATTTTTGTGTTTTATTTTGCAGTAACAAAACTCTCCTTTTTTCTTTTTCAAGTATTAAAACACATATACACACTGCCAGAGGTAAAGCTTTGGATATAAAAGACATCCATTAAAGCACTGAACAGTCTTGCACTGGCCAGAATCTGTAAAATGGTAATATACTTTATCTTAACCTTAATCATCACCTTTTGGAGTAGACAAAGAAAATTCTGACAATGTAATCCTGACCTTTTTTTAACACTACTTAATAGTTGGCGATATTTTGGAACATGGACAGCTGGCCACTGGAGACAAAAATGAGAACATCAATACTTTTCATGAAATGCTACGGACCAACATTACGACTCCAATAAAATGTCTAGGTCTGAAACATTTTTTTTGTAGTTAAAAACTTGTAGAATTTAGAAAGAGTAATTATGAGGTTCTTTATATTACTCTTCTATGCATATACATTGGGCACAATCAAATATTGAACAGAGTACACTAAAATAGACATTCTATTTGTATAATGATGTAATGAAGGATTATCTTTCATTTATTTAAATAGTTATTCAGTTGGACACTACACTAATCATTGATGCAGTAGATTATATTCTATCATTTTGATTTAGCACCTAACCATCAGAATAACAGCATTCATGGGTGTTCCTGCTGATATAAACAAGGATGAATATGTAAATAATTATTTATTGTTTAAATATGACTCTTTTGGACCTCATATCTCAAGTATAGTGCACCAGGCTTGACTGTCAGCAGCTGCTACTCTAAGCATGTTTATTAATTCACTAATATAATTATCTTTTTTTACCTTCTGTCATCCTCCTCTATTGCCTTCACTCTTTTCCAGCAGCTTCATGTTCTGTGCCAAAAAAAAAGCTTTAGTTCCAGTCCATCCAGTGATAAATCTGGGTTTCATTTCTTGACTACATTCTTAGTCTTAGGCCAATTCTGAAAAATGCAGGCTGAGAATCAACCCCTATTTTGCAAGCATGAGTGGGCTCATGTGGCAGATTTTGGTTCCAAAACCCACACTTTTTATATAATTTTGTGAAACCTCGAATAGATGGGATTTATTAAAGAAATAAAAACTTTGAAAGGTTGGCAGTAAAAAACTATAAACTAAATTGAAAGCTGGTAAGTTTATGTGGAAGTCTATTGGAATAGTCTCTAACACTTTTATTTCACAGTTTTTAAAAACATTGCCAGTTTTCAGCATGAAGACACAATTGGAGAGCACTC
The DNA here is from genome assembly GCA_038501925.1 of Xenopus petersii. Taxonomy (NCBI): domain Eukaryota; kingdom Metazoa; phylum Chordata; class Amphibia; order Anura; family Pipidae; genus Xenopus; species Xenopus petersii. Next base: position 109,531,544 of record CM076673.1, on the reverse strand, counting down.
CCCCACACATGCCGTCAGGAGCCGACCAAAACAGGCTGTGCTAAAAACGCAGAGACGCCTCCGGATAAAGCGTAGCAATTAGTATCTGTAAAAGTCTTTGATCCACGGAGCACTAGAACAGGTCAGAAGTTAAAATGTTACAATTTATTGGAGTTTAAATAGCATAGATGAACATACACCAACAGTGCATCAAACAAAGCCCATGCTTAAAGCATAAATATATGTATGGCCTTACTCAGTTGCTAAACCTGTGTGCCTGGCTTGTCCATAAATGCCATCCTCTTCTATGGTATATTTTCAAAGATTCTTTCATATGGGCTTGTTCAATAAACCATACAAAATGAGTGTTAAATATATTGCATAACAAATACAAAAGGGGGTTGTGGGAGCACTCACATTGCTAAGTAGAAATGTATATAAGTATAAGGGAAGTGCTACTGACATAACCAAATGGGTCAGTGCACATTCCCTGGGCCCCTGTCTAAGTAATTCAGTATATATGCAAATGCATGTGTTCACAAAGACAGGGCTTTTTAGTTACAAAGTTATGATCATAAAGTTGAAAAGCCACCATACCACGTCAAGGTAAACCCCATATGGCGGTCCCTAACTTGTTTACCTCCAGTCATAGTATTGAGGATCCTGTGCCTCTCTGCATAATAGCATTAGTTGAAGTAGAAGTCTGCTGAACCTTGGTTTCTGTCTGAGGGCTAAATCCTCCCCCGCTGCTGACTTGCAGCTTTTAAGAGAGAGTGATTGCCCAAACCAACGCCATTTTTTTAAAAAAAAGTACATTATGAAAATGGTAAAGACAAAGTAAAATTAAATATATAAGTTATATAAGTGCATACTTAAAAAGTATATATATATATATATATATATATATATATATATATATATATATATATATATATATATATTAATACAGGTATAAATAAGAAAAAAAATGTGAACTAAAATAAGTAAAGGACAAGTTAAATAAGTGTAGTAATAGGTATAGTGAATGTAAATGGGTGTCAGAAATGTCATTTTGTGCAGTTAAAAACATAGGGCCACCATTAGTTGATCGGGGTGGGTATGGAGGGTGCTACAAACCACATGAAGCTTAGCCAAAGCTTTCAGGCTACAATAGCAAATACAAAAGGGGGTTGTGGGAGCACTCACATTGCTAAGTAGAAATGTATATAAGTATAAGGGAAGTGCTACTGACATAACCAAATGGGTCAGTGCACATTCCCTGGGCCATATGGGATTTACCTTGACGTGGTATGGTGGCTTTTCAACTTTATGATCATAACTTTGTAACTAAAAACCCCTGTCTTTGTTAACACATGCATTTTCATATCTACTGAATTACTTAGACAGTGGCCCAGGGAATGTGCACTGACCCATTTGGTTATGTCAGTAGCACTTCCCTTATACTTATATACATTTCTACTTAGCAATGTGAGTGCTCCCACAACCCCCTTTTGTATTAAATATACTGCAAAAAACACAATAAAACAAATAAATGCAACCTAAAAATTATCCTCCAGTGCCATAAATGTGCCATCAAAACCAGACTTAACACTAATTAGGAGTTTCAATAATGAATTATGAATGAATAATGAAAGTACCCTATTGCAATTATAATAAATACATTATAATAAATTTGCTAAATAAATTAAATGGATAATAACATAATCAAATGTTACTGCTGCTTCTGAAAGTAAAGTGAAAAGTAGCTTATGGGAATTCTTTCTGAGATTAACTATAAGAAAATAGAAATGTATAGTTAGTATAGCTCAGTAGTTAAATATGCAAATATATAAATGATGTACTGTAACAATGAGAACTAGTGATGAAAAATGTTCACGTCAAAATTCAATTCCACATTTCATCAGCCCTGAACTGTGAAACTGTGGCAAATCTTCACAGTGAAAAACATGGTGGCCATTGACTTCAATGTATTTTATGTAAAGAAAAAAAAATAGTAAAAAAAACACCCATTGGCTCCAATGTATTTTGCACAGAAAAAGTCTCAGCAAAAAATACCTATTGATGTCAATGTATTCTGTACAAATTCAAAGTGTTTATGCCTTGAAAAATGCACATTACGCAATACGTTTGAAGAGAAATGGGACGTATCACTAGAACTTACCTTTAGACTAAGGTAGATGATGCAAATTATAATAGTTTTTAAAAAGTGGTTATGTGCATTGGAAAATAGGAGAGTATTTATTGGATACCCATGTTCTCTACCTGATGCCATCTTGTGAATGTCAGAATAGTTATGCCAGGGTGCCTGCACACATTTTATTATACACATTGCAGTATACTATGTTATATTACAATAAAAAATTATAGAACATTAATATTTCTTTTTTGTTTTATGCACTTCTAAGTAGTAGTAGGCAAATCTCTGAAATTAGATGTATAATTATTCTTAAAATTACATATATTGATAATCATTTGAAGTTTTCTCTAAGCAAAACTTTCTTATCTCAGTCGCTACTAATTTATTCAGTTAGTTCAAATTCCTGCAGAGATATAAGAGAAGAATCTCAGACCACTGTGCTCTGAATGCTATGTTATAAAGATTCATGCACAAAATAAAGCTAAATTAAATTTTATATGAGGAATGCCTTTATGTATGCTGTACATCGGTGTTACAGTTTCATGAAATACACTTGAATAAAAGAGACATTCTTCACTGTCATGCTCGATTGGTATCCTTCTTTCAAAGTTTAAAACTGATCTCGATATATCATTTGTTCTTATGATTAATGAAGTTCAAAAAGACTACTCATTCAGGTCATTTTCTTATTAAGTTAATATTCCAGTTATAAATATGTCAAAAGAAAACTGGGCATTGCTGTGCCAAAAGATATAGAGTAAGAGTGCATGCAACAATTCAAGGTATCACTAGGCAAAATTAAACACCATAATAATCATGTTTCAAAGTGACATTGAAAAATATGTTATAGTAGCTGGCAAGACTCATCTGCTTAAAAGCTAACAATATATTACAACAAATTGTATGCATTTGTAAATTATCTTCTGAGCATTAAAAACATTGTATTTTTGTAATATTTTCAAGTATTTCTCAGGTAGGTAACATCATCTAAATGCATTGTAAGTAATAATTCTGTCACTTATAATTAGAACGTTGTCTTATATATTAACATAAGCTTCAGCATCTTGAAATAAGAAACGTTCTAAATACAATCAATTAAATATTCTGTACTGTTTCTGAAATAATCAAGTTTATCTCCTTTTGCCTAGAAGATGTATTAGAGCTCACTCTATTAAACTCACCAGACATCATGTCTCTCTTCATGCAGGATTTGTGCAACAGGCAGCTATTTTGTTAGATTTTGTTTGTACTAGAATCAGTTATTTGAATGAGCTCTAATTAATCTGCTAGGAAAGGGAGCCCCTCCTATAAGATATGTTGGATCTACCTGTCAATGACTATCTGACTCCCAACTTCTGCAGGGAGACAGAATGAAGAGAAACAGATGCTGAGAGTGAGATAATAAAGAGAAGCTTGATTATTTCAGAAACGATGCAGAATATTTAATTGATTGTATTTAGAAAGTTTATTTTTCAGTATTGGAAGCTTGTATTAAATTTTAATTTTCTAGTACCTCTTTAAATATGGGGAACAGTGGAAGCTTAATAGTAGATTTATAAGGTCGATACTTGTGATAGGTGAATCTGACCCGGTTCGCTTCTCAGAAAATTCACGACCTGGAGGAAATTCACCAAAATGCATTGCAGTCTAGGACGACATAATTTTTTTGACAAACAACAAATTGCGTGACACATTTTTTTTACCCATTAGATTCTATGGGTGCCATTTTTGCAGCTAAACTTGGTGCACTTGGGCTCGTGCACCTGGACCACTGACTCCACTTAGTGAGTTATCTGACTTGGTTACATGTACCTCTTTCCTTTTTTTTAATAAAACTTTACATTAATAAATCTCTAACATTCAGTGCCTTTTTGTTAAACCACAAATTTTTCTGATGAAATTTTGTACCAGGTGCAGATTTTTCTGTGAAGTGATGGATTTGCTCATCACCATGTATGTACGTATGTATAGTATGTACAGTAAATCACTGTTAAATCACTGCTGTACAAAGCATAGAAATACAATATTTAATGCTTTGCATTGTTATATATACAGTATATCCTAGATATATGACCCTATGTCACTCCTTGCTTTAACATACAGCTTTTATGACATTGTTTAGTTACTGTATATTAATTCATTGATCCTTCCTACCTTGGGAAAAGCCTTGCAGCATTTTTAATAACTGGCACTGTATGGCAAAAGTGTAAGTTGACCTCAAAATCCTGTGATACGTGTTAAGAAGATCTGGAAGAAACTATCAAGGAGCTTTGTTAATAAAGCATGGCTAAAATCTATTTAATCCTATTTAATTTTCCTTGCTCAGCATGATGACGGAGATTGTGTATTGTTATCACAAGACAGATTCTGAGATAATTACAAGTCAAAGCTGACCCTTCAGCTAAAATGATTTATTTGTAATTTATAACACCGCAATCATATTTGGTGTCCCTTTAAAGACATTTGTCTGATATATGTAATTATTTCAATGTTTTGTCCAACAGCTCTCCAGCTTGGCATTCAAGTAGCTGGTTATTAGGGTACAACTTACACTGAAAATAAAAGATGAAGAAGAGAGGGTGTTACCTCAAGGAGATTTGCTTGTGTTATATCTCCTTTTGATATATACATGTGTATATTTTATATATACATTTGCGATTTGTATCTGAGGATGTAATATTAACATAATGAATATCTGAAAGAAAATCATGAAAAGGAGGTTGATATAGACAAGCTGATTTTTGACAGTCTCTTGAGATCTACTCATCCCAAGCTAAAGGTCTACTGGTAGATCCTGATCTACCTTTTGGATACCCCTGCTCTAACATAAAGGTGCAGATTTATCAAAAGTTGAGGTGAATTTTCTAAAGAAAATAATTTTCTAAAGAAGCTAATTTTTGTGTACTTTGACTAGGGAATAGTCCAAATTAGATGTGTGTGGTGGTACAGGGTATTCTGTGTTTCATCTCAATACAGTTCCCCATATGTAGATGGTGGTAACTTTTTTTTTTTTTTAATAATAACTTTTTATTGAATTTCCATTAATAAACAGCATAGAAGGAAGTATAGCAAGAAGAAGAAGAAAATTAGTCATGGAGAAGATATAGTAGGCTTTTCCTAGACAGATTTATTGGACAGCCAACGGGTCCAGCCAATGAGTCCAAATTTTTTTGAATTTCTTTCTAATTTTTGATCACTATAGCCCCTCTTTCTAAAGTGATCATATGCCTCTTGTAATTGTTTCCCGCAACTATCTTTAATTGTTGCATATTGTTCATAAGAACTGAGAATAAGGGACACTATCCTTGGTTGATGGTGAATGGAAGCTGTTACGATGTAAAATTGTATTCCTGTCTGTTGGTTTCAGACTATAGCCCAATCCACCATCTTCCATTGAGACTGTCATGGTTAAAAACGGTACATCATTAACACCAAAAGACAGTGTAAATGATCAATGAAAATACCACAGAAATAAAATAAACTTGGGAGAGACAGTTGGGGAGACAGTAAAAGATAGGACAGATTGGGAAATCTGGTAACAGAACGAGTGTCTCTAATAATCCAATGAAGATCCATAGCATGATCCAGGATCTCAGTTAAAATGTTTTTAATTCATTAACAGGATTGTAATGCAGCTTTTCAAAGTCAAAGTAAGCTGTATTGTCATCTCAGCAGTATACGAATATACAGTGAGACGAGACAACGTGGCTCCAGCTAGTACATATCACAAAAAGGCACTTAAAAATACACAATAAATATGTAAACATTAAATGTGCAATATATTGGCAGAGATTGGATATATACATGTGTAAACATTTAGAATTGTGCAAATAAATTAACAGTTCACAAAATTAAGTTCACAGTTCAGGTGTGTCTGGAATGTAGTGGGAGGACAGAGAGTGTGTTGAGGAGTCTGATAGCTTGTGGAAAAAAGCTTTCATGCAGCCTGGTTGTTCGGGCTTTAATACTGTGAAAGCGTCTGCCGGATGGGAGCAGCGTGAACAGTCCATGTGAGGGGATAACTGTCTTTCTTGTCCAGATGAGTTAGTGAGAGGTGGAGTACAGAAGATATGGCATCCTCAGTTGACCTGTTTGCCCGATATGCAAATTGTAGTGGGTCCAGTGAGCGGGGAAGGGTGCTCCTGATGTGTGCCATCACAAGTCTCTCGAAGCATTTCATGATGACCAGGGTTAGTGCAACAGGTTGGTAGTCATTCAGGCAGGCTACTGAAGATTTCTTTGGCACTGGAATGATGGTGGTGGACTTGAAGCATGTGGGGATGTTCGTCTGGCTTAGTGATGTGTTGAAAATGTCAGTGAAGACGTCAGCCAGCTGATCAGTACAGTCTCTGAGCACACGACCAGGAATGTTGTCTGGTCAGGCTGCCTTTCGTGGATTGACCTTGGTTAAAGTTCACCTCACGTCAGCTGTGGGTAAACAGATGACTTGGTCAGTGAGAGGAGGCGTGGCTTTCCTCACAGGCTCTTTGTTTAGCGTGTCAAACCATGCGTAGAACTTGTTCAGTTCCTCTGGGAGTGTGGCGTCTACGCCGCTGCTGCTCTGTACAGGCTTATACTGTGTAACAGCCTGAATGCCTTGCCATAAGTTGCATGAGTCTTTTGAGTTGTCGAAATGATTTTGAATCTTCAGTGTGTACTCCTGCTTTGCTTGGCGGATGGTTCGAGAGAGGTTGGCCCTGGCTATTTTAAGAGCGACTCGAACCTTTGCTGTAAACCAGGGTTTTTGTTGTCTCTCGTGGTGACAGTTTTGGAGACGGTAACATCCTCTATGCATTTGTTGATGTAACAGGTCACGGAGTCTGTGTACTCCTCCAAGTTGATGGAGCCATTGTGGGTAGCAGCCTCCCTAAACATGTTCCAATCTGTGCACTCGAAACAGTCCTGAAGTGCTTCCACAGCTCCACTCGGCCAGACTGTGATGGTTTTTCTGGCTGGTTTTGTGCGTTTGAGCAGCGATGTGTATGTGGGTGATAACATCACTGTCCTGTGGTTGGAGGAACCTATGTGGGCGCGCACGAAGGCTTTGTAGGTGCCGCGCACGATCGTGTAGACTTTGTCCAAACAGTTCTCTCCCATTGTAGCAAAGTTCACATGTTGAAAGCATTTGGGAAGAACTGACTTCAGGTTCGCATGTTTGAAATCCCCATCATCAACGATAAATCCATCCGGGTGTGTTGTTTGAAGCTTGTTGATAGCCTTGTACAGCTCTCCTAGTGCCAGGTTAACATTTGAGCTAGGTGGCAAATACACAGCTACCACTAGTACTGTGGTAAATTCCCTCGGCAGATAGAAAGGCCGACATTTAACAATTAAAAACTCTACTTGTGGTGAGCAGTGGTGAGTTCAGCAGAGTTTGTGCACCAGAGTTTGTTGATATAGATGCACAAACCGCCACCTCGGCTCTTGCCGGACAATGCAGCATTTCTAGTGTCACTCAATTGTTGTCTTACCTCATTGTGATGATCCTTATAGTCCAAAAGAACGATACCTACGATTAAGTGTTTGTTAACACATGAAACCCCCACCCTTATTTATGGGTCTTATGATTATAGAATGATGATTATAGAATGATCTTGCTTAATGGTGGAAATTGCCAAACGTTCATCCTTGGTTAGATGCTTTTACCCAGTTTCTTGTTAATTTCAAACACAGTTGTTTGTAAAAAAGATTTAATACTAATGTTATTAGAATTTAGGATCATAATTACATTTAAGTTTCCACTTATTTGATGTTTCATTTACATTGGAGTTGCCAAATTCCTAAAGTAAACAGAATTTGCGACCCAATTTGCATTGCTTTATGGACCATTTATAATCATCATATTTCACAGTAGGCACAAAGCTAGCACCTTTTAATAGCAGAGAAAACTCACCATTGGTTAGTGTATCATGTGAGAGATTTAAGATAACAGTGTTGGCTGAGTGGTGGGCGGCCCTTTGTTCTTCTGCTTCCTGTGTGTGCGCCTCTTTGACTTACGAGGTTGAAAATAGGTGCTGGTGAAGGACGTTCCTGGGATGGTGGCAAGTCAGAAAAAGAACTGCATAGTCTTGTTCCTACTTTGCTGACAGGATGTTATTCGAAATTCTTATGTACACTTGTAAGAATACATAAACATTTCTACATAAATATATCCTCGGTCAACAGATAGGGGCACATTTACTAAGCTCGAGTGAAGGATTCAAATATAAAAAAGTTCAAATTTTTTTTGGGTACTTCGACCATCGAATAGACTATTACAAACTTCGACTCGAACGATTCGAATAAAAAATCGTTCGACCATTCGGTCAAAGTACTGTCTCTTTAAAAAACCTACCGCAGTACAATGTTAGCCTATGGGGACCTTCCCCATCAGTTTCCTAAGCTTTTTTTGATCGAAGAAAAATCATTCGATCGAATTGTTCGATTCGAAGGATTTTAACATTCGATCGAACGATTTTTACTTTGATTGATCGATCTAAGTATTTGCGCTAAATCCTTCAAATTCGATTTCGAAGGATCTAGCTTCAAGGGTCGAATTAGAGGGTTAATTAACCCTCGATATTTGATCCTTGATAAATGTGCCCCATAGTGTACACAGAATGATAAGTAATAAAAGGTAACAAGAGCAATACACAGAGCAATACACAGAGCAATACTATTTTCACTGTTAGGGCCAGGCAGCATATTAAATTGTAATCTGGAAAGAGACAGAGCTAAAAGGAAAATACTGAATAACTATAAAAAGTGAGCTAAAAAGTGAACTACCCTTTAAATGAGATTCTGAAAGTAGCTTTAGTAACAGAAGCAGTGATGATCTTGGCTGGTTTGAGAGTGCCACCAGACTTTACATCTTCGTTCTGCATAGCCTTGTATAATACAATGATTATTGCATTTTAAAACAAATAATTAAAAAAAAAAGTAAAATATATTTTCTTTCATGCACTGTATATTGCATGTTGGTTCCACTAGCAATATTTAACTTATAACAACTTAAAGGATCATTATACTGCTATGTTATTATATCTGATTTATATAGCACCATTGGGAGAACGTAATAAAAGTCTCAAAGAGCAAAACAATTAGCGCAAATAAGAATAAAAAGTCTCATTTCGCAATGTAATATTCTTTCTTAACCTGTTATTACATTACATTTTAATCGTGCATTGACCATTTTTAAGAAGTTCTTAAAGGTGTCGTAATCTTTTGGAGCAAAAAACTTTTTCAGTAAGAAGTTTTATTACATTCACTGCGCACTGGCACTAACTATAAAATTCCCAAACCTTCTTCCACTGTCGAAAGTGGTCGCTAAACAGTTATAAAAAGTTATATTAAATTCACACAACGGCAAATTTGTTCGCATAGAGTCATAACCTTTCACATTGTGAATATTTTTTCCGGGACCGACTTTTATTACATTCCCCCACATGTGTCTTGCATTTCTGGCAGAAGGGTACTCTTGTTTTTTTAATTTCTGAGAGATTATGTTTTACTATGCCAAACAATTGGCAACTCAAGAAAGCATTTTTCCATTTTGTCTGAAATTATGACATTATAAAATGACATTGCCTTGCACATGAAGTAAATCAGTACAAACATGGATCAAAGCCTAATGTCAGGTTATAGAAAAGTAAAATGGAGATTAATTAAATTGTGAATGAGTGTTCGTTCAGATAAGGAAATGAAGGCTCCCATTACCTGACTGATAGTGGAAAAATGTCAGTCAAATTCAGGAAAGGATACAGGCTTCTAATATCTCTGATGTTCAATATTTGAATTTGCACTGCTTTATTGCATTAAAAAATATATCTTTGTAAATAACATAGTCTGTTGTATGCTTCTGTCATTTGTTACAGGTATGGGACCTGTTATCCAGAATGATTGGGCCCTTGGTTTTTCCTGGATAAGGGATACAGTATTTCTGTAATTTAGATACAATACCTTGTCTGCTAAAAAAAGTCTGCTAATAAAATAATTTAAACATTAATTAAACTCAATATGATTGTTTTGCTTCTAATACAGATTCATTATATCTTAGTTACCATCAAGGACAAGATATTGTTTTATTATTACAGGTATGGGACCTGTTATCCAGAATGCTTGGATCTTTCCATAATTTGGATCTTCATAGCTTAACTCTACTAGAAAATTATGTAAACATTAAATAAACCCAATAAATTGGTTTTGATTCCAATACAAATTAATTATATCGAAGTTGGGGTCAATTAAAAGGTACTATTTTATTATTACAGAGAAAAAGCAAATCATTTTTAAAAATTCGGATTATTTCATTATAATGGAGTGTTTGAGAGACAACCTTTCTGTATTTTGGAGCATTCTGGATAATGGGTTTCCGGATAACGGATCCCATACCTGTACAGAGAAAAAGGAAATCATTTTAAAAAATGTTTTAATTAATTTAAAAATGGAGTTATTGGTCATCCTGTAATTTGGAGCTTTCTGGATTACAGGCTTCCAGATAATAAATCTCATACATGTATTTACAAAAAATGATTCAGCAATAAATCTGCAACTGCAATAATAAATAAATCGAGACAGACCAAAAGGGACCATATACACGTTTGTTCAATATGAGTTAAATGAAGAGGGGTTGTGCTGAACATACTTTCTGTCTATTGTTTTCATCATGAAAAATCTGTTTTTTTTCTTTATTGTTGACCTAGACAGAGAGATTGAAGCAACTCAGTGTTTGGTTTGTGCAAGGCAGATACACGTAATTAAGATAATTATCAAGTTAGAGAATTAAAAGTGAATTAAATTAGCTGTTAGTACAAAATTGGTCTGATGGTCTGAGAAATAGTCCTCTCGAAAACCAGGGAGGAATTTTTATCCCCTTTGAGGTAATTACCTAATTACACACAGAAATCACACAGAAATCTGCAAACTTGGTTATTTGAGCAGAAAAATTCATGGTGAATGAGATTAACAGTGTGGTCCTGCCATTTTTTAACAAAAACATTAATCCTCTATATAAACTGTTTACCAGCAGTGAAAAAGAACATTAAAATGCAGTTATTTAACCAGGTCACATAATAAGGTACATACTTTATACTGTATATAATCCTGCAGCTAGTATTCTAAAGGCCATATTTAAACACTTTTTCAATCAGTTCTTGAAGCTATTGAGTGCAATTTAAAGTTTTAAATAGAAATGCAGTACTCAATGTGGTCGATTCTAGCAAGGCACTCTGGTTGCTGGATATTTATGTTTGACTGTTGACACTATTCAAATACAGTGTACAAAGTATACAAAAGGTGGCCAAAGAAAAACATTATATATATATATATATATATATATATATATATATATATATATATATATATAAAATACACAAAAGCCATGAATATCTTGTATCTTGTCAATTATATCTTTATAAATGGTGAGTTCTGATGTCATCAGTTATAAACAGTGAGTTCTGATGTCATTTCTGTCACTTGACTCACTGAAATTTGTGTATTTTAATAAATAAAGTACCGCCAGTTGTAAAATATGAGGATATTAGAAGTTACCTCAGAGTTCCGTGACCTGTATAATGGAATGGAATGGAATTATATGATCATGAAATGCCTCGGTAACTTATAATATCCTTATATTTTACAAAAGGGGGTACTTTATTCACTATATATATATATAATTCTCATAGAGGGATCCCTTGTGCATCCCTCATGCATGAATACATAAAATAGTTTTTTCAACACAAGAATCTGGAGTGCGGGTCCCTCTATTAGAATTATACAATTTCCATTGACCCAGCACCCACAAATGGATATTGGAGTTAGAGTTCGGGCACCCTCTGGAGTATATTAAGGACATTGAAATATTTTGTGCATACAGCTACTAAAAAATGCCTTACCCTTTAAACAAAACAGGGATTGTTTGTCCATATATTGCAATATATTTAAGCTGGCCAACTATATCAAAGTCATCCCATATCTGGCCAGTCCTACACTCAACTTGCATCTGATTCATTAAGAGTTCTATTGTTTCATTATACATTTTATAAAAGGACAAACTTTTACTCGCAACGTACTTGCTGCTTTCAAGGTTAAAATTCTGAAACATGGTTGTCCTTTTATTGGCCACCACTGGGATCACCTGACTATAGCTGGGAAGGGTGGGAGCTACAACATGGAACTGGTCACTGCGCCTGTATAAATTATAACAAAGAAGGGAAAGTTGTGCTCACCAACTAATTTTTAAAAACATTTAGTGGGGGTGCAATGAGGTTGTGACCAGAAAATTCACATAGACAAATACAAGAGTCCTCTGCACTCAAACCATTGTCAATATATTAAGGACAATGAAACATTTTGTGCCTTAAGATACTAAAATCCTTACCCTTTAAACAATACAGGGATTGTCTGTCCATAAATTGCAATATATTTAAGCAATATATTTCAGCCCACAGGGATCTTCGTCAGGAGATTACAAACAAACAAGTGTTTGTTTGTAATCTCCTGACGAAGATCCCTGTGGGGGATCGAAACGTTGAGTGGAATAAATACACAACTATTTTGCATTGAAAACTTCCTGTGAGTGTCGCTTCCTTCTGCAAACATCTATTTACTTTGGCTGGCACCCAGGTCTTTATGGAGTTAACGGAGTGCACCTTTGGATTTTGTATATATATATATATATATATATATATATATATATATATATATATATATATATATATATATATATATATATATATATACACACACATATACATACAGTATATATGCACAGGAGATTATATTGAAAACCCAGATCTTATATTGTACTATAGTTCATTATTCAACATATACTTGTGTATTGTTTGAATAAGTTCTTGTGTATGAAAGGGAAATATATTGCAATATACCTCTGTCAATATTAATACCACATTGTATTTTGTATTAAGTATATATTTATCATACATTGATAGAGCCTGCATATTGCTATTAATAACATAACTCTGTAAAATGATCATAAAACTGGCTTGCTAATGGGCACAGAAAAACATCAAGGCTGTTACGTATAAACTTTGCTAATGTGCTCAATAAATAATGTCATTTCCCTTCAGGAAAAGGGCTTCAGCATTTCCTTGCATTAAGCTTTGCTTCAGTAAGATATTTGTGCCATGTAAGTGATCTTATAGGCATTATAAGACTTGAGTGGTTTTTGAATTATACCTTTGGGGTTTTTATTTCTGATTGTCTTTTAAAGGCAATGGTTGTATTTAAATGTTTTCAGTGCCCAAAGTGCTTCCTAAGATTATGACACTTCTATTAAACCAAAGTGTTAGTTAATAAAATTCATGTTTTAGACACAGTCAGAAGAGTAGATAGGAAGATATGCAGTGCCATCTCCAATTGCAAGTTGCTTACCAAAACATAACTCCTCAATTTACAGTAAGGGGATGAAATGCAGAATTGAGAAGAATTTTATACATTATAGAGACTTGTTAGACCTGCCGGTCAATTTCAGACCAGTCTGACCACCCAGTAGTCAAGGAAGTTGTCAGGAGAAAGAAAGAGGTTGCTCTGATGTTTTTCCTAAGCAGAAGAACATCAGAGCAGCCTCTTTATTTCTCAACTTCCTTGACCACTTGGTGGTCAGAATGGTCGGAAACTGATCAGCAGGTGGCAGTTTTGTAAAAAAAATCATTCATGCTAACAGTACATGTATCTCTTTATATCTTGGAATCAAAAAATAAATAAATAATGGATGTATATTACAAAAGTGCTTAGCATAGCACCCTCATCAATTTTATATTCACTTATTTTAAAAGTTTACTTATACTTTATGGCATATTGGCCTCAAACCTACTGGTTATATTGGGATAGAGAACTAGCTGAAAAACAATTTACAAAGGGTGGTAATAAAAACAAATTATTTTTAATGGACAAAAGTTGTTAGCGGAATGCTTCAGGCATCTGTTTTTGGACCATTGCTTCTTAATTTATTCATAAAAGCCCTCGATGTTGATCACAGCCCACAGGAGGGGTATTAATGATCTGGAGAAATGGTGCTTGTAAGAGTACATGATTAGTATTAAAATATGTTAGTGGAAATGTTCATATTTTCAATGCAAACCATAAGGGGGTGTGATTCAGGAATGCTCTACTGAATGATGTAAATATCCAGGGCTGCAGTAGCTTTGTGCATGAATATATATTAGAGTTAGTGTTGCTGAGAGATAAACTGAAGTAATGAACTTGCTAGACCACTTGATAACTATGAACAATAATTATAATGACCCAATGTTACATTCCCTAGGGTTGGCTTATTGGAAAAATAATGAATTTGTTCTGACTTAACGTGACAAAATAGTTTAGAGAATGCTTCTTTAATATGTACTGGGTGAGCTATCTATCCCCCTCACTGACTCTGATCACCCCCTCCCCCCACTGAGCCTGGCTAGCTTAAGTTGAAAAATCAGTCTGTTACTTTTTATTATCTAAACCTTAACAACTAGCCAATCAACTATTACCAATCAAGTTTGAATACATTTAAATGGCATGGAAGATGCTGGACTACTACTGTATTTAGGAATATGAGTCCTTTGCTGACAAATCAAATTTCTTTCTCTCTCTCGCTCTCTCTCTCTTTATTCTATTCTGAACTCATTTTATAAACAAATTTTGAATAAGCCCTTCAGTGAAGTGCTATTATTTCAGAAAGTAGGACATACCATAAAAGGTAAAATTATTATTAATCCTACACTTGTGTGTAGTGATGGGCGAAGAAATTCATCAGCATGGATTTGCTGCGAATTTCCACCTCTCGCAGCCGGAGAATGTTTCTGTGAAACTATAGCGAAAAATCTGCCGCATCCAAAAAAATGTGTTTTGCATCAAAATTGTCACGCGCATAAAAATTGTCAACCATTGACTTAATTCATTTAGACAAAATAGTCGCGCATATAAAAATTTTCGATCACGTCAAAATTGTGGCGCGTCAATATTATTTTGACATCCATTGATTTCAACTCGTTTAGCAAAATTTTCCCCATTTCACAAATCTTTCCGGTGAAGCGAAATGGAACAGATTCGTCCAGCACTACTTGCGTGTCATTCAGATGCACAAGTCAGAGAGTGCCACAGCATTCACGAAAAGTTGTTGAAATAATACCTGGGTGCAATCCACGTTGTGGTTGAATGCAAATCATTTGTAGAGATTGCACTCACAGGTCTCAAGATGAAAAATGTTAACTTTTATTGTGGACAAATCTTTTTCCAGATTTTTCCACAATAAAAGTTAACATTTTTCATTTTCATTTTCAAGTCTACTAGAAAATCATGTAAACATTAAATAAACCCAATAGGCTGGTTTTGCTTCCAATAAGAATTAATTATATCTTAGTATGGATCAAGTACAAGGTAATGTTTTATTATTACAGACAAAAACAAAATAATTTTTAAAAATGTGGATTATTTGGATAAAATGGAGACTATGGGGCTAATTTACTAACCTCTGAAAATTCGCCAGCGATGGCTTCACTCACATCGCAACAATTACGCTAATTCACTAAAATCCGAAGTTGTGTCCAGGGTGCCAAACGCTGATGAAGTAGCACTAGCGTTACTGTGGCAAGTGCGGCGAAGTTGCACTAGAGTAGCATACGGCGGGAAGTTAAATTTCAATGGACGTATATGTTGCAGCAAATACATTACACTTCACAAGCCAGGGAAACCTTAGTAAAATAAAATTGAGTTGTTATATTGCCCTACACATGTGCCCAGTGTATAGTTTATGTGGCATTTGTTAGGAAATGTAGGGGGGAACCCCAGAAAAAACTTATGATCTTTTGCAGCATATTACCCTGAAAAATGAAAAGTCGCCAGTTTTTTGGGACTTAGATATTTTCATCTGTTTTTTGAGGAACTCCTATCTACTCTATTGCACTTTGTCTGGTCTGAGGTGGTGAAGGCAAGAGGTAACGTTCAGTAAAATCCGCATCATAGTGAATTTGCATAGTTACGTCCATTCACCAGTGTGCTATCTCTTTCGCTAGTGAAATTACGCCAGCGTCCATTAGTAAATCGGCAAAGTAACTAAATGACGTCACGCTGGTGAATATTTGCTAGCGTTAGTCACCCTTTAGTAAATCTGCCCCCATGGGAGATTGGCTTTCCATAATTTGCATACTTCCGGATAACGGTTCCCATACCTGTACTCATTTTTCCTACTGTATATATATATATATATATATATATATATATATATATATATATATATATATATATAGTTTCCAATTAGATCTCAGCACACCATTTAGGAAATAATTATTCCGACCCAGGAGCTATCCAAACGTGCTTTCATACAAAAATGTGAATGAGTGGATGCACACCGGGATTTTTTTAAAAAGTTAAAACTCGCTTTTATTTTAATATTTAAAACATGGTCAGGTCAACGTTTCGGTCTCCATTTTAGACCTTTGTCAAGACCCAAATGGTTGATTAAAAAGAGCACATATATAGATATATTGATCCCACCCACAAATGGTTACCCTGCCATTGCTTACGTTAAGTAAATATAATAGTCCTGTTGTATGAATTAAGGCATTTTCAAACATCATTAAATGCATCCGCGGGTAAACCAAAAAAGGAAATGTAAATAAAAACAAATTGGCGATTGAACCAAGTAGAAACCTAATTTATAAATTATAAGATTATAAGAAACAGATTATAAATTTATCAAATCTTAAACCAATATTAAATGTTACACAAATCCAATTGTTAAATGTTCAACTAAACCGAATAAACCTGCACATATCTGCTATCTGAGTTCAATCATTTCGATCCTAGTAACAAAAAGGGTATCAACGCTCATTCAAAAAGCATAGGAAAGAGCTATGTTCATTTAACCCCGAGGGTGCATGAGTGTTCAGTTTTTTTACCCAAAACACCTCCCGTTGCAGTAGCATCTTAGATCTATCACCACCTCTGCTCAAGGGGGGGGGGATATGGTCAATGGCTATATACTTAAAGGTGGGCAACCTGTGCCCCCTCTCAAGGAAGTGTTTGGCCACTGGTTTCTGTGTCTGACCATCTCTAAAAGCCGTGCTAATCGCAGAACGGTGGCCATCCATTCGTAGCCTAAGGGTTTGATCCGTTTTACCTACGTAGGAAAGCCCACAAGGACATGCTACTGAAAACGTTTACCTGTATGAGGATGTAGAAAAGATGTACCTGGCGTCATATAGCGATAAGACGTGCAGCTTGGACAACAAAAACATCCTGATTTTAATTCTGCTAGCCATGTTTTTTTGTTAGTAGTGTAACAATTCACTGGGTCAGTCTTAACCAGTAAATCCCGGTGTGGGCAAACCACAGACCCACAGAAGCCAATACAAAAAAAATCAAGTTCTCTACTGCCATCAGACACTTGTGGCTAAATCTAGTAGTAAAGCTGCCTATGGCAGTGCTGTATAAAAAGCTGCCACTACTTTATACTAGTGTAATACTTGTACGCCAATGACAACAAAATTATATTAATTAATTGTTGCAATTGTTTAACATGAAAATAAATTAAGTGCACTCAATGTGGATTTGAAAGTTCTGGCAGTGTTTAATATCAAGTAATGGAATAAAACACAAGCTTATTTATTCATTTTTCATAAAATGTATCTACCTTGCATATGTGCATTGTGGGAATATATTGTTTAGTCTTTGCTTCATGAACACATATATTTTCGTAATATTGAACACTATATCATTGTGCAAATCTTATCACATGCTTATTTGTAAATTATTTGCAAATATTGTATTAATTCTCAATAACTGTCATATGAGGTTTGAGATTTGAAGCATAATTGCTGAATATAGAATGATTACCATTTGATCTGCTGTTTTTAATCTCATTAGTTTACCAAGAGTTAATTTAGTTTGCTTTCATTACCATACTTTCCTCTTGTGTATCCTTCTGTTTCAATGATAGAGAATACGACTACAGTTTGTTCTTTTAAAAACATTCAGTTATGGTATATATGCATATAATATATGACAACTATTCTATGCAATTTAAGCCATTTACATACAATTTGCATAAAAGTAATTAATGTTTGAAAGCTGACTTTATTTCTAAATGTATTTAACAGCTACAATAACTAGATAAAGAAAAGCAAAAGGGACTTTTTCTTTTGATTTTTTAAAATACATTTTGGCACTAATGGGAAATTTTATATAACTATATGGGGCACATTTACTAAGGGTCGAATATCGAGGGTTAATTAACCCTCGATATTCGACCCTCGAAGTAAAATCCTTCAACTTCAATATTCGAAGTCGAAGGATTTACCGCAAATACTTTGATCGAAAGAGCAAAGGAAAAATCGTTCGATCAAACGATTAAATCCTTCGAATCGAACAATTCGAAGGATTTTCCTTCGATCAGAAAAAGCTTAGCAAACTTATGGGGAAGGTCCCCATAGGCTAACATTGTAGCTCGGTAGGTTTAAAGTGGCAAAGTAGGTAGTCAGTTTTTTTTTAAGTAGGTAGCCAAGTTTTTTTTTTAAAGAGACAGTACTTCGACTATCGAATGGTCGAATAGTCGAACGATTTTTAGTTCGAATCGAAGTCGTAGTCGAAGGTCGAAGTAGCCTATTCGATGGTCAAAGTACCCAAAAAAACCTTCAAAATTCGAAGCTTTTTTTACTTTTAACCCTTCTCTCGAGCTTAGTACATGTGCCCCTAAGTGTAATAGTGTGCATAGAATGTTAATACCATTCAAGTTCAAATTTAAAGATTCACTTTTTTTTCCTTTTGTATTTATCAAACTACAATGCATAAATATCTCTATTGTTGGTTAGTAGGGATGCACCGAATCCAGGATTCGGTTCGGGATTCGGCCAGGATTCGGCCTTTTTCAGCAGGATTCGGCCGAATCCTTCTGCCCGGCCGAACCGAATCCGAATCCTAATCGGTGCATCCCTATTGGTTAGTTACTATGGTGGCAGTTGTTTAGCTCCAGAATGTGGGTTAGACCGAGCACTGGCACAAGGTTGCTACTAACAGCTGGTCAATGTCATAGCATGAGTTAGACCGAGCGCTGGCAATTTCTTTCTGTGTTTCATGTAAAATTGTAGCCAAATATTGCCTATAGCTGCCATTCAGTCTTTAAAACAGAATGATTACAGGTGTATGTTAATAGACTGGGACTTAAAAGCTCCCTGCTTTCTCACTAGAGCTTCTGAGTTAAGAGTAAGTGCACCATTGGTCTTACTACTCACACTGGTTGCTGGGGGACTTGATTTTAAATGCACTACATACTTATAATGCTAATGGATAGTGTATGACTCATGTGCAATGAGGTGCCTTTATGTGGCACATGAGCTTACATATTTTGGCCAAAGTGTGATTCTAACTAGTGATGGGTGAATTTGGGGCGTTTCTCTTGGCCAAAAAAAATTCACAAAATTGACGAAATGGCGCCAGTGTCTCGTTTTTGGCGTCCAAAAAAACTGATGCAGGATTTTGACGCGAATTTGCGCCTGGCAAATAAATTCAATCATCGCTAATACTAACTCCTAATTTATAATTATTTTTAAAGACAAACAGGCAGTAAGAATGGACCTCTTGTGGCCTGCTTCTTCTGCAATTCCCTAACTTCATCATCTTAGGGGATGTGCCTAGTGCAGGAAGTAGGACATTTACTGTATGTGCCTCTTCCCCCACTTACATATTAAATTGACCCTTGCTTCATGTCTAAGAACATTTGTGTTTAACCAGACCTTTAGGAGTCGTCAGAATAAAATAGTGGCTGTCCGCCACATAATATTCTATGTGAAGTTTCCACAATCACAAAGCAAACAGAATTGTACTCTTTAATTAAAAGTTCTCTGGAATTGCATTGTATTATTAGTAAGCAAATCAGTTTTCTTTTGTGACAACACATTGATCAACTGAAAAATTGTGGTCAAAAGAACTGGATATTGAAAATTATATGGAGAATAGACCAGTGCAGTAAGCTTTAATAATTTAATAAATTCACTTAAAACAAACAGCTTCACAATTGTTAAAGGTTATTGAATGTCAGGCTTCATAAATGTAAGAGAAATGTCAACTTGGGAAAATGTTCTATGAAATGGAAAACCAGTTCAGCCTTTGCTACCTTGATCTAGGGCCCACCTTGTAACAAGGTGGCATATAATAGATTAGTCATTCAACAATAGTGCTAAGAATATCAGAAGGACAAGTATTCACCTCAAATATTACCCTTACTAACCTACAAACCGAGTTTCCAGGCATATCTAGGAAAAAAGAATCCTCTTCAAATCTTTATATAATTTGCCTTCAGTTATAAAGGGCCTCTCAAATCACTGCTTCAGGTCTAACTAAAGCAGCCCTTAAGATAATTCTACATAACTTACCCGTCAGGGCCACAGGACCATGAAGACTAGTTAGTAGTGACTCAGGAAGAAACAGGTATTTGGCACAGGCGAAGTCTGAGCTCAGGGCAGAGAGAGAAGAGAGAGATCAGGATAGTCAAAAAACATGCCAGGAGTTGGTAACTAGCATTCAGATGAATCTAAAACTACAATGCACACAAAAGCCGCTAGGATGTAGAAATTGCATTGGTGTCAGTTCTGCTTCAAACATGGAGACAAACTGCACCCATATTGACACCCATTGACATCAGCACCTCTACACAATTAGGGGCATAGATATGTCAATAGTCGCACTGCATGAAACCCTACCTTACACAGTTACACAGGCGTAACTTTGCTAGTGAAAGAGACTGACTCTAACGCTCATTCGCATTCAATCGCCAGGCGAAGTTGTGCTCTGGCGAAGGGACGTAACTGCGCAAATTCACTAAGATGCAGATTTTACTGAATGTTACCTCTTGCACCAGACTTGCCTTCGCCACCTCAGACCAGGCGAAGTGCAATAGAATAGACTAAAAATTTTGTCCCAAAAAACGCTGTTGTCTTTTTCTTTTTTTCAGGGTGATAGGCTGCAAAAGAGCGTAAATTTTTTTTGGGGTAACCGGCTTCCCCCCTACATTTCCTAAAATATGGCACATAAGCTATACACTGGGCAATATAACAACTTTATTTTCTTTTAAATTTCCCTGGGCTTGTGCAATATAATGTATTTGCTGCAACATATACATCCATTCAACTTTAACTTCCCGCCGTATGCCAATTAACCAACGCTAGCGCAACTTCGCTCTGCTTGCCGAATTAACACTAGTGCAACTTCGCCAGCGTTCAGCGCCCTGGACATAACTTTGCATGTTAGCGAATTAGCGTTGTTTGAGCAAATTTTCGCCTGGCGAAGTGTTGCGCTACCTGCAGAGTCGTCGTTGGCGAATTGTCGCCGCTTAGTAAATTTGCCCCAATATATCTTGATTTTATTACTACAGCAAATATAACATTCTACCTTATGCATCCAGAAAATGGAAAAAGGGTGGGCTCCATTTGTGAGATTTTGAATCTACACAATCTTTCATGTTTTCCTTTGGCTCATTGAGGCATTGTACTCAAGCATATACCAACTATACACATACATGCTAAGTTGCATCAGCCAACAATTAAACACAACTTTGCTTTTACTCAAAAATGTCTTTATGTTATAGTGAGAATCTGTAGTATTTCTTCTCAGGTGATCTCTGATAAAGCACACAGAACAATAAAAAAATATTGTCTCAAGGGGAAATATGTAAAAGATCAATATTTTAATAGATATGCTTATTTGGTAAAGGTATTTTAGTACAGTATAAATTTATAAATATAATATAAATTTACTGAAATAGCAACTTCAATATTTAGAAAAAAGGAAAAAGCCTTCTGGTATGGTTTTAGATATTGCTTATTTTTCTTTTAGTTGTGCTTCACTTATTCCATATTATTTAATAGAAATAGTTGGTATTGATATAATTCAAAATATGGATTACTTTCCAGATGCAGAGTTTGCAGGTTTCAAACTAAAGAGTGCCTCTGCCTTCAGAACACTCCTTGCAACGAAAAAAATTGTTACAGAAGCCATGTACAATTAATAGCTTTATTCCTCTTAGTAGCCAGCAGCATTAACAGAGGGGAGGTATTGCTTCAACTAGGGTGTTCTTTTCCAGCCTTGTATTCACAAGATCTCCTCAATATAGAATTGTCCAATCTGTTTGAATTTATACTTTAGTGGAATCCCTGAGCATTCTGATATATCTCTCAAATACTGGCAGATCTCAAAAGAAACCACCAACTTGACTGTTCCCATCAAGAGATTGAAATACACAGAAAGTTCCTTAAACTCAAACAACTCGATGGATGTACCCAAGTGGTTTTCAAAAACTCAGTATATACTGTGAAGAGGCTAAATTTCAAAATTATACATTACCCTAGTAGATTCTACAAAATTAATGCTAAAACATGTAAAATAATCAGAGTTTTATTTCTGATTTTAAATTAACTCCAAACCAATTATACAATTATACTAAAATATGCATATGTATCTCATGTTTTTATAGAGATTGAAAAGATTATATGGGGAACTATGAGTAAAAATGATAAAATATGATCAATCTTAATTACAAGGTGCAGATTTCCAATTTTTATTTAACATTTACAAATTTAGAATTGAAAAACACTTCAAAATTCAAATTCTGAAACCACAGCATCTAAAAGCTCTCAAGGTCCTGTATAAATCAATGGGGAAGGTCTCATTGTCTGTGCTGATGTCCGTACCGATATCCGATGATTTTGGGGATTCGGAGCAAAAAACTTTGAAAACTCTGAAAAAAACGTTGTTTTTGCGGAAAACTCAAACAATTTGTAGCTTTCAGGGAAAGCTCATAATTTCTCTGAGTTTTGCCTGACCCTATTTTTTTGGGCTCTTTTCTTCATAAACAAGGTCCATTCGGGAATTCAGAGTTGCTCGAAGTTGGATATTAGAAATTCTGAGATATATTCGGACCTTGATAAATAACCCCCAAAATATGGTTTCAGGCTCCAATAAGTTATTTAATCCATCAGGGGTTAAAGTATTACATTTTTTAATCCATTTACCTTTAAGTTGAAGTAACTTTTTCTGCCTATTACCACCTCTCTTTAATGTTGCCTCTTCTAAGACACACCATCTAAGTTGCATGGGGTTATGTTTATATTCTGCAAAGTGCCTGGAAACCTGTGTATCTGTTTGGGTATTCTTTTGTACCCCTATGTTCTTGGATCCTGTTTTTTATCTCCCTTTTTGTTTGCCCAACATAGCCCAGAACACACAGGCATTTTAAATATAATTTTGTGTCAGTGAAGGTTTGCCCACGTGACTCCAATTATGCCTAACCATCTTATGATTATTTAATCCTGGTCGAAGTCAAAACTTTCTGTATATGGTCTGCTCTTTGCTCTCTGCAATGTCCATGTATAAATGAATGGCCAAAAATGAAGACTGTACAAATTCCTAGATTTAAAGAACAGAAAATTAAAGATCATCTATTTATGACGGACGGATGTAGGTTCTAAACCTGTCTGACCTCATCTTCCTGCATTCATTATCTTTGATTTTCTATAACCGAATATGGCCAAGTGCATGCAGCCCCAATTCTAAATGAGTGACTGCCATAATCACCCTGGTCTAGGCCTATCTTAGCTATGACTACCTTGACTATTTTCATGAACTGATATTTTGACAAATTTTCACCGTTTCTATGTCTGAATAGAGACCCATCTATGTTGCCTCAGATTTGCCAGCATTCCCTATATGTTTTAACTGGGCAAAATCACAAATGATCCAAAATCAGGAAAATGCCTTGCCCTCAACCGAATATTAAATAAGATCAGGACAATGTGGTATAAAATTGTTATAACTGGTGGTGATGATGCTGCTTGGTTGTTTATCTTGTACTGCTTCCATATTATCATATCCTTTTGTCGGCCAACTGACTATCCCAATTTTCTAATGCCACTAATACTGGGAACATTTCCAATAATACCAAGTTCTTAATAAAGCCCTATCACTCCAGTTTTATGGCCAACTGCCAATATATCATTGGCCTGAATAGTATGATCCAAAACCCACTAAGTTGAGAGTTGAAGTGGTACTCTATCCAGAAATTGTTCTTGTATACAGCTTCTACCATTGAACTCTTCTAAAAATTGATCCCATGTTAATAAATCTTCTTTGACTTCTCAAGCACTTTTTATTGTCTATTAAATACCCTCCCCAAGGTAGCAAAATTTAAATGACCCATTAATGACTGGAATTGTTTTAAAGTTAACGTTTTTGCAGACCTGGCTATTTTAATTATAAGTATCTTAACTTTAAGGGGCATATAAATCAAGGGTCGAATTTGAATTTAAAAGACTTTGAAATTTGAATTCAAAAAGACCAACCGAAATTAAGTCTTAGTTTTTTTTTGTGGTTGAATAGGTCCGTTTTCAATCGAATAGGTCCGTATTTGGCTGAATTCGAATCATATGAATTGAAGGAATAGCAAATTTGTTTCGAAGTTTTCCCCAAAAAAACTTTAATTTTTCAAAGTCCACCAATTGACACCAAATAGGTTCTAGGAGGTCCCCCATAGGCTAAAACAGCAATTCGGCAGGTTTTAGATGGCGAATGGTAAAAATTCAATTTTCTAAGAGACAGTACATGATAAATTTTGATATTCAAATTTTTTTTCAAATTCAAATCAAATTTGGAGTATTCCCTAGTTGAAGTATACAAAAAATAGCTCACAATATGACTTTTTTCATTCAAAAATTCACCTCGACCTTTGATAAATCTGCCCCTAAGATTTTTTTTCTGGTAACCTAAATTGAAAGGGGTTATGAGATGAACGATGTTAGGACAGCCTATGAAAGGCCCGTAGCTATGGATATGGATATATGACATATGGGAAAGAGGCGTTGGCCCATACAACAGAGTATTAAAGGAATTGTTCAGTGTAAAAATAAAAACTGGGTAAATAGATAGGCTCTGCAAAATAAAAAATGTTTCTAATATAGTTAGCCAAAAATGTAATATATAAAGGCTGGAGTGACTGGATGTATAACATGTCAGTCACAACACTACTTTTCAGCTCTCTTGGTTTACACTGACTGGTTACCCTGGCTACCAGGCAGTAACCAATCAGAGACTTGAGGGGGGGCACATAGGTAATTTCTGTTGCTTTTGAATCTGAGCTGAATGCTGAGGATCAATTACAAACTCACTGAACAGGTATGTACCATGTGGCCCCCCTTCAAGTCGCTGACTAACTCTGAAAAGCAGGAAGTTGGATTCTGGCTGGTTTATTAGACATCCAGTCACTCCAGCCTTTATACAGATGAAGCCACTTGGATTTGTGAGTTAAATGCGTCATGACTCAGGGGTAATTGAAGAAACTGTGTTATCTTAAGTCATCTTAACTCATTTAATGCATTTAACCTTTTCATTAGCATACCAAAGCTCCATTGTTCACAATGGTGAATGCTTTAATTAGATGGGATGTTGTGACGCAGTTTTCTGTGTTAAATGAGATAAATGGGATATCTGTGTTTAGTTATTCTGTGTCAAACAGACAAACCAAAGTGGCTGCATCTGTATATTACATTTTTGGCTAACTAACTATATTAGAAACATTTTTTATTTTGCACAGTCTATCTATTTACACAGTTTTTATTTTCACACTGAACTATTCCTTTAAGATATATTGGCGGGTGTTACTACAGGATCCGGTGCTGGCTAAGGTGTTGGATGTGAGAACATCCTTTGTTTTCAAAAAGAATAGGAATTTGGCGAGTTGGATATCGAAAAGTCTATATAGCTCCAAAGACCAAGACACCTTTAGGACTTGGCTGAGATATAAAGGAAATTTTAAATGTGGTAGGTCCAGATGCAAATCATGCCAACTTTTGAGGGGCTCTAAGGAGTTTATAGCCATGAACACAGGGAAGACCTATACTATTAAGAGATATTTTAATTGTACATCTAAGGGAGTGGTCTACCTTGTGACATGTGGCTGTGGTGCCCAGTATGTGGGAAAGACGATTAGGAAGGTGGTCACACATATCCTGCAACATATTTCAGCCCTGGGTAGGTGTAGTGATCATACCTGGTGGTCTAGTGGGGGGATGGCAGGGTGGCATGCCGCCCCCTCGACGGGGACGCCTGCCGCTCCGTGCGGCCTCTACCAGTAGGCCGCAGGCGCCTGCTCACTAGGGCGCGTGCAGCGCGCTGACAACTCATTTAAAGGCACAGGCGCGCTGACGTGATGACATCAGCTCGCAAGGGCGCGAAATTGAAAAAGTATAAATAGCCTAATAGGGCTTCCAGACCTTGCCCATTATAGGAGTTTGTTCCTGGTGCTATTTGAACTTTGCTAATCTGTTTGAACCTGTGTTTGATTCCTGTTGTGACCCCTGCCTGGCTTTTGACTATTCTGACCTCTGGATCCTGACCCTTGCCTGAATACCGACTACCTCTTCTGTTTAACCCCTCTGATTGACTTCCTGGTTTGACGCTTGCCTGCCTGACTACTTTTATTCTCTGCCTGCCCGACCCGGCCTGATCTGACTACTCTATTTTCCTAACGTCTTGTATCACGAGCTTCTGCCCAAGGACTTTACCTACAGTTGTGTCCCTTCGCTTGTTTAGAACCTTTCGCCTTGCACCTCTGGTTTTAAGACCTGGCGGCATCTGAGTAGCTGAGGGCTCCTCCCGAGGCCAAAGGCAGCTGCTACAGGCAGAAGCACGAACCAAGACCAGGGTGCTTGGCATTGGTTCTAGATTCAGGGTGCCAACTGTTACAGTAGGAAGGATTTCAAATCAGCAGTGGTGAAACATATATATGCGAAACATTATGGGGCAATAGACATACAATTTCAAATTATAGATAGCCCGAAAATGGACATAGTGGATTTTGATAGGAATAAAATGTTATTAAAAGAAGCTTTCTGGATTCATCAGTTGCGAACTACAGAAGTATATGGGGGTATAAATAGGGAATGGGAGATATCATGCTTTTATTAGTTTATTATTGTGCAGGGGGTCCACACTGTACTATTCCTTCGGGTCTTATACCTTGGGTTGCTTTGGGTTGGATTTGGTTATTTATTGTTTGTGTATGGATTTGTTTATTCATTATCAAATTACTAAATTTGGGGGTTGTTGAAGCACTCTTAAGGCTAAATCAAGGTATGTTTAAGTATAAGGGAAGTGCTACTTACAATGCACTTCCCTGGGCCCCTGTCTCATAAGCAATTCAGTATAAATGCAAGTGCATGTGTTTACAAAACAGGGCTTTTTAGTTACAAAATTATGATCATAAAGTTGAAAAGCCACCATACCACGTCAAGGTAAACCCCATATGGTGGTCCCTAACTTATTTATCTCAGGTCATAGTATAAAAAGACTTGGTTCTCTGGATAATAGCATTACCTGTATTCACTGTGTGTTGAACATTGGTTTCAGTCTGAAGGCTAAATCCTCCCCCGCCCATAAGGGCTTTTAAGAGAGAGAGATTGCCCAAACCAACGCCCATATTTAAAAGCATAGGACCACCATTAGTATAAGGGGGTGGGTATGGGGTGCTATTAAAAACCACGGGAAGCTAAGCCACAGCTTCAAGGCTAATACAATATACAAAATTTGGGGGTTGTGGAAGCACTCTTAAGGCTAAATCAAGGTATGTTTGACCGTCATATGGGGTTTACCTTGACGTGGTATGGTGGCTTTTCAACTTTATGATCATAATTTTGTAACTAAAAACTCCTGTTTTGTAAACACATGCACTTGCATTTATACTGAATTGCTTATGAGACAGGGGCCCAGGGAAGTGCATTGTAATACTTAAACATACCTTGATTTAGCCTTAAGAGTGCTTCCATAACCCCCAAATTTTGTATATTATCAAATTACTGACTCACTTGATATATTGGGTATATATGGGTCTAAGATATTAGGTACCTATTTCTAATAATGGATATGGCTAGCTTATATTGATACATAATACCATAGTATAGTGAAGGTTTATGTAATGGGTTGCTATGGGATATGGTTAGCAACATACTCTATTATGTTACTATGTTATCTGGAGGACTAATAAAGCATTAATGTTGGGTATGTCAGTTTAAAAAGATGTTTTTCTTTATGCTAGCTTGATCCACTGGAATATCCATTAGAATATATTTATAAGCGTATTAAGTCCAATTTATTTACATATGTTTTTTCAACACCTATGTGATGCCATCTAGTGGTGCTGTGATGTATATCTATTTTATAGGATGGGATTTGTGTAAGGATGTATTCACTTAAAGGTAATTAAAGCATGTGAAAGTGGGGTCACACACTTATAAGCAGCTTCTGATTAAGTGAGTCACCAAACGCGTTAAGTGGGCAGCCCCACAGGAGAGATGCTGCTGTAATTTTTAATGGATTTATAATAAATTTTGACTTTTTTAACATATTATTCTGTCTCTGTGGTGCTCCGTTCCTCTACATTGATTTTGCCCTGGATTGCCGTTTGGGATAGCGGTCTGGACATTGCAGCACGCAGGAGATTGGCTGTGTACTGGTAAGTGCTCCCACTATCACTTTGTTGCTGGACATCCTACATTGCATCATGACTGTATCAATTTCTGTTCCGAGGAATTGATTTTTTCCTTTGCCAGTGGGATCCCAAACTTTTCTGCTATGAAAATGAATGTATTCAATAACATGTTCCACATAACAGTTCCTTCTGGGCTGATGAATAAGAAATGATCAAAGTAATGCAAAATAAAATTAAAACTAGTAATACAAGAAACTGCCCATTTAATAAAACTCTCAAATGCTTGAAAGTAGTGACATGAAATTGAACATCCCTTGGGCAAACATTTGTCAAAATAATATTGCCCATAACAATCTCAATGCTGATTGATAATCTGATTTAGCTAACTGGGGCATTGCCTCACTAAGCTTACTGCTGAATCAAATAGCATATAAGAGACTGAGCATAGTTCAGGTTTGATTCCAACATTAACAGAACAGCCTTTTGGGTATGAGAGGTGATGTATTAATCTAAATGCATTGTGTTCCTTTTTTGGGGAGATTCTTAAATTCTCAAAAGGTGGCCTGTTATAGGAGACATTGATCCTATCCCATTGTTACTCTTTTTTTTCTGTAACTATCTCTGCGTTTTTGTATACTGACTTCAATTTGTCAGACAATCCAAAACTCATTACCATTATTCACAGATAGACTGGTAAAACCATCCCTAAATCCTTCAGATATTAACATTGCCATCTGCTGATTGCGTTCTCACTTTTCCCACTATTTTCTTTCTTAGCTCCTTTGTTGTTGGCATAAAACGTTTAATGAATCTAAAAGCTGGGTGTTGAGCTGAGCAGATGCTTTACTCATGTTTAAATTTGCAGAGGTCCAGAAAATTTGCAAATATTTTCATTATATGCCCAACAGCAAGTTGGTTTGCCATGACCTACTGCAGCTTGACCTGGTTTTTGAGTCCAATGATATGTATACTGTGCTATTCCTCCATAGCTTTTATAAGCTTCAAATACAAAAGTGCTTGAAAGGGTCAGGAGCTAAATGTGAATGTTCAGCACACATAATATTACTATAAATACAAAAAGCTTGCAACCAATTTGAAAATGTGTGAGCCACAGGTCTTCTCCAGGGTCCTCTTCACTATAGCCTTTTTTGTCAGTTTTTAAGAAGTCTTTATGTGCTGGTAATAGTGACAATAAATCTACATATTCACCTCTATCATTTTTTTTTCTTTTACAGCTGCTGTTAAATGCAAATCTAATGGAGTGGTAATACATATTAAAGGCTCAGAATAAGCAGTTTCATTAAACCTGTACTTACATGCCTTACAGTCACAGGTGTTTCAGGTAAGTTAATAGAAGCTACATCATTTAAGTTAGGTATCAGCTGTAGTAACTTAACCAGATCTTTGTACATTTGTGGTTCTATCTCCTGAGTCCCTGCTGCAGTTAGAAGTAGATGGCTGTTCCTAGTCTCTGTGACTGTCTGCTCTGTGCTGGCAGGAGTGGGCAGTGCAGTGTTGCCTCTTTTACTTAGGAGTGCAGGGCATGGCTGTCCAGGTTGGTACGCTGTGTGTGCAGGCTGTGTTGTGACAGGTTGTTGCTACATTGCCTGCGTTTGTGGGAACCTGTGGATAGAAGTATGGGGGGTGAACAATTGCTGACAGTGGAGCTGCGTTCAACTCAGGTGGCACCATGTTTATTTGCGTGCCGTTGGGGTTAGTAGAGGAAGCAGGTATTTTGTCAGAGTGAACTCTTCTCAAGCAACAATGTCACAGGCCATGCGCTATATTGAGGAGGCATTCCTTTTGCAACTCCACACCAACCTGTTGCTGTCTTCTTAATAGCCTTTCTGACAATAGTTGCCGCTGCTCTTCCTGTTATGGCCTTTTTTTTTTTGCCATTTTTTTAGGCGGGTTCAGAACTGGCTGCTTCTTCTGACGAATCCACACTGATCTTTTCTGTGTCTTGCATAAGCTGAAATGCCTTCTTTATTGTTTGAGGTCTTGCCTTTCTCCGCATCCATTCCATTTGGTCTTCTCTCCTGACAGTTTCTCTCTCCAAGTGTGCCATGGGGCTCCTGCCTCACAGCCTTTCTCCTGCAAGTGGGCTCATCTGACCAGTCCTATTTATAGCCTGCCTTAAACATGAGTCATACTAAAGTACTTTTTCACACAATGACCTTGCTACAGTTTTGTATGTGTTTTTTTTTTCTTTTCACTAACAACTGGAAATTATTAACCCTTTCCCCATTCTCTACCCCATGTGCTGCTCTGTGCCAATATTTATGGCCCCTAGCTGCCATTTTCTTTTTGAGTTTCTGGGCATAAAAGGCAAGTATGCACCTATAAAACGCCTTTTTTTCAACATAAGTAAATTAAATATAGCGTATATAATGAATACATTTAAATTCTTTGAATTAAGACCGTACATTGTTTTACTTATTTTTTTTTATTATAAAGCAGTAACAGCACTATTATAATTAGCTAAGATTATATTACTAGAAATAATGAGCTGCAGCCTGAGCTGTAAACAACTCTCCTGACTGTACCCCTTATCCACTGTGACTTTTCTGACTTACAGATAAGCATACATTCATTATACAGGGGGTCAAACTGTGAATTAGTGATCTGACTAATTACCAGGAAGTTATAAACATTAAAAAAACATTTACATGTAAAACAATAGGCAGCAAAAAGGTATACTTAGATTTTTGTAATCTAAGTAAGATCTAATTTTTGTTGTCAATATGTATTGTCGAGCTTAAAAATCAAAGTACCTTTAAAAGTTTTACCAGGTACAGAAAACATAACAAACAGAAATACTGCAATTTAAGAAACATTTGTGGAGTTGAATGTCTAATAAAACTTTAAGACATTTGAGCCTGCTGGCTCTATAATGGCCTCTTTTAAATTTAATTACACAGACATGGTTATTATACTATCTGAATTCCTACAATCACACACTGGGCCAAATTGAGCTGATACTTACATTGTTCCAGGGACCAATAATCAGATCGACTGGTCATTGTATTTGCAACTTATTTGTTTTTGTAAAAAACAACTAAATATTGTGGGTCCCAGAGAATTCACATTTATACAGGTCTCAATGCTTTTATTGGCATACTAATGAGTCTTCTATATATACTCTGTCTGAATCAATCAGTTCTCTAAGTAAAGTTCTTCAAAATGTAAGTACCATTTGTCTTCCTAGCATTTATGTAATCAAATTGGTAACCCTTTGTCAATCATTTTAGTGCAGTGCTTTATTTTACTGTAATAATATAAGGCCTTGAAGAAAAGCTCCACTGTTTAGGCCAAAAGTATAAACGTAAAAAAGTATTTAAATTAAAGGCAAAGGCAGCCTAACGCATTTTGTGCTGATGTGGCATTAAATCATAAGCTATATTGCATAGGCATTGGTTTTATTTTACCAGTTTTGTAACTGCTTACTTGCTGTTGATTTTAGAGTCTACATAGAATGCAGAGTGTCAGGACATATCATTGAGTGTTCCTTTATTATCAGTGTGGGATCATATTTGGTGGAAATCTGTCATGGAAAGAGTGAAGCAGGGACCTCCTTCCTCATTTTTTCTTGAAGTGCAACTATTTGCTACTGTTTATATAATATACATTTTTCTGACTGTGCATATTAATCTTTATTCATTGCAATGTTTGTCCCAATGTTTGTATTATTGTACTGAGTACAGTGCTACATATGCAATTGTGCTATCTTAATAAAGATACACATACATACAAGTAAAACAGTATATCTTTATTCAATAAAGACTATTTGTGACTGATATTTTTGAACATAAGTATTTCTAAGTGATCTGGTGAGGTCTCTGTTGCCTCATTTCTAAGCAAATCCTGCATCATGTATTTGTTGGTCTGTAAACTGTCGTGCTGTAAGCTTAACAACAATGTTTTGTTTTTTGATGCGTCAGGTAATAAATGTCAAACATCTGAAAAAGGTAAAAATAAGAGACATCTTTGTACAATTAGCTATAAATCAACTATACAAAAATGTTTGTTTTCCCTTCTCATTTGTTTGTTGTAAGAGACTTAAACTGTATAATATTGCAGAGACTGATGAATAAAGTTGCTATTGTTGCAGGTATTTTTTCCTAGCTTCAATAGTTGTGTTTATTGATTTCCAGGAGCTACCACTACCTTTGAGATGGTGGTGGTTTTCTGAGCATAAATTTGAGCACTTGTAAACAATTCTCAACAGGAACAGGGACAGATGCAGTGGTGAAAGGACCATCCATTTCTGCTTGACCTCAACTGTAGTTGCTTTGTAGTAGTGTGCAGTCTAAGAGCATATAAATGCCTAGCAAAGGAGACATAACATAGAGATAACACAGGAATAGAAGACAGACAAAAATACAGCAGTATTTCACAAAATGCTGTACAAGTGATGATGATGAGTATGGTTTTGAAGCAAATGATTGTAGCAGAGTGATGTATATAGCTGTTTTCATAAAATGTAGAGTTGAATAGTAACTGGTTGTTTAGACACATCCCTAGGACTTTTTCTTTCAAGGGCAAGGTTTCCATACATGTTCATGTTAACA
This sequence comes from Xenopus petersii, assembly GCA_038501925.1. Classification (NCBI taxonomy): domain Eukaryota; kingdom Metazoa; phylum Chordata; class Amphibia; order Anura; family Pipidae; genus Xenopus; species Xenopus petersii. Next base: position 109,498,402 of record CM076673.1, on the reverse strand, counting down.
TACAGTAACATGTAAACATGTTGTTTTAAAGACTGCAGGTCCTGACAGTGTCCTTGCCAATTAGCCTCAACCTATCTATTTACATGAAAGTTCCATGACCTTTATCCATTGAAAATTGTTGCTCGATAAAACAAGACTAAAACACTGATTTCAATTTACAGCTTGCTTTCATTTAACAGGTTCATGGTTGGCCAGCCCTGGAATCAATATGATGTATTTTAAATCCTACAGAATGTATAGATGTCAGTAGGACAGACATTATTAAATGTGTCAAAGGAGAAACATGGCCTTGAGTTTTTTACACTTCATGAGAGAGCCCTGGACAAAACAATATTTGAAATGTAGAAAGTGAACAAACCAAATCAATACAAAATGCAAGGCTGGCATCAGATTTTTGTTTTCCAATCTTTGAAGTATTTATAACCCAAACAGGGAATTAAATTCAACTTATTCTGAAAGCAGTAGAACTGTTGTACATGTTGGTTAAGAAAAAGGTCTCCTTTAAATTCACTTTTTAGTTTGCTGCTGATGGAAGCAATCTTTTGATTTTGTTTCACTTCATTATAATTACTTTATTTTGCTTGGTTTCCTAGATGCTCTCAAATTCATCATTTTCAGAAAATGCTTGATTGCATTGGTCAGTGAGTCTTACCTTATTAGTCTTATTTGCATATCCATTTTGATTGGAAAATGTTGCCTCCTACTAACATTATTTTTCTCAGAATAAAATATTTTGTAAAGCCATTTCAATAATGTAATCATGCTTTGTTTAAAGGTTATTGCAGTATAAATAATTAATGATTTGAAGATAAAGGACCACTGTTCACTATATTTGCCTGGAGCAAAATCCAAGCAACAAAAAGTCAAACATGCATGAAAAATTATCACACATGCATATTTCAACACCCTTGAAACTTGAAAATGATGTCACTTGGATTCATTTAATAACTTTGGACAGAAATATTAATACAGGTTGTTGTTAACAAACTGTAGCTAGAGGACCATTCTGGCTTCTTCATATGTTCCAAGAATGTTTTTCTATAAAGTAATAATCATTTAAAAATATATATATATCCATAGTAGTTTCTACTGTCAGAAAAGAACACACTGGGAGAAAATAACACTATTCCAGACATATTTGGGTGAGGGAGGGCAGTTTTACAGAGATAATTGTGGACTCAACACATTTCAACCTCAAAAGGTGGTTGTAATAGTTGGCACCCTAAATCTAGAACCAATGCCAAGCACCCTGGTCTCGGCTTGTGCTTCTGCCTGTAGCAGCTGCCTTTGGCCTCTGGAGGAGCCCTCAGCTACTCAGATGACGCCAGGTCTTAAAATGAGAGGTGCAAGGCGAAAGGTTCTAAACAAGTGAAGGGTTACAACTGTAGATAAAGTCTTTGGGCAGAAGGTCGTGGTACAAGAAGGTAGGTAATAGAATAGTAAGATCAGGCTGGGTCGGGCAGGCAGAGAATAAACGTAGTCAGGCAAGCAAGGGTCAAACTAGGAAGTCAGTCAGAGGGGTTAAACAGAAGAGGTAGTCGGTATTCAGGCAAGGGTCAAGATCCAGAGGTCAGAATAGTCAAAAGCCAGGCAGGGGGCACAACAGGAATCAAATACAGAATAGTCAGAAGTTCTAAAGCACAGAAGCACCAGGAACAAGATCCTATAAAGGGCAATGTGTAGAAACGTCACACGCCAGCGCGCATGAGTAAACAAACCAGGAAGTGCTGCGCTGCGCGAGCCCTAACTATTACCCTTTTGCGGCCCATAGGAGCGGCAGCGTGGTGGGCGTCCCCACCGAGGAGGCTGCAGGCGTCCCTGCAGACCTCCTCCCACTAGACCCCCAGGGTGAGTTATCACATTACCCCCCCCTCAAGGAGGGGCCACCGGACCCCCAGGTCTCTCAGGAAACTTACAATAATATTGGTTCCTGAGATGATCAGCCCTAATATCACCAACAGGCACCCAAGAGTTCTCCTCAGGACCATAGCCCTTCCATTTGATCATATATTGTAACTTACCTCGCACTAAGCGAGAATCGAAGAGCTCTTGGACAATGAATTCTGGCTGACCCTCAACCAAAACTGGGGGAGGAAAGGATTGTTGGTGCACCTGTGTGGCAGGTTTCAGGAGGGAAACATGAAAAGAATTAGACATTTTGAAATTATCAGGGAGTTTGATACGAACAGATGAGGGGTTAATTATTTCAATGATGAGATATGGACCAATAAACCTGGGCCCCAACTTGAGGGAAGGGACCTTTAACTTAATATTTCTTGTAGACAACCATACAGAATTTCCCACCTGATATTTGGGTGCCTCTCTACGAGACCTATTGGCTTCTCTTTTCTAAACGGCTGTAGCTGCAGAAAGAGAGTCGTGCACCCCAGAACAAATTTTTGCGAACTGTTTGATAGAAGAATTGACAGAGGGTACAGAGGACAAAGAACCAGAAAAAGAAAATGCTTTGGGATGTAAACCTTTAACAATAAAAAATGGAGATTCACCAGTTGAAGAATGAGTTGCATTATTGTAAGCAAATTCTGCCCAAGGTAATAGTTCAGCCCATGAGGACTGGTTGTCACATAACACCTTAGAAATTGTTCAAGGGACTAATTAAGCCTTTCGTTTTGCCCATTAGTTTGAGGGTGGCATGCAGTAGAAAAAGAAAACTCAATTCCAACCAAAGAGCAAAATGCTCTCCAAAATTTCAAAACAAATTGTACCCCTCTATCAGAAACAATATTGACCGGAAAACCATGTAACTTAAAGATATTGGAAATTAATAACAGCCAAGGTTTTGGCAGAAGGGAGGTGTGGGAGGGAAATGAAGTGACTCATTTTGCTGAACCTGTCCACCACCACCCAAATTACAGTCTTCCCTTGCGAATTAGGAAGATTGACTATAAAATCCATCGAGAGATGGGACCAGGGTCTGTCAGGGATAGGTAGTGGCCTTAACAATTCCTGCAACAAATCCCTGGAGGATTTTGATCTTTGGCAAACAGGACAAGAATCAATAAATCTTTTGACCTGCTTAAAGGAAGGCCCCCATACATTGCGTGACAAGAGGGACACCGTTTTAGTGATGCCAGGATGTCCTGCCATTTTGGAATTATGGGCTTCGCCCAACACCTGTTCCCTCAAATTTTCGGGAACAAATAATCTTCAAGGGGGAGTTTCTACAGGGGCAGAAGACTGAACTGAGGATAATAGGGTGGCAAGATCTGATCCCAGAGCTGCCACAATTAACTCACCAGGAATGATAGGAATGCACTCAATAGAATCAGATGAGTTGGATTCGAAACTTCTAGAGAGTGCATCTGCCTTGCTGTTTTTGGAGCCAGGCCTGTAGTAAGGGAAACATTAAACCGGGTGAAAAATAAAGCCCATCTGGCCTGCCTAGGATTCAGCCGCTTGGGAGTAGGGATGTAGCGAACTGTTCGCCGGCGAACTAGTTCGCGCGAACTTCGACTGTTCGCGTCCGCCGAATGTTCGCGAACGTCGCGCGACGTTCGCCAATTGGTGTTCGCGTTCGATTCGAAGTAAAATTTCGTTCGACCATTCGACCATTCGACCATTCGATCGCTAAAATCGAACGATTTCCATTCGTTCGAACGATTATAAGCATTCGATTGAATTAAAATCATTCGATCGAATAGCTTCGATCGTTCGATTCGAACGAAAATCCTTCGATCGTACGAATAAAATCCTTCGATCGTTCGATCGAACGATTTTATCGAGCGTTCGAAGTTCGCGAACTGTTCGCGAACTGTTCGCTTTTTTGCCGGTGTTCGCGAACGGTGTTCGCGAACACATTAACGGCAGTTCGCTACATCCCTACTTGGGAGACTTGATGTACAACAAATTTTTATGGTCAGTGAAGACGCTTAGCCCCCTCCAACAGATGTCGCCATTCCTCAAAGGCCCACTTAACAGCCAACAATTCTCTATTCCCAATATCATAATTAGCCTCGGCAGGGGAAATTTTTTTAGAGAAAAAGGCACAAGGGTGTACCTTGTTGGTTGTTGGATGCCTTTGAGAAAGGACTGCCCCCACCCCAACCTCTGAGGCATCAACCTCAACAATGAATGGAAGTGTGGTGTCAGGGTGACGAAGAATGGGGGCAGACACAAACTCTTCTTTGAGGATTTTGAAGGCTTGAATAGCATTGAGGGCCACATACTTGGATCTGCACCTTTTTTTGTTAAATCAGTGATAGGGGCCACAATCAAGGAAAATTTTTAAATAAATTGGCGATAATAGAAAAAATCAGGATATTGTCTAGATAGACCACTACGAATAACCCCAGCAGGTCCCGGAAGATGTCATTGACAAATTTCTGAAACACCACGGGGGCGTTACCAAGACCAAACGGCATTATTAAATATTCATAGTGGCCGTCCCTGATGTTAAAGGCCATCTTCCAATCATCCCCTTCTCTGATACAGATGAGGTTGTAAGCATCTCTAAGATCAAGCTTGCAATAAATTTTGGCATTTTTAACCTGGTCAAATAATTCAGAAATTAGAGGAAGGGGGTAACGATTTTATGGTGATCTTGTTAAGACCCCTGTAGTCTATACAAGGGTGAAGACCACCATCTTTCTTGCCGACAAAAAAGAATCCAGCACCGGCAGGGAAACTAGAGGATCTGATAAAACCCCTTTCAAGGTTTTCACTGATACATTCTCTCATTGCTTGGGCTTCAGGCAATGAGAGAGGATAAGTTCTCCCTCAAGGGGGAGAAGACCCAAGGAAGTGGTCAATTGGGCAGTCATACTGCCTATGTGGGGGTAAGGTCTATGTGGCTTTCTTGGAGAAAACATCAGTAAATTCGGCATATGCCGCAGGTAAACCTTCAAGGGATGCTACCACCATTACCTGAGGAATGCAAGAACCCTCACATTTTAAACCCCATTGTAAAACCTTCCCAGTTACCCAGTCGATAGGTGGGTTATGTGTTTGTAGCCAAGGTAACCCCAATATCAGAGGAGAGGAAGCACCCTCAATAATAAAAAAGGCTAATTCCTAACAGTGCAAGTTGTTCGAACACATAGATAAGACTGCAGTCTTCTTGGTTACCAAACCTGACCCCAAGGGTTTTTTTGTCAATCGCTAAGACTCTCATAGGAGGATTTAGAGAGGTTAAAGGAATATTAAACTTTACTGCAAAGGCAGCATAAAAATAATTCCCCTCTGCCCCAGAATCCACAAAAATGGAAACCTTAACAGAGCCCTTAGGCCAGGTTAACTTAACTGGTAACATTATCCTAGAGGAAAAATGGAGAGAGGAAACCTCTTTCCCTGAATGGAGCTCCCCTTCTCCATTTAGGCTTGGAAGTTTCCCGGGCCTCTTAGGACATTAATTTAAAAAATTACCTTTTTTCCTGCAACCTTTTCCTCAGGAGTTAGATGGGATATGCCCAGTTGCATGGGTTCTTCCTGAGGTAAAGGCACAGAGGGATTAGGAGGTTTGACATTGGTAACCATATTTGGAAAAAAAGACTTAACATTGGTAACCCCAGAATGAAAGGAAGTACCCTTCTCACCCTTCTCTCCCTCTGTCTTCTATCTACTTGGATAGCAAGAGACATGAGGTCATCCAAGTTAGAAGATAATGGATAATTAACTTTGACAGAATCTGAGAGCCCTATCTGGAACTGGCTACAAAGATCCATGTTGTTCCACCCAGTTTCTACTGCCCATCCGCAGAATTCAGTGCAATACACCTCCGCATCCCGTTTTCCCTGGCGTAATATACGAATCATGGAATCGGCAGATGATGCGCGATCCGGGCCATCATAAAGTATCGCCATGGTGTGAAAGACGGTTTCTAGGGAAAAGCAGACAGAATCAGTGGGAGGTAATCTAAGGGCCCAAATTTGGGGATCACCTTGTAATAGGGTCATTACAAACATCACTTCAGCTTGTGGTCTTCCAAGCGTTGTAGCAGAGTGGTGAGGAGCAGAAGAGGTAGTTGGTATTCAGGCAAGGGTCAGGATCCAGAGGTCAGAATATTCAAAAGCCAGACAGGGGTCACAACAGTAATCAAATACAGAATAGTCATAAGCTCTAAAACACAGAAGCACCAGGAACAAGATCCTATAACAGGCAATGTGTAGAAATGCTTTGTGGCTTTAAATACTTTCAAATTTTTCTTTCAAAACGGTCTTCATCAGGGGGAAATGTAGAAAAAGTGGCAGAAAGAATCATTATCACAAAACAGTATTAATACTTTAGGTATCGTATATGCAGTAGCGACATAATCCAAGAACCGTATGACATGTGATGTCACTTCTGCCCACTGCCAAATCCAGGGACCTATTGTGCATGTCTCTGCAGGAGTTGTTGAAACACATTTCATGTGTGTCCACGCTGCAGGAACAAGCAACTCTTTGATTTGCATCAACCTAAAGACTGATCATAGGCACATGTGTCAGGTTCTGATTGGTCAGCAACCAATAAGTTACTCTTGGGGAGTTGGGTATGGATTTCTGAGGTAGTCCATTCAAGAGGTGACAAGACAATCAAAGGTGGAGAAAGCAGTGTGGTGACAGGAAGGACTGTATTTTCAGCTGCTCTTTGTCAAAGGGGAGGGGACTTAGTAAATATGTACTAAATAGTATGTGTTTGAAGCTTACATCGGTTGTATCCCATTTGTAATAAAAAACGCACATTGCCTTTAATGCATCTGGACAAAAAAGTCTCCATAAGAGAAAATGCCCAGTGATTTTAATGCATTAGGACAAAAAAGTTATGTATATTTCATAAGATTCTGAAATACACAACATATACATAAAATATGCACACATTTTATAAAATAAACAAATGACAAGCACCATTCCCTTAGCTACCAAAATGGCTGGGATATTACAGGAAATGGACTGGAAGATGTCATTCTTAATATTTTGTCACATGATTAAGACATTGATACATTTTATTAGTTTATTACATAGAGGCAAATAAGGAAGAAAAATAACCCTCAAGAAAAAAATCCACACACATAATCACTTTAAATTAGACATTTAGAAGATGCAAAATATTCATTATAAGCCAGCTATCCACCTAACCCTAACCCCAATTTGGATTATTAATTATATATATTTGTTTAAATATAGTCACATTCCAAAGAAACTGTAGGAAAATGACATTTTCATTATAGGTGATGATTTTTGCTTTGTCTTCTTCCTGTTGCATTCCATAAACCTGACCCAAAGATCGATAGTACAAGAAGCAAGCAGTGGATTTTGGCAAGCATAGAAAACTGTTACTGTAATTATGAGCCTTTCTTCCTGTAATTGTCATATTTGTTTCCTTTTTCATACTCATTTATTATTCGTTGTAAAAATAATTAACCATTCTGTCTTTTTTCTTTTTTTCTTCTTAGACACAGTATGAACATTCTGTAATCCTGAACTAGGACCAATCCCAAATCTTTAATTAATAATTTGTCCCAATCCTGAGCCAAATCTGAACTATAAATTGCATGCATGCAAAAATATAAATCACAATTTCTTAGTTTGTGCAATAAAAAGTCACATGATTTTAAGGATTTGGGTTTGTTTGACAACATTTATTATTCTTTGTAAAAATAATTAACCACTCGGGCTTCATTCTTTTCTTATTTTTTTTCCAAACCTTAATTTGCATGCACACAAAAATATTAATCACATTTTCTTTGTTTGTGCAATAAAAAGTTGCATGATTTTAAGGATTCTGGGTTTGTTAGACAAGGCTCTTGGATTTAGCCAAATTCAAACTTGCTGTAAAACATTTTAACAATGTAATTTTCTTCCTTAAACTGCTATTGCATTACAAATTTTAAATGAAGTTGTCGTGATCTTTTAGAGCAAACATAACTTTTTCAGTAAGAAATTACATACACTGTGCATTGGTGCAAACTAGAAAATTCGCAAACCTTCTTCCACTATGGAGAATTCATTAAACAGCTATATTAAATTTGCGCAAAAGCATAACTTTTAGCATTGTTAATATTTTTTCTGTTACTGACTTTTATTACATTCCCCCATTAATCCTGAACAGAACCATGATTCATTGTATCCCCAGTGTATCAAATTTATTTTTTCCACAAATCTCTAAAAATTTGAGATTTTCTTATTTTTCTTTAAAGAGCATGTAAAGGCAAAAAAATAAAATCCTGTTTTTACTTTCTTTAATGAAAAATAGATATATCTCCAATATACATTAATTAAAAACATGTGTACCGTTTTTATAAGAAACCTGACTGTATGCAGTGAAATTCTCCCTTCATTTACTGCAGTGGATAGGAATTGTTAGATGATCCCTAACTGCTTGGCAGAGAAACAATCCTACTTATGAACAGCAGGGGAGCCCCTGCCTTACTTCGCAGCCCTGCAGAACTGAAGCAGCTTTGTTTCTTTCCCTGTGGAGCAGTCGCGACTGTGATTTGTATTGGATTTTATTTTTGCCTTTACATCCGCTTTACTGTTTCCAACGTCAGCTGCAGGGACAAAGATCATGGAGCCAGATTTAAACAGATAAACTGGGATTCTATTTGGAGGATTATTTTTCTGCAGCCACTGGTTCTGGAGAGTTGGATTAAGTTTGTATTAAACAATACAAAAACTATAAAATCCACATTAGATTACATGACAATACAGGACCCAGTGCAGTCTGCCTATTCTGATTATTAATCAGTCTTGCTGTATCGGCTTCTGGCAGATATTATTTGACTTGTGCTGTTTTGATAATTTATGACGATCCCTAAGCAGCCAAGACCACACTGAGCATGTGCACAGTCTTGGTCTTGCAAAGATGTTTAACAAAGTTACAAGATGGTGACCCCCTGTGGCCAACTTTGAAAGCATAAATCATTTGTTTGATTAGGCTTCTGGTGCAGTAAGTTCATGTTTATGTTTATGTTTAGTATACAAAATACAGCATTCCTAGGTGTTATATTCAATGGGATCAGATGTTTCCATTTTTTTCATTTTTCATTTTTTTTTGCCCAAGAGTTTTTTTTTTTCTTCTCTCCACTGTTTTCTTATGCTGTAACAGGACAAATATTAATCTTTATAACACAAAGTGATCAAGTTCTTAATAAGTGAAAAGTAGTTACAATAGTTAAAATTGTTTTTGATAAATACAGAGTTGCAAGCAAAAATTACCATTTTATACAAATAGTAATGGCTGCATTTAGTTAATCTCAAAATATCTCAAGCGTAGAACAAATGTGTCTTTTTGGATGTTATCCAAGGCAGCTTTATTCATAGTTGAAGTTCTAACAGCAACTTGTTCCAGTTTTTTTTTTTTAATTAATGGTAATGCTTCAAGATTTTAATAACAACTGCTTATAACAGGCAATTTGCCCAAAGCAGCAGGAGTGCATATTGATATTATTAAAATATATATTCGAAAATGTTTGTTGTCTTTAAAGAGCTCTCTGAAGAGTTGCTGTTCATAGAACTTCGGCTGTATTATTTCAACACAGAAAGCTGCTGTAGAAATTCTCAGCTGTTTAACTTTTCAGTAATTTACTTACATTCATGAGCAAAGGATACAGATGGAATCTCAGTGGACAGATTACATCATTTTTTTATTTTTAGCACAAGATAGAGAGATCAAACTCATTTTACCTGCTAAAGAGTAATGCTTCAATTTAATGCATTTATTTAAGTCTTTGGCGCAGTCATGTAAGTACAGTAAGCTGTTAAGTGGTTCTTCTGAGGTTTCAGGCTTAAATCACTGTGGTGGTTATTGCTTCTAAACAAAATTTTGGCTCAGTTTCATGCCTAAAAGAAACACTTAAAACCCACTGCTAATAGAGCTGGCAGGATGAATCTACACAGGGGACAAGCAATGCAATATATATGAAAATTGTATCCACACAATTTATTTTGATAAGTAACCAATGTGAACACGCTACCCTACATATTTAAATCTTTTCTTCTAGTGTGGGCCTTGGGAAGATGGGGGAAAACTCAGCAGAAATTATATACTTTCTTTTTGTTTTGTTATATACCAGCATTATAACCACACCACTGGGAAAAGTATTTCTGTGACATAAGAAGGTATTATTTGGTACTGTTGTCTTCACTTGCCCAGTACAGATGACTACATTTATGTGATTGTACTGATAGTTGCAATGAATTGTTAAATATTAATACTTACTTACCTCACACTACAGGGACTTGTTTAATTTAAGTCTTTGGAGTCAGTGCCAAAAATATGCATAACATCAGCTAATATTGCTATTACTATGTCATCATTATTATATGACTAAGTAATATACCCATTATTCATTATCAGCCCCTTTTCCATGCCTTAACTGCTACTTACTGTTAAATGTTAAAACTGTGTCTGTTATCACAGAGTTACCTTTACTACAATGATCTTCTATCAATGTCTATTTGTTTCTTGGAAAAAATTGTTACAGCATTTGCATTATGTATAAATAATCATTGAAGATGTAAAATGCAAATATGATTAAATGTCCTTGCATTGAAAATAACAGTTTATAATATTTAACACTCATATTACAAAATACCAGCAGTTGTATCTTAGTTGGAAATACATCTGAGCAATTGGAAACCCTGGGGGAATTGAGGACCTTTCTTTTTCTGGTTTTAGCACGTGTATGAACTTTTCACGTAAGTGCTTTACTTTCTTGATATTGAGATTCCATAAACTGAATTGTGCTATGATTGTTTTTAGTTGTTTGTAAACATGTCCAACAGAGAAAATAAATGACTGGTATTTTGAGAAGACATCACAGCCAGGAGAAAATGATTTCTCCTTGCAACATTTAACCCTTTCCCTGCCAGCCGTTTTGTCCTAGATGCGAACATCTACTGCCAAGCAGTTTTTAGATATTTTGCACTCTTTCACTTTAAGGGCCTTTCCTGGGGCGGTCTTTTAGTTTACCCAGGAAAACAATATATTGTTTTTTTCAGGACAACCTGAACTTTCACAATATGCAAGAATTTTGGTGTAATTCTACTTCTGTAAAAAAATATAGGCTTCTAAGTATCTAATAAAATGAAAAAAATCATGTTTCACGAAGAACAATCACATATATCAGAAACATCATTTATTTTATGTACGAGAACACAGCTGATTTAGAAAGGTCTATGTCTCCTGAACGCGGCAATACCAAATATATATAGTTTTATGGAGATTTCTCACTTGTATAGCTCAAAATCTACAAGCAGTACACAACCAAATTTCCAAAGCAATGCTCCCCAAACGGCATACTTCTGATTTCAAGGCCAAACATTCCGCTAACAGTAGGTCTACCCAAGAAAACTACCCATTACTAGAAAGAACAGATTCTGGTGAACCAAAAATGGGTAAAAATATCTTTGTACTCCAAACTACCAAGTTGCAATTGTTTCCTAAAGTTATAATGTTTTATAGAAATTGGTGAATTTTTTGAAAAATGACTTCAAAGCTTCCACTCTACAGCAACATACTGTATCTCCCACACATCATTAGGTATCAATGTAAAACACCCCAAATATGAAATCCTGGGGTCCATTGAACAGTTTGATGCCCAATATGTATAGGTGTACCCAAGCACGTGGCATGGGGGGCCCCAAAAGGAAGACCCCCCATTTGTTCTGTCATTTCAGATACTGCAAAATGAACACATTTACATAGTTTTGGGGGCGGCAAAGGTAGAAAAAAGGACGTTCACCCCAGAAAACCATATATTTTCAGAAAGTACACATTCCTCTGAATCCAAATTGGGTATGCATGTCTTTTTACACCAAAGTACCAAGCGGCAAACCATTCCTAAATTTGGTGATTTTGGCGACATTTCCAAAAATCACCTAAAAATTTCTACCCTGCAGCATCGTATTACCCACATACTTTTAGGTATCAAGAGAAACCACCCCAAATATGAAAGCCTAGGGTCCTCTGAACAGTTTGATGCCCAATATGTATAGGTGTACCCAAGCAAGTGGCATATAGGGGCCTGAAAATGAAGTCCCCCATATGGTCTGTCATTTCAGATACTTCAAAATCAACACATTTACATCGTTTTGAGGGGGGCAAATTTAGAAAAAAGTAAGTTCACCCCAGAAAACCATATATTTTCGGAAAGTACACATTGCCACGAATCTAAATTGGGTATGCATGTCTTTGTACTCCAAACTACCAAGCCGCAAACCATTCCTAAATTTGGTGATTTTGGTGACATTTCCAAAAATCACCTAAAAATGTCTACCCTGCAGCATCGTATTTCCCACATATTTTTAGGTATCAAGAGAAATCACCCCAAATATGAAAGCCTAGGGTCCTCTGAACAGTTTGATGCCCAATATGTATAGGTGTACCCAAGCACATGGCATACAGGGGCCCCAAAAAGAAGACCCCCATATGGTCTGTCATTTTAGGTACTGCAAAATCAACACATTTACATTGTTTTGGGGGGGCAAAAGTAGAAAAAGTACGTTCACCCCAGAAAACCATATATTTTCAGAAAGTACACATTGCCACAAATCTAAATTGAGTATGCATGTCTTTGTACTATAAAGGACCAAGCCGCAAACCATTCCTAAATTTGGCGATAAAAGCAACAGTTTTTACATTTTTGAAATTGCCTAAAAATATTGCAATTGGCCGCATTTATATCACCTAATTTTTTGCATACAATTGTAAAACACCATAAATATTGATGCCAAGGGTCTACAGAACAGTTTGATGCCCAATATGCATTGATATACCAAGGTAGCTGGCATGTGCGGACCCCAAATGAAAATAGTGCATATGATTTTTCTCCGCTGCCGATTCGCCTTCTATGAACATAGACCCTTGACTTCATATTATGTGCCTCAAGACCCTCCTAACAGCAAAGACCCCCCCAAAACCATATGTTTTTGGAAAGTACACATTCTGACGAATCCAACAAAGATAAAGACGTCTTTCTACACCAAACTACCAAACTGCAAAGGTTTTCTAAATGTAGAGGTTTTTACAACATTTCTGAAAATCGCCTAAAATTGTTGCAGTTTGCCATATTTATCACACACAATGTTTTACATATAAAGAAAAATCACCCTAAATATGGAGGTCAGAGGTCTACTGAATAGTTTGATGCCCAATATGCAAAGATTTACCATAGTATGTGGCGTGTACGGACCCCAAATGAAAAACATGCATATGAATTTTCACGCTAGCCAACTAAGCTGCAGAAAAGAGAGCCCCAACTGTGCGTTATGTGCCGTAAGACCCACAAAATGTAAAAAGACCCCCAGAAAACTATATACAGATGAAGCCACTTGGATTTGTGAGTGAAACTGTGTTATCTAAAGTCATCTTAACTCATTTAATGCATTTAACCTTTTCATTAGCATACCAAAGCACCATTGTTCACAATGGTGAATGCTTTAATTAGATGGGATGTTGTGACGCAGTTTTCTGTGTTAAATGAGATAAATGGGATATCTGTGTTTAGTTATTCTGTGTCAAACAGACAAACCAAAGTGGCTGCATCTGTATTTTTGGAAAGCATATATTCTGGCGAGTCAAACTAAGTAAAATAAATCTTTCTATACCAAAGCACCAAACAGCAAAACAATACTAAAGATTCATAAGGAACAATAATGCAGGGATAAAATTGCAATAAAACCACAAAAATAGCGTAAATCAATGAAATAACAATATAATTGATCCGACAGCATAATTAGTGGCCGAAATCGATTATCCAATAGTCATAATAAAAGTTGTCTGAGTGTGCAAATACACATAATTAAGTGTAAATAAGTGTACAAAATTGACCAAGTGTTCTAAAATAAAAAATAAAAAATACAAATTTTTACTAAAATGTTTGTGTAAGTGTATAAATGTACTGTAGGTATGTGTAAGTGCAGGTAAGTGTGTAAAAAATGTGCACCTACCATTTTTGTAGCACGAGGATCGCTGGAACCGATGGAGGCAGCCAGAACAGCGTGTCTGCAGAGTTACTGCGCAGCAGGAAGTGTGTGGGCGGCTGTGCAGGAAGGAATAGGTGAGTATGACGCAGCAGCGCTATTTCCAGTGCATTTGCGTCTTTGAAGTCGGATCTGCGACAAACGTGTCGCAGATCCGACTCGACAGCCCCCCAGCCTTGTTGCCCAGGGGGCTGTCAACCCTTCTGACTCTCTGCGGAGGCGGCAAAAGCCGCTGATGCAGAGAGTAGGGCTCAGCTGCAGGAGAACGTACATGGTAAAGGGTTAATCAGTATGGCTTTGTGATAGTTTTTATTCTTATTATCTTTGATTTTAAAAAAAAAAACTTTCTTTGATGGATTGCCGTGCGTTTAGTTTAACATTTGAAACTTTTCAGGCATAGATATTTCTATTGCTTGGTGCTAAACATGTTGTCAATTTTATTATACAGCACAATTCTCAACTGATGGGGTTTGGCATAATCTTTAAGTGTGGCACTTTATTCCATATTTGCATATAAATGACTGGGTTTAATCAAGTCAAACTGATCCAACTTCCTGGTCTCACTACATTGGTTCATTTCAAAATGTGCACTAAGCAGATGTTAGAAGAGATAGCAAATTGACCCTAACAACTACACTTATTCTGCACTGTTTATCAGATTGTGTTGGCTTAAAGAATGGCCTAAATTGTTACTGAGAAATATATTTTTGTTGCTTGTTCTCCACTCAATGTAAAGTTAGTCAGAACAGTACCTTCTGTAGTTGTATGTATTCATAGGTATATTGGGTGCTGAGATAAGAACGTAGTACTGCTGAAGCCCCATCACAGCGATAATACACATTGATAAATTACATTTTAAATCAAATTCCAGTGACTTTGCAGATATGGATGGGGACAGCAGAAAAATATAAAGCAATTTAAATGTTATAAAGGTATAGTGTAATGGTAACTTGTGTTCTAGTGGGGCAGCGGCGATGCCTGCAGCTTCTCCACTAAAGTTAGTGCATACACACGTCCCATTGGTTTTGACGTGTGTGTTCATATATGCACAGCAATTTTGTTTGGAGGGCCGCTTCTGAAGGCATCTCACTTGGCGCAAAATACAAATATTTAAAGGCACCCCCTTAAAAACACCTTGCCCTTTTTCTGGTTGCCCAATGTCTATTCTAGATAGTTCCTGGGTGTGACTCTTGCTTGATTAACTGATGTTTGACCCTTGCCTGTCCTTGACCATTTCTGTCTGCTGCTTGAACCAACCATTGCCATTACTGACTGCTCTTCTGGATTCCGATACTGTACTGCTATGACTATTTGGTTATGGATCCCAACCTCATCCACAACTAAGCTTACTTGTTCCCTGTACTTCTTCTCACTCATTCTGGTTCCCTTGCCTGCCCAGAATCCTTGCCTTGGTTTTCTCACTTTAAGACCTGGCGACATCCGAGTAGCAAAGGGCTCTGTAAGGGTACCTAGGTGGCAGGGATGCCCGCTGTCTCATTTGTAGGGATGCCCCGCTTGTGTCTGCTCCTTCCTCGTAATCAAGTTAAAGATACTGTTTCATTATCACAGAGATAAAGGAAATTATTTTAAAAAAATTGAATTATTTGCTTAAAATGGACTTTATGAGAGATGGCCATCCCATAATTTGGAGCTTTATGGGTGCAAAATGATACTCATTTTAAAATAGAAATCATGCCTTTTATACAACAGAGGAAACATTGATTTGTAGGAGTAGGCTTTGTAGTATATTTCAGAATAATATTTAATTGTTTATTGTGTTTGCTGATACAGCAAAGAAATGTGTACGGATTTGACTATTTAAGTTGAAATTAAAAACTTGGATAAGCAGTACCTGTCAACTTACGGCACCATGTCTGTATTCATTCATTATTTACAAGGCAGCACTATTGTGCTAGGTCACTGCTTTGGGTCTTCATCCTGAAATTTAGCGAGAGCAGCTCTTTGTAAAAAATTGTCTAACTGAAAAGGGGTTCCACTATAAAGTGTAGTATAGAATTCAGCAATCAAATCAGGATTATACTGTATACCATCTAGCCAAGTCTAACAACTTTGATCGTTGAGTCAGATTTTTTTGTTCTTTTAATTTCAGAGTTAACAATATATGTTGCTTATGTCCAATACGACTGTTTTGCCTCCAGTAAGGATTAATTATATCTTAGTTGGGATACAGAAATAGATACTGTTTTACTGGCAAAAACTGGCAAAAATGTTAATTATTTGTTATTTGTTTAAAATGGAATCTATGGGAGATGGATTTCTGTAATCCAGAACATTCTGAATAATGGGTCCTATACCTCTACCTTGTGCTTGATTCCACCTAAGTTATAATGAATCCTTACTGGAGGCAAAATAAACCTATTTAATTCAATTGATGTTTAAATACATTCTTAGTAGACTTAAGTTATGGAGATTCAAATTACTTAAAGACCCCCTTATCCAAAGAAACTCAGGTCCCAAGCATTCTGGAAAACATATTTGATCTTCATTTATAAATAATGTACACCTGAATAACTAGCTTTCCATTTGTCTTACTTAATATTTACCTACTTGTTTTAAAACACACATCTACTGAATCAAACGATTTTGCATGATTTACATAAAGCTACACTTTGGAATCAAGCACAGTTGTCAAAATTGTAGAGTAAATAAATGATGATACATTAGGATTTACAGAAGTCAATGGAGTGTAGTATTGGTTAATTTCCTCCTCCATTTTTTAAAGTTTAGTTTATATAAATCATTTTAAGCATCCAAGTGATAAAGACAAATAAACAGCGGTAATCAAAGGATAAGAATTTGAGTTAAAACATCAAAAGTGACATATTTTATTAAAACACTGGAAAAAAATGAGGGACACTTGAAAGTGTTAAAGTGACTGACAAAGCAATTTTCGTTTCACTTGGTAAACTTCCCTGCAGGGATTTCTTTTCCAGAGTGGAAAGAGATTTTTGTATTGAACAAATACATTTGCAATAAAATTATAGCTTAAGAGTATTTCTAAGTCAGCACCAAAGGATATTTGTCAACTAAAGAGAAAATTCAGAACTGACAGAGGCCTGTATTTCTAGGAAACTATTTGTATTTTATTGTTTTCTTTTTTTTATTTTTATATCTGTGTTTCAAAGGTTTTTACAAGAATAGCAAAACTTCTTAAAGACACAACTGATATGTGTTGGGCATGAATAATGAAACACACAAACAAATGTATAGCCAACTGATTTGTATAGTCAACAGAGTAATTAGATGCATCCACTGCCATCCCAGAATTGAGATCCCTGCTTACCTTTTTATAAAGAGAAATTAAGTTAGATCTACTATGGTTTTATGTGTAACATCTTGCCAGACTTACTTAATTTCTTTTTATGAGAAGGTAAGCAGGGACCTCAATTCTGGGATGGCAGTGGTGTGATTTACTTATACTTTGCCACACAGAAGGTTACTGGTTAAAATAAGGAATGTTGGCCTGGAACATAGTATTTGTACCTGGATAGAGAACTGCCTAAAAGATAGTATTAGGTCCTTTGTTTTTCAACTTGTTTATTAATGACCTGGAAGTGGACATTGAAAGTGCTGTTTCTATTTTTGCAGATGATACTAAATTGTGCAGAACTATAGGTTCCATGCAGGATGCTGCCACTTTGCAGAGTGATTTGTCTAAATTGGAAAACTGGGCAGCAAACTGGAAACTGAGGTTCAATGTTGATAAATGCAAGGTTATGCACTTTGGCAAAAATAATATAAATGCAAGTTATACACTAAATGGCAGTGTGTTGGGAGTTTCCTTAAATGAGAAGGATCAGGGGTTTTAATAGATAACAAGTTGTCTAATTCTGGGCAGTGTCACTCTGTGGCTACTAAAGCAAATAAAGTTCTGTCTTGCATAAAAAGGGCATTAACTCAAGGGATGAAAACATAATTATGCCTCTTTATAGGTCCCTGGTAAGGCCTCATCTGGAGTATGTAGTGCAGTTTTGGGCTCCAGTCCTTAAGAGGGATATAAATGAGCTTGAGAGAGTGCAGAGACGTGCAACTAAACTGGTTAGTGGGATGGAAGACTTAAATTATGAGGGTAGACTGTCAAGGTTGGGGTAGTTTTCTCGGAAAAAAAGGCGCTTACGAGGAGACATGATTATACTTTACAAGTACATTAGAGGACATTATAGACAAATAGCAGGGGACCTTTTTACCCATAAAGTGGATCATCGTACCAGAGGCCACCCCTTTAGACTAGAGGAAGCAACGTAGGGGGTTCTTTATAGTGAGGTCAGTGAGGTTGTGGAATGCACTGCCGGGTGATGTTGTGATGGCTGATTCAGTTAATGCCTTTAAGAATGGCTTGGATGATTTTTTGGACAGACATAATATCAAAGGCTATTGTGATATTAAACTCTATAGTTAGTATAGGTATGGGTATATAGAATTTAATTAAAAGTAGGGAGGGGTGTGTGTATGGATGCTGGGTTTTCATTTGGAGGGGTTGAACTTCATGGACTTTGTCTTTTTCAACCCAATTTAACTATGTAACTATGTGTTCACGATACTGCAATCAATCTTCACATAGTATCTTTCAGATGTTATGCTATAGGAAAAAAGGTGTTGAAAATGTAAAAAATACCAGTGGAGACCAATATTTGACTTTATCATATTGTCACCTCGACAACTCAAATTTATGGGATTATCAAATAAAAAACAGAGTCAAACAGCCTGAAACTATTGAGAATCATGAAGGCAAAAGACATGTTCCAACTAAAAAAGGGACCATCGCCCATTGACTTCTACAGGTATAGGACCTGTTATCCAGAATGCTCAGAACTTGGGGCTTTCCAGATAAAGGAGCTCTATGCCTTAAGCCTACTAGAAATTAATGCAAACATTAAATTAACCCAATAGACTGGTTCTGCTTCCAATAAGTATTCATTATATTAGTTTAAAGGGATATTGTCATGGGAAAAAAAATTTTTTTCAAAATGAATCAGTTAATAGTGCTGCTCGAGCAGAATTCTGCACTGAAATCCATTTCTCAAAAGAGCAAACAGATTTTTTTATATTCAATTTTGAAATTTGACATGGGGCTAGACATATTGTCAATTTCCCAGCTGCCCCAATTCATGTGACTTGTGCTCTGATAAACGTCGATCAATCTTTACTGCTTTACTGCAAATTGGAGTGATATCACCCCCCTCCCTTCCCCCCCCAGCAGCCAAACAAAAGAACAATGGGAAGGTAACCAGATAACAGCTCCCTAACACAAGATAACAGCTGCCTGGTAGATCGAAGAACAGTGCTCAATAGTAAAAACCCATGTCCCACTGAGACAAATTCAGTTACATTGAGAAGGAAAAACAGCAGCTTGCCAGAAAGTATTTCTCTCCTAAAGTGCAGGCACAAGTCACATGACCTGGGGCAGCTGGGAAATTGACAAAATGTCTAGCCCCATGTCAGATTTTAAAATTGAATATAAAAAAATCTGTTTGCTCTTTTGCAAAATGGATTTCAGTGCAGAATTCTGCTGGAGTAGCACTATTAACTGATGCGTTTTGAAAAAAAACATGTTTTCCGATGACAGGATCCCTTTAAATCATGTACAAGGTACTGTTTGATTTATACAGAGAAAAGGAAATAATTTTTAAAAATGTTAATTATTTGGATAACATGGGGTCTATCAACTGCCTTTACATAATTCAGAGCTTTCTGTATAAGGGCTTCCAGACAATGGATTCCATACCTGTACATGATGGTTTTAGCTGGAGTATTTTTGTATATGGATTTTTAGCAGCTTTGGATCATAATAAAACACAGGAGTTTTTCCCCTTAAAAAAAAAAAACAGAAAATACTAAGTTTTAATAAATAGATCCATGTCTGTATATAGAGGAGTAGAGCAATAATAAACACATTTACATAGGCGTCCTAACCCTATTCTGTGCAAGATGGTGAAATGTTTTTATTGTCCATGCTTACAGACCTTACACCATTTGTAGAGGATCTGGGTAATAACATGTTGGTGTGTGTGACTTCACTTTTTACCCGTCCTTTTCCTTTCAATGTTCTCTGTAATGTTCGATGAATAGGCCCTCTCTCTATTATCTTGACTCTTGTTCATTATTTTATCACATGCTAAAATTATTAGTTTTATTATTGTTCATTTTCACTTTGCCTATCCATTATCATAGTGACCTTTCATTTTGCTCTGAAAAGTCTACATTACAAAGTTATTGTTTTATTTTTATAGTCATTGCTTATTTATGTATTTTATTATTGTTATTATACTTTTTATAGCACCAGCATGTTCCTTAAATCTTTACAGATATTACACATCTTTCATTATTAACATTTATTCATCATTTTCATATAATTCCCTGCCCCATTGATACTTACAATCTTTTATGTTTTTTTAAAATAATTTTATATTAATATGGGTGGTGGTGTTTTACGGGGGTTATTTGCTAAACTACATTTTTTCTGGTCGGTATTTTAAAGGTGAAAACACCATTTGTACATGGAAAAAATGGGGTTTAATACTAGGGATGTAGCGAACTGTTCACCGGCGAACTAGTTCACGCGAACTTCGACTGTTCGCGTCCGCCGCAAGTTCGCGAACGTCGCGCGACGTTCGCCAATAGGCGTTCGCGTCAAAATCGTTCGACCATTCGATCGCTAAAATCGAACGATTTTCGTTCGAATCGAACGATCGAAGCCATTGGATTGAATGAAATCATTCGATCCAATGGCTTCGATCGTTCGATTCGAACGAAAATCGTTCGATCGAACGATTAAAATCCTTCGATCGTTCAAATCGAACGATTTTCGGATGTTCGAAGTTCGCGAACTGTTCGCATTTTTTGCCGGTGTTCGCGAACGGCGTTCGCGAACACATACACGGCGGTTCGCTACATCCCTATTTAATACATTTTAGTAAATAACACCCACAATTTTGGCAGACATTTACACAAATTCTTGGATGTTCGTATATGTTTTACTTTTTTAAGAAATTACAATTGCCATATTTGTAAAGAGCACTGAGCTAAAGAGCAAAGCAAATTTCTGATATATCTGATAAGACTTTGCCATACAAGTAACAAGAAGAAAATGTAACATTAATTAGTAAGCAAGAAAAGAAACACAGTATGCATCTTTCAGAGAGAATAAAAGGTCAAATATTTACATACATACATAAATAGAAAGATAAAAATGTTATCATAAAAATTAAGAAGAAAAAAAAGAAGAATTAACATCTTATAGAGTTCAGTGCCTATACTGACAGCTGCTAAGGACAAGTGCATTGACAGCTGCTTAGGACAACTGTCTGTTACTGTCATTTCAAACAATATGCCATTAACTATACCAAAAGCCAGATATTGAATTACATAAGTGCATTTATTATCATAACAATCACTAGCCTTCTGAATCTGCTGGGAGAATATTCCTAGATGTTTACTGCTAGGTGGTATTATGAAGAGGTATTAACATCTTGCTTTTCATCCAGCAACAAATTGGGCAAATTAACTAATGGGCAAATTTTTGCTTGGGAAGGCTTCACCATACTTCGCACTACTTCATCAATGTTAATTTGCAGGACATACGCTAATTCATCAAAATGCCAAGTTATGTTTTGGGAACCGAATACTGGCGAAGTTTCGCTAGCAAACATTAGACAGCGTAAGTGTTTCATAGCGACCTTTCACTGTCGTTCATTTCTGCCTAGCAAAACTTTGTTAGTACACTTACGCTTAGATCAATTTGAATAAGGCGGGTACATATAGGTCATGTGTATGTCTTTATTAGTGATGCTGGGGAAATTGCTTGAAGTGGCCACTTATTACAAATATTCAAGGAAGAAAAATAAAGACAAAAGAAATTCTTTATTTCTATAGACGCAAGCACATCCTCAAACAAATGTGGCATTACCCTCAAATGGTTAAAAAACAGTTGATTGTCGATGTCCCTGTGGATCGCTCTTTAGTGACTTTGCCCTATTGTTCCTACTGCACAACCCTACTCTGTATAAAAGTTGAATGGACTTTAATTGTATAGAGCCATGGTCAGGTTCTAGTTAATGTGACTATTATAGGTCAAATGATTTTAAAAGGGTTTTGCACTTTGTATCTTGAACATATCATGAAGGGTTAAAGCATAGTGGGAGCTTGAGTCTAGCAATATCAGTTTTAGGGGCAGATGTATCAAGGGTCGAATATCGAGGGTTAATTAACCCTCGATATTCGACTAGGAATTGAAATCCTTCGACTTCGAATATCGAAGTCTAAGGATTTAGCGCAGAAAATTCGATCGAACGATCGAAGGATTATTCCTTCGATCGAACGATTAAATCCTTCGAATCGAACGATTCGAAGGATTTTAATCCAACGATCGAAGGAATATCCTTCGATCAAAAAAACTTAGGCAAGCCTATGGGGACCTTCCCCATAGGCTAACATTGACTTCGGTAGCTTTTATCTGCCGAACTAGGGGGCAGAGACAGTACTTCGACTATCGAATGGTCGAATAGTCGAACGATTTTTAGTTCGAATCCTTCGATTCGAAGTCGTAGTCGTAGTCGAAGGTCGAAGTAGCCCATTCGATGGTCGAAGTAGCCCAAAAAACACTTCGAAATTCGAAGTTTTTTTACTTCGAATCCTTCACTCGAATTTAGTGAATCGGCCTCCTAGAGTCTTAAAGAAAACATAGTTTCCTCAGTTGTCAGAACCAACAGCCCAATTCAAGGGAAACCTGTTTGCTCTTTATGCACCCTAGTCTTAGCTCATGTAGTCAGACCTATATCTGCCATTGTGATATTTGATTACAGTCTAATATTACTAACAGCAAGTGTACAGCAATCACATATGGTAGTTGAAATCAAAATGTCTCAGGAAGCATTGATAGGGATGATTATTATGGGGGAATCTTTTTGCATATGTAACTAAGTTTTGGACAATTACTTTGGAGAGCTAGAGGGGGTGAGTTATATGGAAGGTCCCAATTAACACATAAAAGCATAAGAACAAATACACAATACACAAAATACAAGAAAAAGTTCCTGGATAAGCAAGAAGGGTTGATTGATGAGAGTAGAGAAAAAGAAACAATCGGTTATTTTTTGTCTCTTTACACAACTAAAGAACCAGCTGAATGAAGAGTTCCTTTTTAATTGTTCAACTTCAAATAATGTGGCGGTTGTGTAATAGTTGGCTGAACATCTTAAAGTAAACAGAGGTCAAGGACCACATGGTATTATTCACCCTAGTGTATTAAAGAGCGTAGCTTTGTGATTGCCAAACCACTGTACCTAATTTTCCAACATGCTCTTATATCTGGCATGGTGCAGATACATTTTTTAATTGCTGACATGGTGCCATTATTCAAATAATAATATAACTAGTGTTGCTAATGGAATACAAAAGGGATATGTCCTTGCTTTTTGATATAAGAGATAAGTACTGTCTGAGGTGAGGTGGCCGATTCCTCTATCACTGGGCACCAGGATACTTTATTTCCTTTGGGTTTGTGTGGAGTGCGGCTTCTCCATATCTCATTTTAAACTGGAAAACTGGGCAAATGTGCAAACAAGGTTCACTGTTTTCAAATTGAAGGTCATGCATCTTGGTAGAAAAAAACATAAATGTTAGTTATAATCTAAGTTGTAGTATGTTGGGGGCCTCCATTACTAAGAATGATTTTGGGATTAGAAAATGGGTGTCATTCAGTGGCTACTAAAGCAAAGTACTGTGCTTACAAAAAATTTTTTACTGGATGTTGCCTCTTTATAGATCCCTGGTAAGGCCTCACCTTGAGTTGCAGTTTTGGGCCAAAGTCCTTAAGAAGGATACTAATGAGCTGGAAGGAGTGCAAGGACATGCAACTTATCTAGTGAAAAGAATGGAAAAATGGTTTGGCGTGGACATGATTGCTCTTTACAAGTAGATTAGTTTAGATGTGCTGTCTCCCCCAATCACTTAACCATGTTGATGGATTATAGGCTTCTATAAGGGACTCAACTTTGGCCCTTAATTATATTTAAAGGAATAGTAACACCTAAAAATGAAAGTGTATTAAAGAAAAGTCAATATAATGTACTGGCCCTGCCACTGGCAAAACCGGTGTGTTTACTTCAGAAAAACAACTATAGTTTATATAAACAAGCTTCTGTATAGCCATGGGGGCAGCCATTCAAGAACAGGATACACAGTAGATAACAAGTAAGTGCTGAAAAATCTTATTGTATTTTATAGCACGTATCTGCTATCTGCTGTTTATATAAAATATAGTTGTGTTTCTGAAGCAAGCACACCAGTTTTACCAGTGCAGCACAACAGTAAATAATATGTTACTTTACCACACTTTTCATTTTTTGGTGTTACTGTTCCTTTAACTGGGCCCACTCAGTTAAAAATGTGTAAATATTAGCTTGTTTTGCTACTTGTTAAATGAAAATATTGTGTAAGGACAACTTAAGGAAGAGCAGGTATAGCATCTTCCATTTACAAATGCTGTTTGTTTCTTTTTAAAATAAGTTAAGACTACAACATTTCAGCTCTGTTTATGATTCATTAATTTCTCATGCAAAACTATAATTATATGAGCTCCAGCTTTACATCTACGCGCAGAATGTTTCATGTAAGTAAAAATCTGTTTCTGTTCTATGGTTATCGGAAGAAATATTTATCAGTGCATTGCTCAAGTGTAACATTTCTGGAAAGCTTGTCAATACTTAATTTGCAACAAAGTTAAATCACAAATAGGGAATCACGCTTCAGTCAACTGATATTAACTTTATCACTGTTTCACTGTTCAGAAACATAAAGTATGTCTTGTAATCTTTAAAAATGCAATTTTTTGGAAATTTTAAATTTTTTTGTTTGCAGACATTTGTATGAAATGTCATTTGCACCATTAAAATCTCTTAAAAGATACCAAAAATGTAAAAACACAGTGGAATGTAGTAGTGTGGTCAGGTCATATGTATGAAAAGCAGGTTTCCGGTTGAACAATGTGAACATTGATTTACAAATAAAATAAACCTTAGCATTGAACTTTCTTTTTAGTTTATAAAACACTGTGATATTATACGTGACAGAGCATGGATTTAACTTGTTTAATAAAGTTGTTATGATGATTTCTTTTATTTTCTACATTTATTCCCATCTTCAACTTACTACTAGGGATGTAGCGAACAGTTCGCCGGCGAACTAGTTCGCGCGAACTTCGACTGTTCGCGTCCGCCGAATGTTCGCGAACGTCGCGCGACGTTCGCCAATACGAGTTCGCGTTCGATTCGAACAAAAATCGTTCGACCATTCGACCATTCGATTCCTTCGACCGCTAAAATCGAAGGATTTTCGTTCGAATCGAACGATCGAAGCCATTGGATCGAATGAAATCATTCGATCGAATGGCTTCGATCGTTCGAGTCGAACGAAAATCCTTCGATCGAACGATTAAAATCCTTCGATCGTTCGAATCTAACGATTTTCGGATGTTCGAAGTTCGCGAACTGTTCGCGAACTGTCCGCATTTTTTGCCGGTGTTCGCGAACGGCGTTCGCGAACACATCGGCGGCGGTTCGCTACATCCCTACTTACTACAAAGATATACAGTATAACAACACTGTGTAGCCCACCATGCTGAACCAGTGGCGTAACTACTTGTGGCTTGCCCCCCTCCCCCAAATCTTTGAGGTACCTAGTGCACACAGCAACCCCTTTCCCAGCATTGTTCTATACAGTTGAGCCCATGGTCTGGGCCATTCTCCCATCCCCTTTAACCATAAGATGTGCTTCCTTTATAGTTATGCTGTTATGAATAACTAACATGTCAGGTTTAGGGAGTGATGTGAACTTGTATTACTATAAACCTTTGTTGACTCTCTTTTTATAGCCAATAGTACTGTCTAAACTCATATGTGAGGGATTTCTCTATTTTTTTTCAAGTTGAATGGTTTCAATCTGGATGAGGGAACAATTTTGTTATCTTTGATTTACAATCATTGTACACTCAAGTTAACATTTTTACCTGCACTCATACACATTCACTGCCTCTCCATGCTTGCGAGAAGTAAATAAACCACCCCTCATTAAACTATAAACTGTAACACAATTCTCCAGGGCACTAGAGCCAATGTTTTGGAACCACTTTGTGTCCTTTTCTCAAAGTGTACAACATTGCATTAAAATTTACTAGCCTACAGAGAGTAGTGAAGGAGTGAGACACTTTGATTAACAAATCATAGTTCTGCTAACATAAGTAACTTGTTAATGTGTTCCTGCATTATCACTAAGTAAGTTATGTGTTTTTTTTTAAATCTAATAAATTCGAATGTACTGACAACTGGAATATGAGGTTATTAATGAAAAAAATTGAATGTCTAATATTTGATCTAATACGAATAACCCACAAATTCGAATCAAATTCGAATAGAATTCGAATTGAGTTTTCCTCAAAACCTGAAAAGTCAAGAAAGTAATTAACATTTTGAAATGGTGCAACGGACCTCTGCCATTGACTTCTAAATGAGCTTGGCCGGTTTTAGGTTGTAAATAGTCAAATTTGAATTGTTTCCAGGGTCGAGGTGTAATAAATCTCACATTCAAATTCAATTTCGACTTGGTGAATTAAAATTCAAATTTATGAGTTTTGACCAAAAAAAATCAAAAATTCAAATTTACCAAACATTAATAAATCGGTCCCTTAGGCTACTTTTAACAGTGTGCAGGACTAAGTGCTTCTCTTTAATATAATCCATTGTCCATCATCATCATATAATCCATCATCTTGAAAATATCAGCAAAAATTAAAAAAAACTGTCAGTTGTAAGATAGGAGCATGAGGGGGAGGAGTGAGTGGAAACCATAAATCTAAAGCATTATCTGTAAGATGGTGCCATACAATAAAAGAAAAATCATATCTAAGAATATGCTACAATCTATAAGAACTTTTTAGAGTTATTTTTTTTTGTTTAGTTTCTTTGTACAACTCTTGAACCAGCACAATTTGAATATGTTGACCTCCATGATTTTTTCCACAGGTGTCCATTTCTAGACATACATATGTACAGTACATATGTGAGAATGGAGTGTTCAGATCACATCTATATAGGAAGAAGACCAGGGCCTCTCCTACCATGTACTCAATGCACTAGCGATGCTGTCCCCCTTTGACCCGCTCTGAAGCAGCTTTTTAAGAGCAAAGCAGGGGGACAGCTTCTGGGCTGCTGTGTCAGGCGGCAGCAGCCCCAAAATTGCCCCTAAAGAAGACTTTAGTGAACTCCTTATTACATCATTCAAGTGCATACCCGATAGTGCCTGAGAGAAAAAATGTATTGAATCTCAGATTTTTTTGAGAATGGACTAAGGATTCTGTTTCAAAAAGACAGTATATTCTAGATCTTAGGTTGAAATGAGTATGTCTATATCTTTAATCTTAGAATACCTCTTTTTAAATTTTTCTAAGATCTAAAGTGATTACTATCACTTTTCAGATTGTTTACATGGTAACAAGAACTGTGGCATTAACATAAACAACCTTTATTTTACAAGACAATAGCATATTGAGACTACCAATACAGAACAATTGAAAATGAATGTTATTTTTAAAGTATTAATATTAATATATAAATTCAAGGAAAACTTTCTGGTTATAAATATATGCTAATGAAGAATTTTGGTTAATATACCACCATTAATGAAATGGGGAACATGAAAAAAAAATCTGCAATTTATTTTTACAAATGAACCACAACATTTGTTTAAGTCATCAGTTTCATAACAGTGTTCAAATTGCTCTGCCTTTGGGCTTTTTAAAATTACAATTAATGCATAAAAATATAAAGACTAGCCAACCATGTATTGTCTGATAATTGGTTTTATTAGGCTAGCATCAGTAGATGTGTTTATGCCACAGAGTTTTACATTTACTGTACAACATCTTTGAAAGTTACAGAAATATTTTAGTAGTTTAAGAATTCACAGCTTTGATCTTTGTTGGACTTATTGCCCTTAAAAGCATTGCAGGAGTTTCATAAATAGCAGCACTAAATGGAATTAATTATGTTAGCGGCTTAATCACCAGATTAGGGTAAAAACAAACCAGTATAAAGAAAGCATTGATTGCGTACTACTCATTTCCTTGTGATTGCTGTTAAAAAGTAAAAACAAATTTAACTGAGCTGGTATTTTGCACTTTGAGAACACAACTGCTATTGGATCCACGTTAGTTATATGGCTTCTTTACATAGGCAAGCAGGTATGGACTAACCCACAATATGACACAAGAGTGGCTGTGTTTTTTGTGGCTTGGTAATTTTGCACAGAATTATGGAAAGTCTTTCTTTCACTGTTTGTTACATACTGTATGCCTATTCATCCGAAACCTTAGGGATTACACCATCACCCAAAAAACACCTTTGTAAGTGATAAATATACACCAGAACATCCTTTTGTATTTAAATGTTATTAGTGCAGTGTTGCTTTAGCAATCCATAGCATGCCTTAACCATTGATAATATACAGTCAAATTTGGCAGCATGGTGATTCAGTGGATAGCATTTCTGCCTCGCAGCATTAGGGTCCTGAGTTTGATTCCGGAAGAAGAATGTATGTTCTAATGTGGGATTCCTCCCAGCATACTTATCATTGGTGTATGTTATAAACCACCTCGTATAAGTGTCGAGTATGAAGCCGAGCTACTCTTGCAGATACAAGCGGCTTCACAGCTGGGTCAAGTTGTTGCTATGGGTGACTTCAATTATCCAGACATTGACTGGGGTAATGGGGTTGCTAAGACAGAAAAAGCTAGTAGGTTTGTAAATATGCTGAATGACAACTTTTTATTCCAGCTCGTTCAAGAACCTACTAGGAATAACTCTCTTTTGGACCTTGTAATAACTAACAATACTGAACTCATCTCTAACATTTGTGTGGGTGAGCATTTAGGGAATAGTGATCATAACATGGTCTCCTTTGAGATTCTGTTGCAGAAGCAATTCTATAAGGGAGTAACTAAAACACTAAATTTCAGACGTGCAAACTTTGACAGTATAAGGGCATCTCTGCAACATATTAAGTGGGAAATGCTTTTCACAGGGTTAAACACAGAACAAAAATGGGAAGTCTTTAAAATGCTGCTTAATAAATATACTTGTCAGTATATTCCACTTGTAAGCAAGGAACGTCGTTGCAAAGCAAAACCTTTTTGGTTCAATAGAAGCGTTGGTGTTGAGGTGGGTAAGAAAAGACGTGCTTTTAAGGCTTTCAAGTTAGCTGGTACAGCCGAAACATTTATAAGGTACAAGGAGGCCAATAAATCATGCAAAGAAGCTATAAGGCAAGCTAAAATTGCTATAGAAAAGGATATTGCAGCAAGCAGTAAAAAAAATCCAAAATTATTTTTTAAATATGTCAATAGTAAAAAAATGAAGCAGGAAGGGGTGGGACCCTTACTATCAGAGGGGGGTCAGCTGGTTGATGAAAACAAAATAAAAGCGCAGATTCTGAACTCGTATTTTTCATCTGTGTACACAAATGAAGAACCAGTAAGTGAAGGTTTCCTTCTTAACACTCCCAATTATAGTAATACAACTAATGATGCATGGTTCACACATGAAGAAATTCAAAAGAGACTTGAACATGTTAAGATTAACAAAGGTCCAGGGCCAGATGGTATTCATCCCAGGGTAAATAGCGAGCTTAGCTCTGTGATTGCCAAACCTCTTTACTTAATTTTTCAGGATTCATTGAGATCTGGCATTGTGCCGAGAGACTGGCGAATTGCTAATGTGGTGCCTCTATTCAAAAAAGGATCCCGTTCTCAGCCTCAAAACTATAGGCCAGTTAGTCTGACGTCAGTATTAGGAAAGCTTTTCGAAGGGTTAATAAAGGATAAGATACTGGACTTCATAGCAAATCATAATACTATGAGTTTGTGCCAGCATGGTTTTATGCGTAATAGATCTTGCCAGACTAACTTAATTTCTTTTTACGAGAATGTAAGTAGAGACCTCGATTCTGGGATGGCAGTGGATGTGATTTACTTAGACTTTGCTAAAGCATTTGATACAGTGCCACACAAAAGGTTACTGGTTAAATTAAGGAATGTTGGCCTGGAACATAGTATTTGTACCTGGATAGAGAACTGGCTAAAAGATAGACTACAAAGAGTGGTGGTAAATGGAACATTTTCTAATTGGACCAGTGTTGTTAGTGGAGTACCGCAGGGCTCTGTACTAGGTCCCTTGCTTTTCAACTTGTTTATTAATGACCTGGAGGTGGGCATTGAAAGTACTGTTTCTATTTTTGCAGATGATACTAAATTGTGCAGAACTATAGGTTCCATGCAGGATGCTGCCACTTTGCAAAGTGATCTGTCTAAACTGGAAAACTGGGCAGCAAACTGGAAAATGAGGTTCAACGTTGATAAATGCAAGGTTATGCACTTTGGCAAAAATAATATAAATGCAAGTTATACACTAAATGGCAGTGTGTTGGGAGTTTCCTTAAATGAAAAGGATCTAGGGGTCTTTGTAGATAACACGTTGTCTAATTCTGGGCAGTGTCATTCTGTGGCTACTAAAGCAAATAAAGTTCTGTCTTGCATAAAAAAGGGCATTAACTCAAGGGATGAAAACATAATTATGCCTCTTTATAGGTCCTTGGTGAGGCCTCATCTGGAGTATGCAGTTCAGTTTTGGACTCCAGTCCTTAAGAGGGATATAAATGAGCTGGAGAGAGTGCAGAGACGTGCAACTAAATTGGTTAGAGGGACGGAAGACTTAAATTATGAGGGTAGACTGTCAAGGTTGGGGTTGTTTTCTCTGGAAAAAAGGCGCTTGCGAGGGGACATGATTACACTTTACAAGTACATTAGAGGACATTATAGACAAATGGCAGGGGACCTTTTTACCCATAAAGTGGATCACCGTACCAGAGGCCACCCCTTTAGACTAGAAGAAAAGAACTTTCATTTGAAGCAACGTAGAGGGTTCTTCACAGTCAGGACAGTGAGGTTGTGGAATGCACTGCCGGGTGATGTTGTGATGGCTGATTCAGTTAATGCCTTTAAGAATGGCTTGGATGATTTTTTGGACAGACATAATATCCAAGGCTATTGTGATACTAAACTCTATAGTTAGTATAGGTATGGGTATAAAGAATTTTAATTAAAAGTAGGGAGGGGTGTGTGTATGGATGATGGGTTTTCATTTGGAGGGGTTGAACTTGATGGACTTTGTCTTTTTTCAACCCAATTTAACTATGTAACTATGTAACTATGTAACTATACTTGGTTCATGATAAAACTGACCATGCTGTGTGTGGGTAATAGAGGCCTTTGATCATAAGCTCCACTGGGCAAGGATGTGAGTGATGTATATTCTTGTCCGTGCTGTATAAATAACTAGTGATAGGAGTATTTTTCCTGTTTCGTAAAACTGCAAAAATGTCACGAAAAAATCGCGAAACTCGAAAACTGACGCCCGCTTCCAATTTTTGATGTGTATCAGAAAAGTCGTTTGCGTCAATTTTGATGCCGGTGTCAAAGTCAATGGGCATCTGAATAGTGATGATGTAGTGTTGATTTTGATGCAAGCAACTTTTCGGACGCACATCCAAAATTTTTTGATGCCAGCGAATTTTTGCGGGACATTTGTGAATTTATTCGCCGGTGGCGAAATGTGGAAATTCGCCGCAAATTCGTAACAGGTAAATTTATTCACCCATCACTATAAATAACATATAATATAAATATTGGTAGCATCAATATGTGGATGGAGTAACTGCTTTAGACAGTCAATGCCCCTTTTTCTAAGCGCTAAAAACAGTGACCACTTGATCTTGACCTTACCCTATATAGACTCAGCCTGTACTTTGTTTATGAGATTATCACTAGTTCTTTAAGCTCCAACAAGCAAACAAGCACTTTTCTCACCATGTTAGTTGACAATTGGTAATATAACTGACATCCCACTGGAGAATTCTCTTGCATTTCATGATGTCTACTTTGGAGAGGCAGGAAGCACTAATGGGTCAGTTTTAGGAAAGACTCATGCTCCCCGTTTATGAAGAGTTACACATAGTGGCCAATTTATCATGGAAATAGTGGGATACTTACTTGGCTTTAAAGCAATGACTATTACTGTACATGTCTCTCGCACAGCAGGTATATTAGTTGGACAGTTTAACTTCATCAAGTAGATATGTAAAACAATTTGCAAAAAGTTTTCTAAGGAGCAGCAACATTCCAAAGTATTCCATCTGCATCTGTAAATAATTGGTGTGAATCTGGGATGTTTAAAGCTTTCATTTGAACCAATGAGTTACCCTGATCATAGATCCATGTGTTCCCGTGTGTACAAATATTTAAAGGACTCTAACTTTAAAATTCATTGCCCAACTTAAAGGTCTAATTTTCTGTTTCTGGGTGCTATTTCTAGTTGTCTTGCTCGTTGCTGATCTTGCCTATCCCAGACCATCTCTAGTTCGCTGTCTGTCTTGATATATGACTGATATTGACTACTCTCTCGGATTCTGTTTGTACTGTGAAATTGGCGTGTTTGACCCGGCCTGTGACACCGACTACTCTCGCTCATCTCCTGATTTTGTATCGCATTCCTGACTGTAACTGACCGGCCTGGCTTTCGACTATGCTTCTTGTTTCCCATTCTACTACTACACATTTGGTTCCCTATGCAATTACAATTAAACCGCACCTGCTATTTTGGCCAGTTAGTTCCTGGGTGCACGTCCAGAGACCTGTTCACAAGGGTTCTCCACCATATATTTATTTATATTATATAATATATATATATATATATTATATATATATATATATATATATATATATATATATATATATATATATATATATATATATATATTTATAATATTTTCTTCCAATAGACAGCACTCCAGTTGTATTAAAACCGTCTTTATTGTTTGTAGGACAGCAGCACAGATGCAACGTTTCGAGCGGCACTCCACTCTTTGTCAACTTTGTACTACTACACGTTTGGTTCCCTAGCCAGCTCAGAACTCTCTCCTTGTTCTGCTCACACTAAGTCCTGGCGGTATCTGAGTAGCAGAGGGCTCCCCCCGAAGCCAAAGGTGGCTGCTAAAAGCAGAAGAGTAAGCCAAGACCAGGGACCTTGGAGTTAGTTCCGAGTTTGGAATACCCTACGTTACAGAGGCCTTAATTGATACAATTTTAATAAATATTGGTAAAACAGGTCAACTGCTAGACATTTTGGGGGCCTAAATAAAAGTTTGCTGTGAGGCCCTGCCACTGATACTGCCTGTTCTTCAGTACCTGCTTTCTTCTAAGCATTTACTTCTAGAAGCCTGATACCCTAAAACTAACTCTTTTACCCTGACAATCATCACCTCAATGTCAGTTAGCTAATTTCTGTCTAACATATTGAAGAACTGTGTCATTTATTTTGCTATTTTTTGAAAATAAAGAACACAAAGACAGGTGTAAACAGAAGAGGCAGAATTTTCACTGCAGGATCCTTTAGCATGAAATGACTTTGAAAGACTTTTACATGCACTGTTGTTATAAGAATAGATCTCTCTGGTTGTTGTTCTTTGGCTTCCATCATAAACATCTGACTGGAGAAACTCTGATGCAGATGGTGAGTCACTTTTAAGGTATTCAGTTATTGTTGAGGCAAACAGTTTATCTGTATGCCTAGAGGATTTTATTTGAATTAAAAATAATGTATTTAATATCTGAGTTAATGTATTCAAATATGTATTATTATTATAATAATAAATAATAATAGATATAATAATTTATTTAAATATAAAATGGAAGGATGTACAGTAGTACTGTATATACAATGCTAATCTGTTAGGACCATGCAGCTAGTCATTATGAGGTGTCTGTCCTTACAAAACATATGAAAATAGCTGTTAGGGTTTGGCATGTTTTTGACAAGATATGTAGAGAGCTGAGAAGGACACTGTGTGATTGACAGCAATGACAAATGTTATGGTGGATGGAGATCCTTAAAAAGATTTCTTAGCAAAATGTGCATATCAGGAAGGCTTAGGGGGCTTAGGAAGGTACATAACTGATTGGTGAAAGTATTGGTGCATGGCTGTGTTCCTAGATCATGAGTTACAATTTTGACAGGCAGAATGGCAATAGAGTTGCTGGGACTGGCAGTGACATGGTGAATTCACTAGAAAAGTCTTTAAAAAGTTAGCAGAAGTAATTTAAAAATATACCGACCAGCCAGTAACAGTAATATAGGGGGCTGAATTTAATCAATTTTGGGGAAACTATGATACAATATTGTACAGACACAAGGGGGGGATTAATAGGCAGCTGAATGATGTTGATTTTTATAATGCACAGTTTGTCAAAGAATGACCTGTTTCATTTATAATTTAACAGAAAATCATTGTTATATGTTGCACTGGTAAACTTATAGGCCATCATGAGAATCAGCTACCATTATATATGTGGTTTGAATCCTTGTAGCCTTTTTCCTTTAGGAGCTGCTCAGCAAGATAAAACCCTAGGGCACTACTACCTTGCTGGTACCACACCATTAACTTTAAAATACTTCACTTGTAGAATTAGATGCTGTCATTTTGTAAGAAGTTTTAAAATAAAAATGCTGCAAGACACAGAGCTTTTTATTACAACTAAACGTATTTTCATGAGCTTGCAATGTAGGTATTTTACCTTGTGGCTGTTTGTAACACAGAAAGACTTGTTGACTGTTAAATGTGTACTGCAGTCTACTTAGTTGTTTGATAAACTATCTTTTTCTTGCTAAGATCTCGATTGCATTGGTTTCTTTGAAGAATTGATTTGTTCACTTCAGCTTGTCCCAGAAATAGTTTTTTTTCATAAGCAGGTGCCTAAAGCAATTTAAGAAGTTGTCTTCCATTGTGCTCCTGTTTGTAAAGTTTAAAGGCCAGCCAGGCACCCTAGGCAACATGGGCAGTTGCAGTGCCCAATAGGCATGTGCATGCATGAAAAGGATGCTCTTGCACTTGTGCCAAATTGATTTGCATTGCGCCCTAGGCACGTTCCTCTGTCCTCCCCTAGTTCCGGCCCTGGTTCAATCTGATCACAACAATAACAGTTTTGTTGTTGACTCAACAGAAATCCCTTTAATCTAGACATCATGCAAATACAGAAGTTTGCTAAGAATGCAAATCTCTAATGGGATCTCAATAAAATGTAAATTAAAAGTGTATAACAGTAATGGTTGTACTTACCAGTCATTGTAATTGTGATTGCTAAAATCATCAATCAGTCTTGGGTTTGGATAACGGAAATGTGCAAGGAATATTTGAATTTTAAGCTATTATGCCGAAACCAACAAGTTTTTTTTTTTTTTTTAACTTTTACATATTATTTGATGTACAATATCACAACTTTTTGGCAAATTCTACATTATATTGGCGTTATAGAGGTGTATCACTAATAAAATTAAACCATATATTCTAGTATGGATTTTATATATTATTAAAGATGTCCAACATTTATGCCATATACACACACACACACACAATCGTCAATTTGTACATCCCATGTTCTAAGTTTTCTGACATTTTACACTTTTTTTGAAGTACCACCAATTGAAATGCATTTCAGTGCTGTGTCTAAAAAAGCCTATTTGTCATACATGCATATATTACTGTAGCTGTTTCTGTAAGTAGCATATTGCAATTACTTGCCCTATGTCTCCTTGTGTACAAGTTATTGCTACACTATTTGTTTTTAAATATGCACCGATTCCAGGATTTCATTCAGGATTCTGCCTTTTCAGCAGGATTTGGACTAAACCAAGTGCCTGGCCAAACCGAATCAGAATCCAAAATATTACGTGACTTTTTGTCATACTAACAAGGAAGTAAGAATTTTTTTTATCTGTGCACTTTTTAACTGTGAAAATTAGGGTTCAGATTCAATTCGATATTTGAATGAATCATTCACAAAGGATTCAGGGTTCAGCCAAATCCTAAAATAGTGGATACTGTGCATCCCTCAACCATCAAAGCATAAACCAGTCATAGTCAAACTGAACCATTAGGTATTGAATGCACATGTTGAATGCACAGAGTTCATTTAGAATCAGGGCCCACCCTCAAACATATTACAGCTCATGGTATAGGCCACTCATCTCACTACCATTTGTCATATCAATTGCCTATCAATTATCAATGAGCAAACCAACTATTTTGTTGCAGGACCCTATTTAAGCAGACAAATGACAACTCATTATTCAGCAGGATGCAATATTTCACTTAATCTACTACTTAAAAAACAATTGAATACACACTGCTTGTTTAGGCCTCTTATGGACAATGTTCCCATTTTTTTAATCCAACATGTCTCCATCTGCAACAGCAAGATGGTACCTATCACCACTCCTACCTGGCATTGGAACATGATCAATCCCAATGAATTTAAATGTTGGGAGTCTGTGTCCCATCTGCAAAATATGTACTTTGACTGGTATATAGTGATGAGAAAAACATTTTTCAAGGTTTTGGACCCCCAATGCGTTAAAAAAAATGTCGCCTATAGACCAATGTATTTTTTGCCATTTTGCACATTTTCGGCAAAGTGAAATGGGTTAGATTCGTCTCTGATATACTGATCACAATACATGCCTCTAAAATCTCATAGAAATGAATAGAGAGTGGTGGAATTTTACTGTGATGAGCTCCGATTTCTTCCACTAAGAGTCACATCTGTCTAACCAATGGATGACAGCCCAGATGAGCAAATCATTATGTAAATAACAAAAGAATAAGTTTACATGATATGAAAAAATTTTTTCTGACCTGTGTGAGGATTCTCTTGCTTCCAAAACAGCAAAACAGTTTTATAAAATTATACTTTTCAATATTATTACATTTAAAAAAATCAACATTTCATTTACGAAAAGCTGTTTTTCTTTGGAAAAAAAATATTTAAAAATTCATTTGAACAAGTGTGAGAGCATAAACTGCAATTTTGATATTAAACTGATGAAGCATCTGGTAAATGCATCTTTTTTGGCTTGTTATACTGTAAAATGGAAATCACAAAAATGGAAAAGCACACATCCATATCCCATGCACTTACCAGATGCTTGAAGTTTGGGTGCAAAACTTCACAAGAAAACTATTTCAAAGCTGATTTTCTATACAAAGCTGTGCTCAAAATTATGTTTTTGCATAATTATCAATTTGCGAACCCTAATAAAGGAGTCTCATTTGCAAACTAACAATGCATTGGTTTAGGGAGTGGATGCATATTTTACTCTTGTTTCAACTAGACTCTGATTGGGATGTGTGCATATGAGGACCCTTGTTTGACTAGAAAACTGTACTGGAAAAAAATGGAAATCTGCAAAAAGAGGAAAACTCTGGGGGTAGATTTACTAAAGGGTGTAGTGACTAACGCTGGCGACAATTCACCAATCTACTAGCAGGCATAACTTCATTAGCAAAAGAGACAGGTGCTAGCGGTCATTCGCACTCTATCGCCAGGCGAATTTTAGCTCTTGTGTTACTTTGCAAATTCACTAAGATGCAGATTTTACTGAACGTTACCTCTTTCGCCAGCTCAGACCAGGCACCAAGTGCATTGGAGTGCATAGATCTTCTTCAATCTTCTGTTACTTACATCATATATTTTTAGTCAAAAAAATGCTGGCGTCTTTTCCTTTTTTCAGAACGATAGCCTGCAACATATGTCGATTCAACTTTATAATTTATTGCCGTATGCAAATTAGCCTGAGCGAAGACCTCTAACGAAATTTTGCTAGGCATAATTAAAGGCTAGCACATCTTCACTTTGATTGCCGAATGAACGCTAGCAAAAATTCGGCAACATTCATTCGGCGCCCTGGACGCAACATTGTATTCTTTTAGTAAATTAGCATCGTCTGAGCAAATTTTCGCCTGGCGAAGTGTAGTACTGGGTACAAAGCCGTCACTGGTGAATTTTTGAAGGTTATTAAATTTCCCCCTATGATCTGGCAATTCCCCCCCCCCAAAAAAAAATTATCAAATAAAGTAAATGTCCCAGGAATAGTAAATACAAACATTATATGCCACAATGGAATATAGTGCAACAACTTATGGTATTTTATAAGAGCTGAATCTCAAAAGGTCATAGAACTCATCTAAAATATCAGTGATCTTTGTAGGAAACAAAATTAATATATTATAATGAGGAACATGGAAATGGGCATTTTTCAAAAACCTTGGCTATTACCTAGTGTTGCCATTTATATTAAATGTTACTTTTAATCAACCTAGCTATTATTCAATGTGCAATGCCCCATTGCATTCACTGATGGGTACTCTTTCATATTTATTGCTCTGTAAAGTTATTATACATGTTCAATATCTTTTAGCTTCTGATAAAATTGACCCTAGTGTGTGGGAATGTGATTGTGAACTTATTATGTAACCTCCTCTACAAAAGGACATATTTCAGTGGTACACAGTATAGAGCTCCATTTCATATTGGCACAAAAAAATATAAACATAAGGGGGCCTATATGTTGTGTAAAACAAAATTTGCTGATAAAATTTGGTGTAAAAAGTTGTGCAAAATAAATGGCAAATTTCTCAAGGTGTGTTTTAATTCATGCCATGCCAATGCCAGATTTTACGCCATTATTTTACACAGCTTCAGACCTTTGTAAGTAAAGGTGGCCATCCATGGTCAGATTAAAGCTGCCTGTGTGTGGGGGCTTCCGAAAGGTTCCCTGATCAATATCAGGCCAAAAATCGGCCAGATATTGATCTTGCAGGTTTGATTTTTCCTGCGATCAAGGACCGCATTGGCTTGGTATAATCTGATTGTTTAGCCCTAGGGCACAACGTTTGGATTAACTCGAACGACAAACGATCGTGTATGATCACCTTTAGTTACAGTGGAAGTTGCTTAGGAGAAGGAAAGCTACGGAGGCATTTTATTGCCAATAGATTAGCTGCAATAGTGCAAGCTAGAATGCTATATTTATTCTGTAGAATGTTTTACCATACCTGAGTAAACAGCTCTAGAAACTCTCTGCTTGTTTAGAATAGGAGCTGCAGTATTAATGTGGTGTGACATCACCTGGCTGAGTCTCTCCCTGCTCTGGGCTCAGATTACAGTAGAGAAGGGAGGGGTGGGGGAGAGGAGCAAACTGAGCATGCTCTTGCCCAGGGCAATGCAGTTTAAGCTGAAGGCAGGAAGTCTGATACAGAAGCCCATGTGTACACAATAGAAGGAAAGACATGCTGTGTTTCTTTTGACAGGGGACTCAGAGCAACATTACTTTGGGGGTTTACTGGTGTATTTAGATGGACCTTTCTGATAAGGCTTACTTAGTTTTAACCTTTCCTTCTCCTTTAAAGAAAAAACACATTAAAAAAATGATGTCGTTTTTACATAATTGTTTACACGGCCTGTATGTGCCGAACTATTCTGCTATTTTTTTACACCACATAAAAAATCTGCCCCATGGGCACAAATAATGATAATTATGCTCCTTGATGCTTATTGTTTTAGTTATTCTCAGTACTGTGCATTTCATCCAAACCTTACTACATACTCTTGTTTGTTGCTATATTGTAGCTGGAGAACAAAAGTAGATTTATTAATTCACAGAGAGGTCTTTGGGCTGGATATAATGTATGATGATCTTGATACATTAGGATATGCACACTGAAAATAAAAGCATGGTTTCTTGGCACAGCCAGACCTTTATTTTTAAAAAGGGTATTGCCTGTTACTGATGCAGATAAGTCTGCAAAACAGCAGGAGAAAGTATGGTTTTGTAACGGCAACACACAACAGGGAACTGTATTAATCTGTTATACACACTTTAACTCATAGTGTGCTTTTATGGAAACAAACAACAAAACACATCAGATAACAACATCGATTATGGGCCTGATGCAGTTCAATGTTTGGGTTCAGATTTGGTTTGGTATGCCAAAGGAGCACTGGGGACGCTTACCGTATATACTCGTGTATAAGCCGAGGTACCTAATTTTACCTACAAAAACTGGGAAAACTTATTGACTCGCGTATAAGCCTAGACACAACTACAGCCCTGTCTCCCAGCAGCGCACATTCTGCCAAAGCGACCCCCCCCAGCGATCAACCGGACTTCTTTGCAAAGCTGATGGTGACAGAGAATTGCCAAACGGATTACTGTGTGCATTGTCCCACTACCATGTGCAGAGGGTGCTGTTTGATATTGCCATCGCTGTTAATCTTTTGTATAACCAACAGATGGCGCTGTGTGATATTGCAGTCACTGTTAATCTTTCATATAACCAACAGAGGGCGCTGTGTGATATTGCAGTCCTGGTTATTCTTTTATACAACCAACAGATGGCACTGTGTGATATTGCAGTCCCTGTTATTCTTTCATACAACCAACAGATGGTGCTGTGTGATATTGCAGTCTCTGTTATTCTTTCATACAACCAACAGATGGTGCTGTGTGATATTGCAGTCAGTTAATCTTTCATATAACCAACAGAGGGCGCTGTGTGATATTGCAGTCCCGGTTATTCTTTTATACAACCAACAGATGGCACTGTGTGATATTGCAGTCCCTGTTATTCTTTCATACAACCAACAGATGGTGCTGTGTGATATTGCAGTCTCTGTTATTCTTTCATACAACCAACAGATGGCGCTGTGTGATATTGCAGTCACTGTTAATCTTTCATATAACCAACAGAGGGCGCTGTGTGATATTGCAGTCCCGGTTATTCTTTTATGCAACCAACAGATGGCACTGTGTGATATTGCAGTCCCTGTTATTCTTTCATACAACCAACAGATGGTGCTGTGTGATATTGCAGTCTCTGTTATTCTTTCATACAACCAACAGATGGCACTGTGTGATATTGCAGTCACTGTTAATCTTTCATATAACCAACAGAGGGCGCACTGTTATTCTTTCATATAACCAACAGAGGGCATTGTGGGATATTGCAGTCTCTCCCCAAGTGAACTGTTGGTATAGGAATGATTAAAAGTGACTGCAATCTCAGCTATTCGGGTCGGGTACCGAGGTAGACTTTTTCAGCACATTTTGGATGCTGAAAAACTCAGCTTATACGCGGGTATATACGGTACTCCTGCACAAATCATCCCCAGTGCTCTGACATATGCGCGAAGGATCGGTGCAAGCGGGGGTGCCAGCACTAGTACTTAGTGGTTTACCCCTAAATCCCTAAATATTGGCCATCTTTCCTATACAGTATTTGTGAATAGCAGTGAAATGAGCATCACAAACAAAGATTTGCAAATGAGGTGTTTGCGTGACTATGTTTTCTTAAAAATTAACATTAACGTATATTTAACTCGAACACAGAAAGTGCATAGAAATATTCACCGGTTGCGATTATGCCATATTAAAAAACCTCTTAGGACAATTGCAATGTAAATAACAATTCACATTATGTTTGCATTTTAAATACACCAATCTTGCCCATTGTTATAAATATAAACTGCAGTACTAATATGTTCACTCTGCAAATCATTCTGCAAAGTTTAAGAATGAGCCCCAACTTGTCTTTCCAACATGACATTTTTGGTTCAGCTTTTCAGTTAAAATAAATTATCATTGAAATGTCATCCATGTGACACTGATGTAATAGTTTTCTTTTTTAAATTTAATTTGATATAAGCAAACAGAAAAACAGTACTGGCTTGCTTATTGTGCCAGGAATAAAAGAAACAATACATTACATTGCAACATATCAATAAGGAAATGTCACCCATGTGACATCTGTTTTCTTTTTGTATTCCCTTTTTAGATTTTTTGCTATTTCATATTTTTTGTTTTTACAGTGCTACTGTGCTACTTCTATTCTCCCAGGTTATTGGTACATCTGTAATGTTGGACAAATATTTGTCCTTTAAAAAAAAGGACCATGAATTGAACGAACGAACCCGTTCTACTTTCAAGACTTTTTTGGTATACACATAGTTAATAATGCTTTCAGTTACATATTATATTATCAAATGCAATCTATTTCTGTTTTAGTATCCATTTAGTGTGTATATTAGATATTGAACATGTGTCTGAAGATCGAAATTAATTTCGATTGACAACATGCAATAACATATATTTTTCATTTGTTCTGTATAATTGAAACAGGAAAGGAACCAAATACATTTCATATACCAAATAGGTGTGAAACTGTATAAAATAAAATGCTAAATGGCTGTGTTCATATTCCGTATACTGTATTTTTAAAAAACCATGCTTTGCAGTTCAACTTTTTTTTTTAAAATAATGATGAACCAAAATAAAATATGGGGGAAAGTAGGGTTTGTTCACTGCAGCTTCTTGATTGTTAGAATGTTCTCTTATCTGCCAATAAACACAAGGCCAGCAAATGGAAAACAAAGAAAACAAGGTATTAAATTGCATAGGCAAACCCGCAAATGTAAAATATTTTTTTCTGGCATAATGGTAGATTATAATAAATATAAAATAGATTTTGCTCTCACAATATGTCAGGTTTAAAGGAGTGGTTCGCCTTTAACTTAACTTTTAGTATGTTATAAAATTCCAATTCTAAGCAACCTTTCAATTGGTCTTCATTATTTATGTTTTATGGTTTTTGAATTATTTGCCATCTTCTTCTGACTCTTTCCAGCTTTGAGATAGGGGTCACTGACCCTATCTAAAAAACAAATGCTCTGTAAGGCTACATATTTAATGTATAGCATCACAGCTCACACTTATAAATTGTATGTGCATGTTAAGAACTCATGCTACACCCATTTTCATGGAGATTGCTATAAGTTCCAACGGATATCATTCTTGACTACAAATCCTAATCCTGTATAAAAGAAAAAAGAATTA
Organism: Xenopus petersii; assembly: GCA_038501925.1. Lineage (NCBI taxonomy): Eukaryota > Metazoa > Chordata > Amphibia > Anura > Pipidae > Xenopus > Xenopus petersii. The sequence continues at coordinate 109,455,636 of CM076673.1, read as the reverse complement.
CAAAAAGAAATAGAATTACCATGGCAACTATATATAGAGTACAAATAGGTAATTCTATTTGTGTACAAATATAGTCCACATGTGTGGTGCACAGTGAAAATTCAGTTCATGCCAAGGAGCTGTCCCATGTAGTATAGCTAGATATCCCAGAAACAGACGCACTCATGAACTTCATAATGCGTTGAACAAGAAAGTGATATTTATTGTCAATGTTTTGGTCCCAGTTGGGACTTTTCTCAAGTATATATGGTCATATATGGTATATGACATATAGTATTATGTCTTGAGAATCAATGAGTCAACTGCATTGGAGTCTATGGGCGTCTTTTTCGCTGTATAACCTGGTGAAAAATTTAGCTCATCACTTTTAATACTATTTGTGTATTACTTTCTAAATTCTCCTTAACATAGACCTTTTTTTCATATTCCTTTTAAATTATTTCTTTTTAAACAGATTTTTATCAAATTACACTTTGAGCCATGTCATCATAACATTTTGATTCCATATCCTAATTCATTCATCCAGGTCATGGTATATCTAGTATAGGTAAATCAAAACAACTGGACTTGCTGAGTAATCATTGAAGACATTGGACTACTCATTCTACGCATTCTACTCATTCCGAGCAGATTCTTCAGTTCAACTGACTGGTGTGGGGAGTTCTTGGCATATAAACTCTTCCACTAATCCAATCACAATGGCACATTGTAACTCTTCAAAGAGGTGACATCTGAAATTTACTCACATTAAGGGGCAGGTTTATCAAAGTTTGAAGTGAAAAAATTCGAATTTCGAAGTAATTTTTGGTTACTTTGACCATCGAAAAGTCCAACTTTGATTCAAATTTGAAAAAATGTTGAAATTCGAAGATCGTAGTACTGTATCTTTAAAAGTTCGACTTCGACCATTTGCCACCTAAAAGCTGCCGAAGTGCTCTTTTAGCCTATGGGGGACCTCCTAGAACCTGTATGGAGACAATTGGGGGAGTTTGGGATATCGAAGGTCGAAGTTAAAAAAACTTCGATCAAAGTACAATCGAAATACGATGGTACGATTCAAAGTACGTAGAATTCGGCCCACTTCGACCCCAAAAAACTTAAACCTCCATTCGATCTTTTTGAATTCAAAGGTCAAAGTTTTTTTAACTTGGAACTTTGACTTTTGATAAATCTTCCCCTAAGAGTAAGGAGAGACAAATAAGCAAATTCACAACCTTTCTGTCACAAAGCAACAGTTGGAAAAGGACAGAAGAACTAACCTGGAGGCGGAAAGATGAGACACCAAAGAACACCCAAGACACGTGTTAGGAACTAATTCAGATGAAAAAGGATGTGCTAGCCAAGTGGTTAAACTATGCGGTGACACCACAACACGTCCCAGTAATTGAACTCATCACAGCCACAGAATCTGCCATCAATAATAATCACATAAAAAAGGAAGAAGCGGAACAACTCCGGCTAAAAGTGTCATCTGCCTCATCAAGTGCCAGATGAGTTGTGAAATGTCTTCAATGATTGAACAAGATAACTGAAACATATATCTTTTTTGAACAATATTTTTTTGGGATATTCTGTGCCTCTAATTTGGTTATTTTTGGAAAAATCTCTTTAGAATTATCCATCATATTAATCTTTTGATAGGAAATACCTCTGGCCATGACTTTTGCAGAGCATACACATTCCTTATAATCAGTCTCACTAGGAAAAAAATTAAAAATATGAAAGGTTTAGTACAAAAGAAATCACCAGTATCATACAATGCACCAAAAACACATGACATTCTTCGCTGTGTGGGTTAAACACAAAGCAGCAATTGTGATGCCACTGTTCAACTCTTAAAGGTTAAGTAAACCTTTAACTTTTGTCATTTACATTCATTATTTATTTTCTTTTTATTCCAAGATATTAAGGGATACATGTGCTGTTAATATGAATATATTTTGTTCCAACAGTGCCACCTGCTGGTCAGTTTCTGACCAGTCTGACCACCAAGTAGTCAAGGAAGTTGTCAGGAGAAAGAAAGAGGCTGCTCTTTTGCTTAGGAAATATTTGAGAAAGATCTCCAATTGTTTTTCTAAGCAGAAAGGATCCATCTCAAATACCTCTTGAGAGATAATATAACGCAAAAAGGGAATTTTTGGCACCTTGAACAAACACTTTTCCAGCTTGGCGAAAAGGGAGTTTTCTCTCAGATGAGAGAGTACTTCTTACACCTCGGTTCGGTGACTTTCCAAGTCTTTGGAGAAGATTAAAATGTTGTCCATGACTATGGATTGCCCCAAACAATCCCTGAAGATGTCGTTCACAAATTCTTGGAAGACGGCGAGGACATTGCTGAGGCTGAAGAGCATTACCAGGTTGTCACGTTCGGCACCCTATATCCAGAACCCAAGCTAAGCTCCCTGGTCTCGGCTCTCACTTCTGCCTTTAACCGCTGCTTTTCACCTCTGGAGGAGCCCTCGGCTAATTGGATGCCGCCATGTCTTAACAGAGAGAGGAGCAAAGCTAACGGTTCTGGACTAGCAAAGGGGCACGATCGTCTCACCAGGATACTGAAGGAAGAACACCACCAGAAACAGGCAGGCCGGGCCAGCACAAGCAGATAGAATAGTCAGACAGGCCAGAATCAGGATAGAGATCGTAGAATAGTCGGAGGACAGGCAAAGGTTTCAGGATTGAAGAGATTAACGTAGTTTCAGACAGGCAAGGTCAGGATTGGAGAGGTCAGAGTAGTAAGCAGGCAGGCAAGGGTCAAACACAGTAGATCAAACAGGAATCACCAGCAATAAACACCCAGGAACAAGCTAATTGAACCTAACAACAGGCAATAAGCTGAATACTGAATTCCCCTTTCAACCGTTTAAATTTGGCGCCATTTTGCGCTGACGTCACACGCCAGCATCACTGCGCCTTTAAGAAACAGACATGCGCGTCGCGCACCTTAGAGGAAGCCGGCACCAGGAAGTAAGAAGGAGCTGCGCAGCGGGCGTTCACACCGAAGGAGTAGCAGTGGACCCCGCTGCCCACTAGACCACCAGGGTAAGTCCTGACACAGGTATTCATAATGCCCATCTCTGGTGTTGAATGCCATCATGCATTCATCCCCCTCTTGGATGCGGAGTAGGTTGTAAGCTCCTCTAAGATCCAAATTAGTGAAGATCTTTGCCCCTCTGAGTCTGTCGAAGATCTCAAAGATGAGAGGCAGAGGCTACCAGTTTTTAGTGGTGATCTTGTAATCGATAGAGGGGCGCAATCCGCCATCCTTCTTCTCCACAAAGAAGAATCCCACCCCAGCAGGAGAAGATGAGAGTCTAATGAATCTTTGCTGGAGGTTATCTCAAATTTTTTCCTTCATTGCGAAAGTCTCAGTAGGTACTCGATTGGTACGACCTCTGGGGGGCATGGTACCAGGTAGGAGTTCGATGGGACAATCGTTGGAGCAATGAAGAGGGAGAATTTCTGCAGACTTCTTGCAAAAGACATTTAAAAGTCCTTGTAAACTGTGGGCAAAGCCTGAAGATCCGCTGCAGCGAGGAACACATGACAAACGGATTTGGCAGGCAAACAGTTGCGTAGACAGAAAGGACTCCAACAAGATATCAGATTGGTTGACCAGTTAATAGAAGGGTTATGCAAGCGGAGCCAGGGTAATCCAAACATGACAGGAGCCAGAGGTCAGTTAATGATGAGAAACGAGAACTTCTCTTTGTGTAGTGATTCGACAGTCAGAGGGAGTTCTCATGTTGTTTCAGAAATTATTTCAGATGTTAAGGGTCTGTCATCAAACCCTCAGGGGAATCGATAGAGGGAACAAGGGAATCTCCAGAGACTTGACGAAAGCGGCATCCATGAAATTCCTGCTGCCCCAGAATCAAGAAAAGCAGTTTCAGAGGGTAGCCTAATCTCTAATGGCAAACGGAATTGATGATAGTTCTTAGCACCCAGGTAAAATTCCTCAGTTCTACCCAAGCATTTCGCCGGCGGCAAATTTTTGGTGAAACGAAACGGGTCAAATTCGCCCATCCCTAGTCTCCAGAGTTTCTCTTGTTTGGAGAGGTGCATCCAACCAATCTGCATAGGTTCCTCGGGGTAACTGACAAAAGGAGGAGAAACAAGAGCAGTAAGGAGAAGTCTCTAGAAGCATGGTGCCAGGACAGGCAGGTATCTTCTATTATGATCCTCATTGGATTGGTGCTCCTGGAGTCTACCTTGATGGTGAAGGCAATCAGGTCTTCCAATTGCTCAGGGAGATCCCTGAAAACTAGATCATCTTTGAGTCTGCTTGATAACCCTTATACAAGATGGCTGTACAAGCCTTGTTGTTCCAGTTGGTTTCGGCCATCAAAGTTCTAAAGTCAATATCGTACTCACTGGCACTGTGATTTCCCCGCTGGCTCTGTAGGAGGCAGGATGAGCTACATGAAAAAGTCCAAGTTTGCGGTAACCAGGAAGGGATCAGAAGTAAACGTAGTCAATTCCAGGCAAAAGTTCAATAGGCAGGCAGAAAAGGAGCAAAATCAAAGGTTCAGGCAGGGTCAAAAAGTCCAGGAATCAGGATACAAGAAATTTAGGAACACCCAGGTATGCAACAAACAAATCCTATAATTGGGCATTGAACATGTGACCTCGGCGTCCTCCTATTTCAAATTTTCATGCCAAGTCATCCTGATGTCATCGCATAAGGCATGGGCGACACCATCTTGGATGCGCCACAGCCAGAGATGGGAGTGCCATCGCTCCTGACACCTGTTATGCTCAAGACCTGGGGTTTTCCGGATAATAATCTTTCTGTAATTTGGATCTTCATACCTTCTTCTAGAAAATTATATAACCATTAAGGGAGTTATAACTAAACAAAAAAAAACTAGATTTTTTTGTGATTTATTAAAACCCAATGTTGTTAAATTCCAAATAAGAAAGTACTCCAATCTCAAACCAGCCGAGGACATGTAGACGTCAATGGCAGATGCCCCTTTTGCAACTGGAAGATATCATGATCTCTGCTGGGTTTCGTACATTAATCCGATTAATTTGTGGTTTTCAGGATAATCCAAAAAAAAAAAATCAAATCCAAAAAAAATTGGATTTGTACACGATTTTATCAAGTCTTTTCCGAGCACCAGATTTTTTTGAGTTGGTTTACTGATAAATATGGAAAAATTAGTACGGGAGTGGTTGTAAGAAAATAGTGAGAGATTTTTGGATTTTGGTAAATAACCCCCTAAATAAACCAAATAAGATGGTTTTTGCATCTAATAAGAATGCTCAAAAACACGGTAATGTTTTATTACAGAGAAAAAGGAAAAAAAATTAAAATGTGGATTATTTGGATAAAATGGAGTCTATGGGAGATGCCTTTTCGTAATTCTGAGCTTTCTGGATAATAGGTATCTCACATACCTGTACAGTGCACTGAGCAAAATTCAGACACAAACCAACATTTTTAGTGTCTGTTTTAGCAAATCACAGGCAATTTGCAACAATGTTAATGTACTGCAAGTGAGATCACCTTATTTATATCCAGCAACCTTTAATTGTACATGGAGACATCTAATACATTTTTTCTAGTACTGAGCACAATGTCTCCCCTTTGAGGTTCCGCTGCAGTGTTAATATTTGCTAGACAAATTGAATAGTAATCTCCCTGTATAAGATAACATCCCCCTGTATAAGCCAGCATCTATATTTATCTTTAATTAACTTGGGTAACAAAATTTGCAAAGTAGGGGAGAAGTGTCTGCAATGTTTACATCTCTCTTAAATAAAATAGATGATTTGCTAATATGTATCTCACCTACTCTATTTCAATCAAATGTCTTAACACGAGTAACCTTGAATTTTTTTATTCTCAAAAGTATATATTGATTTCAGATTTCATTTCATACTTAAAATCTCACCACTTTAAATGACAACCTTCACATAGAATGAATGCATAATTCACAGGGTGTGAAGTATGCTTAGTTAACCTTCTTATCTAAGCAGAATTTCATGAATGATCTATCAACATTATTTAAATTAAGAAACATGGATTCTCATTTTTTCTAAACCTGTGGAGCTAAAGGTCATTGTGGCATAAACTGGCTGCTTAACCTTGATTTGCACATTTACTTTATACAACTAAAATTAAAGATACATATACACAGGTTTAAGTAATAAAGAAATCATGTCAGTACACTCCATTCAGATAAGAACATGTCAGTGTAACATAGTAACATAGTAAGTAAGGTTGAAAAAAGACACATGTCCATCGAGTTCAACCTTTCACTTTATACAAACATAAAAAACTTAAAATGGTGAATATAATAAGAGGAGAACTGGAGGAATAACAAGAGAAAAGGATTATGAAGTCAAAAAAACTGCTGATACTTGGTAACATGACCTTCTTGTTGGTAAGAGTGTGAGAAAAAAGGGCTAGACATGCAATTATACTGTGAATGATATATATATATATATATATATATATATATATATATATATATATATATATATATATATATATATATATATATGTTCTACTTACAGTATGTGTAATGGTAATGTCACAAGGTAGAGCCCTGCATTAGGTACTCACAAAGTGGTTGGATATTGGGCAAACATTTCTGATTGCCTGTGTGGGTAATCCAAAGGTAACCTGTCTGGGTACCTAGCTAAATTGCAAGACTGGTCCCTCCCCCCGCTTCCCCCGAGTGTATGGTAATATTTCTCAATCTACCTATCGCAATAGACTCTAGTATGATGTCACTTCCTGTTCACAATGACGACACATCCAGATTCATGGGTGCAGGGTTGGGAGGTAAGTGAACTATTTGAAGGCAGGCAGGGGGTCTAAGTAGGGAAGCATAATGGGTTGAGTTGCAGATTAGCAGGTCCGGGTCTGGGAATGGGACTGCCTAACTAAACCCGCCCAGGGCTCAATAACACAGCATTTTTCCAAAATCTGCCTCATGTGCTCATTGACACAAAATATCTGAAATGTTCTCATTATGATAATAAAAGTGTTGTGTATGTATGTGTGTGAGACATCCAACAGTCTGGATGGCTGTAAGTGGGTTACTGTGTGTCTTGCATGCTAGTGGGGCTAAATGTGCTACTATGAATTCATGATAGTGCTGTGGTGTTTTTATGTGTACTAGAGTCCTGCACGGGACCCGTACCCACAACCTGCAATCCGCAACCTGGACCCGCAACCCGCATTCTTACCCGCTACCCGACCCTACCCGCAAGTACCTTATCCGCAACCCGGACCCACTGACCATCAAGAATCAGGGAGCGCTGTCATTGTAAATCGGAAGTGCCATCATAGGAAGTAGACGTGATCAGAAAAAAGAAGTGAATATCAATATTGAGAAGACCCGCGGCCCGACCCACAAACCTGCAGAACCACCGACCCGCGTCTTTATCTGCACCCGGAACTTCTACCCACAACCCACAGAGTACCGCAGGTTTTTGCAGGTAACCCACGGGTACCCGACTGGCTGCAGGACTCTAGTGTGTACTAATAGAGGTGTGAATGTCTGGAGTTGTATCTGTTGATGCTAGTGAAGCACTATATCACTCAGCTTCTAAATACAGATGCAGCCACTTTGGTTTGTCTGTTTGACACAGAATAACTAAACACAGATATCCCATTTATCTCATTTAACACAGAAAACTGCGTCACAACATCCCATCTAATTAAAGCATTCACCATTGTGAACAATGGATCTTTGGTATGCTAATGAAAAGGTTAAATGCATTAAATGAGTTAAGATGACTTAAGATAACACAGTTTCTTCAATTACCCCTGAGTCATGACGCATTTAACTCACAAATCCAAGTGGCTTCATCTGTACATTTGGAGTATTATGTATATTTATGGATGTGGGGGAGAATTTGTGAGTATGCAAGCATTTATTTTGGAGTGTGGTAGGAATGTAAAATTTGGAAGTACTGTATACAGGTGGCACAGGCACATCTATTGTCTATAAAATTGCACATTTAAATGTATTAGCTTTTAAGTCCTTAATATGGCACTGACATACTAACTATGGACCTATTTGTTAGATTACTTGATTTAAAATTGGGAATGTGCAAATCTACATGTTCAGGTCAGATAATAGCTGGATATGATGGCACCGAGGGAGATCACCAGAGCCCACACCTGCACAGATATTCACACAGACTGAAAATTTGCCTAGGTGGATAGATGTGAAAAAATGTGAAACTGTAATTTTATAAATTTACATTCCTTAAATGCCCCATTTGCCACACCCACTGTAGCTCCATTTCTGTAGGAAGAACAGAGGGTAGATGGAGCTCACTCGTTGACTGCCTTTGTCCAACTTCAAATAACGGATGCTGAAATGCTTTATAGCAGGACAGGATGGTGGCTATCCAATCTGAAATCCTTACCTGGTTCTCTGATTGCAATAGGTTGGCCAGCACTGCTATCATATAAAAAAAAAGACTGAATAGAACTGTAACTTAATCTATCTTATGACTAGAGGCAGGTTTGTGGAAAGAGGGGTTTAGCTACTGTAAATAATTTCTAACACCTGGCTTAATCCTTCACTAAGTAAAATCACAATGTCCCAGTTGTGTCAGCATTTTATATTACATTGAGAATGAGTCCGTTTTCAGATCATTAACGAAGGCAGCCTTTAAGAATCTCCCTGTTTGAACATATGAAGTAAATCAAAAGGATTCACTGATTGCCTCACCTGTGCTTGATGCAGTCATGTTTAAATGATCAACTGCCTTGGGATAAGTGGAATGTGCTTGCCTCAGCTTGGGAAATAGTGATATGGAAAATAATTTATTCATAGTATACAGATACTGATAATCCCAACGGATTTTATTTAGAAGGAAAATGTATTTATATTTAAACTTCTCGTAGGTGTAGATAATTTATTTGAAATACAAATGCAAATTGAACCCCTGGAACTGTGCAATCCAAAAAATGCATTGTAGGTTACATATACAGTACATGCTAAATTGCATTCAAAATTCCACTTTGCACATTGCACTTGTGTTCGTAACTGAGCTCTATAATCTTGCTTTATTTCAAGAGCTGTAATGATATGAGGTTAGTGAACTGTACTGAAGCATATACAAAGGTTCAAGGGGCATTTTATAGGCATTCAAATGTATTGGTTGTTTGTGCAATTAGGCAGATATACATTAATTGGTTAACTACTACAAAAAAATAGTCATTAGATTTTAAAAAAACCTGAATAATTAACTATAACCAAACATTGGAGTTGGGATCAATTACAATAAATTGAAGCTAATTGCCTATGTGTTGTTCAATATTCACTATAACCATTTCTAAACTGTGGTCAAGAGCCAGGGGAACAGCTGGTTTTAATTTTACACCTGAAACATGTTTGTGTAATATATAATACATTCATCGAAAAACTTTGGATAAACTGTTATAATATTAAAGCATGGCAAAAAACATAACACCACTTCATGGCAATAAAACAATAAATCCAGCAGCACTCCGATATGTGATTCAATTGTTTATTTGTGCCATTAGCAACGCGACGTTTCAGGCTATTCCAGCCCTTTATCAAGATTGATAAAGGGCTGGAAAAGCCCAAAACATCGCTTTGCTAATGGCATGAATAAACAATTGAATCACATATCGGAGTGCTGCTGGATTTATTGTTTTACTGTGGATGTATTCCTTGGCAGAGAGGAACACAGCTGTGCACCCGACGCTTCAAAAGGCGATTCAGTGTAAGTGTGGCACCTTTACTGATTTGACCACTTCATGGCAATAATACTTAACCCCCTTTGTGTGTTGTGGTTTCTGATCTTTACATCTTGTGTATTCTATGTAAACACAGAATAAAGCATAGATCCTATCCCCCCATGAAACATGCACTTTTAGGGTGCCTTTATGCAGGTGCCATAGATTCTACAATACTCTTATAAAGACTATGGGCCTGATCTATAAAAATTGAAATGTTTGCATTTTTTTTGTACAATTCTAGAAAAGGAATTGCAAAAAACGTGAACGTGAATATACTTCAGGATATTCTTTAGAATCTTGAAAGACTCTTGAAAAACTTGGTAAGTAAAAATTGGCACGTCTCTGTAGAAACCAATGGGGTTATCTCAAGCTAGTTTATTTATTTATTGTCCTTCTTTATTAAAGGATGAACTAAACACTAAAATTTAAGATGATATATTTTATATACTGAACATATTGAATCAGCCTAAAGATTCAACATCTCTATAGTCGTAGTGATCCAGGCCTTCAATGTTGTCACATTTTGGATTTTGTTAGGAAAGTTCTTGTCACCACATTCTCAGTGTCTTCTGAGTTGAGAAGCTAAGCTTAGGAGTTCTCACAAATCATCAAGAAATGAAGATTGTTTGTCATATACTGTAAGCTGATGCCACAGAGATGATTCTTACATTTTAAAGCTAATTATGGTGGTATCTGTGCTGCCATGTACCAATAATGTTAATTATTTACTAACTGGCTTATATTGTGATATTTATGTGATATATGTTTTGTATATTGGGCTAGATATTTATTCAGTGAGAAAAAGCTTTATTGTGTGGACACTCATGGACAAGATTCAATTTGAAATGCAATTTAATTCAGAAAAAAATAACTCACTGTTTATCACTCTATTGAAGTCTTTGGGAAAAACTGAAACGGAATTAGGAGAAACGTTTTTGCTTCTCAAATTGAATCTCATTCATAAGTTTTCATGTGATAAACCATGAAATAGCCTTTTCACTGAATTGAATTTGGCTCATTGTATGTTCTAAGCTCCGGTAATAGACAACAACACAAAGCATGTGCAGTGAGTCAACAGAAAAGAATATGGGGAGTCAAATCAGCATCTTTGAAGGCACAGATCTTTACTGCTAAAAGGCTGGTATAGAAGCCCAACACATTTTTGCATTGCTTTCATGAATGTGCCATTCTTGGTCTTTGCCATTCAGAAATGTATTTGAAAAGCAGTACTGTATGTGTATTCCTGCCTCAGAATTGCTGGTTAACTACATGTACAGCATTTCTTCAGATGCAGTCGGAGACACTGTCCATCAAAATCCAAACATTCATGTTGGCCTATTTTCTGCTTTTTTCAGACAAAGAAAAGTTTTGTGGAACTTTAGGACACATTGTTCTATTATGTTCAGAAAAATCGGCTACAGGGAGCCATTAAACACGTTTGGGTCCACGCAAGTGAGTGCAAGTCAAGTGAGTAGGTCAATGACATCTAGGGATTGAAAGTAAAAGTAATCGCTTTGCCTCAGTCATTGGGGAATGGAAGGCAAACTATGATTGACAGCTGAAAATTGTAATTGAATTTGTAACAGGCATGGCAGTTTTGATAAAAAATACATGAAAATAAACTTAAATTCAGCAAAATCACATTCTATTTATCTTTTCAATTAGTCTACCAACTAGTCTACCAACTAGAAAAAAAAATCTAAATTTAAAAATTCTAATTGAATTGATTGCTTTCATTTTATTAAGCCAACACATTGGCGTTAAACTGGACAAAAAAATTTCAAACGCCGCAACATTTTTTGAAACCGTGCAACATTTGTTTTTACTATCCATTATAGTCTATGGGATTATATCTATTTTGCTTATACCCGCTTAGGTCAACTCCCACTGACTTACATGAATTTTTCAGCTTTTAGATGCCACATTTTTACATTGAGCTTTTGAGTTTTTTGCACTTAATAAATCTCAAACATTCAAGTTTCAGAAACTCTTATTTGAGTTCATGAGTTGTATTGCAAAAAACCTTGAATTGTGGTAAAAATTCTAAATCGAGAGTTGATAACTCTTCCCTAGATATAAAATTTTAGATCAATTCACCCTTTAAATAAATGTTTTTTTTTTATCTGATTTGAGCTATTTTAAATAATAATGTTGGATGAAATATTTAAACTGAAATGGGATATATTTAATTTGTGCCAACATATTTCGTGCAAACGGACCCTTTGGTGTTGTTTCATTTTATTTAAATAAGAAAAAGCTTTTCCTTGTGGACTTCTATGATTGACAGTACCGACTGATTCCAAGACTGGAAATAAAAAAGAAACTGACTTTGATTGCTTTTAAATATCATGAAGAATGTGGTCATACACAAAAACCTTTGATCTTTCTCAAAAGAGCAGAATATGGTGTCAAAGTATTTTGATGCAATGTTCCCTTTCCATCTCAGTGCATACATGTGCAGCATTTTTTTTCTCTTAACAGCAGTCATTCAGGTTCTTTTCAACCATTAAATATATTTTCTCCTGCACTGCCAAAAGACTTTTCCGTTCCTCATTATAAATGTAATTAATTAATAATATAAAAAGATTCACAGAATTTGTTTAGATCCAAGATCTTGATTACTTTTTTATACAATTAAAGAATTGTTTATTTTAGGTATTACAGAAATCGTTGGCTATCTTTAATTCAACATAAATCAATAAGGATGGTCCAATGGAAAATCCTGCTTGTTCTGTGTACACTTGCTTCCTGTGCTTTATTCCTGAGATAATATATATATATATATATATATATATATATATATATATATATATATATATATAGAAAACTGGATAGAATGGTGCACACAAAACCAAATAACATCTGCCCGGGTGCAGGTGAAGAATAATCACATAATACAAACAGTACACCGCACTCCGGGAGCTTGTGAAAATGCAAAAAGATGGTTTATTCGACGTTTCGGCTACCAAACTGGAGCCGTCATCAGGAGCAAAAGAAATTAACACACACAGTGAAGCGCTTTAAAAGCAGTTAAAATTGGCGCCAAAATCAAAATATAGTGACATCATCAAGTGGTGCCCAAATACAAATGTCAAAAATCCATATAAAAAATACCAAACTTAAGTTATAGTGTGATCATATAAAAAACTATTAAAAACATCATAACAGAGTGTGCGTGATTATTTGTGACTTCATTTGGTGTAAATATAGAGTGTTAATATTTAAAAATAATATACTATACCACTGATCTCTGGCTGGGCTGGATCGCAAACATCGGAACGAGCTGGTATGATGTATCAAAAGTACCGCAGTGGGACTGCGAGAATGATGTTGATAAGCTGAAAAGCTACAAAGTTATGTATCATCGCGGCTGTCAGTCCCGGAACTCTATGACCTCGGCTACAACTGTAACAAATTTCTTACTAAGCACGCCCCACTCCCTTCAACTGACTGCCAGTGCGTTCACGCCCTGTTGCTCGAGTCAGGGGAGGGGGAAGCAGTGAGAATTGTAGCGTGAGAATTAACTCATGCAATGCTAGTTTACCACGGCCAACTCAAATATTTAAAGAAAACCTCAAGTCTGCGTCAATCGGGTACTGTCCCGATCGCACCGCCGGACTATCAATGAGGGAAAAAACCGCAATGTAATAGCAACTCCATAGAAGTAATTCAGGGGTTGTTTGATATCACTCGCTTCAATGTGCCAGTCAGAGTGTCACACTACAGTAGCCTCTCATCAAGAGTTTAAAGGGACTTACCATGTCGCTCAACGTAAGTCATCCGACCAGCATCTCGTCCACTTCCCACATAACGGACTTTACAGCTCAGTACCACTGTTGCTATCCGCACTCAGACTGTAACAGTGTCTAAAATTGAAAAATTAAAAAACAGATTAAAAACAAAGCACCAAGTGTCAGGTTATAACCATGTAAATATTTAAATGTTCGCTCATAGCGTCTTTAGAGTAATCTATAACTAAGCTCTCAATCTATAACATTCAGTACATGGAGTGATGGCACAGTCTTATAAATTATTGTGACATTTATCAATATCCTCATGTATATCTATTGCAGCTAAACTCCAAAGTCCTACAATTAGGAGAGTTATCAAAAAACATATTATATCGAATGCCGCTGTACTTAATAGAAAGATGTCATAGGTAAAGTCTCGTTGAGTCCTCTTGGGGCCAATGTATCCAAGAGGTAAATCCATCGGGATTCGTGTTGCAGTAGGACTTTATCCCTGTCCCCACCTCTAGATAATTTGGGTATATGGTCTATGATCATGTGTCTGAACTGCGGAAGGGTATGTTTATGTTTCAGCCAGTGTCTTGCCACCGGTTGGTCAGCCTTTCCAGAATTGAGTGCCAACCTGATGGCACTTCTGTGATTATTCATCCTTTCCCGATAGGTGGTAGCCGCTTTGCCCACATAATATAGACCACAAGGGCACCACACTATATATACCACGTGATCAGAAGTGCACGTGACTCTGTGTCTTATGTCAAACTTCTTTCCATTCCTGGGGTGTGTAAAGTACTGACCCTGTGACATCCCACTGCAAGTGCAGCAACCCGCACATTTATAACATCCCTTCTTTAAAGGAGTTTTGAGCCATGTTGTCTGCCTATTGGTGGTTTCTACAACATTTTTCTTGACTAATATGTCTCCAAGGTTACGACCCCTCCTATAAGCAAATAGTGGTTGTTTAATATCTGAAAAAGGTAAGTCTCGATCATTTCTGATAATTTCCCACCTCTGCTTAACCTTTTCTTTTAGGTACATCGACTTATCAGTCCATTCCGTAGTAAAAATAACATCCACAGATGCCTTATCTTTGATGTTAGTATCTTGCAACAAAGTTTGTTGTGTCCAGTGTTGGGCTCTCTCTAGTTGTTCTTGTACCAAAGTGTTAGAGTAGCCTCGCTCCAAGAATTGTTTAGTTAATGATGCCAACTGGAGATCTGCGGTTTCTCTGTCGGAGTTATTCCTAATGACCCGTAAGAACTGGGAATATAGGACCCCTCGGGCCATATGGGGGGGATGGTGGGTTCTAGCATTAATAAGACTGTTCTTATCTGTCGGTTTGGTGTACAATGTGGTGCCCACCCCTCTACCATCTTTGTATATAGTCACGTCTAGATAATTAATATATATATATATAGTCAAATACAAGAGTCCTCTGCACTCAACCCATTATCAATATATTTAAGACAGAGACATTTTGTGCATACTGCCTTACCCTTTAAACAAAACAGGGATTGTTTTGCACCCCCGCCTAATGGTTTTAAAAAATAGTGGTGAGCACAACTTTCCCTTGTTTGTTATATATATATATATATATATATAGATATATATATATATATATACATACATATAGATCAGGACAGCACCTATCTTCAAATAAAAGCTACCTTGTAGCTGCCCCTGTGCCCGGAATAAAGTACTTATACAAAAATAACAAAAAAACAGCACAAGGGGTCTTGTAATGAAAAAAACTTGTATTGTTACATGGTATGTAAAACCGACGTTTTGGTCCCTATTGTGACCTTTATCAAGGTAATGTTGATACACAGAACATACACAGAAATCCAATTAAATACCCTCCCCCCACATCACGTGATTGTGCCTGTGTCATCATGTGCAAATTTAACTCCTTGTATGGCCATTTAAACAGCGTAAGTGAGAATGTTCATAAAATATCACTTGTAATTCTTGCTTATTCGTAAAATATTAATAAAACCATTAGATTGGGTACCTCGTGTACTAAAGTGCTGCGTGCTTATAATAGTGATCAGGTTGAAAAACCTTAAAACCTCTTTAGCCATACTTAAATGTCACCTTCAGGATATCACAAACCTTATGTACATCTAACATTCAACCTGTAGAGCTATTAGTTCTAATTATTGCTGCATATGGAAAATGCCAGCCAGTGATCCCCCAGTGCTGTCAGGGTGAATCATATCAGTACACCAAATACTATGTATGTATTTTTTATTTATATAGCGCTACTTATGTACGCAGCACTGTACAACAATAAATACATAGAACAAACATGAGTCATTAAAAAATAAATACAAATAAATACAAAGTACAAGTTAAAATAAAGATTAAAAGCTTAGTGTCAAAGAAACAAGAGGATGGAGGTCCCTTTCCCATAGCGCTTAAAGGAACAGTTACACTAAAAATTTAAACAATTCTTTCTCTCTTCTTTTCTACTTCTTGCTCTAATTTCACTTTTGTAAAAATTTTAAAAAAATTGAAACAATGTGTAAGTAATGGCAATATGATATAATGTACTTTTCTGCTGCACTAGTAAAACTGGTGTGTTTGTTTCAGAAACACTACAATATTTTATTTAAACAAGCTGCTGGGTAGCTGTGGGAGCAGCCATTCAAAGCTGAAAAAGGAGAAAAGGCACAGGATACACAGCAGATAACAGAAAAACTTCAAAGCATACAATAGGATTCTGCAAAATGTATCTGTTATCTACTGTGTATCCAGTACTTGAATAACTGCCCCCATGTTTACACAACAGCTTGTTATATAAACTATAGTAGAGTATCTGAAGCAAACACACCAGTCGTACTAGTGCAAGGCAACAGCACATTATATTGTCGTTCCTTTGAAAGCATTGTCTTTTTTGGTGTTACTGTTCCTTTAAAATTGAACTGGGTGGGTAACTTACAGACACAAAAAGGAGGATATTAAGTTCTGCAGGTTATATTGTTGGCACTGCAATATAAGTGCCAGTTCAGGTGCTATGCAAATGTTCCAAAAAGTAGTCCTTGAGCTTATGTTCAAGAGACTGAGGGAGGATTCTATCCAGAGAAATTCAGGGATGGCATTCCAAATGTAAGGAGCAGCAAGGCAGAAAGGTTTAAGGCAGCAGTTGCAGTGGATAGTGCAACAAAAATGTTGCTCTGAAAGCAGCGCCGATTCTAAGCGCTGCAATGCCACTCCCCCTCGCCGGCTTACCTGTCGGGAGGGGAGGCAGGAACAATAATGTGGAGAGCGCAATTGCGCTCTCTCGCATTAGTAAAGTCAAATTTCTGTTTAAGAACCGGAAATTTGGCTCTTAAAGGAACCAGGAGCAGCTTTTTGCCGCCCCTGGAAACCTCTCCGGCGTTGCCGCCTGAGGCGAGTTTCTCAACTCGCCTCGTTGGCGGCGTGCCCCTGTGTGAAAGGAAAGGAGGTGCCAGGAACGTAAAGAGTAGAGAAGAGAAGAAAGAAGGACAAAAGAAGAGATGTTGTGAGGTACAGAGGAATGAAGGGCTTTGATGATTATGCGTAATTAAGGAGTTGATATTCTATTTTTAATTTCATGGGAAGCCATGATATGGACCTAATCAGAGGGGACTGTATTCTCTTGTATGAGAACATAAGAATTCTGGCAACTATATTTAATATAGCCTATGCTGGGGAGAGATGGGAATTAGGGAGGCCAGTTATCAGAAGGTTAGACTAGTTGGGATAGACTGTGTAACCCTGAAACACGAGCTATGAAAGACTTTCTCATAAACAGTTCCAGTTTGTTGCTGTGATTTTGTCATAACAGGTAAATGGCTGCACAATTCTTTTACCTCACCTTTCCTTAACATAGATTGCTGTCCTTTCCTTTATCACTGCCAGAATGACAACATTTCCTGTTTCTCTTTTCTTTATTTAATTTTCAGTACCAATAACTCTATACTTCACAGTTCAATTTAGGACTCACTGCCACCTAGTGGCCAAACGTACTATACATTAACTATTTAAAAATTTACATTTTGACTCCTTACATTCTCCAGTTGCTTGCTGGTGAAAGAAAGGGATATTGCATAATAAAAAGGGATAAGTTTGACAGTGGTGTAAATATGGTCAGAGAAGGAAAAAGAGGAGTCAAAGATTACCCCCAGACAATGTGATTTTCCAGGGTTAATGAGCATGCCATCAACAGAGTAATTGGGTGAATAGGACAGGCTAGGTTGAGTTTGAAGTGGTGTTAGTTCATCCAGTTTGAAATTGCTAGGAGGCAGTTAGAGATTTGAGTCTCAGTTTCAGCTGTTAATTAGTGAGGGGCGAATTCGCATTTTTTCGGACGACGGCGCATTTTCGCCAGCGAATGTGTGTTTTGCATATTTTTCTCCCCAAATTCGCCGATCACTACTGTTAATTAACAATATATTTTGGTATCAACCACTATTAATAATTAATAATGATGATAATAAATAATGTCAATCAGGGCCGGAACTAGGGGTAGGCAGAAGAGGCAGCTGCCTAGGGCGCAACGATTGAGGGGCGCTGGGCAGCTACCTCTTCTGCCTACTCCTAGACCTGGCTGCGCTCCTCTAACAGCACTTATGCGTGCCATCGTTGCCGTGCATGCACACAATTGTGTCATTGTGCATGCGCACAACGGCGACGTTGCACATGGGCACACCAGTGTCGGGACACGCATACGTGCGCCAGCGTCGCCACACACGTGCATTCGCCAGCGTCAGCACACATCTGTGTGCGCTAGCGTCACCACGCATCTGCGAACGAGCAGGGGAAGGAGGGGCAAGCTGGCCAGCTGGGTTGCCTAGGGCGCCTAGCCAGCCTGGCCCGCCTCTGATGTCAATTAAAACCAAATGAGCTGATGAGTTCTCCCAAAGACAGTGTGTAAATGGAGAACAACAACAGACCTAGTACAGAGCCTTGAGACACCTCTACATTAAGTGGAACTGGAGAGGAGGATAACAAGTGAATTCAGAATTTGCATCAGGAGGGAGTGCCCAACTGTATCAAATGCATATGATAGATCAAGAAGGATAAGGATAGAGAAGTGACCTTTAAACAAGTTTGCAGCAGGCATTTTAAAGTTTCAGGTAAGAGAGGTGCCGGGGGCAGGGGGATTTCTATACAACAGACCCCACTGTCTGGGGCCCCCTGTTCCTTGTGCCCCCAAACAGGGATCTATTTATTAGAATTAGAATTTGCATCAGGCGGGAGTGATTAACTGTTTCAAATGCACATGATAGATCAAAGAGGATTAGGATAGAGAAGTGACCTTTAGGCAAATTTGCAGCTGGCATTCAAAGTTTCAGGTAAGAGAGGTACCGTGCCCCCCTGTTGCTGTATGTGAAAAATAAATATTTAAAGGGGAACTCCAGTTAAGCTTTTTAAAAAGTAAACATAATTTCAAGCAACTTTGCAATATACGTCAATTAAAAAATATGCAGACTTTTCATGATTTTTTATAGTTTCTGACAGTTCTCTAAGCCTAGATCCCTGCTCTTCTGTTGAACTGTCTGACTACTTTGCTGAGCTGACTGACTACTGTTAATCAACAGCCAGCTGTCCTCAGCCTGCATCCTTCAAACCCCACAATTCCCTGCACACGTGAAGAAACAGGTAATTGTGATGGATATAATAGGGGTTTCTGTGTTATGTGGGCCTCTTTATCAAATAGTGGTTTGGAAGCCGGAGTTCCCCGTTAACATTTGCTATAATAGCGACAGTTCTCATTTGAGAAAGTTTTTCCAAATTAATTCAATTAGGGCCGTAAAAGCACAGTGCTTAAATAATTATGCAATCAATGTGCCTCCATTTGATATTCAAAGAGCATTTCCTAATTGAATATTTTTATAAATAAAAGTTTTCAAGCAAAACATCTGCAACGACTATACTTTTGCCTGTATACTTCTTCAGTGCACCATATGTAGCTGCAGCTAGATGTAGCTTTTATTCACAATTAATGAATAGTGTTCTCATTGGCATTATATCTATTAAGCATTAACAAAACCAAATGGATGTGGGAAATGGTTTACAGCTCATATAGTCTGGTGCTCCAGGCTCTCGATATTATATAGCAGATATATTCTTCAGCAGTTAATAACTGAATGCAACTCTAATGACATTCTACTGTTCATGTCAGCCAAGAAACATGCTTCAAATTTTTTTAGTTAAAGTTATAGTTCTTTTTTTTTACATGTGAAATATAAATATATCATTTCTAAAGATTATAAATTGCCATTTACTTGAGTCAAAATAGTTTCATATTTGGAAATTACATTTACTCTATTTCATCATTGTTAGTACGTTGCTTATTCTAATGGATCCTGCTATCATTTGGGTTGGCAAGCTATGCATCGTCTAAAAGTTGCCAATGTTTCATTTTCAGAAGATATACGAAATGAATTATTGTAAACGAGAAAGGGAACCTTGCTGGCATTCAGATAACTGGAAAAGATTTTGCTGCATAAACTGTAGCTATCTTTGAAATATTTAGCAATGAAAAAGCCATTTAGTATACAGGACTAATTTGAGCTATGCTGTATGGATTTTTCTAATCATTTTTCTATGAAATATCTACAGTGATAAGTACTTCTAAACTAAGCCCAATATCTACAGGAATGTAATGTTGTTAAATTTTTGCCTTTATTGAAATTATGATGCACTAGCAAGTTGAATGTGTTTTTTCAATATATATGCAAATATACATGATGCAAACAATCTTTTTAATATCTTTTATTGAACAGCAATGGTTTAGACTTCCCCCTCCCTTTTTAATTTGGAATATTATCATTGTAGAAAAATGCAAAATGTAAAGCCTATGCAAATATGATCCCATGGCCTTAGAAAATATCTTCTCTGATTTGGAAAGGCTATGAGCATATGAAGAGGCACATTTAACAAGGGTCGGATTTCAAACTTTTCAAAGTTTTTTTAAAACTTCCACAAACTCCCATAAATTTGAAATTTGACTAGTTGAAATGTATTATTAAAATCAAATTTTTTATACTCGGACAACTTTAAAAGACCCAAAAATTAGAATCAAATTGACTTAAACAGTAATTCGCCAGGTTTTAGGTGACGAATATACAAATTCAAATTCTTAAAGGGCCGGAGAATGATAAATCTCGTCAATTGTGTTTTTTTTTTAAAAAAATCAAATATGGATAATTTTTATAGTCGAATTTGACAAAACAAAATCGAAAATTCAAAAATTTGAATTTGAATTCTCAATTCGACCCTTGATCAATCTGCCCCATATACTGTATTTCTCAATGCCAACACTTCGAGGCACATTTATAAAAATTCATATTTCGGATTTATGTGAGTTTTTTTAACTAACATGAATTAGATTTTACTTGAAATTCGAATATTTGATTATTTATTATAAAAATTTAATATTTTAAACTTGGACGAATTTTACCAAGTCGAAAACTCAAATCAATTCGAATTCAATCTAAATTGATTCAAGCTTTTTCTCCAAAAAAAACTTAAAAGTCAGGAGGGCTGCAAACATTTCCAAATTTCTCACTGGATCTCTCCCATTGACTTATACAGCAATTAGGCAGGTTTTAGGCGGCGAATAGTCAAATTCAAATTCTTAAAGGGCCAAAGTATGATAAAACTAGAAAATTTAATTCAATTTTTATTAAAAAATTTATAATCGAGTTTGAATAATTCCCTAGTCAAATTTGACCATAAAAAATAGAATTTTCAATGCGACCCTTGATAAATCTGGCCCCAAAATAAATCTACTCCTTCATTTGCAGCTATTAAATATGTCCAGACTAGACATATTTACTAGACTAGGTTTATTTACTAACACAATATCAAGTGCAATATGGTGCTATTCACAAAGAAATATCCCATATACTTGTGGGTAGTGATAATGTTTCTGATCAGCCTGCTCTATGAAATGCACAAAAAAGCAAAGCACAATGTATAATGGATGCAATGTAACCCTGAATTGACACCTACATTTATTTGCTAGTAATTCCATAGTTCCCTTAGTTGGTTGGGCCAATACACACAACTGATGTGTTTAGTAATTAATACACTAATGCTATTATAGATGCTGCACTGCTATTAGTCACAAACAGATGCAACAAAAAAAAACAGGAATATGATCTAATATTTAGATTGGTTGGGACCTTTTCCATTATTTGGATCATTTCAATGTGGGATTGTTTATGATTGTTTAGCCACCAATGTTGATTAATGCAGCTTAGTTACTATCAAGTATACGGTTCTGTTATACTATTATTATAATAAGAAAAAGAAATAAGAAATAACTTTGGGAAATTAGAATTATTTGCATAAAATGGACAATATGGGAGATTAAGTCTGAACTTTCTAGATAATGTGTTTCTAGATAAGTGGTCCCATATTGTACAGTTCACAATAAAAAAGCATTATTATGGGTAAAACACATGGAGAACTTTGCACTTTGATCAGGGGCACTGCTTTGGTAAATTATCCCTTATATGTGACTCTTTAAATGACCAGCTACCACTACACAAGACCTCTCTGCTATGAGCTGGTAAAGAAATGAAGGTTAGGCAAACAGTCTGAATCAATCTGCTGACTGTATAAAGCAACTTAAAGCAAACAAATCTTCTGAAAGGGATAAGTATTTATTAACTGCTATTTTATATTAAGGTTTATATTTAACTACTGTGGTTTTATTTTTTAAAGGTATATTTTTTCTTTTCTGTCTTGGGTGCTAAACAGCAAAGTTTGGTGTGCTAGTGTGCTTACAGCAAGTTTGTCACAACCTGCTTTACTTTGCAGTTTTCCCTCCGTTTGAGGGGGTGGGGTTTGATTAGTTGCACCTGAACAGACTGTATACATAGAACCCCTGGGACTCCAGTGGAGCTTGCTCTAGTGTTAGCTTCTCTTAAGTGTTTGCTCGTTAAGTGGAGGATCTGTAAGTGGAGTTATAAACACCGGAGTTAAGTGGGGGATCTGTAAGTGGAGTTATAAACACCGGAGTTGAAAACTAAAGGAGGTTCAAACTAGGTCAAAAGTTTGTTCTAAACCCTCATTTTTATTTTATATATTTTTATTTTTTTCTGTTTTGATCTGTAACTGGGATAATGGGTGCTAGCAAGATTGAAGGTCTGACTCAGTGCACAGTCTGCCATATGTATGCAGATTTGGAACAAGAGATCCAAAATGCTTACCTCTGTGGTGGTTGTGAGCAAATTGCCACTTTGGAGGCTCACGTTAGAGCACTAGAGCAACAAATTGCAACATTGCAGTCGATTGTCAATCTTGAAAGGAGTCTTTTGCTCACTGAGCAGGACCTAGCGGGGTCAGATAGTTTGGGGGGAACAGAACAGCAGCAGGATGTTGAGGCAGCTAGCTGGGTGACAGTTAGAAAATCTAAGGTGGGCAAAAGGAAAATGGAGGCTGATCCGGAGATTATACATCGCAACAAATTTGCCAGATTGTGTGAAGATGATGGGAGTATGAACTCTGGATTGGCAATTCTAGATGGGGCTGATCTCTCTAACAGCCGGGAGACCAGTTTCTCTAGTAGTGGTGGGGAGGAGAGTAGAGTCAGGCCTAAGCAGATTGTGGTTGTAGGGGACTCAATTATTAGGAAAGTGGATAGGGTAATTTGTCATCCGGATCGCTACAACCGAACAGTTTGCTGTCTACCTGGTGCCAGGGTTCGGCATGTGGTTGATCGGATAGACAAATTATTGGGTGGGGCTGGGCATGACCCAGCTGTCTTAGTGCATATCGGTACTAATGACAAAATAAATGGTAGATGGAAGACCTTAAAGAATGATTTCAGGGATCTAGGCTCCAAGATCAAGGAAAGGTCTTCCAATGTCATCTTTTCTGAAATTTTGCCTGTGCCACGTGCAAGTTTAGGAAAACAGCGGGAGTTTAGGGAGCTAAATGCGTGGCTCAAGTCTTGGTGCAGGAAGGAAGGGTTACTAAGGGGTCATGGGGGAGGAGTGAGGGGGGCATACATTTTACCAGCTAAGGAGGTCCCTCTGTTACAAGGAAAACAGAATAATACTAACTTAACGTATAATTCTTCACTAAGTAATGCAAATTTCAAAAGTAAAAGTAGTAACCTCCGCTGTATGCTGGCAAATGCACGGAGTTTGTCAGGTAAAATGGGAGACCTGGAATTAATTGCATGCTCTAAAAATTATGATATAATTGGTATCACTGAGACCTGGTGGGATGAAACCTGTGACTGGATTATGAATTTAAATGGTTACACCCTTTTTAGGAGGGACAGAGGGATTAAAAAGGGTGGAGGAGTGTGTTTGTATGTAAAGCCTGAATTAAAACCATGCGCTAAAGAAATAACAATAGCTGGCACTGGTGAGGGTATAGAATCACTCTGGGTAGAGATTTTGACTGGGCAAAAGGTAACAAAAAGAATTATCATTGGTGTATGCTATAAACCACCTCGTATAAGTGTTGAGTATGAAGCCCAGCTACTCTTGCAGATACAAGCGGCTTCACAGCTGGGTCAAGTTGTTGCTATGGGTGACTTCAATTATCCAGACATTGACTGGGGTAATGGGGTTGCTAAGACAGAAAAAGCTAGTAGGTTTGTAAATATGCTGAATGACAACTTTTTATTCCAGCTCGTTCAAGAACCTACTAGGAATAACTCTCTTTTGGACCTTGTAATAACTAACAATACTGAACTCATCTCTAACATTTGTGTGGGTGAGCATTTAGGGAATAGTGATCATAACATGGTCTCCTTTGAGATTCTGTTGCAGAAGCAATTCTATAAGGGAGTAGCTAAAACACTAAATTTCAGACGTGCAAACTTTGACAGTATAAGGGCATCTCTACAACATATTAAGTGGGAAATGCTTTTCACAGGGTTAAACACAGAACAAAAATGGGAAGTCTTTAAAATGCTGCTTAATAAATATACTTGTCAGTATATTCCACTTGTAAGCAAGGAACGTCGTTGCAAAGCAAAACCTTTTTGGTTCAATAGAAGCGTTGGTGTTGAGGTGGGTAAGAAAAGACGTGCTTTTAAAACTTTCACGTTAGCTGGTACAGCCGAATCATTTATAAGGTACAAGGAGGCTCAAGTCTTGGTGCAGGAAGGAAGGGTTTGGGTTCCTAGAGCACTGGGCTGATTTTTCGTTGGGGTACAACCTATACAGTCGTGACGGTTTGCACCTCAATGGAAGGGGGTCCGCGGTGCTAGGGGAAAGAATGGCTAAGAGGTTGGAGGAGAGTTTAAACTAGGCAAGAGGGGGGTGGGTGAGATAAAGAATTATGGGGAAGCTAGGGAAGACGGGGCAGTGGGGTTAGTAAGGGGTCATGGGGGAGGAGTGAGGGGGGCATACATTTTACCAGCTAAGGAGGTCCCTCTGTTACAAGGAAAACAGAATAATACTAACTTAACGTATAATTCTTCACTAAGTAATGCAAGATTCAAAAGTAAAAGTAGTAACCTCCGCTGTATGCTGGCAAATGCACGGAGTTTGTCAGGTAAAATGGGAGACCTGGAATTAATTGCATGCTCTAAAAATTATGATATAATTGGTATCACTGAGACCTGGTGGGATGAAACCTGTGACTGGATTATGAATTTAAATGGTTACACCCTTTTTAGGAGGGACAGAGGGATTAAAAAAGGTTGAAGGAGTGTGTTTGTATGTAAAGCCTGAATTAAAACCATGCGCTAAAGAAATAACAATAGCTGGCACTGGTGAGGGTATAGAATCACTCTGAGTAGAGATTTTGACTGGGCAAAAGGTAACAAAAAGAATTATCATTGGTGTATGCTATAAACCACCTCGTATAAGTGTCGAGTATGAAGCCCAGCTACTCTTGCAGATACAAGCGGCTTCACAGCTGGGTCAAGTTGTTGCTATGGGTGACTTCAATTATCCAGACATTGACTGGGGTAATGGGGTTGCTAAGACAGAAAAAGCTAGTAGGTTTGTAAATATGCTGAATGACAACTTTTTATTCCAGCTCGTTCAAGAACCTACTAGGAATAACTCTCTTTTGGACCTTGTAATAACTAACAATACTGAACTCATCTCTAACATTTGTGTGGGTGAGCATTTAGGGAATAGTGATCATAACATGGTCTCCTTTGAGATTCTGTTGCAGAAGCAATTCTATAAGGGAGTAACTAAAACACTAAATTTCAGACGTGCAAACTTTGACAGTATAAGGGCATCTCTACAACATATTAAGTGGGAAATGCTTTTCTCAGGGTTAAACACAGAACAAAAATGGGAAGTCTTTAAAATGCTGCTTAATAAATATACTTGTCAGTATATTCCACTTGTAAGCAAGGAACGTCGTTGCAAAGCAAAACCTTTTTGGTTCAATAGAAGCGTTGGTGTTGAGGTGGGTAAGAAAAGACGTGCTTTTAAAACTTTCAAGTTAGCTGGTACAGCCGAATCATTTATAAGGTACAAGGAGGCCAATAAATCATGCAAAGAAGCTATAAGGCAAGCTAAAATTGCTATAGAAAAGGATATTGCAGCAAGCAGTAAAAAAAATCCAAAATTATTTTTTAAATATGTTAATAGTAAAAAAATGTAGCAGGAAGGGGTGGGTCCCTTACTATCAGAGGGGGGTTAAGTGGTTGATGAAAACAAATTAAAAGTGCAGATTCTGAATTCATATTTTTCATTTGTCTACACAAATGAGGAATCAGTAAGTGAAGGTTTCCTTCTTAACAGTCCCAATTCTAGTAATACAACTAATGATGCATGGTTCACACATGATGAAATTCAAAAGAGACTAGAACATGTTAAGATTAACAAAGGTCCAGGGCCAGATGGTATTCATCCCAGGGTAATTAGTGAGCTTAGCTCTGTGATTGCCAAACCTCTTTACTTAATTTTTCAGGATTCATTGAGATCTGGCATAGTGCCGAGAGACTGGCGAATTGCTAATGTGGTGCCTCTATTCAAAAAAGGATCCCGTTCTCAGCCTCAAAACTATAGGCCAGTTAGTCTGACGTCAGTGGTAGGAAAGCTTTTTGAAGGGTTAATAAAGGATAAGATACTGGACTTCATAGCAAATCATAATACTATGAGTTTGTGCCAGCATGGTTTTATGCGTAATAGATCTTGCCAGACTAACTTAATTTCTTTTTATGAGAATGTAAGTAGACACCTCGATTCTGGGATGGCAGTGGATGTGATTTACTTAGATTTTGCTAAAGCATTTGATACAGTGCCACACAAAAGGTTACTGGTTAAATTAAGGAATGTTGGCCTGGAACATAGTATTTGTACCTGGATAGAGAACTGGCTAAAAGATAGACTACAAAGAGTGGTGGTAAATGGAACATTTTCTAATTGGACCAGTGTTGTTAGTGGAGTACCGCAGGGCTCTGTACTAGGTCCCTTGCTTTTCAACTTGTTTATTAATGACCTGGAGGTGGGCATTGAAAGTACTGTTTCTATTTTTGCAGATGATACTAAATTGTGCAGAACTATAGGATGCTGCCACTTTGCAGAGTGATTTGTCTAAACTGGAAATCTGGGCAGAAAACGGGAAAATGAGGTTCAATGTTGATAAATGCAAGGTTATGCACTTTGGCAAAAATAATATAAATGCAAGTTATACACTAAATGGCAGTGTGTGGGGAGTTTCCTTAAATGAGAAGGATCTAGGGGTCTTTGTAGATAACACGTTGCCTAATTCTGGGCAGTGTCATTCTGTGGCTACTAAAGCAAATAAAGTTCTGTCTTGCATAAAAAAGGGCATTAACTCAAGGGATGAAAACATAATTATGCCTCTTTATAGGTCCCTGGTAAGGCCTCATCTGGAGTATGCAGTGCAGTTTTGGACTCCAGTCCTTAAGAGGGATATAAATGAGCTGGAGAGAGTGCAGAGATGGGCAACTAAATTGGTTAGAGGGATGGAAGACTTAAATTATGAGGGTAGACTGTCAAGGTTGGGGTTGTTTTCTCTGGAAAAAAGGCGCTTGCGAGGGGACATGATTACACTTTACAAGTACATTAGAGGACATTATAGACAAATGGCAGGGGACCTTTTTACCCATAAAGTGAATCACCGTACAAGAGGCCACCCCTTTAGACTAGAAGAAAAGAACTTTCATTTGAAGCAACGTAGGGGGTTCTTCACAGTCAGGACAGTGAGGTTGTGGAATGCACTGCCGGGTGATGTTGTGATGGCTGATTCAGTTAATGCCTTTAAGACTGGCTTGGATGATTTTTTCGACAGACATAATATCAAAGGCTATTGTGATACTAAGCTCTATAGTTAGTATGGGTATATAGAATTTAATTAAAAGTAGAGAGGGGTGTATGTATGGATGCTTGGTTTTCATTTGGAGGGGTTGAACTTGATGGACTTTGTCTTTTTTCAACCCAATTTAACTATGTAACTATGTAACTATCAAGTATGACATGTGGAGCAGCAGTGCAACTCTGCTAAAAGCCATGCACATACTGTGTGAATAAATTCAGCAGACGTGAATTTGCGGTGAATCTCCGAAATTTCGCCACAAACAAACTAATTTGTGAAATTGCAGCGAAAATCTGCAGTGGAAAGTCCAGTTATAGAAATGGTTTAAGACTAGAGAAATAATTTAACCCTTCCGGGATTAAATCCATTTACCTTCAGCTTGTAACAATTTTTTTCTATCACCACTAGGGATGGGCGCTTTTTTTTGCCTAGTTTTGCCGCAGAAATGACGCCCATAGACTTGTATGGTGTTGTGTGTCAAAAAAAAAATGGCGCGCGTCAAAAAAAATTCGCCATGCGTCAAAACATTTTTGACGCCCATAGACTTTAATGGCCATTGGTGACATTTCACCGGCGGCTAATTATTTGCAAAACGAAACTGGTTAAATTTGCCCATCCCTAATCACCACTTCTTTTATCTGCATCACTTCCAACATAAACCACCTCAGCTGCATGGGGTTATATTAATACTCATAAAAAGTCTGAGACCTCTGTATCAGTCCGTGTATTTTCTGTACGTTTCTGATATAGCCTTTGTGTTCCTGTATCCTTTTTTTGACCTCTCTTTTTGTCTGGCCAACATATGCCAAGCATTTCAGTAAATATACGGCAAATGTTGAATTGCAAGTGGCATAGCTTTTATCGTTAATTCCGTGCCCTTCAGTGGGGTGGTTACTTTTATGGCCTTTGATTATGTGTATGCTCCGTATTTAGGTTTCCCTTTAAATTTTTTATTCTTAAATTTTGTATCAGAGGGACAAAGCGTATCTTTCAAAGTGCGTCCACGTTTATAGCAAAACAGGGGTGGTTGTGTGAATAGGTGTCCAAACGTCTTAAGATTGGATTCAATGCCAATATCTCTTAATCACTTTCTCTGTTTTATTGCTGTATTGATTACATATGGACACAAGTGGTATTTTGTGCCTGGTCGTATCTTTTGGTTCTTTAACTAGTAGGCTATCATGTGGGAGAAGTTCAACATCTTTTATGGCTTTGTTAATGGCTTCATGTTTATAACCTTTCTCTAAAAAACAGTTAGTTAGTGTAGTTTTGGCCTCTATATAGCCCTCAGGTCTGGAAGATATTCTTTTAGCCCTCACAAATTGCCCTTTTGGTATGGGACGTTTTACCTAAGAGTTCTACACTGAAAAGTTGAATTAATGTGCACTTTGGACGCTGAAATTTGCATCGTAGGAAACTGTGCACTTGTAATAAATTATGTGCATATACTAGCAATACTGACCACAACTACGTTAGACGTATACCACAAAATACCAGTCGTAAAAAAAATCAATGCCGCTGTGTAGGTACAAATTTGTGGGCATGTCAGTGCAAATTGCCTAACTCTTGTGCTTTAGCCACGCCCCCAATAAAAGTGTCATTATTTGCGACATAACTGCCTGATATTTGCTTCTTGTGCATAAACAAAACCTTCGCAAAAATAATCTTTTACAGGCAATATAACGCAAATGTATTTATGTGTGCACACAAAATGGAGCACACCTTCTGCAATATTAGGTGCTGCGTTGCATTAATAAATGAGCCCCAGTGTTTGTGTCCTACTCCATTCAGGCAGAGTGGTCTCAGGGGAACTTCACTATCATAGCAACTGGAGTCATATTAAAATTAAAATTATAAATATAACCACTTTTAACGAAGGATTTTCTTTTTGGTGTAAAACATGTTACACACCTTTACATTATATTTACAAATAAGTGTGTGTTACTTTCTAACTATCATGGGAAGCACAGCAGCAATTACAGCTTGTTTAGACTTTATATACTTTTAAAATGCAGCATTGTGGGTGGAAACATAGTCATTTGCATCCAAAGTTTGTACTTTGCATATTGTGCTTCAGTTTGAGTCTTTTAGTGTTTTATTAACAATGAAATAAACATAAAGAACATACAAACCTTATAAACAAGGTGTAATGTTTATGCATTTCATGCATTTCGTTTTATCTGTCATTCATTTGCTTGCCAAATTTTTTAACCCCAGCATACCTTTAATATTATTTAATCAGACTAATACTATGGCTGCATATCTATACAGAGAGTGCAACAGTAGCATATAAACAGAACACAATGCTCCAGAGGAGGACCATAGCACATCCTTGAGAGAAATCAGTATTACAGGAATCATACCCTTAACTGATTGGGAAAGCAGCCACTATATCAATGAGCAAAATGCAATGATGTGGAAATAGAATACAACCCTCTGACCAGTTGTAAAATTAATACAGTTGTATATCACAGCTATATAAAAATGATACATAATTTGAAATAGGTGTGACAGTTTTTTGTAAGGTCACACAGCTGCCAGACTGAAAATAAAGACAATTTGTTGCATTTACACTGTTCAGAAATGGGAAAACTATATTAATAGCAAAAAATGTGCTCATTGCAAACTTAAATTACAATACATTCTGGAAGAGGGAAAAATAAAATGTAAATTACCAATAATGTTCCTTCTCTTTATCGTTTAAAAAGCAGAGATTGTTTTGCTGCTGCTGCTATCCTTTTCATGTTACTAAAACGGTAACTGTTGAAATGGCAATTTATAATGACAGAAAACCATTAAACTTCAAAAAAAAATTCACATTTGTATAATAAAAAAAATACATGATATTGCTTTTTTTTGTAAATTATATGACTATTGCTTTACCTATATGACAATTTTAGATGGGCAGCATAGCCACTGCTTAACTAAACTATTTGATTGAATCAGATTCTGATTCTGAAAATATTATTCCCACTATATAATAGCCAGTCACCCTGAATCCCCACTGTGTTGGAATGTGTATATACGTAATATACGTATATATATATATATATATATATATATATATATATATACACCACTGTCTTGGAGGAAAGTGCCCTGAAAAGAGTGCATTTAAGTTGCATGATATGTGTTGCAAAGGGATACCCAGCACAGTTAGGGTTAATATTCCCTCTCAGCCAAGTAGTATCAAGTGGCAGCTGAGAGAAGAGCTACCTGGAAATGTAAAATGGCTACAGTGTCTAGAGTGGAGGGAAGTGTGGAAAGAGAGTACCTGGCAGAGGAGGTCTTGCTTCCAGTAAGAGAGTTACACAACTGTTGAGTCTAAATCCCTGGTGGGGGAAAGAAAGGTTAAGAGACTAGTGAGTTTGATCTCCCTGGAGTAAAAAGGGGCTTAGTGAGAAGCCTGAATGTGGAAACCAACCTCTATGGTGAGAACCCCAGTGTGGGGAAAAGTATTTGACTGTGTGCTGTTAAACACTATTGAACTGTGTTTCTGTATGCCAGTGACTTTATGTTGGAAGAGTTTTCCTAAATAAACCTGTGTTTTGCGTCCCTGTCTCTATGCTGCTTACCTGCCTACCATAGTTAATTTCCCCCAAAATTACATGTACAGGCAGCCAGTTTGTCACAATATATATATATATATATATATATATATATATATATATATATATATATATATATATACTGTACACAGTATACAGTTTAAAAATTCAAACTAATACAAAGAAACATAGTCATACTAAATAATATGATTAGAGTAAATGACTTTATATCTTACATAAAATCCCAAAATCTATTTCAATTAATTTGTTACAGTGCCTTTATCTTCTGTATCCACTGGTATTGATGTTAAAAGCATACACAAATCTGATATCTCATAATAAATATAATGCGCAATCCCAATGTGAGCTACTTTACAAAGTGGAAACCAGACAAAGGTCAAAGACTTGATGGTGCAAAATAAATCAACCAAATTGAAACAGATGACTCTAATGGTCCTTAAACACTCCAGAGGCTTCACAATACAGTGGCAAAAGCATTAATTGTTTTAGTTTTTGCTCGTATTTTTCTTTTTATTTCTATATTTTTCTTGTCATATGTCATGCAAAGAATGTATTTTTTTTACAGTATGTATAGACTAGATAAAAATAATGTGAATTTGAATTATAATTTTGTTTGTTTCTAGAATGCTACATCTGTAATTTGAGCACATGTATATATTGCTAATATAAATTGTAATGTAATAAAGTAAGGGGGTTGTTTACTAAACTCCGAATGCAAAAATCAAGAAGAATTTGTGATTTTTTTGGAATTTATTAAACAGAGGATGGAAAAGTCAGAATCTGAAAATCCGGGATCTCAGAGCTGTTGAGGTTGCATATAAGTCAACAGTAGAAGTTCCAATGATTTTCTGATTATGTGCTGGGTGTGCTGGGTTTTGTGCAAAACCCCGAAGTTTTTGGGTGAAAATTCTGAAAGAAATCCTGAAATAGTGATAATTGGGTGAAAAATCCGATAAAAATGTGAAAATCAGAAATTTTAAAAATCTGAATTTTTCCAGCAAAGCAAATTTTCGTGAAAATTTAATAATAAATAAATATGTAAACCTGAGCAAATTTTGACTGAGTTTTTGGCAGAAAATTTTGAGATAAATTCGGACTTTGCTAAATAACTCCCTTACTGTGTGCATGGATAGTTAAATGATGGTCATATAATCATTGGTCTACCAAACAGCATCATCTGGAAGTGTTGAACTTATGAGCTTGGACTGAAATATATTAAAGCTATGTTAAATTCCCCATCGAATTTCTCTAAAGCAAGCTGGTAATAAGGTAAAGAGTGTACATATCTTTGTGACTATGGGTTAGTCTCTAAAGTAAATAAGATACAATAATAAATTATGAATGCAGAGAATTGTTAGCTCACTGTTTTCATTCTGTGTTTCGCGAGGAATCACATTTGTCCAAAAATTAAATCTTGCATTTTTTATAGCTGCTGTAAACTTAATGGTATTCCATGGCAACAAGCTCTTCCTTAGAACTCAACTGGAACAAGTGTAAATTATTTATGAATTTACAGATGTAGCTGATTGTTAGCAATGCTAATATTTGCTTCTATTTGTAATCAACCAAATTTGCCTCTATTTGTAATCAACCAAATATACAGGGAACCACATTGAACTCAGTCCCTGCATTTTAACAATGACTTTTTGCAGCAAAAATAGCTAAATATTTTGTGGTACAGTAGGTGCATGCTACCATTTTTAAACTGTTTGGGAGTAAATATGGGTAATTGTTCCTGGCAGATTTTCTCTATGTTATTTGGTGTAGGTGGATGTCACTGGTGTGCCTCAATAGTCAAACAGCTTCCCTACTGAATTGAAACTTTGGGGCAAATATTTACTAACCTCTGTAAATTCACCAGCGACGGTTTTGCTCACAGCTCAACACTTCGCCAGGCATAGATTCACCAGGCCAATGCTAATTCGCTAAAATCCGAACTTGCATCCAGGGCACCTAACGCTGGCGAGGTAGCACTAGCATTACTGTGGCAAACAAAGTGAAGTTGCGCTAGCGTTGCCTAATTTGCATGCGGTGGGAGGTTAAAGTTGAATGGATGCAGCCAATACATCACACCACACAATCCGGTAAACCTCAATAAAATAAAGTTATTATATTGCCCTACACAAGAGCCCAGTGTATAGTTTATGTGCCATATGTTAGGAAATGTAGGGGGGAAGCAGGTTACCCCAAAAAAAATGTTATGCTCTTTTTCAGCCTATCACCCTGAAAAACCCTATCTACTCTATTGCACTATTGCACTTCGCCTGGTCTGAGGTGGCGAAGGCAAGTCTGGCGCAAGAGGTACCGTTCAGTAAAATCTGCATCTTAGTGAATTTGCGGAGTTACATCCGCAAATTTGCGGCGTTAGGGAGCGAAGTACCGCTACAGTCGATTTCTTTTGCTAGTTATGTTACGCCAGTGCCCGTTAGTTTATCGGCGAAGTAACAAAATTACGTCACACTGGCGAATTTTCGCTAGCATTAGTCACTTCGTCCTTTAGTAAATCTGCCCCTTGGATTTTAAATAAGCCAGTGAAGGAAATTCACCCTTTGTTCTTGACCCATTTAACTGTTATTGGTTTTAATTTTGGCATCATTGTCCTGTTGAAACATACATTTTTTTCTAAGAATCAATTTTCAAGGAGTTGTTTTGCAATATTTTCCCTGTGTTTTACTCCATCCATTCTTCATTCTATTTTTAACAAGATTCCCAGATTCATGATCTAATTTTTCTATCTATATAAAGTTTCCTAAACATTTGAAGTATATTAGTGTATCAATTATTTTAATCATTAAAGGCAGTCATTCTCACATTTGTTTAACTTATATCTTGAATATTGCATATGAAATTTTCAGTGACAGCTGGGCAACAAATACAGTGATTAGAGACGAAATGAAGTGTTGCTTTTTGGTAATGTTTCTAATGTGTTATTGCTCTGACCTTCTACATAAAGTTAACTTTGTCTATAATGCGGCAATATGTCACAAGAAAATAAACTGTGTTAATTTGCAAGTATAGTCTTCTTAATTACAGGATTGATTTATCATTAGGTTACTCCATGCCTTTAATACTTATAGGGCATTGTCTATATTTATTTACTGTTTTCTGTCTTGTGGCTATTTCTTTTCAAAGCCAGACAACTGTATGATTTACAAACCCTATTGCATCTGGTGGTGCCTTCATTGTTTTGGGCAGCAGATCTAGTATCTCCTGGATATTGCTTTTCTTGCAGTAGTCCTGTGGGTCTCTGAATGACTTCCTCCTAAATGGATTAGTTCCTTGATTAAATAATATATTTGCCAGGAGTACAAAGCAATAGCTGGACTGCCTGTGAAGAATGCAGAAGAGCATTACATAAGGCAGCTATGTAGTTTCTGTGCTGTACTCACATTTAAATTACATACTTTTGCTGTTTTTTTAAGACACTTGCAGTTTTCACTTTGGTCCCTAGAATGCAGAACATGTATTCCATATTTAATTTAAAAAATTATATATGCACATATATAACATTTCATTTAATTGTTACAAAGCATGAAAAGGAAATGGCATAATAATGCTACATCTAACAATATCATTAGTGCTGAAGGCAATAAATATTATGATTGCGGTTTCATCATTAGTCAATATTAGTTTTGTTTTTAAAAAGTGCAAAAGGTTTCCCTCTGCTGTAAATATTTTAGTCTTTTATACTGTGAGCTTCACATCCTCCGAAGAAATGAGACCACATTTTGTTTAAAAGAAAATTAATGTTCTTTCAACTCTAATTAAAAATCAATTCTTTTATACAGACATACTGTAGCTGTTATAAATGTAAACTTCAGATGAGTTATTAATCCAATGTTTCAAGTGTTAAAATATAGTAATTATGAGTACTCAAGAATTATATTAGAAGAGTTAATTAATGTTCAAACAAAGGTGTATTGTGTTTTAAATATATTTAAATACATTAGAAAACATATGCATAA
Organism: Xenopus petersii; assembly: GCA_038501925.1. Lineage (NCBI taxonomy): Eukaryota > Metazoa > Chordata > Amphibia > Anura > Pipidae > Xenopus > Xenopus petersii. The sequence continues at coordinate 109,420,373 of CM076673.1, read as the reverse complement.
AAAAGTTTAAGAATAGTGCTTAAATATAATCCTTGATTAACAGTAATAACACATCGGGGCATCCAGGAAAATTCGCTGGTGAAAAATTCGCCGGCATCCATTTTTTTTGGACGCCGACGCATTTTCGCCAAAAAGGGACGCCGGCATCAAAAAAAAGAAACCGGCGCTGTTTCGCAATTTTTTTGGCAAAGCGAAACAGTGCCAGTTTCTCATTTCTGACGCCGGCGTCCATTTTTTTTACGCTGACGAATTTTCACCAGCGAATTTTCGTGGACATTTAGCGAATGTATTCACTGGCGGCGAATCGCTCAAATTCGCTGCAAATTCATGCACTAGTAGAGGACAATAAGCTAGCGAAACAATACATTGCTAACGATGTTTGCCCCTTTCGGCAGACAATTTTTTGATAAGGCGAACAATCGTTACTCCACAAATTTATTAAAGTGTAAATTTTCTATTACATTACCCCTTTTCTCACAATTTCCTTCACCAGGTTATACATGGCTGATAAAATGAAGCTTAATGCTCCTCAATCTTATGTCAGTGACGTATCCTGTATGCCTATTCATTCTGACTAATATATATTATGCCCCTAATATAAGCTTGCCAACACTGCAAGGATAATTCCTAAAACCAGAACCTAATAAAATAATTTCTATAATAAATTAAAATAGGCATTGCAATGTGAATATGTATACAGTATTCATGAGCTTGTAGCTATACAGCATTGTAGACCACAACAAGCGTTTTTTTTTAAAAAAAATTTTCAGCTTTCTTCCAGGTGTGGAAACTGATATTCGAAAATTTAGTGTCCAGTGATTGTGCATTGTCAATATTAATTGTAATATTAATTGTAAAGCACATTTTCTGGCACTATTTATAGTTATTTGATCTTTAGCCAACTACAGTATAAATAAATAAAGCTCCATGGTGTGCTGCATATAATTTATTTTTGAAGCCCTGACTATATGTGTGCTCAGTGAAAGCTGCATACATATATTCATACAACACAAACACTGTATATCCATATAAAAGCATACAGTTTTATTTATTTTTTGTACAGGTTTGGGATCCGTTATCCAGAAATCGATTACCCAGAAAGACTCTGGATAATCAACTCCGTTATATCAAATAATCAAAATTTTTAAAAATGATTTGCTTTTTTTTCTGCAATAATAAATCAGTACCTTGTATTTAATCCAAACTGAGACATAATTCATCTTTCTTGGAAGCAAAACCAGCCTATTGGGTTTATTACATGTTTACACAATTTTCTAGTAGAAGATCCAAATTACGGACAGATCCGGAAAACCCTCAGGTCCCAAGCATACCTGTATTATTTATTAACTTTCCTCATATCTACCTTCCAGCATTTTACTGTACATAATCTGGCAATATATAAACTATATAAAAATCCAATAAATAAATTTAAATACTGTACTTTTTTACAATGAAATAAAAAATAATGAAATACCAAACAGTGGCCTTTCCCGTAAAAGAAAAACAGCAAAATAGGCTTCTAATACTATTTACAGAACAGGATTGCTAAATGGCCTGATTGCCTCTGTAGAGAAAAAAAATGTTTTTTTTCCATAAAAGGCCAGCAACACTGGGATTTAGCACCATACAAAAAGATATATTAAGTAAGTATATACATCAAGGTGACATTTCAGTGCCTATTGGGACCTTTCTCAAGGCAAGGGTGTCTTGTCACGTTGGCTTTATATACTCACTCAATACACCTTTTTGTTTATTGCGAAATCCCAGTGTTGCTGGTCTTTTTTTGTCTTGCACCTGGGTATTATATATATATATATATTGTTGGGTTGTACATACTAAATGTAACAATATAAGTTTTCTTCACTGCAAAGACCCCTGGTTCTGGTTTTTTGTTCTTTTTATATATATATATATATATATATATATATATATATATATATATATATATATATATATATATATATATATATATATATATATATATATATATATATATAAATTAATTAGCTAGTCTGTTATTTTATTATTGCTCTCTCACATATACATACATACTGTAAAACTGTTTTCTTTGACATACCTCCTGTCAGAGATCCCTCAAGATACACAGCATATGTTTAAATATTTGTGCTACCCTTTTTTGGTCCAGAAGTAGCTTTTCATTTTGCTTGTGCAGAGCATCATTTAATCCATCTGTCTCAGCATTAATGTGTGGAAGTGGGAGCAGTGTTACAGAACTACAGCTCTCAGCTGCAAAAACAGGATTTTGGACACACAAGATTCTTAACCATGAACTTGAGGTTTATTAAAGGGATACTGTCATGGGAAAAAAAAAATTTTTTCAAAATGAATCAGTTAAAAGTGCTGCTCCAGCAGAATTCTGCACTGAAATCCATTTCTCAAAAGAGCAAACAGATTTTTTTATATTCAATTTTGAAATCTGACATGGGGATAAACATATTGTCAATTTCCCAGCTGCCCCAAGTATTGTGACTTGTGCTCTGATAAGCTTCAATCACTCTTTACTGCTGTACTGCAAGTTGGAGTGCTATCACCCCCTCCCTTTTCCCCCCCAGCAGCCAAACAAAAGAACAATGGGAAGGTAACCAGATAACAGCTCCCTAACACAAGATAACAGCTGCCTGGTAGATCTAAGAACAACACTCAATAGTAAAAACCCATGTCCCACTGAGACACATTCAGTTACATTGAGAAGGAAAAACAGCAGCCTGACAGAAAGCATTTCTCTCCTAAAATGAAGGCACAAGTCACATGACCAGGGACAGCTGGGAAATTGACAAAATGTCTAGCCCCATGTCAGATTTCAAAATTGAATAGTATGAAAGCAATACATTCAGCAGTACACTATGCAGCATATTGCTGGACCAGACCAAAGTACCCTGAGCTCTACAACACTGGAGTTCCTACTCTGGAAGTTGCCTCACTGTAAGCATTATCTCAAGGGAGAGATTTCTCCAAACTGAAAAACTTTTTATAGAAATTATTGAAAACTCCCCTTTGCCTCAGTGAGGCAACTTCAGGCGACTATAGAAAATGCATCGCCGTGTGTGCATTAGCGCAGGCAACTTTTCATTGCAACATATGGGGAAAAACGCTGAGGCAGTTTGGGGAGATAGTCGCTCAAAAGACGAGGCGATTAGTCGCCAGGTGACAAAATCTCCCCAAATCTCCTCGTGTGGACTAGCCCTTAGGGGGTTATTTCCTAAACTCCGAATGCAAAAATAACGAAAAATTTTGATTCTTTTTTTTAATAAAATTGGACTCTTAAAAAATCATGAATTTATTAAACCCCGAGGATGGAAAATCTGAAAATCCAGTATCTCAGACCTGTCGAGGTTGCATATAAGTCAATTGAAGATGTCCCAGTTAGGGATGGGCGAATTTGACCCTTGAGATAATGCTTACAGTTTTATAATTCTTGGTAATTAGGTCACAGGTTCTCTGGGACTTGCCAAGAAACCAGCAGATTATTTGGATAAGTATTTTGATAGCTGACAGCTAAAGTATTTTGGCAAGTTGTCAGTTTATATGGTCTAAATAGGGGTCTTCAAAGGAAATTAATAAGATTATCAATCAAAATATGCAAATAAAAATCGTTTTTATTAGCTTTTATTTAGATTAAAAAGTCCTTCCTTTAGGGTAAGGGCACACCTGGCGATTCGGGGAGATTTAGTCGTCTGGCGACTAATCGCCTATTCTTTTGGTCGACTAATCTCCCTGAACACCTTCCCTCTGTCTTGCGCTGGCTATAATGAAAAGCCGCCTGCGGCATGGCACACACATCGTTTCATATTCCGAAGTCGCCCGAAGTTTCCTCGTGAGGTTTGCCCATATCATATTTGTGTGTAAGCTGGCCACATCATCAGTGTCAGTGTTTGGAACTGCTATGTGGAAGCAGGAACATGGCATAGATTTAGAAAAGACTGAATGTGAATGCTTAACTATCAGAACTATACATAAAAAAATTAAAGCAAACAATCATGCAGCAAATAATGAGCTGTGCTTTAGGGTTATTTTACTAATACAAAATAGATTTTCTGTCTAAAGCAGACATCAAGCCATCACTTTCAATGTTTCATAGAGAGCAATACATTTTTTTTTATTCATTCTTTTTTTTTTTACATTTTATGTAATGCACCAATTCTAACCTGATATTTAAGTAAACTGTATAACATGGTTGGATATAACATTACATTTATGTTCAATGGCCTACACTTGGGAAACCTTAATTACATGGAGCACAGAGTTGTAATAAACCACATATTTTACAGTGGATTGAGTTCTGTACCACAAACATTGGTATATATGTGTATATATACCTAATATTTAATCTAGACCTTGTTATCTAAAGTACTCTCCTATCCCCTATTTCCCACTTTCACTCTCCATCTCACACTATACATGTAAGATGGTTTTAGTCTTAGTGCAAAAATGTTTCTGTTAGGGTTTTAAAGTAATCCATATATCTGACATTTCTATTTATCTTAGTCAGTTGTTTTCTGTTGACAGAGATTTTCAAGTTAATTGTTTCAGCTCCCCTGGCAAGTATGGGATGCTGAACATCAATCTCTGAGCTGGGGTTTTTAGGTTAGGAGTTTAGTCCTCTAAATCAAAGAGCCTCTACAGTACATGTGACTAGGAAGGCTAAAGGTTTTTAGCATTGATATTATAATGCACAGATCTGACCTTTGTTGCAACGCTTTGTGTGTATATGATACATCTTCTGATGCATATTGTTGTCTACTGTTCATACTTTCATCATAGGCTCAATAACATTTTATTAGATTATCTGAGTACAAAAGCACAAAATATACAGTAGCTTTCAAAGTCCTCCCTCTGTTGCTCTTATACAGCTTTCTCATATAGGGATAAATTTACAAAAGGGCGAAGTGACTAATGCGGGGGAAAATTTGCCAATAGTCGCTGGCATACCTTCGCTAGCGAAGGAGATAGACAATAGCGGTACTTCTCTCCCAACGCCAAATTTGCGATCTGGCAAATGGACGTAACTACGGAAATTCACTAAGATGCGGATTTTACTGAACGTTACCTCTTGCACCACCTCAGATTAGACAAAGTGCAATAGAGTAGATAGGAGTTCCTAAAAAAATAAGTCCCAAAAACGCTAGTGTCCTTTCCTTTTTCAGAGTGATAGGCTGCAAAAGAGCGAATTTTTTTGGGGGATAACCGACTTCTTCCCTACATTCCCCAACATATGGCACATAAATGATACAGTGGGCTCATGAGTAGGGCAATATAACAACTTTATTTACTTTTATAAAGGTTTCCTAGGCTTGTGTAGTGCAATGTATTTGCTGCAACATATACGTTCATTATGGCAATAATAACGCTGGCTCAACTTCGCCAGCGTTCGGTGCCCTGGATGCAACTTCGGATTTTAGTGAATTAGCGTTGTCCTGGCGAATCTACGCCTAGCGAAGTGTTGCGCTGTGAGAGAAGCCATCACTGGTGAATTTTTAGGAGGTTAGTGAATTTGCCCCATAGTCTTAAGATTGCCACAGCTGCAGTTTTTCAAGAATGTCAGCATTCATGCTCTATAGATTTATACTTCTCTGTTCTTTAGACTTCCGATCTTGCATTCAAGCTTTTTTTTTCAAGCAAATTTTCAGCATTTGTCTGCCTGCAACTTTCTTAAGCATACTTCTGCCTTAAGCCTTGCTTCCCTTTTTAAGAAGCTTGCTATTAAGTCTGCCTCATCTGCAGATGCTTTTTAGGGATGTCGCGGACTGTTCGCCGGCGAACTTGTTCGCGCGAACATCGGCTGTTCGCGTCCGCCGCAAGTTCGCGAACGTCGCGCGACGTTCGCCATTTTGGGTTCGCCTTACCTGGCGCTTTTTTTTGACCTCTCACCCCAGACCAGCAGATACATGGCAGCCAATCAGGAAGCTCTCCCTCCTGGACCACCCCCACACCCCCTGGACCACTCCCCTTCCATATATAAACTGAAGCCCTGCAGCGTTTTTTCATTCTGCCTGTGTGTGCTTGCAAGAGCTAGTGTAGGGAGAGAGCTGTTACTGATTTCACTGATTTCTTTGAGGGACAGTTGATAGTAAGTTTGCTGGCTAGTAATCTACTTGATACTGCTCTGTATTGGAGGGACAGAAGTCTGCAGGGATTTGAGGGACATTTTAGGGTAGCTTTGCTGGCTAGTAATCTACCTTCTACTGCAGTGCTCTGTATGTAGCTGCCTGCTGTGGGCACTGATCTCTTCTGATCTCATCTGCTGACTGCTGTAATAACCCAATAGTCCTTGTAAGGACTGCTTTTATTTTCTTTTTTGTTTTTTTACTTTGCTAGTTGTTACTATAAGCCCAGTGCTATTAGTCTAGCAGTGTTGGGGAGTGGGACTGGTGTGCTACTGTGCTGCTCCTAGTAGTTCAGCAGCACCAACCCGAGAAAAATATTTTTTTTAATATACATATATATTTTTTTTCTTTTACTTATCTTACTGTTCTTTAACGTGTACAGTGCTGTTGCTGTTCTTCATAGTAGTGCACCAATAGTAGTGCACTTGTAGGCATTATTTGCTCAGTGTGTCCTTCATTTTCAAACAACAACCATCTAGCTGTGTGAGCTTGTTCACATTCTGTCTAAATATCAATAATAATACCGTCTCTAGAAACACCACCCGAGTGACGTTTTTCAGGCAGCAATAATATATTCCGTATCCACTGCTGTAGTAGTGTATACGTTAACCTTGTAGGCATTATTTGCTCAGTGTGTTCTTCATTTTCAAACAACAACCATCTAGCTGTGTGAGCTTGTTCACATTCTGTCTAAATATCAATAATAATACCGTCTCTAGAAACACCACCCGAGTGACGTTTTTCAGGCAGCAATAATATATTCCGTATCCACTGCTGTAGTAGTGTATACGTTAACCTTGTAGGCATTATTTGCTCAGTGTGTTCTTCATTTTCAAACAACAACCATCTAGCTGTGTGAGCTTGTTCACATTCTGTCTAAATATCAATAATAGTACCGTCTCTAGAAACACCACCCGAGTGACGTTTTTCAGGCAGCAATAATATATTCCGTATCCACTGCTGTAGTAGTGTATACGTTGACCTTGTAGGCCTTGTTTGCCCAGTGTGTTCTTCTTCTTCATTTTCAAACCACTGCCACTTAGCTGTGTGAGCTTGTTCACATTCTGTCTAAATATCAATAATAATACCGTCTCTAGAAACACCACCTGAGTTGTTGTTGTTTTAACAATAATGCCAGGCAAAGGCAGGCCGCCACGCAGAGGCACTAGGGGCCGTGCTGCTATGCTATCCTGTGGCCCTAGGAAATTGCCCAGTTTTAAAAAGGCAATGACCCTGAACTCCCAAAATGCTGAAGAGGTAGTTGACTGGCTTACACAGCACACCCCATCCTCTACCATTTCTAACTTTACCACAACATCCTCATCCTCCACTGCTATGGGCACCCCACGTAACACTTCCTCCACCACCGGCGCCCCTTCTTCACTGGAGTCAGAGGAGTTATTTTCACATGAGTTTCTTGAACTGAGTGATGCGCAACCATTATTGGCAGAAGAAGATGAAGGAGATGAGGACGTTACACCAGATTTAATTCTGGCAGAGAACACAACAGAGATGGACATAATGAGTGATGATGAGGAGGTCCCCGCTGCTGCTTCCTTCTGTGAGCTGGTAGAAGAAATTGATGCATCTGAGGAGAATGAGGATGAGGAGATTGATGTTTTATGGGTGCCCAGTAGAAGAGAGCAAGAGGAGGATAGTTTAGATGGAGAGACGGAGAGTCAGAGAGGCAGGAGGAGAATAAGACTTAGAAGAAGCAGGGAGGACAGCTCGCAGGGAACAGTAGGGCAACAACATGTATCGGCACCTGTGGTCAGCCGGCCAACGCACCCGCCATTGCCGCCAACGCCGCCGACTTCTACTGTTACCGCCAGATTGCCAGCCTCAAAAAGGTCAGCAGTGTGGGATTTTTTTAATGTGTGTGCCTCTGACAAAAGCGTTGTCATTTGCAATGAGTGCAGTCAGAAACTGAGTCTTGGGAAGCCCAACAGCCACATAGGTACAACTTCTATGCGAAGGCACATGAACGGCAAGCACAAAGCACTTTGGGAGCAACACCTCAAAGGCAACAGGCAAACTAAAAGCCACCCTCCTTCTGGTCCAGCATCTTACTGCTCTACCTCTGCTGTCCTTCACCCGTCTGAACCACCCTCCACTCCGCCTTCCACCTTGACCACCAGTTCCCATTCCCAGTCATCTGCCCCCAGCCAAGTTTCTGTGAGGGCCATGTTTGAGCGTAAGAAGCCAATGTCTGCGAGGCACCCCCTTGCCCGGCGTCTGACAGCTGGCTTGTCCGCACTCTTAGCCCGCCAGCTTTTACCATACCAGCTGGTGGACTCTGAGGCCTTCCGCAAATTTGTAGCAATTGGGACACCGCAGTGGAAGGTACCCAGCCGCAATTTTTTTTCAAAAAAGGGAATACCACACCTGTACCACCATGTGCAGAGCCAAGTCACCGCATCTCTGTCACTTAGTGTTGGGCCAAAGGTCCATATGACTACTGACGCATGGTCCTCCAAGCATGGTCAGGGCAGGTATGTCACCTACACTGCCCACTGGGTGAACTTGGTAATGGCTGGGAAGCAGGGAATGTGTAGCTCAACAATGACAGTGGAGTTGGTGTCACCGCCACGGATTGCACGCGGTTCTGCCACCACCTCTACTCCTCCTTCGCTCTCTACCTCGTCTTCTTCCTCTTCTTCGTCCTCTGCTGCTGGGTCCTCCTCCTCCACACCTGTGCACCCCCAGCTCCCCCTAGGCTATTCGACGTGCCAGGTACGCCGTTGTCATGCTGTCTTGGGGATGACGTGCCTGGAAAGCAAAAACCATACCGGATCTGTACTCCTGTCATCTCTGCAGTCACAGGCCGATCGGTGGCTGACCCCACACCAACTGAAGATCGGAAAAGTGGTGTGTGACAATGGAAGCAATCTGTTGGCAGCACTGAGACTGGGCAATTTAACACATGTGCCCTGCATGGCACATGTTCTGAATTTAATAGTACAACGTTTTGTCTCAAAGTACCCAGGATTCCAGGACGTTCTCAGGCAGTCCAGGAAGGTGTCGGCCCATTTCAGACGGTCCTACACAGCCATGGCACGCCTTGCTGACATTCAGCAGCGGTACAACATGCCAGTCAGGCGTTTGATTTGCGACAGCCAGACTCGCTGGAATTCAACGCTCCTCATGTTGGAACGTCTGCTGCAACAACAAAGAGCCGTCAACGAATACCTGTTTGAACTGGGTGGTAGGACTGGATCTGCAGAGCTGGGGATTTTTTTACCCCGTTACTGGGTGCTTACGCGCGATGCCTGCAGGCTCATGCGGCCTTTTGAAGAGGTTACAAATATGGTCAGTCGCACCGAAGGCACCATCAGCGACCTAATACCCTTTGCTTTCTTCCTGGAGCGTGCCGTGCGACGAGTGACAGATGAGGCTGTAGACCAGCGTGACGAGGAGCAGGAAGCGCACGATTTCTGGTCGGAATCACCAGAACGAACCCAGGCACCTGCTGCAACGCAGGGAGAGGTGTCAGAAGTGGAGTCAGAGGAGGAAGGTGGCTTTGTGGAGGAGGAGGACCAACAGGAGCAGGCTTCCCAGGGGGCTAGTGGTGACCTTTTGGGGACCCCTGGTCTTGTACGTGGCTGGGGGGAGGAGACCGTGGATGATGCAGTCCTTGATAACGAGGAAGCGGAGATGGATACCTCTGCATCCAACCTTGTGAGAATGGGGTCTTTCATGCTGTCATGCCTGTTGAAGGACCCCCGTATCAAGAGGTATAAGGAGAAGGACCTGTACTGGGTCGCGACTCTACTAGACCCTCGGTACAAGCATAAAGTGGCAGAAATGTTACCAACATACCACAAGTCTGAAAGGATGCTGCATTTAGAAACCAGCCTGCAAAACATGTTGTACAATGCTTTTAAGGGTGATGTCACTTCAGGAACTCATCAACATTCCAGGGGCAGAGGTGCCAGTAATCCTGCCACGAGCGCACCTGCAAGGACAAAGCACTTTGGCCACTCTGTAACGTCAGACATGCAAATGTTTTTCAGTCCAAGGCAGCGGCAGAACCGTTCGGGATCCACCCTCAAAGAACGCCTCGACCGGCAGGTAGCGGACTACCTGGCATTAACTGCAGATATCGACACTCTGAGGAGCGATGAACCCCTGGACTACTGGGTGCGCAGGCTTGATCTGTGGCCAGAGCTGTCACAATTTGCCATGAACCTCTTGTCTTGCCCCGCCTCAAGTGTCCTCTCAGAAAGGACCTTCAGTGCAGCAGGAGGGATTGTAACTGAGAAGAGAACTCGCCTAGGTCACAAAAGTGTGGATTACCTGACCTTTATTAAAATGAATGAGTGGTGGATCTCGGAGGGTTACTGCACGCCGGAAGACTTGTGCTGAGTTTCTGATTCTGACTCCCCATGCAGCTGTCCTTCTCTGCACGCCTCATGACTCCACATACAGCTGTCCTTTAGCGTCCTCCTCCCTCCACCACCGTTACAAACTAGGGTGCAAACCCTACTGGTTTAATTTGAATCCAGGTAAATCCTGAGTTTTTCTGGCCTCTGTGCTTCAGTGGCTGTGACAAAAAAATTGAATATTTTCAGCATTTATATGGCATATTTTTTCTGGCCTCTGTGCTTCAGTGGCTGCGACCAAAAAAAACAGAATATTTTCAGCATTTATATGGCATATTTTTTCTGGCCTCTGTGCTTCAGTGGCTGTGACAAAAAAATGAATATTTTCAGCATTTATATGGCATATTTTTTCTGGCCTCTGTGCTTCAGTGGCTGCGACCAAAAAAAACAGAATATTTTCAGCATTTATATGGCATATTTTTTCTGGCCTCTGTGCTTCAGTGGCTGTGACAAAAAAATGAATATTTTCAGCATTTATATGGCATATTTTTTCTGGCCTCTGTGCTTCAGTGGCTGCGACCAAAAAAAACAGAATATTTTCAGCATTTATATGGCATATTTTTTATGGCCTCTGTGCTTCAGTGGCTGTGACAAAAAAATGAATATTTTCAGCATTTATATGGCATATTTTTTCTGGCCTCTGTGCTTCAGTGGCTGCGACCAAAAAAAACAGAATATTTTCAGCATTTATATGGCATATTTTTTATGGCCTCTGTGCTTCAGTGGCTGTGACAAAAAAATGAATATTTTCAGCATTTATATGGCATATTTTTTCTGGCCTCTGTGCTTCAGTGGCTGCGACCAAAAAAAACAGAATATTTTCAGCATTTATATGGCATATTTTTTATGGCCTCTGTGCTTCAGTGGCTGCGACAAAAAAAACAGAATATTTTCAGCATTTATATGGCATATTTTTTCTGGCCTCTGTGCTTCAGTGGCTGCGACCAAAAAAATTGAATATTTTCAGCATTTATATGGCATATTTTTTATGGCCTCTGTGCTGCAGTGGCTGCGACAAAAAAAAAATTAATATTGTTTGCATTTATATGGCATATTTTTTCTGGCCTCTGTGCTGCAATGGCTGCGACAAAAAAAAATTAATATTGTTTGCATTTATATGGCATATTTTTTCTGGCCTCTGTGCTGCAATGGCTGCGAAAAAAAAAATTAATATTGTTTGCATTTATATGGCATATTTTTTCTGGCCTCTGTGCTGCAGTGGCTGCGACAAAAAAAAATTAATATTTTCAGCATTTATATGGCATATTTTTTCTGGCCTCTGTGCTTCAGTGGCTGCGACAAAAAAAAAGATAATTTTTCAGGAAAGTACACATGCCTAATTTTTCAGGGTTCTGCAACAGTGGCAAAATCGCATCTTTTATGGTCACCGCAGGTGATCAATAAAGTAGACCAAAACTGGGCCCACACTGCAGAATCAGTGTTTTTTGGTTCACTTCACTGTACATTGAATTACCTCTGCCTGACCGTGCACGTGCGCACAAGCACGGTGACTGCTAAACACACCACTACAGAAATATTGCCACCAACAGGACGAACATACTGGAGGTGACAAGCTCAACTAGTAATTAAAAACGATTATTTGCTCACTTGACGGTATCATTCATTAAAGCTCTTTGCGTCTTTTTGCGTTGCAGTAAGCACCGCGTTTCGTCTTTGCGTGTGAACAGGCTGTAACCTTTACACGACTTGATTGGCATGTAGACGCCGGACGTTTTAAAGCATTTTATTACACAGGTTTAGAAATGTAGTGTGATTTCTGCCCTTTACAGCACAAAACGCAGCGCTGTGTCAACAATGGATTTTTTAGAAACATTTTTGCCCTTGATCCCCCTCTGGCATGGCACTGTCCAGGTCGTTGCACGCTTTAAACAACTTTAAAATCATTTTTCTGGTCAGAAATGTCTTTTCTAGCTTTTAAAATTCGCCTTCCCATTGAAGTCTATGGGGTTCGCGACGTTCGCGAACCGTTCGCATTTTTGACGCAAGTTCGCGAATATGTTCGTGAACTTTTTTTCCGACGTTCGCTACATCCCTAATGCTTTTCAATGTTGTGTTTATGAAGACATGTAGATGTGTGGGCTGTTCATCATAAGGAGACCCTACAATGTAATCTGACCTCTTGTAAACTAAAATTCTGTTCTCAGTCTTTGTTAATAAATTGAGCACTGTTTATCATCAACTTTATTAACAAGAGTCACATGAAGGTGTATTTACTAGTTTTTGAGCATGAGAAAGAAGAAAAAAAAGAGTTCCCAAAAAAGAAAAAACCTGCAACAAAACTCGTGACTTTTTTTTCTCCAGTACTTGCTAATTAAAGAAAAAACTGCAACAGAATATCCCGCGTCACGTGCATTTATTCTCAGGAAGAAAGCTGCTGGCCAGAGAAAATCACATTGTTCCATTCATTTTCAATGAAGCTAATCAATTTTAGTGTTTTAATGAACTGGGAAAATAAATATACAATTAGAGCTGTTAGAGACATTTCCCATTGACTTCAATTGAACCTCGCCTGCTTTAACTTGCCAAGTTTTTCCTGGCGACTTTTCTTGGTTTTATTCTTTAATAAATCCTTACTATTTGAGGTTCCCAATAATATTCACAAGTATATTTACATGCTTTTTCTCAAATCAAGAAAACATCTAAAATTCAACTTTTGATAAATTGTCCCTAAAGTTTTCTGTTTTGTTCCATAGGTCAACCAAGTTTTGTTTATCTGTCATCATTTCAATGACTTTTTGATAAAACTTAATTTCATATTTTTTTTACATAACCGGTTGGCCTTATTTTTCAGACTTTAATATTTAAATCAAATCTTACTGCAACAAGAGACTTGTTTCAGAAGATAAATTCAAATGTTTATATATCCCTGTAGTGCTACGTGTTTCAGTTTATGAAAACAACCCAAGTACTAGTCAGTAAATATTTAAATTCCCTGAGAAAAAATGTTTGACAAATTGAGGCAGAGCCCAACAGCATGCCTAAAAAACAATCAATATTTGATAAAGCTACTCTTTTGTGTTGCTTCTTATAACCTTCAGTTCATGTTACATTCTGTAAATATTGAAGGTGTTATATTTTGTTTTAATGCCAATGAAATCTAATATTGAATGTTTAAAACCTTTAAATATTCAGTATGTGTATATATAAAAAGACTTGTATATATATTTTTTGACATGTTTTGTAAAATGTATCTTTATGCAGGTCCTGTTAATGAATGTTCTGAAGCCTTAGGTGAAATATCTTCCAGCATGTATATCATTTTCCAGCCAGGTACTTAGGGAATGCATTGGTATTTTAAAGGACACAGTTGTTTTGATGCTCCAGGCTATTGTGAAATAGCAATTATTTAGTAAAGTCTATTAAAATGAACAGAAAAAGTCACGACATCATAAATTTGAGATGTTCATAATCTCTAAAGTGATTTATTGTGTGAAGGAAATGCATGAAGATAGCATCAAGGGCTGTTGTTGACTTTATGTTATATGAAGAAAAATCAATATCTCTCAGGGATCCCACCTCTTAAATTTCTGCATGAAGTATTAAGGTTTGAGACATGTTTTTGCTTATTTTAATATATCTATTATATAGAATAGGTTTATTGCTGTATTCTATTTTTCAAGTTATTAAACTAGAACTTCTTGGAATGCAGCTGCTAATTATGGGGCTTGATTATCATAGCTCTGCAGAATAGAATTTAGAGTTTTTGTATAATTAATGTGCTTAGTTTTTTACATGCATCCCAGCACAGCACAGATTTCACGCTGAAATTGTGCAACTTTTTTCAAACTGTCACGAAACAAACTCTTATTTGTCGTGTTTTCAAACAAAAACTGTGAAGGCAAAAAACATCTTCAAATGATTACATAGTTACATAGTTACATTGTTACATAGTTAAATCGGGTTGAAAAAAAACAAAGTCCATCAAGTTCAACCCCTCCAAATGAAAACCCAGCATCCATACACACACCCCTCCCTACTTTTAATTAAATTCTATAAACCCATACCTATACTAACTATAGAGCTTAGTATCACAATAGCCTTTGATATTATGTCTGTCCAAAAAATCATCCAAGCCATTCTTAAAGGCATTAACAGAATTAGCCATCACAACATCACCCGGCAGTGCATTCCACAACCTCACTGTCCTGACTGTGAAGAACTCCCTAAATTGCTTCAAATGAAAGTTCTTTTCTTCTAGTCTAAAGGGGTGGCCTCTGGTATGGTGATCCACTTTATGGGTAAAAAGTTCCCCTGCCATTTGTCTATAATGTCCTCTAATGTACTTGTAAAGTGTAATCATGTCCCTTTTTTCCAGAGAAAACAAACCCAACCTTGACAGTCTACCATCATAATTTAAGTCTTCCATCCCTCTAACCAATTTAGTTGCACATCTCTGCACTCTCTCCAGCTCATTCATATCCCTATTAAGGACTGGAGTCCAAAAATACTCCAGATGAGGCCTTACCACCTATAAAGAGGCATAATTATGTTTTCATTCCTTGAGTTAATGCCCTTTTTTATGCAAGACAGACCTTTATTTGCTTTAGTAGCCACAGAATGACACTGCCCAGAATTAGACAATGTGTTATCTACAAAGACCCCTAGATCCTTCTCATTTAAGGAAACTCCCAACACACTGCCATTTAGTGTATAACTTGCATTTATGTTATTTTTGCCAAAGTGCATAACCTTGCATTTATCAACATTGAACCTCATTTTCCAGTTTGCTGCCCAGTTTTCCAATTTAGACAGATCACTCTGCAAAGTGGCAGCATCCTGCATGGAACCTATAGTTCTACACAATTTAGTATCATCTGCAAAAATAGAAACAGTACTTTCAAAGCCTACCTCCAGGTCATTAATGAACAAGTTGAAAAGCAAGGGACTTTTATGTAGACAGATGAAAAATATGAGTTCAGAATCTGCGCTTTTAGTTTGTTTTCATCAACCAGCTGACCCCCCTCTGATAGTAAGGGTCCCACTCCTTCCTGCTTCATTTTTTTACTATTAACATATTTAAAAAATAATTTTGGATTTTTTTACTGCTTGCTGCAATATCCTTTTCTATATCAATTTTAGCTTGCCTTATAGCTTATTTGCATGATTTATTGGCCTCCTTGTACCTTATAAATGATTCGGCTGTACCAGCTAACTTGAAAGCCTTAAAAGCATGTCTTTTCTTACCCACCTCAACACCAACGCTTCTATTGAACCAAAAAGGTTTTGCTTTGCAATGACATTCCTTGCTTACAAGTGGAATATACTGACAAGTATATTTATCAAGCAGCATTTTAAAGACTTTCCATTTTTGTTCTGTGTTTAACCCTGTGAAAAGCATTTCCCACTTAATATGTTGCAGAGATGCCCTTATACTGTCAAAGTTTGCACGCCTGAAATGTAGTGTTTTACTTACTCCCTTATAGAATTGCTTCTGCAATAGAATCTCAAAGGAGACCATGTTATGATCACTATTCCCTTAATGCTCACCCACGCAAATGCCAGGGATGAGTTCAGTATTGTTAGTTATTACAAGGTCCAAAAGAGAGTTATTCCTAGTAGGTTCTTGAACAAGCTGGAATAAAAAGTTGTCATTCAGCTTATTTACAAACCTACTAGTTTTTTCTGTCTTAGCAACCCCATTACCCCAGTCAATGTCTGGATAATTGAAGTCACCCATAGCAACAACTTGACCCAGCTGTGAAGCCACTTGTATCTGTAAGAGTAGCTGGGCTTCATACTCGATACTTATACGAGGTGGTTTATAGCAGACACCAATTAAAGGGACCTCTGCCATTGACTTTTATATGAATATCGACAGGTTTTAGCTGGAGTATTTTCTGATTTGGATTGAACAGATATAAACAAAAATAATGAACATGGATTAGGCAAAATACTAGAAAAACAAAAACTCTGGCTCAGGGGGGGCGCTGGGCAGGTAGCTATCTTCTGCCATGTTCGCGCTCCTTTTCCATTCCCTTCCAGCTCTCTCCCCCTCCCCTTCCCTTTTTCCCTTCTCCTCTGGTGATCTCTCCCCGCCCTCCCTCTCCCTTGCTGAGCTCACCTCTTTGGTTTTTCCCCTCCTCACCATCGCTCTGCGCATGTGTGCGCATGCTGGATGGGGGCTAGGGCACCCAGTCGGCTTGGCACTGCACTGCCTAATTATTGGTTAAAATATTATTTTGGGATGGATGTTTTAGACTAAGGGGCACACAGGTGATTATAAAAAATACGCTAGGAATAATGTGAGTTTGGAAAACATATGTACAATATTGTGATACACATGCTTTCTTTATTGGTGTATTAAAGCTTGGCTTCCTGACAATTCTTGCTTGGTGCTAATTGCCAATTCCTGGTGGTATTTTATCTGGAGAATATTTTCTCCTCCAGTAAACTGCTTGACAGTTTGAGCCATATGACTTCTGCCCCCATATCTTCAACCATCACTTTGTTCTTTATATTGGGTTTTAAATTCTGCTTAAAGGAACAGTAACATCAAAAAAAAATACTGTTTTAAAGTAGGGATGCACCGAATCCAGGATTCGGTTCGGGATTCGGCCAGGATTCGGCCTTTTTCAGCAGGATTCGGATTCGGCCGAATCCTCCTGCCTGGCCGAACCGAATCCGAATCCTAATTTGCATATGCAAATTAGGGGCAGGGAGGGAAATTGCGTGACTTTTTGTCAGAAAACAAGGAAGTAAAACATTTTTCCCCTTCCCACCCTTAATTTGCATATGCAAATTAGGGTTCGGATTCGGTTCGGTATTCGGCCGAATCCTTTATGAAGGATTCGGGGGTTCGGCCAAATTCAAAAAAGTGGATTCGGTGCATCCCTATTTTAAAGTAATGAAAATATCATGTAATGTTACCCTGCACTAGTAAAACTTATCTGTTTGTTCAGAAACACTACTATAGTAGTGCTGAACAATGTGCTATGAATATTATTACCTCTAAAAATTTGAGTTACTCTGACAATTCCTAACAAAAAAACTCCAAAAAACCTCTAAAAGTCCAATTTTATTAAAAGTTCACCAATAAGATCAGCACAGCTCTCATTAACTTCTATAGCACCTTGACAAATTTTACTTAGCGAAGTTTGGTATAAAATGTTTTTATCACTTAATACCTTAATAAAGTTTACATTTTTAGAAATACAAGAAAATTACAAATTGTCATGTTTAAAAAAACACAATTCCATTGTTAGTAAATGGGCCTCTTGGTTACTAGATAAGGAAGATTAGATGAAGGAGGGGGTCTCCATAGTGAAGCGTTTTGTACTCACCACATTAGGGAAGTGGCCCAGGTGCAGCACCCTAAGCCCTCAGCATGGGGAGCAGACAACCGCAAAAGAATCTGGAGCAGACACTCAAATAAAGGCAATCTTCGATCAAATAGTTGAAATAAAGTAGAAAAGATTTATTGTGTCCTCTGCCTTACGCGTTTCATGTTACAAACACTTAATCATAGGCTAGATAAGGAAGGGACCATATTTGTGCTAATGGAAATGTTATGGAACATCTATAATACTGTTCAGTGAAGACCCAAAAATAAAATTTTGTTAAGAATGAACCTACACATTAAAATCTTTGTTTGTTGAGGTCTTTGGTTTTATTTCCATTTGCATAACAACTGGCAATAACAAGAAAAATGTAAACTACAGCTATAGAAGAGGAGAACAAAGTGCTTAATTCAGACTATGGCCCAAACCTAGGTTGGCATCAGAGTGTTAAAGAGTGGGTTCTGCATACGATGGAGGGGGGGGCAGGAATCATTTTGAACCTACAGTATTTCCCTCTTAATCAATTTTTATAAACCAAATCACAACCTTTCATTTCACTAAACTACTAGACCAGGAGTGCCCATACTTTTCTAATGCAAGGTCTACTTTTAGTGAGGTTGTCTCATTATGATCTACATTCATAAAAGCATTGCCATGGAATATATTACTTAAATATTGATTTATGAGAAAAAATATGTTGTTCTATTTAATAAACACTTATTTCTTATCTAATATTAACACAATGAATACCTGAATGAAAATAATGAAACAGGAGGTTGATATAGACAAGCTGATTTTTGACAGTGTCTTGAGATCTACTGATCCCCAGCTAAAGGTCTACTGGTAGATCCTGATCTACCTTTTGGACACCCCTGTACTAGACCTTCCTATTTGTATTAAATATGTAGCTGTAGCACCTATGAGTATGAAACTATAAAAAAAGGAAAAATGTAAGCTACAATATTTCTTTAGACTTGACTTGTATTTTCTTGTTTAAGATTCAAGTACTTAAATATTAGGGATGCACCGAATCCAGGATTCGGTTCGGGATTCGGCCAGGATTCGGCCTTTTTCAGCAGGATTCGGATTCGGCCGAATCCTTCTGCCCGGCCGAACCGAATCCGAATCCTAATTTGCATATGCAAATTAGGGGCAGGGAGAGAAATTGCGTGACTTTTTGTCAGAAAACAAGGAAGTAAAAAATGTTTTCCCCTTCCCACCCCTAATTTGCATATGCAAATTAGGGTTCGGATTCGGTTCGGTATTCGGCCAAATCCTTCGTGAAGGATTCGGGGGTTCGGCCGAATCCAAAAAAGTGGATTCGGTGCATCCCTATTAAATATGCAATTTATGTATTCTTTAATAAAGATTATGAAGCACACTTTATAACGAAATAATTTGTATTGGCCTACCCTTTCTTACAGTATTAGGAATCTTTCTTTAATTGCAAGAACATGGGTACATTTTATTCGAATTTATAATTTGCACATTATGGAAATTTCTAATTTAAGATGAGTGTTTCTATATTCCCTACTTGTGTAAGGAAAGATGTCTGTCATAGATTAATTGTAAGTACAACTTTATCTCTTTCAGAATTTATTAATTCGTTGTTCACTTTCAACTTTCTTGTCAGTTTAGATTACCAGGGAATAAGACAAAAAAAACAATATAGTAAGCAACTACTGGTACTTGTTTGACAAAGTCCAAGATTAATTGAACTAATTAATGCTTTAATGAGAACTACAAATGTAAGAAATGTTCACGTTATTTTTATTTTTTGTTACCAATTAACAATATATTCATATGTGTTGATTAGAATATAATTTTAAAATGAATACATTATTCCTGCAGTAGTAAACTATGTCAATTTATAATGGCAAAATGCAATCATATGCCACAATAGGTATAAAAATGCCTACAAATTAATAATGAATCATTCTGCGTTTTATTTTATTCGAGACATGTACAGATAGTTATCATCTCTTTTCTACCCACAGATAAATAAGTAATAAACTAAAATATTTTTGCTGCTCATTTTTTGTCTTCAACAGAGAAAGGTGGGAGGGAACAAATTTCAGTAATTTGTTAAACTCGACTTTTTGAGATATGCTAAGTGCACTACAATATAAAAAATGCTGCACTTAAAGCTGTTGAGTTCATGTAGAAGTGAATGGAAATTGTAATTTCGAAATTCAATACATTTTTCCATTTGAGTTTTCAATAATTATTCAATATTTATTATATTGTCATTGAAAATGAAGGGGAGAATGGGATTCCACAGCCTTCTAGTTTCTTTTTTTACAGGTCTTTATGCAGTGATATTTTCAAGGTCCTTGTTTTTTTAATCAATAAGCACACATTCAAGATTTTAGAATTTTTCAACATTTTACAATTGGAAAAGGTCAAAAATACTCAAATTAGAGTTTTCTTCAATATTCATCCCCATGTTTGTGCAGAAAAGTGTATGCAACAAACAGCATGTAGTCTGTTTTGGTCAGAATGAAGTATTTTCAAATAAAGCAAATGTCATATTAATTGGTCAAACCATTAATTTACTGTAAAAAAAAAAGAAGTACATTGACTATGTAGGTAGCAGTAATTACAGCTATATTTTCTTTTATTACACTCTGACATGGAAATTATTAGGGCGACCAACAGCAATAATTTCCATAATTTTATTTAAATAATATATTCCCAGAAAACAAGAGAAATGTGCAAATGGTAGATGGCATATAATTAGTTTTGTCATTACAAGAGGATTCATTTGAAAAAACATATATTGCAGCACTCCTTTATAAAATAAAATCATATAAGAAAAAAGTTAGTTTGTTGACTCTTGCTGGTTCTAATCCAGTTTCTCAGCCAGGGGCTGAATTAATGGTAGGCAGAAGAGGTAGCTGCCTAGGGCGCAACGATCCGGGGGCGCAGGGCAGCTACCTCTTCTGCATACCCCTAGACCAGTCTCACCTAGCATTGAATGTGAGCAAACGGCGCTCAGAATCACCACGCACACGCGAACCACTTCACCACACGTGCATGAGTGCCCTTTGCATCCCCGTGCATAAGCGTGCTGTGTCACTGCGCGAGCACACGATGAGGGAGGTGGGCTGGCTGGGCTGCCTAGGGCGCCAGCTTGCCTGGCCCGCCTCTGCTCTCAGCTGTATAGCGGATCAGCGCCTATGGCAAAAGAGAAAACAAACAACAAAACAAGAATATGGTGTAGTATGTTTAGGTTTTTAAATTTAACACCAAAAAAGGCGAAAA
The DNA here is from genome assembly GCA_038501925.1 of Xenopus petersii. NCBI lineage: Eukaryota > Metazoa > Chordata > Amphibia > Anura > Pipidae > Xenopus > Xenopus petersii. Next base: position 109,399,304 of record CM076673.1, on the reverse strand, counting down.
GAAGAAGAATATCTTATGTGCATTCCCCTTTAAATGATTGTTAACTACTCCAGAACATGAAAAATATCCTGTGTGCAGTGGCTTAACTACAGAGGAAGCAGAACCCGCAGTTGCGGGGTGGGGGGGCCCGGGAGTACAGAGGGCACGGTGGGGGCCTGCTTCCTCAGTAGTATGCACAACCTGCAGGGACCATATAGGGGGATGGTGCTGGCAATCCAGACCAGACCAATCCAGGGGGTGGGAGTACGAGCTATTGCTCTCCACTTACACGTGCCCTGCATGGCCTCAACGCAGCTATCCCACTCATCCAATGGTAGGCAGGGAAAAGGGCACCTGTAAAAGTTGAACAGTCCAGGACTCTGCTGGACCAATGGTGGTTCACAACACTAAGCTGCAGATTCCCTCCCTCCTCCCTCCCCTGCAACACTATCATATCCCCTGCATAGAAAGAATGTGGGCGGTACGGATACAAATCACATTTATTGCACTGCCTTGTGGTTGTTTAACTCTTTCCTTGCCTTAATGTGCAAAGTTGCAATTGTGCTATCTGCTATATATAAATGTAATTGCCACTTTGCCACCCTTCTATGGTTCTGGGGTATTTATATCTGGAATTGCTACTTTGCCACCCTTCTATAGTTCTGGAGTATTTATTTCTGAAATTGCCACTTTGCCATCCTTCTATGAGTTCTGGGGATATTATACATGGAATTCTCCCATTATATTTTGCAGAAGGGGCCCTGAAATTATTTTTGCAGGGGGGCCCAGGCATCCAAAGTTATGCCACTGCCTGTGTGAGTTCCCCTTTAAAAAGCTTATATATGGGTGACTATATTTATGGAAACTAAATGTGAGCGCAACATTTTAACAAATTTAAAATTGTATAAATAAAACAGTATTACGCTATAGAATCTTTGTGTTCTTATATTGGAGCATAACAGAGCTGCTGAAGAGAAGGGGAGAATATTGGTTATTACATGCAATAATAAAAACGGTTGCCTTGTAAATAGGCACTTTAGCCAGACCTGGTGGAAGCTTTTGGAATAAGTCCATGTACGTTTGGAGGATTAACAAGATATGTTTTACGCTCTGGAGTAGTGAGCAGTCATTTAAAGGGGAATGCATACAGGATATCCTTCTTCTAAATTGAGAAACCTGAGCATACTACACCATATTCTTGCTTTGCTGTTTGTTTTCTCTGTTGCCATAGGCGCTGATCTTCTTTTTTACTTCTGAAATAATACATATCAGAAGCAGTTACAGTAGCATGCCCACTGCCTGCCATAGAAAACACTACTACAGAAGACAGTCATGTCATGCATTCTGTAATGCTGCACCTTATATACCCAGTTAGAGCTGTGAAAGTTCTGCAGAACACCAGAAAGATGAAAAGAAATCCAGAATGTGCAGATCATTCCCAAAGGGCACACTATAATAAGGCTTTGATTAACTATACAAACTACTGCTAATGAGCTCAGATTAATAGAAAAACATATATCACTGAATGCAACTTATAGTGTTAGTTGCAGGGAAGAATCCCTTATAAACAGGGCTGCCATCAGTATTACGGCCCCACACAACAACATTTTCTGGGCCCCCCTTGACACCCTTCCACCCATCATTTCAAAGGCCACCAGGCACAAGAGCTAAAACATTATGGTCCCCCCACAAGTTTAAAAAAAAAACATTGGTACCATGCAAGTTTTGGTGGTCAGGGAGCACTTCAAGCTAAAGAAAAAAATTTGGTGGCCACAGACGCCTTTGGCCAATCACCATGCGGCTATACTGGGACTAATACTTTACTGGCAAATCAGACCAGGATGCTCCTGCTCGTTCCCTTCCGAAGTCTGTAGCTCACGGACATCAGGGCTGGCTATGCAAGCAAATTCAGCACAGCCAAGCCCCACTTAGCACCCCAAACCATATGGCCCAGTTGTACATACCCATCTCCCTCTGATGGCAGCCCTGTGAATAAATACTGTATTGTGAACATAGTTAGTGCCAGTAAAACTTTGACTGAAACATTCCCCCAAAAATGCAGACCCTAGATGCTTCACTCTTCAAAAATAAACAGGATTTGTGCCAAAGTAGGTCTTTGGTAGGACTTTTTTTTATTCAAGAATGAGTTAATTAAGTTAGCTCTAATATAACTGCTGGGAAATGGGACCCCCCCCCCCAAAGATATACTGTATTAGATGTAACTGTCTAACTGTTTAACTAATTGAGATCTGAATCCCAAATCATGCGAGAGACAGATGCTTGGACAGATGCTGAGGGAGGTGTGTATTGATTAACTTGGTTGTTTCACAAATGGTACAGAATTTTTAATTGATTACATTTAGAAAGTTTATTTCAGTATAAAGAAGCTTATATTACATTTTAATTTATGCAGTATTTACCTTTAACTATGAGTGTGACCAATATTCATCCAGGTCAAGAAATCTGATATTCTGGTTATTGCCCAATGTGGGGCTATTATTAAATCTGCTTTGCCTTTGGGTAGGGCAAATATATAACATTAGAAAGCATAGAGGCTTAAATACAAATATTAATTATAAATTAACTGCAGTTACCAAATCAAACCAGTTAGACCAATTAGTTTGGATCATTCTTCTACAAGTTAGATACTAAAGGCAAAGGTGTACAGTGTTATTCCTTCTACTGCAAAACAATTATGAAATAAGTAAATATTCAGGCACTGGGAACTTTAAAGCGTTGTTCACCTTCCAAACACTTTTTCAGCTGATTTGTTTTCAGATTGTTCACCAGAAATAAAGATTTTTTTCAATTGTTTTATATCTTTTATTTTTTACAGTTTTTCCAAAATTAAAGTTTATAGTTTAATGTCCCTGTATTTCAGTCTGGCAGTTCAGTGATCCAGGAGCATTCTGAACTGTTACAACTTGCTACATTTAGTTGATACATTGGTTGATATGTTTCTCAACATCCACTGTGGACTATTGGCAACTGTTGTATAAATTCTAACAGCTGCCTTTAATGCAACTCTGCTCAGCAGGGACAAAGATAACAATTGTATCAACTAAATGTATCATTTTAAAATAGTTAATGAGTCAGTGACCCCCCCAGAGCTGCTTTAGTAGGTGGAAAATGAAACTTTATACTTCAATAATAGAAAAAAGGTCACAATTAGAAAATAGAAAGTAATTGGAAAAGGTCTTCTGGAGAACTATCAAAAACCAACTGAATTGTGAAAATTGTTTGAAGGTGAATAATACCAATTTTATGTTTACCTCTCAATTTTTAAAGATGAAGTTTCATGAAAATTTACAAATCCGTAAAATAATTTAATGACAAAGATAAGAAAATGTGTACATGTGAACTAGGTCACGTTTTTATTTTTCCCACAACGCTATTCAAAATGCTCCATTAAAAATAAGATTTATTTTTACATAAAATCTTTGTATCTTTATTGAATTTTTGCTTGTATTGATGTGGATTTCAGCCTCCTACAAAGCTGTAAACTAAATTGAGAGAAGAATCTTTCACACCAGCTGTTTCTATTTATGAAAAAAATGTCAGAGGCAGTCTGTGTAATCCTAACCCTACATTTGCTCAGCAATCTACACTTAAAAAAATCACATCTGGAGACTGATTAATAATATAACATATTAAAAAATATAATCTACCATGCATTTATGTTTAAACACACTCTTCACTTTTTCTACATTGTAGTTTTCCACTGGGTTCTCTATAATCAATAGAGTTAGGTTAATCAAAGGTCTCTGTAACATTATATTATACTATTATATTCATAAACGTAAAGTTCTAAGTTTAATTTATTTCTATGATCATAAATCATAAAGTTGTTTCGTTTAGCTGGGATACAGGCATGTTGACTATTGCTGTGCTAAAAAAAACCACCAGCGTTTTTTTTTTTGACGCCGGTGAATTTTCGCCAGCGAATTTTCGCGCCCGTTTCACGAATTTATTAGCCGGCAACGAATCTCGCAAATTCGCCGCAAATTCACGTCTGGTGAATAAATTCGTCCATCACTACTTGAAACCTATGATTTTTTCCGTAAAATCACCCGAAAGCTAAGATTTTTTCAGAAACTCAAAAAATCTTCCAATTGTTAGTGTGTTAATGGACATCTATCATTGACTTTTACATGTTCTTAGCAGGTCTGAGTTGGAATACTTTTTTCAGACTTTTAACACCATTGGAATTTAATAAATACCAAAAAAATCGAGTTTGTTTTCCTCCGAAATATTTGTATTTCCAATTTTAAAAGTCCTACCAGAGAAATTCAGAGTTTAATAAATAACTCCCTAGGTGTGGCTAAACTTTGCACACAGTTTAGACTAGCACAACAGCACCCCAAACATCAACCAACACCCACAAAATTTATATAAACAATTTGCTGCCACCAATCTCAGGACTTGAGCTACAGTACCTTCATTTGTTATATAACAAAGACACTCGATTCCACAGCCACTAAGGGGTTGACTTGCATACACATAGACTAGCAATTCCATTCAGCATGCAGAGAGCTAAGGCTCGCAGTTACACACTTTCAGGCTGTGGTAATTTAGAACATTAAAGACAAACTTATTAAATTTTAAATGTAATTTTATAAAAGGTATAACAGTGCTTTTATACAAAAGATGTTAGAAAAACATTCATTAAAATATAGCAAACAGTTTATAAAAGAAAAGTGAAAAACACAGAAAACTTATACTTAGCTCCAAATATAGAATTTCCTGGTTCTGGAAGCAAGGGGAAACAAATGGGATAAACCCCCATGGAAATGGGTCCTCCTAAGTAAATACCAAAGTTTATCAATGATTTGAGGGGCATCCGGTAACTGGACACTCCCCCTCCTTTAGGAATGCAAGGGAGTACGGCCTGACAGGATGCAGATGGAGTTTTTTTAACCTCTTATGAGTAGGGACTGGGCCAAGAATACAATAACCATAACTCCTAACAAGAACATAGTAAAGAAATGATCTTATTTTCATTGGTTATTAATTATTGTATGTATTGTATTTAGTATGTATTCCATACATACTAAACATCAATACTGTATGAACTACCCCTGCCCAGAAATTCCGATCCAACAAACTGAGAGGCAAACCTAGTCATGTTTGGACTCATTTGAAAGCTAATATTGCACTGAATCCATAACCAGTTTTTTAAAGCTGATCATTTCTCTTACCTCATTTTCTGCTATGAGATACTTTCTCCCACCTTTCTTCACCCATCGTAACTTGTGCTCTTGAGCTGGCCATATTTGCAAAAATAATCGTACTTGGCAGACCGTGTATGGCTCAAAATAATAATCCCAACAATTTTTGTTTGGTCAAAAGGACAGGTTACAAAATTTCTGTCAGATTACTTAATATCTTTGCATGTACAGTATTGGCAATCTGACAATATCCATGGATATGGAAGTCCCAAATGAGACAAAATGTCACCCTTTAACTCCAACAAGAACACTTTCTCTTCTCCTTTTTCTGATATGCTGTTGCCAATATTATTGCAAGTGCTGTTCTGTATTTGGCATTTATATACAGTATATGGGACTTATTGTAAAACAGAAAACAATATCTGTTTTTCAGAAACTGACGAAGCTTCATGTAAATGACCCTGTTGAACACAAAGGAACACAACTTTATAGATTACTTACGCAAAGTAAAATTGGCCATCTGACCTGAACCTTAGGACAAGATTTGGTAAAGAGAAAAATCTTAGTAAAAGCTATGGAATGATTTACCTACTACTTGGATAATATTTAGTTTTTTTGGTGCACATGAAACCTTAAGGCTGTGATATTTAACTATAAAAATACTTTTTTTTTACATAAATTAGGCCATACTTCCTCGGGCAAATGTTAAGAGACAGAAAGAAACTTGAGGGCATTCATTCCTAGTAATGCTGCCACATTCTCATTGAAAGGATTCTGTCATGATTTTTATGATGTTGTTTTTATTTCTAAATTACACTGTTTACACTGCAAATAATTCACTCTACAATATAAAATCTAATTTCTGAACCAGGAAGTGTATTTTTTTAGTTATAATATTGGTGTGTAGGCAGCCATCTCAGGTCATTTGGCCTGGCCATGTGCTTTCAGAAAGAGCCAGCACTTTAGGATGGAACTGCTTTCTGTTGTTTCTCCTACTCAATGTAACTGAATATGTCACAGTGGGACCTGGATTTTACTATTGAGTGCTATTCTTAGATATACCAGGCAGCTGTTATCTTGTGTTAGGGAGCTGCTATCTGGTTACCTTCCCATTGTTCTGTTGTTAGGCTGCTGGGGGGAGGGCAGTTATATCACTGCAACTTGCAGTAAAGAGTGACTGAAGTTTATTAGAGCACAAGTCACATGACTGGGGACAGCTGCGAAACTGACAATATGTCTAGCCCCATGTCAGATTTCAAAATTAAATGTAAATGGATGGAGATGTATTTCAGTGCAGAATTCTGCTGGAGCAGCACTATTAACTGATGTGTTTTGAAAATAAATTTCATTATGCCTTTAAGTTTAATAAGAAGCATTTCATCTAAATTAAGGGTATTTTGATTGTGTTCATAAGTTGTCTAGTTAGCTACCAATTATGAATCCTGTAAAATCATAGTAAATAAAATAAAGTTGCATCAGATTTAACATACAGACATTTGGAGGCAAGATCAATGACAATAAATGATGTTGTGCAAAAGCAGATTTTAATAAAGGCTTGTGGAGGCTAAGCCTTCCTAAACCTAAGTCCTCTGTAAATTCAGTATAACTAGCCTGCAGCATTATAATATACAAGTATATCTTTCCTCCAACTAACACCAGTAGCGTCCTCGAAGTATCCATCATAGTTAACAATTGCACTATCACCCCCTCTCCCCAGGCCCGGTGCCTTGGGGTTATCCTAGATTCTGCCCTGTCATTCACTCCTCATATCCAGTCACTTATTAAATCATGTCACTTCCACCTAAGGAACATATCCAAAATACGATCATTTATCACCCAAGACGCTGCCAAAATTCTTATTCACTCTCTCATCATATCGTGTCTTAACTCTCTTTTAATTGGCCTCCCCCTCCAGAGACTGTCACCTCTCCAGTCCATAATGAACACTGCTGCGAGGCTCATACACCTCAGCAACCGCTCCTCCTCTGCCTCGCCATTCTGTCAATCCCTGCACTGGCTTCCGTTACCTTTCAGAATCAAATTCAAATTAATAACACTGACTTTCAAAGCACTTCACAACTCTGCTCCACCCTACATCTCTGAACTCATCTCTATATACTCACCCACTCGCTTACTACGCTCCTCTACTGACCTGCTACTCAACTCTTCTCTCATTACCTCCTCACATGCTCGCATTCAAGACTTTGCAAGGGCTGCACCCCTCCTCTGGAACGCTCTCCCATGGTCTGTCCGACTTTCTCCCAACCTTTCTGCTTTCAAAAAATCTCTGAAAACACACTCCTTTCAAGAAGCCTACCCTCACTCTGCTTAACTACCAAACGCAACACCACATACAGTACCACATTTCTCACCCACTTACTTCGATCTTGCCCACTCCCACACCTTGTGTATTACTCCCTTCCCTTTAGATTGTATGCCTATGCATAGGGCCTTCCTCACAGTGGCGTAACTACCGGGGGAGCAGGGGGTGCGATTGGGCCAGGGCCCGCACCCCCTCAGGGCCCCCCGGCAGCTCACGCGCCACTTATTCCGGCCAGTTCCAGGTGTACGGAGGGGGGCGGGGGCCCGGCTGCGCGTCCTGCGCGAGGGCCCGCCCCCCTCTAGTTACGTTGCTGCTTCCTCACCTTTTTGTACCTGTATTGATTGTGATGTTTGTTACTCCATATATTCTATATATGTAATTCGTGTGATGTAGTTGTATAATCACATTTACTTTACAGTGCTACACAATATGTTGGCGCTATATAAATACATGTTAATAATAATAATAATAATAATAATATATAACTGATATATGTGAGGGAAGCAGAAGGTTAAAAATTCACATTAGCATGGTACTGACTGCCCTCCATGGGGAGTGTTAAGATGTGTAGAGATGCATGGAGAAGACTGTAATAATCCATCTACTTTATACTCCACCTTGCTGACAGAGGAATTAAATAGTCAGACTCAGATTCTGCTGCTCTTGTCTGCCCATAAGGCGGAAGGGCTACATTGACCAGGGAAACTTATGTACTGAGGTGGAGAAGGTGTGTATTATGACTTATAATAAGACACTAATTTATTTAACCTAGCTATAGATAGAATTTGTATAGTATATGCGAGCTTAAAATGTTTGCAATGAGTGCTTTTGAGTGTAAGCATGCTTTCATTTTTATAATATCTATAAAAACCTGATACTGAGCTTATAAACAAGCAGAGCCATTGAGCTACAGAGAGAAAAGTCTGTGGTCAAGATCTTTTGGGGCTGTGTGTGTTGATATTGCTAGGAAATGATAGGTTGAGTTTGGTTTGCAAGAGATATAATTCTGCTGGGGTGTAAGGAGTACTGCCTAGCTGGAGAGATTATTTCTAGAGGCTGAAGCTGACATGAGCTGGGCTTGCTTGGATAACAAAAATGACATATTGGGAGCTGAGTGTAAGGTAGCTGTTGGTATGTAATTCATCTGACACTATAGGACTGGATTGAGTTAAAAAAATAAAAAGGGGTGATTAACCATTTAGTTGACTTTTAGTATGTTATAGAAAGGCTAATTGTCAGCACCTTTTTGTCCTTCCTTTATTATTTTTATAGCCGTTGAATTATTTGCCTTCTTCTGACTCTTTCCAGCTTTCAAATGAGGGCGGCCATCCAAAAACAAATGCTCTGTAAGGATTCAAATATATTGGTATTGCTACTTTTTTCTACTCACCTTTCCATTCCAGCTCTCTCCTATTCATATTCAGTCTCTTATTCAAATTAATGAATGATTGCTTGGGTAATTTGGACCCTAGCAACCAGATTGCTAAATGTGCAAACTTGAGCTGCTGAATAAAAAGCTAAATAACTTAAATACCACAAATGATAACATGCTCTACATTATGCTAAAAGTTAATTTAGAGATAAACAAATAATCAATATCTTTTGAAAAATAGATGAGTTATACTGTTACAATGCACTGCTACAAAACAGCATTTTTGCTTTATTACTATAGAGTTATCAACATGTGTGTGACAAAATAATATTGTTGTTAAGCCTCTTGTGTGGATGGTCATTGAAGATAGAAGATTTTTTAGCCTACTCAAACAAAAAAAATACCATCTGACTATAATGACATTTCATGTCATTGAAAACCATTTTGTGCTCAGTGAGCACTTCAAGAAATACTTCACTCTTTTAATACACAAGCTTGCAATTTTATTCTGCTTCATTCCCCCTGCAGAGTGAGGTGTGTATCATTTTTGATTCCTCGTTTTAGGCACTTAAAGGATTTGGTGGCAGAGCATATAATTCATTATTAATCCCTCATTCTTTCAAGAACAGTACAAAGCTTTTAATTCCACACTATTTCATCATGGTGTGTTTTATATAATAGTTTATGTTAAAAACTTGGGGAAGTTTCATTTTATAGCAAAAACCACATAAGTTGGACCTTAACAATACTATCCAATTTTGAAATAATTGCACAGATGTGCACAAGATGTTCCTTATAGACCTTTTCTTCTGAGCTTTCAAACTTTCCTATTGGGTCACTGACCCCACCAAAAAACAAATACTCTGTAAGGTTACACATTTATTTTTTTTGTTGATAATGCATTGAAGTCCACGGGCGACAACATTTTATTTGACGCACAGCAATTTTTTTTCAGGCATTATAATCTATGGGAGTCATTGTTGTGGCGAAAGTTGGCAAAAAATGGCAAAAAAAAAGCTCATCACTAGTAATACTTTTCCTTACTCCACTAGTCAGACCCTCTCCTATTTAAATTCCAGTTTCTTATTCAAATCAATGCATGGAAGCTAGAGTATTTGGGCTCTAGCAACCAGATTGCTGAAATTGGAGACCTGCTGAATAAGAAGCTAAATAACTCAGAACTCACAAATAATAATTATGAAAACCAACTGCAAACTGTCTCACATCAAAATAAAGGTGAACTATACCTTTAAGATTAAAAATCCAAAAGTTTCTGTTTTTCTCAACATAAACAAAACTGACAGGGCCCCTGCCGGTAGACCCATAATAGCAGAAGTGCGTAGTATCAACACAAATCTCACCTCCTATATTGATTATGTATTACTATCAATAGTACAGGTATGGAATCCATTATCCGGAAACCCGTTATCCAGAAAGCTCAGAAGTATGGAAAGGCATTTTCCCATAGACTTCATTTTATCCAAATAATCCAATTATTTTTAAATAATTTCCTTTTTATCTGTAATAATAAAACAGGACATTGTAGTTGATCCAAGATAAAATGAACCCTTATTGGAGGCAAAATAAGCCTATTGGGCTTATTTCATGTTTTCATGATTTTCTAGTAGAGCTAAGGTATGAAGATACAAGCATTCTGGATAACAGGTCCCATACCTATGCAAAATTACTATCATATATTACAAATTCTAAGCAAATGTTAGAAGAATAAAACATTATTGTAGGGAAACCAACTTTTTTTGGGGGCTGAAATAGATGTTGTTTTTACAAGCAGTATGATTTTTTTACACCTTGAAAATCATTACCCTAACATAATGAAAAAATGTATCTTGGATGTGGTCATATTTATACTTTACTATTTCTTTTCTGTAATAAGTAGGGAAGTATGTGCAAGGGCCACTGGGGTGGAGTTTTCACCAGTTATGCTAATCTTTTTATGAGTCTCTGGGAGGACCAATATTTTTCCCATCTTCAGATAAGGCCATTTGTTATCAAGATAACACTACATTTGCAATTTGACCAGGGAACTGACCCCATTTGTTCTGGCAGTGAAACTACAAAGATTAGCATTTTGGTGGGGAGACTTCCTCTCCACCGCAACAGTGCAGTGGTAGTGCTTTAATACAGTAAATTAAACAATACTGTGCAGGGCCAGAACTAGGGCCGGACACAACAATGGGGGCGCTGGGCAGGTACCTGTTACAGTGTCTACCCCTAGTCCTAGTTTGCTGCCCGCTTTCTCTCTTCCCTCTGCTAGTCTCCCCTCTGCTGCTCTCCATTTCCTCCCCTCAGCTACTGCGCACAGTGAGGGTGGGCATTCCCTAGGGCACCCGGTTGGCTTGAGCCAGCCCTGATACGAGTTCACCCTTATTCTGAAATGAGGCACATTGATACATTGGCACACTACATTGAGTCTAGGTATACAATCTATTGTACAGTCTATTAGAAAGTCCATTAAGAATGCATTAAATAGTCCACATTGGGCATTTTAGTTAGTAAACTATTCCTTCTGTCTTCCATGTACAATACAAAAAGTTTTGATGGATGCACAAAATGGTGCCCTCATAATTGTCATAAAGTTCCCAAGAGAGGAAAATGTTTCTAATTTTAGAACTTGGTATTTCCTTTTACTTACAGCCAATATCATTTCTTATAGATTTTTCATCAATGGATCTATTCCTCATAAAGAAAAATAATTTTTTTTCTTGTGCAGGTAAAACATAGTGTATTGCTTGGAAAGCATTTGATTTGTAACTGCCATCTATATTAACAAGAGGTTAATAAAGTATAAAGATGGTAGAACGGATATTTCTTTCTCAGAGAAACCAATTGTATCTATAGTTTCCATTAAAAGGTGTCCAAAGATAATTTTTCTATCAGGCTTGCTATTTTTAGATGTAAAATGTAATAAAAAAAACTCATTCAGATAGGACATAATAATGCCTGCGCTGTGAAAAAAAGTTGGATGCAGAATATTTTTTTTCCACTTTGTCCACATTGCAAGAGACCAAATCAAACTATTTTATTCCTTAATAATGCTACTACTTTTGCTTCTACTAATACAGTTTCTGCAATAAATGCAATGTTGTATAATTTTCAAGTCTTGATCTCAAGGTTATTTCGCCCTGCAGGCATCAGCTTCCTTGAACCCAAGGGATTATAATCAAATCACTAGCATTCGGTTATTCTTGCTGAAAATATGCTGGAAGTTTAATGTACATATTTTACATGGATTCCATGTAATTTTGACTAAGATCGATGCTTGCTCAGGGCTTATCATAAAAACAAGTTTATGTAAACATTAAACACAAAATAATGTACTGAGAAAATACACCTTTTTCTTTGATTGCCAATCTGTGATCACCTGAGGAGAAGCAGTGATGAGAACTATCCATTTATGCATTTCTGTGTATGAGCCAGTGAAATCGTGTGGGTCACGCAGCGCATATTTAAAATATTGTAATGCTGTGCCCATCTTTCCGTTTTTTGTGAATTCTCATTGTGAACAAATTTTCACAAATGGCCTGCACATGATATGTGAGTACAGCCACTGTGCAAGGGCTGTTTGTATACGGGAATACTGTTGGCAAAATTCGTATTTTAGGATTTTTGTCAAATTTAAAAAGCTCTTATGGACATTTGCAATGCGAATTTTTTTTTAATTCTGTTTGCACCACTCTTATTCAGCTTTATAATTATAACGATGCACAGGGCAAATATATTCACTGTGCAAATCATTAACTAAATTAAAAATTAATTTTAATTAATTAGTTTTTTTGGTGCATAGATGTTTTTTTTTATTTATGTGCCATTCTATTCTGCCTCTCTTTTACTACTTGGGGCAGCACCCAGGAATTAATTCATTTCACAGTAATTTTGTATATTAATTAAGATTTTGTACAAGAAAGCTTCTGTTTAGACTGTCTGCTATATATACCGTTAACTGCAGACTTAAACGTTTAAAGTTAAATTTATGTTCAGCTAAAGGGGAGATTTATCAGTTTCTAAAAACTATTTGCAGCAGAACTTGAATGGCTTTTTTCATGATCTTTAATTATTTAAGAACAAACTTGAACAAGTTAACAGCCATTAAAAGTTGAGTGCAAATTCAAGACACTTGACTGGAATGTAAAAGCAGAGATAGAGTATAGGGAACTATGACCTTAGGATGACTATTATCTGGAAGAGTCATGTGTCAACCCAGCATGAACAAAAAAGGTTTGAAGTCACAGTAACACTCTTGACATGAAACTTGCTTTCTATTGAAATCTTAAATAATGCTACATTACCCTATATATACTTGAGTATAAACTGAACCGAGCATAAGCAGAGGTACCTAATTTTACCTGAAAAGTGGGAAAATTTATTGACTCGAGTATAAGCCCAGGGTGAGCTATGCAGCAGCCACTGGTAACTAAAGCCTATTGTGGTGTACAATGTAAAATTGCAACCAAAATAGAAACTGCCCACATAGGAATGTATCTAATAACATGCTGTAAAACACCACATATAAAATGGTTCAGTGTTTCGGTGTTAGAATCTACAAGTCTAGACTATAGCATGTTATTAAATACTTTCCCATATACGGTATGCAAATTCTATTCTAGCCACAATTCCACCACACACACACACCACAACAAGCTCCAGTTTTAGATAAAATGCCAGATCAACCTGTTCCATTGCATACCTATACTAGCTGGTTTAGCAGTCTGCCCAGGGTGCCGCATGTTGTCTGTCCAGTAATCCCTCTGAGTTGTTGTGCAGTTTAATTGAGGCCCCAAGCTCTCTTCCTGCCAGCCTAGATTGTAGTGTAGGGCTATTGTGGAGCAATGCAGGGCTGTTAGAAGCTGCCAGGGCTGATGGCCTTGTTTGTGTTCACACCTTGGGCCTTCAACTCCCTCTCAGCCTGTTTGTGTGAGGGCCTGAGGCTGCAGGGGGGTAAGTTGGCAGGAGTGCCCCCTGGGTTTCAGCAGCAGGGGACCTTCCCACTTGGGGGTCCCTCCTGCTGCTCCTTTAGTCACTGGGGTCCAGGGTTCACTCACCCTATGTAGCACCCTCCAGGGAAGTCCCAGCAGTCCTAGTGTGTAGGATTGGGCGCCTTGTGGTTCCGGTGCGGCATCGGATCAGGCTTGCGTTTACACGAGTCCCTGGCTTCCGCAACTCTGGTAGGCCACAACTTGGTTTGGCGCTCTGGCGGCGATGTTTTGCCGGCTTTTTCCCTGGATGGGCTGCGAGTAGTCACTGGGTCTGCCTTGGCTTCACTGATATGCCTAAGCCTAGCGTGGCACACTAATGGGGGATAATTATGCCAGGGGCCCCGGGAGCTCTGTGACTGTTCTTTGGTCGGCTGGACACCGCATTATTGTTAATTTTCTTAGAGATACTGCGGGCCAGTTTAAATATAAACACACAAAATTGGCCCGCAGACTACACTTTGACAATGCCTGTTTTATACTGACTCGAGTATAAGCCGAGGCAGACTTTTTCAGCACATTTTGGGTGCTGAAAAACTCGCCTTATACTCGAGTATATACGGTACTCATAACTGCTCATGCCTAAAATATTATGTACCGATATATCAAGTATCTCCAGGGCTAAAATGTTCAGAATTCTAATATTTGTACAGATATTATTTGATTTAGTTCTGTCTGTATCCTGTTTACTTAATGCTGTACCCCGCTTAATGCTTTTTCCTCCATATAATAGTATTTCATTAATTTTTTCCTTTTCTACTGGGCACATTGCATCCATTATAATTTTGAAAGAAAAGTTAAAAAAGTATAACCTACTAAACAGGCAACCATGTGATTTAGCTTTGAGCACACTTGAACTCTGAAATAATCTATGTTCTAGTTGTCACTTTTGATCATATATTATAGTGAAACATTATAGTATTTTGTTTCATGTGTAATTAAATGTACCATGAAGCCTTAGAGACTCTCACCTCCCACAGCAATGTCTTGCTTGCACTATTATGGAAATCAATTATCAAACAGCACAGCAAAAGACTGTAAAACTTCAGTGCACCAAAATTTGCAATTTCATCATTATAAGCAATATAGACAACAATTTTAATTCAAATTCAAAATGTTATATCAGTTTCTCTACTTATTTCCCATATAAGACCATAAATGATTATCTTGTATGATTAGTTATCACTGTATAATATTCAATGTGTCATCACCCATGCATCATTTATTAAAGTATAAACCTATATTTTGCAATGCACATAAATGTTTGAGGAACTTAAGAGGTTTATTTTCTCATCATTCCTGGTTAAGCTTATACGGGGTTGCCATCTGTCCGGTTTTGACCCAAACAGCACGGATTTCGGGTGGGCTATCCTGGTCAAAACTGCCTGCCCTCTTTTCCTGATTTGTAAAACCGGGCAGGATTCCCTATGATTGATGCGGCGACTGGCCAATCTCTGATGGCCACATCATAGCAACGCCCAGCAGCCCATCTGTGCAATGTCACCACCCCAATCATGTGACGTCATTGGACCACCCCCACCTGGCGTTTCCTGCAGGGAACGGTGGCAACCCTAGTTTTATAGGGTGTTTATATGATGATTATATTTTTCCAGGGTCATGTATTTGCCACCTACAGTATCTTTTTTGATATTGGGTTATATTAAATGATATAAATAAAGTACCTTCCTCAAAATTCATTCTTTTGCTCTAAGTCCTTAGAAGAAGGCGGTTCAAGTTTAATTGCTTATGTAAGAGACTTTTCCAGTGAGAATCAGCTATATCAGGGTTTTATCAGGCTGTAACTCTTTATTAACTAACATAGTTTTACAGGTACAGTATAAATTATCTGGAAACCCCTTATATAGAATGCTCCAAATTATAGGAAGGCCATCTCCCATACACTCCATTTTAATCAGAAAATGAATTATTTTAAAAATGGATTCCTTTTTCTGATATCATGAAGCAGTACCTTGTACTTACTTCCTAACTAAGAGATAATTAATCCTTATTGGAGGCAAAACAATCCTATTGAGTCTAATTAATGTTTAAAGGGTTGTATACAGTGAAACCTCAATTTTAAGTACTCTGATTTTACGTTTACCCGCATTTTACATTTTTTTGTGGCCCCACCAATTTCTATCAAATTCCGATGGGTGCTTTTCCCAGATTTTACATAAAATGTTGTCCTGATGTTCCCAAAAAGTGCTGTTTGTCCTCTGAGAATGCTGTTATTAGTGAAAAAAAGAGGTTTAAAAAACTAACCAGAAGCAAATGTTTTCCATGGCTCTTTGTGCAAATAGTCAATTCCAGTTAGTCTTCACCTCATACAGTCATGCACCAA
Organism: Xenopus petersii; assembly: GCA_038501925.1. Lineage (NCBI taxonomy): Eukaryota > Metazoa > Chordata > Amphibia > Anura > Pipidae > Xenopus > Xenopus petersii. Next base: position 109,383,130 of record CM076673.1, on the reverse strand, counting down.
TCACTTATTGCTTTAGGTTGTGCATGTGATTGTCAGAAAGGCCTTGCCCCTGCCCCCCATAGTGTAACATTAATGTTGCACTGATTAACTATTGGTATTACATTAAATATTGCAACTTTTTTACTGACCTTCATTTTTCTTTTTTTTTTTATTGTTTTTGAATTATTTGCCTTCTTCCTGACCCGTTCTTACTTGCGGGTCAGAGACCCCATCTAAATACAAATGTTCTGTAAGGTTACAAATGCATTGCCCATTTTTACTGCTCAACTTTCTCTTCAGGTCCTCTGCTATTCATATTCTAGCTTCTTATTTGAATAAATGCATGGTTGCATGGTTGTTGGGGTAATTTGGACCCTAGCAATCAGATTGCTGAAATTGCAAACTGGCTGCTGAGCTGCAGTAAAAAAACTCAAAAATCAAAAGCAATAAATAATGAAATCCAATTGTAAATTGTCTCAGAATGTCACTCTCTATATCATACTAAAAGTTAATTTAATTGAAATAATTTTTCAAATATTTTCCCTTTAAATAATTTTCGAGATCCAAATAATAGAAATATCCCTTATCCTGAAAACCTAAACATTGTGGATAATAGATCCCATACCTGTATTAGAATGTGATTTTTGATTGCCAATGTTAGAAAAAAAGGTGGCCATTCAGAGCTAGAAAAAATGCATTTAATGTATTTATTGTAATATATTTAATGTATTCTCAATTTAGTGGTTTTAGAGGTATTCAAAACCACAACCAAACTCATTCTATAAAACCACAAATGTCATGATTTAAACATATGAACACAAAGTATGAACAAAAAAAGTCACTGACTGATGCGCTACAAAAAAACGAATACCTTGAAAACCTCAAAATTTTTTAGTTTTTTTGGACAATTCCCAGTGGAAAAAACCCCCCAAAATCTCTATGTAGCAACTTGCCAAGGTGGTCTAGTGGGGACTAGGGCCCAGTGCTGAGTTGCTATGGTGAGTGTAGGCCGACCTCTCATCACGCCGAGTGGTGCGAAATTCAAATAATTAAAGGGACTGCTTGCTCAAACTCATTGCCCGTTGTTAGGTTTACTTGCTGGTATCCTGGGTGTGTTTGATTCAGTTTGATTCCTGTTTTTGACCCTTGCCTTCCTGACTATTCTGAACTCTGCCAAATCTGACTATTCTGAACTCTGATTATCCTGACCTGTGCTTGACCGACTATTCTGTTTCTACTGGTACTGACCCTTACCTGTCAGACTATCCTTGAACACTGCCTGTATTGAACGTTTTTAAGAAATGTTTAGAGCTTTTATAGGAAAACCATGCATTTTTCCAGATTTGTGACAAAAATTGCAATTTGATTTTTAGTAAATGGGCCTCTTAGTGTTACTTTTAGAATCCATGTCTATGGTTTCTAGATTACTGCTTCTATCATGCTTTAATCATTGATAGTATGCTGGGGAATAATGGGAGTTTTAGTTTGGCTGTATGTCCAATTACAAAAATGTTTATAACAGGTGATAGTTGCTAATATGCACATATGTTCCCAGGCCGTTCTTGGTTCTCTTTGCCAGTGTCTTATAGTGCAATAGGCTTATAATGCAGACCTGACATTCCACAATTAAAACTATACATTCTACCTAAGCTCTTACCAATAGGTAGGACATACAGTATGTATCAATTTAAATTAATAAAGTGTCCTACATGAACTCTCTCTCATAATAAATTGACAAAAAATAAAAATGCAATTTGGCATGACTTGTTTTGCAAAGAAAATTACGGCGCAGGTGCTGAGGAAAATTAAATGATTCATAGATGAATAGCTAAGCTCATAATAAGCTATGAATGTTAATCCAAATACGGAAGCTTCGAAAGATTATGTTTATTTTTCAAATCTAAACTTTAATGAACCCATTAAAACAGGAGATTTATGATAGTAGGAATGTGCTCTGCATTTAGTTAAGATAAGTGCCCTTGTGGTGCATTCAGCAAAGTTTCATTATTATATTTGATAGCGGTGATCAATTTACAAATAAAAAAAGTTCTGAAGATACCGTGTATATACTAAAATGTACTCAAAGCATAATCAAGATTCAGTGGTGTGGTTTTTTTTAATGAACATATGCTTTAATCACTGGGGCTCCACCAAGAAGATCTATTTAAACCTTTTTAAAAATCTTGTTATTAAAGTTTTCTTTTCCTTGTTTGCTTAATCTTTTCTATTTTTTACCCTAAAATGTATGCTTTAATCTCAATTCATTTCAGTACCCCTAGTACCATATCAGAAACCATATAATACCATCTGATACAGTACATTAGCAATAAAGCAATAAATCAAGTGCAGTTTTGTATAATGAATGGAAATGCAATTTAACATTCCAGTATACATTATATTTTAATAAGTATAATGGATATTGTTTCTTTGCCCCTTTCTATTGCCTACATTGCTTGCTCTGAGTACTTTAATTTATGTGGCATGGCTCACATTCCGATGACCAGGTAACCAGTGGGCTACTAATTCAGGCCCCCTGGGAGAAGGACCCTGCTAATATTGAAATATGGGACCCAGTGATTACTGAAGGCAGCCCTGTGGACAATGCTTTTTGATTAACAGGCCACCATGTCTTGCACAAAAGTGTGCAAAGCATTATGGGAATTGCAACCTTGGCTGGGGAAGAGGATTACTCAATTTCATTGTTATACTGTATAAAGTCAGGATGACAAGTGAAGAAAATAGAATGGGGCACGCAAATACTGTTTCAATTCCAGTTTTAAATTCCAGTTTCCAATTACAGTTACATTTACAAAATATAAAATAATTGAATCTCTTTAATACATGTAAAGTTGCTTAGAGTTACAATTACTTTCATTGGGCACATATTTATTTTTTTTAAAAAGTTTTCTTTTATCTTTGTTACATATACAACTGGTATTTTGTTTGCTGCTATAGCTTCAGTAGTACAGCTATGCTGCTGAGAAATGGCAGCAACCAATGTATCAAATTATAACAGCGTAGAAAGTCTGCATCCTGTGTTACTGAGCTTCTAATACATGATAGCAGGAAAAACAAAATGAATTCATTTTTAAAACAGTAGTCTATAATAAAAGTTACAATAAAAGTTACAATGACGAAAAGTATTTCTTTGCACAAATGTAATATAGCTATTGTGAATTGTAGAAAGTACATATTTAGCAACCTAAACTTTCAGTAAAAAAAGGGCCTTAAAAATGTGATGTAATAACGGTGTAATGAAAACTATTATAGCAAAATGTGAATTTTACCGGGCACATTTACTTAAGGTCAAATATCGAGGGTTAATTAACCCTCGATATTTGACTGTCGAAGTTAAATCCTTCGACTTCGAATATCGAACGAATGAAAGTGGAACGAATGAAAGTGGAACGAAAATCGTTCGATTGGAAAGATTTTAATCCATCGATCGAACGATTTTTCTTCGACCAAAAAATGCTTAGGAAGCCTAACATTGACTTTGGTAGCTTTTAGGTGGCGAACTAGGGGGTCGAAGTTTTTTCTTAAAGAGACAGTACTTCGACTATCGAATGGTCGAATAGTCGAACGATTTTTAGTTGGAATCGTTCGATTCGAAGTCAAAGTCGTAGTCGAAAGTTGAAGTAGCTCATTCGATGGTCGAAGTAGTCAAAAAAACATTTGAAATGGGCTCCTACATGTTTTTTATTTTGCCATAAATATTAAACAGATATTTAATTTGTACACTTGTCTTCTCTATCTTTACATTGTTATTTATGCTATTATGGGACAGATTTTTCAAGGGTCTATTGAAAATTCAAATTTGAAATTCAAATTTTCTAATTTTTTTTATGGTCAAAACTGTCAAGTTCGACTAGGGAATTATTCAAATTCGATTTGAGTCATATTATTCGCCACCTTATACCTGCTGAATTGCTGTTTGAGTCATTGGGAGAGGTCCAATTTGGAGTTGTCGAGGTTTCTGGGTTGATTTAATTTATCAGAGTTTTAATAATTCAATTTTTTAAATACATTTTTTAAATCAAAATTTCAAGTTTAGAGGAGCTTTTAAAAACTCACATAATATAATATAATCTCTAAATTTTAATCAAATCCAAATAATTTCTACCACTCCAATCAACTTGCTCATTCATTGAATCACATCACCTAGACACCCAGAACTTGTTTTAAAAAAAACAACAGAGTGACTTATTGTGCCACTTAATTAATGTACACATATGCAAAAGCTCAAAAAGTGTATTCTATATGTATTTATTAGCAATTTTACTAAATTAGCATACATAAGTTGCTAAAAGTATCTACTGAAATATTGGCTAACTTTGGCTAACTAACTATATTAGAAACTTTATTTTTTTTGCACAGCCTATCTATTTACCCAGTTTTTATTTTTACACTGAACTGTTCCTTTAAGTCTATCTATAACAGAAGGTATGTTTGCAACATGGGATTTCCTATAAATTATTCCAGTAGATTACAAAGTGTGAATTGGAAAGTATTAGGTCCTAAATTAAAGTGGGAACAGTAGTAAACATGCCCCTTAGTGCCCTATTTGCACAACACACATGTTTTATTATTATTTATGGTTTTTTATATTGTTATAATTAATAAACTCTAGACTGTTTTTGCTACATCTGCTTACAAGAACCTATGAATTTGCTAATCTTCAGTTTTGATAATCCTGATAATTTATTTTTAATATGACTGAAAAAAATACCATATTATTTTAAAGAGATGTTGCTGAACTTAGTCTTAACACAATATTATAATGTTTGACTGAAATTACACAGTTAACAGCAAATAGATATGTTAAATAGTTCTGTCTGTTCTGCTTTTCTGCAATTTTACAGCTAATTCACCATATGCAAAATTATCTATTGTGCTAATTAAGGAGCTGAAAAGTTTTTAGAAAGGTAAATTAGACAAAAATAGCTCTCTCTGCTAGCAGGGATACAGAGAGTGATACAAAGCATGCATGTAAAAGACTTCATTTAATTCATAAAGCAATTGCCTTAATTCTTCAGTATCTCCCCTGGAAGTAAAAGAGAGGGGAAGAAAGACTGTAAAAAGCCTTCACACAGACAAATGGTAATCCTTAAAACAGAACCCCTTTAGCACACCACATTCTGTATTCTAATTGGCTCCTGCACAGAAAGAAATTCTTTGCCACTAATAATCACATTACATTACTATAGAAAAATGATGATATGTACAATCCGGTGAAATAGAGCAAGTATAAATAGCTTATTATGTGCAAATAATTTTACCCATTCATAATGCATGGGATGGATACTTCATTTTAGATAATAACTGTTTTAGAGAAGACCATATTTTTCAAAAGTGTATCATATATCACAGTAATTGTATGCACTATGTATTGAATATACCTTGAGGAAATACATTCTTGAAATAGAGAGCAGTATTGCAATTTGTCTTTGTTAAATATAAAGTAAAATCTCTTGTGAACAATGCATTACAAGTACAGTTTTCTTTGCTCCACAAGGAGCCCTACAGATTATCTATCACTTTGAGTTGGCGTCATTTTGTTTGTCAACACTGAAACTAGTAACATCTGTCACACAAGAAAGAGAAAATGATAAATTACATGGAAAGCAATGACAAATTCAGTCATGGCACCGAAGAGGATAAATATACGATAATTCAACCATGCAAACAAATAAGAAACTAATACAATAGGCGTATTCAATTTTATATTACTAAAATCTGTATTTGAAGAAGAGAGACTACTATCTATAAAAGACTTTTGAAATCAAAAGCATGTTAAATGCTAATTAGGATAGAACATGTAGATATTTGAGAAAAGATTAATCAAAAGCAGACCTTTTTTTCTTGACACAAAATTAGAAAAAATATTCCTTGATCCAGCTCTTGTGTGTAAAAAAATGGAAGAACATTTGTCTCCATTTTTTTTTCCTGGTATTTATCATTTGCAGCTTGAAACTTTTTGACAACTCTTAAAAATTCTGAAGTTAGTAGAGCAGCAGAAAGATTTTCATTCAAACACATGTTGGTTTGAAAGGACCCTGGCAAGTGTATGCTCCCAAATATTTTTTATTGGGTGAAAAAAAAAATATACTCTGTTTCATTGGCGTGAGCATTGCCACACTGTGTTGCACCAATATCCAAATGAGCAAATGAAAATGCAACTTGGGCACAATTTACCAGTACTGTTAAAAATTAATTTCTGCATTGGTAAATTGTGTAGAAGTAGCAGGAGTCCACAATAATACAGGAATTCTCTAAAGTAATGATGCATTGCCATTTACAATTGTATTAGTTAATAATAGTTTTGATTTAAAGCTATGGTATGGAAATTCTGCATTGTGCTACGTGCAAATATTTTGTGCAATCATTGCAAAAAAAGAAAAAAAAAATCACCAACAAAATGCCCACAAACCTCAGTGTATTTTGTGTAAAGAAAAGTTGCAGCAATACCAACTTTTTGCCATATTGCAAATTTCCCTGCTGTTTCTCAAATTTTATTCAGCCAAAGGGGACAGATTTGCTTATCACTAGTTAATTATCCTTGTTAACTATATTTTTGTCAGTCAAATGCATCTTGAGTGTCCCCACACCTCTTGCTAATGGAATATACTGCTGCACTAGTTTTCAATGATGATGTAGTTGTCCCTAGGTTCTTAGCCAGAGGCAATGAACTTGTCTCACTTCACTGCAACCCTTTTTCTTATATATGTAATTTACTAGGTTTAGCTACTTTTATTAGCAACAACAACACACTTGTGTGTGCATACTGTATGTATACTGTATGTAAATATTTTTTTTAAAAAAATCTATTTAGTATACATATATTAGCAGTATTACCCTGCTTTCAAATGTATGGAAAATACAGGACTTTTGTAAGTTCAGTGTTCTTTAATTGTTATAATAGTGGATGATGCATACTCGTTTCAACCCTATTGTTTTTTTTATTGCTGAGTTCTGCAGTTATCTATTGGTAGTGATTTCTACCTCAATTAATTTATTAATATCATATAAACACACTACACAGAACCTAAGTGACCTTTCAACACTTATATTGGTTATTTTCAAACAAAACAGCACATTTAGGTATGGGACTAGGGATGGGCGAATTTTGCCTGTTTCGTCAAAAATTTGCCACGGGCGAAATATCACAGACGCTCATTAAAGTTTATGGGCATCTAAAAGATTTTGTTGCGCGTCGAAAAAAATTTTTACGCACGTCTTTTTTTTGTCGCAAACCGCCATACAAGTCTATGGGCGTCATTTTTTCGCCCATCCCTATATGGGACCTGTTATCCAAATTGCTCAGAACCTGTAGTTTTCAGGATAAGAGGTCTTTCTGTAACTTGGATCTCTATACCTCCATACTTCAGGTCTGCTAGAAAATATTCATAAATTTACTAAACCCAATAGGATTGTTTCACCTCTAAAACTCTCTAGTCTAATTGTAGCTTAGTTGAGATCAAGTACAAGGCCCTGGTTTATTGTTACAGAGAAAAATTAAATACATGTTAAAAAAATTAAATTATTTCATTATAATTTAGACTATGGGGCAGATTCCCTAAAGGGTAATGCGAATAACACTAGTGATAATTCGACAGTGTGATGTCATTTAGGAAATTGGCAGATACCCTAGCTGGCGCAGGCGTCACTTCGCTAGCGAGGGAGATAGACGCTACCCTTGCTTCGCACTCTAATTCCAGGCGAATTTTCACTCTGGTGAACGAACATAACTCCGCAAATTCACTAAGATGCGGATTTTACTGAACCTTACCTCATTCACCAGATTTGCGTTCTCCAGCTCAAACCAGGGGAAGTGCAATGGAGTGCATAGGACTTCCTCAATTTTTTGCGCAAAAAAAAAAGAAATCCTCAAAAACGCTGGAGTTTTTTTTTTTGAGTGATAGCCTGCAAAGGTCTGCAAAAATAATTTTGGGTAACCGGGTCCCCCCTCCATTTTCTAACATATGGAACATAAACTATACAGTGGGCTTATGTGTAGGGCATTATAACAACTCTATTTTCTTTATTTATTTATTTAGGTTCCCTGGACTTGTTTAATGTAATATATTTTCTGCAACATATAAGTCCATTTAACTTTATCATTTCCCACCATATGCAAATTAGGCAATGCTAGCGCATCTTCACTTTGATTGCTAAAGTAACGCTAGCAAAAATTTGCCAGCGTTCGGTGCCTTTTGCACTTGTGAATTCATGTTGTCCTAGCAAATTTATGCCTGGCGAAATGGCTGTGAAGCCATCGCTGGTGAATTTTCCCCGGCTAGGGAATTTGCCATTATGGGAGATGGCCTTCCTATAATACTGAGCTTTCTGGATAATGGACTTCCACATAAATGATTGAATAGCTGTTCCAGTCTAGTATACCTTTTTGCTATCAGGCACCCCAGACAATTATTTGACTAATAATAGAGAGAATATCAAGGAAGGTTTCTTTATGCTTTACATTAAAACATAGAGTATCCATTTGCAGCATGTTTATTAAGTTTTAGCCTATGGCTCTTTAATAGACTAGGGGGCAGATTCACTAAGGGTCGAATTTCGAAGTTAAAAATACTTCAAAATTCGACCCTCGAATTGAAATCCTTCGACTTCAAATATCGAAGTCGAAGGATTTAGCGCTAAACATTCGATCGAACGATCGAAGGATTTTTCGTTCGATCGAACGATTAAATCCTTCGAATCGAACGATTCGAAGGATTTTAATCAAACGATCGAAGGAAAATCCTTCGATCAAAAAAAGCTGAGCAAGCCTATGGGGACCTTCCCCATAGGCTAACATTGACTTCGGTAGGTTTTATCTGCCGAAGTACGGGGTCGAAGTTTTTTTTAAAGGGTAAGTACTTCGACTATCGAATGGTCGAATAGTCGAACGATTTTTACTTCGAATCGTTCGATTTCGTTCGACTTCGATCGAATTCGATCGAATTTAACCAATTCGATGGTCGAAGTACCCAAAAAAAAATTCGAAATTCAAAGTTTTTTTTATTCTAACCCTTCACCCGAATTTAGTGAATCGGCCCCCTAGGTGTAAGTAGATACTCCACATCAAAAACTAAAATAAGGGAACTTCACTATGGGTGTGTGGGCTAGATTACTGTTAACAATGTAAAGCAGCAGACACCATTCACCTGTCCTTGCTTCACAATGAGTATTACAGGTGGGCATAAAGGATTCTGACAATTATTTATTTTAATATAGTGATCAGTGACAAGCAAAACTGACCCAACTTCACTTTGCTGAAAAATGTTCATTTTCCTTAAATCCATTGAAGTCAGTTTTTGCCTGAGTTAGTCCGGATGGTGCTCCTGGTTTTGTGAAGGTTTGGGTTTTATTTGTGTTGTATATTTCAGGTTTTAACTTCTTATCGAGTGACACTTTTTACATGAAACACCAGACCCTTTTATATTTGCATACAAAACCTAAAACTTCCAGCAGTAGGACATTCTATTTCCTAAGGAAATGCAGCTGGAGACTGCACATTTGATATGACATATAACTCCGTAGAAAGAGCCATCTTTTCTTAAGCTCATTAATTGAGTAGGAAATTAAAAGATCAGTTAAAGTCACTATATATGTTAATAAGCAACTGACCTCTTTTACTGAGATCATTTCGACTAATGAAAGGATAAAGTAGATGCAAGACAAAGTAAAATATTCAGCTAATTCATGTCTTGGATTATGAATACAAAAGTAAGTGGCTTTAAAATAAAGCTTCAGAATATTTGAAGTTCTTTGAATTGTACAACTTTTTATAAGCTTTAACTGTCAAATAAAAGAAATATCAATAACAGAAAAATTACTGTACAGAACAGAGAATGGATTCTGGAGGGTAAAAACGAGCTGATATGGCATGATGACAGATTTTCCTATTCAACACGAAAATAGGGTTGTCTATATGATTTAAGTGCCAAATCAACATGAAGGTGAACACCAAAAGAGGAGAGAATCATTCCACCGGGTCAACATGGAGTGTTCAACTTGAATAGCATCAGCATAAATGTATTTGTCTTTGTTAAAATCACAATATATTAGAACAGGCAGGGGAGAGCAAGGTTTAACGCATTTTGTGACAACTCAGTCACTTCATCAGAAGCTGAAGTGCCCCCTGTAGATACTTATAAACCTTCATCAATAAAATCCTCATTGCATTTAATAGCAACAATTAATTAATTAAAAAGTCACGATAAACACAAAAACATTGCATCAATTATTATTATTATGTCCTATTCTTAGTAACTTTTCAATATGTTTGTATTTTTTTACATTTACATTATTTGCAGTCCTTTTTGGCCTTTTTCTAGAATAGAACTGACCCCGCAGAAAAAAAAAATATTATAAATGATAAAAACATAAAATATTAAAAATAAAGACCAAATGCAATTTTTTTCTGAAAATCATTATCATACTAAAAGTCATAGACATAGGAACTCGGGGGGGGTGCCAGATGGGCCATGGCTGAGATCAGCAGCATTAAATACGATCCACAGTAGGCATGCTTACCCCAATCCTCAGGGGCGATCCTGGGGCTGGCCCTGATGCAACCCCCCTCCAGATGCACCATTGGTGTCAAAAGGGGCTACATTGCTAGTGCAATGTACTTGCGGAACTGAATTTCCAGTTTAAAAATGACATGAGCCGCTTGTAACTGGCAGCTCACTGCCACCTGAGGCAAGTTTCTTACCTTCCCTCATAGCAGAAGCGGCCCTGCTGACCCTCTGATCCACTCCTGCTCCTCCAGCAGACTTTCCAGTGTATAGTTTCAGTCCCGATTTAGCGGCTCATGGATTGGATAAGCTGGAGGGTGACATTTGAACTCCCCCCCCCAAGCTATTCAATCACTGTGCTGCTAAATAGGGATGTAGCGAACTGTTCGCCGGTGAACTAGTTGGCGCGAACTTCGACTGTTCGCGTCCGCCGCAAGTTCGCGAACGTCGCGCGACGTTCGCCAATAGGCGTTCGCGTCAAAATCGTTCGACCATTCGACCATTCGATCGCTAAAATCGAACGATTTTCGTTCGAATCGAACGATCGAAGCCATTGGATTGAATGAAATCATTCGATCCAATGCCTTCGATCGTTCGATTCGAACGATTAAAGTCCTTCGATCGTTCGAATCGAACGATTTTCGGATGTTCGAAGTTCGCGAATTGTTCGCAAACTGTTCGCATTTTTTGCCGGTGTTCGCGAACGGCGTTCGCAAACACATACTCGGCAGTTCGCTACATCCCTACTGCTAAACCAGGATTTAATATTCTTGGGAAAAAAAGGAGCAGCACCTGCAGTGGCAGTCCATTGAGGTAGGGACAGAATGGCATGTAGGGGAAAGCATGTAGGGGAGCAATATTACACGAGCGAATGAGAGGTAAAAATGTCAGATACAAAGATGGGAGTGGAGGGAGGGAGAGAATGAAAAGATGTGAAAGGGTAAAGAAAAGTGAAGGATGACCAGGAGAAATGCTAGGAATGGAAAACTATATGGAAAGTAAGAGAAAAGGACAAGGAAGGTAGAGGATAGAAAAAAGTAAACAAGAATACAGGAGACAAAAAAGTGGAGATAGAGGGGTTGAAGGTAAAGTTTGTTAGATGTAAAATGCTTTATTTATGTACATTGAAACCTCAGTTTTACATCTCTTGAATTTAAGTTTCACCGCATTTGAAAAATTTTTTGTGATCTCGCCAATTTATAATGCATTTCAGTGGGTGCATTTCCCAGATTTTGCATAAAAATTTTGTCCCGATGTTCCCAAAAATGCTCTGCATCTTATACAGTCATACAACATCACTTATTGCTTTCAGTTGTACATATAATTGATTCTTGCCCATGCCCCCCCCATAGTGTACTATTATTACTGCAATGTTTAACCATTGCCATCAACACAGATGTTATATATCATATATACTGTATGAGGCAGAAATTAAAAAGGGCTGGTAAAAGTGAAAATCTGAATATAAAATAATCAAAGCAGGTTATGGAGAACAGGCGAGCATAAGATAAGGGGAACAGGCGAGCATAAGAGAATGAGAGACAAATGACTAGAAAATACAAAATACAAAGGGGATGTTGAAAAAGTAAATTGTAGGAAAAAAAAAGAATATCTGGGATGCGAAGAAAAAGTGCATAAAAGAAAAGAAAAAATGATGAATGAAGAAGAGAAGAGACTTGAAAATTGGAGGTTAAGAAGAAAAAAACAGTGATATCAAAAGAGAATGTAAGCCAATTCACATAGTATGCACATATGCCTGGGCCTGACAATGCACCTGTAGGAAATGCAGAAGTTAATCAACAGTATAATGGAGACTTAAATATAGTTTAGCAGTAATGTGCTGTCTAATTGGTTGAATGAAAAGCCATGCAGTCACAACAATTTGAATTTCCCATCTAATCCCTGCAATTATCATGGGACTTGTTAGACAGTAGCAGTGCTGATATCAACAATACCTTGTCTTTTGGGTTCGGGTTCAAGTAGTACTTGGGGTGCTAGTGCCCACCACTTCTGTAGAATGTATAACTGTATAAGGTGATTGTGGTGCCAGTATCAACTGTGCATACTGTGGTTGTCTCTACCCACTGTTTATCACTGTATTTAATGAGATTGGAGGAATTACCCAGTGATTCTCATGTGTTTGGGCTGTCAGTATCAGCTGCTTACCAATGTGCTTTGCTTGTCAGTATTCAATGCCTTTCACATTGCCTAATGTGTTTGTAGTCCTAATATCATCTGCTTCTCAATATATACCGGTAGGATACCCACTGCCGTAGCTCTCATTGTACAGTATATGGCTTCTTACTATATAATGCCTGCTTTTTAATATATAATCTGCTTAAAGTGGCAATTCCAATGGCTTTACACAATATAGCACCCTGAGGTTTCCAGTACCTGACTCAGAGTAGCAATCAGAATGCTCTTGCAAATGTGAGATATGCTGTTAAATCAATCAACCCATATTTTGGGTTAGTGGTGGGCTACTTGGACTGCATACCTGAAATGGTACTAAAATCCAATTTTTCTCATTATTTTATTAAAACAACTTTGATCAAACTGCCATGCACAATTTTAATTAATTCTCAATAAATAATCTTTAAAAAAATATAACCTTCGAAAAGACACAAAAAAATCTGAATTGTGTGATTTTTTTTGGATTTGACGGCCAAAGACTCAGATCGCCTGAAAACCCCCAATTATGCAGATTATTGTACAAAACCCAGTGCAGATCATGATATCTTCCAATTGTAACAGGGACATCTGCCATTGACTTCAGCAAGGAGAAATAAAGGTCTAACGCAGGTCTTTGCTGCAAAATTCAAGGTGCTTTATTGTGACGCAACATGTTTCGAGCCAAGCTCGTTCTCAAGAAACCACTCCAAATTATTTGCATTAACATGCATATATATATAATTTCCCTGAAGCAAAAGACAGAGTTTATGAACTAAAATATTTAATCCTTTTTTCCTGCTTTTTTTTTTTGTGATTTAGATTATCATACCTTAAGTTAAAATCATTTTAACATTAAATACATCAAACAGGATTGCTACAAGGATTTGGATTTTGACACCAATGTGGAATCACGCAACTTAATTATGATCAAGCACATCATTTTTAATTATTACAAAGAAAAAAAAGGAAATCAATTTTATAAATTAGAATTATTTGATTAAAATGGATTCTATATTAGATGGCCTTCCCATAATTGGGAGCCTCCTCGATAATGGTTAAGGGATTCTATATTTGTATTTACTTAGGAGTATACTGTAAAACATATGGCTGAGACGAAATTAGAGGGAACATTGCTTGTTATATATTTATTTTGAAATATTTGCCATTTTTCTTACCTTGAGTTAAATTTAATTTAGTATGGTATTAATTATCTTGATTCATATATTGCATCTAGCAAAAAGAAAGATATTGTTAATATACTGTACCCCACAGGGTTAATTCCCCTTCAGTCGGGGCTTCATGGCTGAGATACAGGGTTTCCTAAGGGGCAGAGCCCTTGTGATTGGTGCAACATGGCTTATCCAAAAGGCAGCCACATGGTATAAAAGGAGAATTACAGTTTTACAATTTTGCTGCTGAACCTTGTTTCACTGGGAGATAGTGAATCCTATCAGGCAAAAATGGAGTTTGATAGGCCTGCCAAGGCTGGGCAGGATCCTCCAGTGCCTGAAAGCTCAACCAAGGAGGGTTTGAAGTTTGGATTGCCGGATTTTCATGTTCACACTTTGGAGTGTTGAGAGCTGCAGTTCAGCAATGGATGTCGAGAGAGCTCACGCTATAGACAGCGTTGGGAGCAAATACCTGAAGGATTCAAGCCTTGTTATGTGCTCCACTGGGAGAGTCTGGAGCCTATAAAGAATCTTCATCGCTGTGGATGCCTGTCAGCTCTGTGTGAGACTACCCGTCTGTGTGACTCCTTTGGGTGAGTGTTACCTGAGGGAAGGGGTAGGAAAGGATAAGGATTGGTTTGGAGTTTGGAGAAACAGGCTTTTTGTGTGCCTGCCACGTGGGAGCAACACTTTGTCCAGTTGGGAAAAGTACTGGGGCAGGTAATGCTACCTTGGACATTGTACTCTTTGGGGAAAGGGAATTGAGACTCTTGTTTGCCAAATGAGTTATGGGACTTTGCCTGGCAAGGGGGGCCAGGATCTTGGACTGTATATATTTCCCAAGGGATGGGTAATGAGAAATGTAAATGTGTTTACTTGACCTTAAATGTTATATAAAGTTATTTGTTACACCGTACAAGTGTGTAAGTGAATGTTTTCCTAATGGGCCAACCGCAGGTTTATTCCCGGATCCCATTAGGTGGAGGCACTGCCACAGAGGAGTTTCCCAGTACCTTTCACTTAGCAAAGGGGACTCAGGACCTGCATCGGTAAGAATTATGTGATGTACAACCTTGGCACCAGGGGGGAGGCCAAAAAGGGGTTACACCTATTTGGGACAATCCTCATACTACAACATATCTGGTGCATGTAAAACATGCAGTGCAAATTCTTGAATCCTACCTTCTTAAATTATAGTCCATGACTGTGAAAAAAAATAGTCTAATATTTTGTTTGCCTTAAAAAACAAATTATAGAGTGTCTATAGATGATATTTGTTACTTATTTTTTTGTTTAAAATGGTATTTCATTTCTAATGAACCATGAAATGAAAACCTAATGAGGTACATTTCATAAAGCTGCCTAATAACATCCTATTATAGTCTTGTACAGCTGCCTTGTTGGTTTTAATGTAAAAGTCAACAATAGCTGTAATTAAACTGATACATGCAATGCATACAGGGATCCAGTGTCCCTCAATGACTGTTTTTTATTCCTTAAATGTACTTTTATATTACTTTATATATGATTTTATTTAATGTGACATATCACTTACATAAGATATTTATTGCAATAAATATAAATCACAGTATGCATCGTTAAATTGCAATTAATTGGTAATGTTATTGACCTCCACGAAAAACAACTCTATTCAGAAATATATTTATTAACAGCAGGAAAGCAAGAATTTGCTGCAATACAGAGAGTTTGATTGGTGGTGGTCAGTATGAATATAGTAACTATATGCAAACATAGTAAATTGTAGTCAAATGCAAAGGGCATTTTATGTTGAAGATGCAGACAAGATATGATCAATTGGTGTTTAAAAACTCTCCATTATTATAGCTGTAATAAGAAGACCAAATGATCTCTGACATACAACAGGACCACCAGTCACGAGGGATGATTTATGGAGGGATTGGACAATCTGGTATTTAAAACATTTTCAAGTAAGTGGCCTTAAAAAAATAATTTACAACATAAAGGCATAAAACGAGGCTCATATTCTGCTTGATTGTATGTCTGGTTTTTACCTTGCCTCAGGAGACACAGAGTAACTTTCTAACTGGTAATGAGTAGGGTTTCTTAGTAGGTTACTTATTTTTATTTTATTACTGTATGCACTTTTTTTGCGGGGGTGGGGGTCCTTATAATTATGTCACTGCAGAGAATACTTCTGGGTAGAGGTTCATATATCTTTCCCGAAATGATAAATTGATTTAATAAACATTAAATACACTTTAGTGGGTTTTTATAGTTTCTAACATATTTTCTTGTAACTTTGTGTATTACTTAACTGACAAAGAGGGCTTTCCATATAAAACAACAGCAAGCAGAATGTATCTACTTGAAAAGTGCTCAAAGACATTGTTATAAATACAACAGAACGTAAAATACAAATTGTACAAAGCAGGCATTGGCAAGCATGACTTAAAATCACAGGAGAGGTTGGATATTAAATGAATATAGACACACAGGGATTGTAATTAAGTGGGATGCCACTTGTAATTGTGAGGTGAAAGGGACATGTTCCTCATGAGATCAAGAGATTCTGGCTGGATGATAAAGTCTATAGGAAAACTGACTCAGAGGTCAATAGTCACTTGCTGTTAGGTGGCTATGGACAAACAGCCTGAAGAAAAAGAATGTGTGAATGACAGGAAAATTGATCCATCAATCCCAATCAACTTGAGAGCAACCTCTAAAGATTGCTATTAACTGATAGCTCACACACAGAGCATGTGATCAGCAGAAACTGCAAAACTGTTTGCAAACTACAATTGGCTTTATACAGATGCTATTTCACACATCAATATACACAACTGTTTTCTGTTACTTTTCACCTTTTATCAATCAATAAAAATGAGGTCCATGCACATGGAGGTTGTATAAAAAAAATTATAATATTTGACAAATGGATAACAAGAAAGCAATGCCATTGACATTTAAAGGACCAGAAACATCAAAAAATGAAATTATTTTAAAGTAATAAATAAAAAATGCAGTGTTGCCCTGCACAAGTAAAACAGCTGTGTTTGCTTCAGAAAGATCGCTTATAGTAATGGGCGAATAATTTTGGCAGACACAAAATTTCCAGTAAATTTCCGGTGAATTTCCATGTTTCGCCGCTAGTGAATTAACTTGCACAACTGCGGCAACAATTCTCCACCAAAAAATCTGCCGCGTCAAAATTGGTGTGCATCAAAATTATTTGGATGGCCATTGACTTTAATGCATTTGGAACAAATAGGTGTGCGTTTAAAAGTTGTTGCCCGCGTCAAAATTGACAAGCGTCAAAATTATTTTGACGCCCATTGACTTCAATGCGATTCGCACATTTTTAGCTGTTTTGTGAATTTTGCAATAAAGACTCAGAATTCAGAAAAAGATTTGCCCAGCACTAATCAAGTATGCAAAATCCAGATGATAGATGCTATACCTGTGCCACAGTGACTGTTGCATTGCTGTTGAAGAATGCATTTCAATATAAAATGTTTTTTTGAACAAATATAAACTTGCTAGATGCAGAAGATATACTTATAAACATTTTAAAAGATCAATTTCATCATAGAACTACATAGAGCACGTTCATGTATAGCAACCTAATGAACATGCACAAAATAACCTCTCGTAGTTGTCAATGTCATTGTAGTTGAGACTTAATTTATTGCTCATGATTATGCTAAGGAAAGCATAAAAATGAAGCCATTCTGAACAATTGCTAGTACAATATTAGAGCTGATTTTCTGCATCTGCTGAGCAAAGCAGAAATGCAAACTGGTTATATAATTACTTTATGAAAACACCAAAACAGCAAAAAGTGTAAAACATGACTAAATTATGTTAAACAGTAGTTTGGCAGATTAAAAAAAAGGCTTTTCCTAATCTGCAAAATGTCAATTAAATCTGAATTTTTAAAAATGCTTCTGAAGGTTATTTGAATTTCTTCTTCTTTCTTGGAGGAATAAAGACACTTTGTAAAATTGATTAACAGCCCCATAAATAAGAAATGAAGCAGACTTCCATTTTGACCCTTCAACTCCTTCATATTAAACTGATCATTCCAACTTCAAAGTACAATAGAAAGCAGCAATAAATAAATATTCTTACAGTAGCAACCCATACATACAGTCAGGGCCACCAACAGAAATCACTGGGCATCATACTACCTAATTAGACACCTGGGAAGGGGAATTTATAAAACAGTTCAGCCTAATAGAATACACCTCATATTATATGTCTGTATTTGGTTACTCCTACAATATACACTCATATAAATATTATAGTATTTAGTAATTAACATAAGCCAATTCATTTACTAATACATTCTAATTAGCTAATAACTTTGTGTAAAAAATGTACCCATTGCTTAATAATTTTGTAAATCCCTACAATGCATGCTTTATATGTAGGGCAAACTATATGCAAAAAACCTATTCCCCTTCCTATTTAATATGATGTGGGCCAATAGCGTATGTGCATCTCCATTTCCATGGTAGATGATGTAGATGTACAATATTAGTAAGTAATAAATAATCTGTAATAAATAAAAGACTATACCTATATATACATTTTATAGAGAAACAGAAAAATGTCATAAATTAATACATTTAAATTTAATTTTAGAATAATATACAGGTATTGGATCTATTATCCGGAATCATCGGGACCTGGGGCTTTCCGGATAACGGGTCTTTCCGTAATTTGGATCTTCACACCATAAGACTACTAGAAAATCATGTAAACATTAAATAAACCCAATATGCTGGTTTTACTTCCAATAAGGATTAATTATATCTTAGTTGGGATCAAGTACAACCAACCGTTTTCTTACTACAGAGAAAAAGGAAATCATTTTTAAAATTTTGGATTAGTTGATTATAATGGAGTCTATGAGAGACAGCCTTTCCGTAATTCGGAAATTTCTGGAAAACGGGTTTCCGGATAACGGATACCATACCTGTATACCAAAGTTCCAAAGCTTTAAATCTTGATTGATTGTCACAGTAAGCATGTTTCTCCAGTGAGCCCTTATACTTACGTGATGATATGATACATAATAAAACTTTTTTCTTATTAACTATGTATTGGATTCCCCTCTTTTTATACAATAAAGGCATCTGCTATCAATCTTGGTAATATGTATTACTTGCCGCTAAGCACTTTTTGTAGTGATGGGCGAATTTATTCGGCAGGCGGGAATTCGCTGTGAATTTGCGCGATTCGCCGCCAGCGAATAAATTAAATAAAAACGGGCGCGAAAATTCGCTGGCGTCAAAAAAAGAATGTCGGACGGCCACCAAAAAACCGAGACGCAGGTGCCGTTTAGTGAATTTTTCACTGTTTTGCTAATTTTGCGGGAAATTCTTCTTTTTGTAAAAAGGCCATACCATTTTTTTTAGGCAGAAATTTGAAAAATTTGTACTATTTGAATTTTTCGCTTTTTTCGAGTTTTTTCCCTGCACAGGAAATTTTTGGGAAAATGTATTGATAAATATGGGGAAATAAACCATGCAAATCTGCAAGTTAGTTTGATGCTAGTATATTAAAGACAGCAGGATTTGTTGTTTACCTTCATTTAGTAACAAGCTCAACAATCATGTGTGCAGGCATCGGGACTTTGAGAATCTTGCAACTGAGGTCAGCACTATTGATGATGATTAAAGTTCTATAATTAAAAAGGCTTTGTTTGAACAATTTAGTTTTACTGTAAGCCAACACTCTTTTTATACATTTTATATATTCAGTACACTAAACATGATTAAATGCAAGTAATGCTATAGAATTTATTATAAAGCATTAACCTAAGGTTGATCTCTTCTGGGAAGTGTTAATATCCTATTCTTCCAGTGGTTTTATGGTTAAAAACATGTACTTTCCGATGAAAGGAGATATAAATTCAAATCCAAAGGAATGCCTTGGTATGGTTGCAAACATGGTTTTGTGTCTGTTAACTACTAAAGAACAGAGGATATAAACAGGGTAGATGTGTGCAAACTGGCTCTGAACTTTTATTTAGACTTTACCATTTGAGATAGTTCTGCTACAAAACAATACATTCCAAAGTGAGCAATAATGAGTACTGTTTTGTTATTCCATATCTATGGAAGTGACAATGTAGTTCCACAATATTTTTGAATGTTTATGTATTATGCACTACTGGATATGAGTTAACATTTTGATTTCAATAAAATATTCTTACAGCAGCAAATTTCAGTTTTCACTTTTCAGAAAGGCGCAGACGGTTCCTGTGCAGAAAATACACTGCTGAAAAAATGGTCTAGTCTCTTTTCTTGCACAAAGAAAGAATTTCCCTATGGTTCTAAAATACAGCTTATGACATTTATCAAGTAAAAAGCAATAAGACAGAACAAATGAACTGCATGGAATATACAATATATCTTAGCTGTATATAGGTTTACATAAGTAGATTTAGACAAGAATATTTGATGCATCACATGGATAGATTCGTGTGAAAAGGTTATTCAAGGCAAACCGTGGGATTCAGCAGTCTCCATCACAAACATAAGTCATGCAAAAGAAAAATTACACAAATTAATAAGCTTTAAATATAGTCACTGATTTTGCTCGAAGCCAATTCACCTTCGGCATGCCTTAAGAAGTGCTCATTCTTGAAAAAAAATTATAACCATGAAGGAAAATGTGAACTTAGTTCTTAACTTACTTTAACGTATTTTATGGATGGGTTATTATCCTTGCAACTAATATTGAGCTCTATATTAAAACATGTACATTGGTGAAAAAATGAAAGTGGAAGGGGAAGCGGATGAGAAAAAAAAAACGTTGATACTATATTCTGCGACCCTGCATAAGTCATATATACTTATATTGTAACACATTGCCAGTAAAAAAACGAATCTATGTTTATCTTCTATATGGTACATGCCAGAGACAGGAAAGCCCTGGAGCTATACAGTAAATGCAGGGGCTGCATAACAACGGATCCGAATGACCAGCAGCCAGATTACACTGGTTTATATTTAAAGACTGGCAAAATCAGATGCAGCTTTGATTGGGTGAGAAGGAATGCGTTAAGGCAGGGAAAAGCCAGGCTGGGGGCAGAGGAAGACAAAGATCCGCACAAATTCGCCCATCACTAACTGTCATTGTCATTGCAGAAATCATCAAGCTGAATCAATTACAGAGTAGTGTATTTATAAAGATGTGTTTATATTTTTTTTATTATTTATTAACACTACCACAGTGTAGTCTGTTGAAGCTGAGTTTTAAAATACTGCATTAAAAGCAGGGCTAGCAGTTATCGCCATGTTTCCAGGTGAGGGGACATTTACTTACCGGTAACAGTGTACAAAGTGTAATTTTCAGATGCAAATCGAAAACATTTCTAGCTACAATACAGTGTTTCTCACCAAGAGTGAATCAAAATCAATAGCACAAGCATAGTATTACAAATCTGGTGCAAATTGCAGTTAGCAACTTTAGTTAGCATTATCTAATTTCTATTGCATTACAATGAAATTCTTTTCATGTAGTGGGCTGTGGGAACCCTGCAACTACCACCATGTTCAGGGTGTTGTAGTTCCGGGGTATGCACACAATCCAGGATTAACACAATGGTGACTATGCAGAAATACATGGAACATGTTCAAAAAGTACAGGTATGGGACCTGTTATCCAGACCTGGGGTTTTCCAGATAATGGTTCTTTCCGTAATTTGGATCTTCATACCTTAAGTCTAATAGAAAATCATATAAACATTGAATAAACCAAATAGGCTGGTTTTGCCTCCAATGAAGTTTAATTATATCTTAGTTAGGTTCAACAATGAATAACTTTGAAAAATCTGGATTATGGGGATAAAATGAAGTCTATGGGAGAGGGCCTTTGGAGCTTTCTGTTTAGCAAATTTTCATGTAACGAATATCTGTATCTTTAACGAGCCACTACCTTCACAACAAGCAACATTTGCATCCCTCTTAGCAGGAACATGCTTGCATTTGCAGTTGTAAATAGCAAGGGTTAAATGTTGTGCCAGGTATGGATCCATGGGCGAAATTCTGCATTTCGTCATCTGCTAATATTTGTGAAAACTGCTGCAACATTTTACAGTGAAAAATAGAGCACAATGCATTTTGCGTGGGAAAAAAAGTTGCTGCAAAAAATGCAGAGATTGTGATGTATTCAGTGTGGAAAAAGACACAGTGAAAACATTGCCATACATTTTAATGTGTTTCGCAAATACAGTGTGTGATTATGGGCTTAACTAATCAGCATGCATTCAACTGCCAAAGCCACTCATTGGATAAATTGTGTTCAGAATTTTATGGCACTGTCTCAAGCTTTGACAAGGTGTCACCACCTTGAGTGAATGCAAATCATGCTAATTTATGTAATTGAATTTAATCAAGGCATGATCATTCTTTCAGCTATAGAAATCAGAACCACATTTCATTGATTTATAACTCAAAATTATTTGTTAATCTCTACTCACAAGCAGTACCGAATACTTGCAATCTGCAGCCTATTAGAGATGCAATAGAGTTTCCAATGATTTATTGTGACTTCTTGCCACACTGTAAGAAAAGTTTCAAAGTGACCTTTTGTGCCTATTCTGTAACTTTGGGTCACATTTGGAAAAACTTGCTGATTTATTCAGCACCTGGAAAATATTTCATCCATTTCATTGGCATTTTAAGTTTATATCAACAGAAGTGCAAGCAGGAACAGTGGTAAAACTTGAACTTGATGGACAGCAATGTTCTTGTATGCAAGGATAAAGAAAATCATTTTGATTTCAACGACTTTTCAGCTTTTATTAAACATGAAGGGTGACATTTATGCTTACTACATACAGTAAGCCTTTTTTGAAAGATGCTTGTGACAAATAAATGAATTTTAACATTACATTTTATTCACTGCATAATGTATTTTACACTTATTTTAACTACTCCCGTGGTTGATTGAATTACACAGAGGTTAGCCTCTCCCCTGTGCCCCAATCAGAAGGACTATTTTGTTTGTCTATTTTTTATAGGGTGGAATCTGATCCAGAGTTGGCGCTACAGTGAGTCATTCTGGAGAATATAATTTGGGAGTTGTTCTCAGGAGGAAGAGGCAGAGTATGTGTCTTCTCTGGATGTGTCTGGTGTGCCTCATTTGATAAAGGCAGTAAGATAAGATTTGTCTCTGGTTGAGACAGAGGTTCAATCCTCAAACTCCTCTTTTCTACCATCATTTAAGAAGTTATCGATACTTTTCCAGTTTATCCAAAAGTTAAGGAGTTTATCCTGTCTGAGTGGAAAAATATTTCTGGACATTTGTCAGTACAGAAAAAAGTATTATCCTTTTAAGGAAGAAGAGATTAAAGATTTGTGTTCACCTCTCAAAGTGTACAGCCCTTCCAATTGATTATGTCTCACTATTAAAGGATGATATGGCTAAGAGGATAGAGGCTAATTTAAAAAGGGCTTTCATCAATGCTGAAGAACTACTGTATGTTGACCAGCCATGGCTAACATCTCTGTGGTAAAGACTTTGGAGTTATGGGTTGGCAATGTGGAACAGGTCCTTAAAAGTGGTAAAGATAGAAAAGACAGTCTTATGGAGCTCAAGTTGGCAGCAGCCCTCCTTACCAATGCTGCAGTTGATATTACACGTTTGGGATCCATTTCTGTGGCCTTATTGGTTGCAGTGAGAAGGGCATTGTGGTCGAAGGCATGGGAAGCATATGCCCCATCGGGGTGTTGGAGGGCCATATTAGATCTAAAGAGTAAACCAGTGCCTCACAATAATCAAGTTCAAGATGGAATCTTTGTCAAGGATAAGGAAGTCCTTGCTTCCAGGAGATTGGTTGTGCAGTGTAGACATTCAAGACGCAATTTATCATATTCCTATCCATCCTCACCACCACAGGTTCTTGAGGTCTGCAATAGACAGAGAATACTTTTAATTCACTGCTTTTCCCTTTGGTCTCTCAACAGCCCCCAAAAGTATTGCTCAAATTGGTAACAGCTCTGTTCTTGGTGGACCTCTTGTTGGTGGCTTTGTAAATTGAAAGACTCACTCAGGACCCATTATTTTAAGTCACCTAGTTCCTACTCAGCTCATATCTTGTCTGGGGGCACAGCTGGATTTGAGGAAAGTGAAAGTGTCCCTGTCTACGTAGAGACAGGAGAAGATTTGGGTCAAGTAAGGGCATGTCTTGGGGCAACTCAGATCACAGCATGAAAGTTCATGTCGCTGCTGGGGTCAATGTTGACTATAGGATTGGTAGCCTGGTCTCAATGGCATATGAGGGTCCCTCAAATATCTTTCCTCACAGTGGGATGGTTGAGATCTAAATCAGATAAGTGTAGTGGAACAAGAGGTGAAAGAGGAATTAGTCTGGTGGCTTTCAACAGGAAGACTAAACAAACGTACAGAATTATTCCCAACAGACATCTCAGAATTAGGATGGGGAACCATCCAAGACAGGCAAGTAGCTCAAGGCAGGTGACAAAATCCATCTTGTAATTTGACATCAAATATCATAGATAAGAGCAATTTATCAAGAAAGATTAAGACTAAAGAATGTGATGTTTCAGTCAGACAATACTACAGCATTAGTTTATTTAAGAAAGTGGGGAGGCACAAAAAGCATGACACTTACAAAAGAAGTAAGTCTGTTGTTCCAGAGTGCAGAAGACAACATCACAGCAATTCATATGCCAGGTTGTTAGAACAGGTCTGCAGATTTTTTAAGCAGGAATTGCCTGGATCCAAACCAATTGGAGTAAAATCCAGTGGTGTTCGAGCACATTGTAAAAAAATGGTGTCATCCAACCATAGATCCCATGGCATCAATGAGGAACACCAAGTGTCACTGTTTTTTATCAAGAAGAAAGGAAAGTGGACTAAAGGCAAATGATGCCTTTTGTGCAGATATGTGATTTTTACCTAGGGTACGTAGTTCCCCCAGTTCCCCTGATTCCTGAAGAGGGTAGGTGAGTTTCACGCCCTAGCATTCAAGACTGAAAGTTTTCTTCCAGGACAGAGTGGTGGTCAGGTTTGCCCTGAATTTCAAACCCAATGAGTTATCTTCTTTTCATGAGAATGATGAGTTCATGGCAAATCCCTCATCAGAAGAGGAATCCAAGTTACAAGTCTTAGATCTGGATAGGTGTCTAACGTTGTATGTTCAGGCTACAAGTGAATCCAGGAACTGATTTGTCATTCCGGGAGGAATCATCATTAAGAAAGCTTATCTTCTAAAGCTGTTTCCACAGAGGATTAGGGCACACTCTGCCAGGGGCATTTCTTCTTCCTGGGAATTGTAGCTGTGCACTCATATAGAGGTGTTGTGTAGAGTAGTTTCTTGATCAACATAGCATACATTCATTTCTCATTACAAGTTGGCTGTGGCTTCTGAGGTTGCAGTTTGGAAGAAGAGTTCTACAGTCATATAGTTACATAGTTACATCAAGTTCAACCCCTCCAAATGAAAACCAAGCATCCATACACACTCCCCTCCCTACTTCCACATAAAGTATATATATTTATATACTGTATATACCCATATCTATACTAACTATAGAGTTTAGTATCACAATAGCCTTTGATATTAAGTCTATCCAAGAAATCAACCAGGCCACTCTTAAAGGCATTAACAGAATCAGCCATTACAACATCACCCGGCAGTGCATTCCACAAGCTCACTGACCTCACTGTAAAGAACTACCTACATTGCTTCATTGCTTCAAATTAAAGTTCTTTTCTTCTAGTCTGAAGGGGTGGCCTCTAGTACGGTTATCCACTTTATGGGTAAAAGGTCCCCTGCTATTAGTCTATAATGTCCTCTAAGTGTAATCATATCCCCTCACAAGCGCCTTTTTTCCAGAGAAAACAACCCCAACCTTGACAGTCTGCCCTCATAATTTAAGTCTTCCATCCCTCTAGCCACTTTAGTTGCACATCTCTGCACTCTCTCCAGCTCATTCATATCCCTCTTAAGGACTGGAGTCCAAAACTGCACTGCATACTCCAGATTAGGCCTTACCAGGGACCTATAAAGAGGCATAATTATGTTTTCATCCCTTGAGTTAATGCCCTTTTTTATTCAAGACAGAACTTTATTTGCTTTAGTAGCCACAGAATGACACTGCCCAGAATTAGACAACTTGTTATCAATAAAAACCCCAAGATCCTTCTCATTTAAGGAAACTCCCAACACACTGCCATTTAGTGCATAACTTGCATTTATATTATTTTTGCATTTATCAACATTGAACCTCATTTTCCAGTTTGCTGCCCAGTTTCCCAACTTAGACAAATCATTCTGCAAAGTGGCAGCATCCTGCATAGAACTTATAGTTCTGCACAATTTAGTATCATCTGCAAAAATAGAAACAGTCCTTTCAATGCCCACCTCCAGGTCATCAATAAACAAGTTGAAAAGCAAGGAACCTGGTAAAGAGACCTGTGGTACTCCAATAAAAACAATGGTCCAATTAGAAAATGTTCAATTTACGACCACTCTTTGTAGTCTATCTTTTAGCCAGTTCTCTATCCAGGTACAATTACTATGTTCCAGGCCAACATTTCTTAATTTTACCAGTAACTTTCTGTGTGGCACTGTATCAAATGCTTTAGCAAAGTCTATGGGCCAAATTTACTAAGCGTCGAAAAGTCGCCAGCGATGGTATCACAGGCAACACTTCGCCAGGTGAAAAAATTCAGACAATGCAAATTCATTAACATGCGAAGTTGCCTCCAGGGCACCGAACGCTGGCAAAGTTGCGCTAGCGTTAATTCGGCAAGCAGACCAAAGTTGCGCTAGCGTTGGCTAATTTGCAAATGGCAGGAAGTTAAAGTTCAATGGACGTATATGTTGCAGCAAATACATTACATTACACAAGCCCAGGGAAGCTTAATATAAGAAAATAGAGTTTGTTATAATGCCCTACACATCAGCAAAGTGTATAGGTAATGTGCCATATGTTAGGAAATGTAGTCGGTTACCCCAAAAATAATTTATGCTCTTTTGCAGCCTATCACCCTGAAAAAATTAAAAAAACGCTAGAGGTAAGCAGTTTGGATCACTTGTTCCAGATCTGCATACATATGACACTGTCCACTGGCTCAGACCTTCAATCTTGCTAGCACTCATTATCCCAATTACAGATCAAAACAGGAATAAAAAAATTAGAGTTTAGAACAAACTTTTGACCTCACTTGAACTTCCTTTAGTTTCAAACTTCGGTGTTTGCAACTCCTCTTACATATCCCCCACTAACTCCTGTTTTTGTAACTCCACTTCTTTTATATCTTAATAATTTTGTGTCACATTTCTCAACTGGTTATTGGTGTTTTCTTTTTCCTACCCTAGGTAGCTTGGGCTCTTCCCATGGTGCTTACATGGTGCTGCCAAAGTTAAAAGGGAAAATTATTTCATACTTACCATGATTTTACTTTCCTGCCCACTATCCATTTCAGCAAGTTGGCCCTCCCATACAAAATTAGGATGCAGCTTGTCATTGGACACCAGCTGTCAGGTTAGAGGGCTTTTAATGTTTAGGTCCTTCTGATGGGGTATGGGAAGGGGTAACCCGTGCATAAAATAAAGCTAATTATGATGTAATTTTCCATTTTCTAACCTAGATGCTCCTGATGAAGCAGTCTCGAACAGTGAAACGCATAGGGCGGTGTAGGTGGACGGTGGGGGACATCTCCCATCCAGTCCCAACATAGCTAGGTAGAATTTGGT
The DNA here is from genome assembly GCA_038501925.1 of Xenopus petersii. Taxonomy (NCBI): domain Eukaryota; kingdom Metazoa; phylum Chordata; class Amphibia; order Anura; family Pipidae; genus Xenopus; species Xenopus petersii. The sequence goes on along the minus strand of CM076673.1, from coordinate 109,355,567 downwards.
ATTTGTGGGAATATCAGACTTGAGAAGGGTGGGGGCTAATATACAATACCAGCACTTTACCGAATGGAACGAGCCTTACTGACACACAATTACACAATTAACCACCTATGGTATCGTGTTAAAATAATTGTGTTTTTAAAGAAATTTTCCTGCACTGCATTATTGTCGTGTGTCTTGCATATTGTTGTGTATGGGCATGGTCCAAGCTGTTTGTAGCTTTTACTCTTATTTATTAAAGGTTAAGTTTTAACTTTACTGGTGGCCAGCAGTCAAGTTACCATCACCTGAACGGGTTGGCATTGGAGCAAAGGACTATAACCTAGTTCTTTATGGGTCTTAGTCCATAGCTCGTTTTTTTCTCGTGTAACCTAGATGCTCCTAAAAACCCCACACTTGGATAAGGTGAGATTTGACTAAACATGACAAAATTTCATGGTAACATAGTGAAGTTGTTTTGAAAAAAGACCAAAGTCCATCAAGTTCTTAACCCCTCCAAACAAACATAAATGCACACACTGTGACCTAGCTATATACTCACATATATACAGTAAACTATCAATACCAATATCTATGCTAACTGGAGATTGTATGATTCCAATAGCTATGGATATTATGTTTGTTTGTTATTCAAGCCACTTCTTAATGCATTAAGAAAATCTGCCACAACAGATTCACAGAATCACCTAGCAAGGCATTCCACAACATTACTGCCCTCACCGTAAAGAACTACCTATAGTACATTGCTTAATTTTAGACTTCAGTTCCTCTAATCTAAAGGGGCCTATGGTGCAGTGATCTTTTCTATGGAAAAGGTTCCCCCCAATATCCATCTATAATTCCTTCTTAATGTACTTATAAAAACTAATTATGTCTCCTTGATTTCACATTCATCAGTGATCACTCCATGGTAAATCATTTGGATTATGTTCACATTACTTTCAGATTACTTAGGAGTTAGGGGTATAATATATTTACTGTGGTGTATACAAAATGTCTGAATCAAGAAAAACATACTGTATGAGTATGCCGTTTTATTTAAAGGTATTTAAGGGCAATGCATTTTGTTATTCTCTCTCTTTGCTGGCACACCTTTTGATAAGGTCAAATGCTTTGCTATGGAAAATGTTTTACACTCTTTATTGTATTATTTTAAAAATATAACATTAAATTACCAATTGGTACCTCAGCTAGTACAAATCAGATGAAAAATACAAGAACAAAAAATATATGTCACAATATACAGTACATGCTACAGTGTTACATTGGAGGTGGATATTTATGAGTAAAATTGATTCAGATGCCTAAAAATCATACACATTAAGCTATTTAATAAACTTAGCACTTAAAGGAATAGTAACACCAAAAAAATCAAAGTGTTTAAAACAATGACAGGAATGACAATGTAATGTACTTTAAACTATAGTTTATATAAACAAGCTGCTGTGTTGCCATAGGGGCAGCCATTTATGCACAGGATACACAGTAGATAACAGATAAGGTCTGAAGAATCCCATTGTATACTAGAGTTCGAATCTGTTATCTGTTGTGCTTACTGTGCCTTTTCTCCTTTTTTCCAGCTTGAATGGCTTCCCCCATCGCTACACAGCAGCTTGTTTATATAAACTATTATAGTCTTTCTAAAGCAAATGCACTAGTTTAAGCAGTGCAGGGAAACAGTACATTACATGGTCATTCCTTTAAAACAATTACATTTTTGGTGCTACTGTTCCTTTAAGAATCCACGTTGAAATATTTTACTATATAGTATATCCTTAGAAACAATATTCAACATTCAGTGCTCCATCTGCTCCATCATTTTATCAATGATAAAAGGTATGATAGGCTTGAATGATAAAAGATATGATAGGCTTAAACAGATGTACCCAAGATACAATTAGATTACGATGTTCTGCATAGTGGGCTTCAAATTAGAGTTTTAGAAAAAGTGACCATCCACCTCCATCCAGAAATGTGTATATGGGCAAAAAAGTAGTACCCAAGAGATATCAACCAATGACCTTTCTCAAACCTGTTTTCATCACAATAAGATCAGGATAAATGCTTATTTAAGGTATAAACAACTTGTTTTAGAATACTAGTAAATTTTATTTCAACTGTGCTATAACTATTATATAGCTGGACTAGCAATCGCCGTGACGACTGACATTAAAAACAATAATCATTAAATGCTAACATTTATATTAGTTGGGATGACATTGATAATAATGATTTAAAAGAAAACACTCATCCATAAAAATATTTGTAGGTTCTGAAAAAAGAAGAAAGAAAAGGCTGACTGAACTCAAAACAGTTGCACATTGACTTTCACGCTGCAAACCAAAATAACATCACATACGTTGAATTGCAAATTGGTTCTCAATTCATTGCATCAACTCCATCTGAAATATTTCAAACGTGTGATTGGCATCACAGCATTACAAATTAAATCATATAAACAATAACAAAATGATTGATGGTTTGATGTGGACTCCTATCATGTGAACAAAAACAATGTTTGAATATATGCTCTATTTTAGTTATATACTGTGGCTGATATGAGCATACAAGTGTCCACAGAGGTATATGAATACACTATAGGAATTTATCATTTTCAGACCTCTCTATCTCTATGGATTGCATATATGTATTTATATATTTATTATTATTATTATTATATTTTTTATTATTTTTCTATTTTCAGTAGACCACTAAAACTTGATTGGCCATGGTTAAATCCGTGACTGCGATATCTGCTATCCAACACAATTTTAAATATGCTTTGGATATATTTAAATGAGTTCTAGCATGCTACAATTTTTAATAACATGTATACTGACATATATTTCATGTATTTCATATGCAATACAGCACTTTTCAATGGTATCATAAAGAAAACACAGATAATATAAAAGAACATTGTTTGCCTTGCATTTGCAAAGTTGTAAAGTCTAAAATAATTTGCAAACTCTTATAATCAGCTATTACACCTTTAAATTCAACTTGCATGCTTTGCCTTTAAAAACTTATCACTGCCATTGTTTGGTTTGATTTATGTTACAACAACAGGTGTGAAAAATGCTGATAAGCCCACACCAAAATCTCCCAGATGGCCATGCTATCAATTTTGCAAAGTGAGTTTGATTAATTGTTTTTTATGGCAAGGGTCTAGTTCTTGTTTTCTTCACAATGTTACAATTTATTCATAAAGCAAGGAGGATTTTTCTTTGCGCATATCATATACTCCCAGAAGACTAATCATAAACGAACATTGTCATGGTTTTATTTACTTGACTGATGCATTCTTACAGAGGGCTGCAGATGGCAACATCACACTTTTCTGTTGATTACTTTGATTGATTAGTCCAAATTAAAGTCAGTGCTTAGGTTCATTCAGTTGGTGTTAGTTTCAAACAGCTGCCATATCCACACAGCTGACAGATGTCGCAAGGTTTAATTCAGTTTAGTTATAACTTATACATCCTACATTATATTTTATACTACTTTTACCGGCGATTGTTTACATTCGTTCTGAATTTTGTTCTTTCTGTTGCTATGGCATGTAAAAGGATATAAAACAATTATTTTTTTAAGTTACCAATTCTTTAACATAAACAGTTATTAAAATAATCCAGTTAGATTTCTAAAGAGCCAAGGACAACAATTCCTCTAGTCAGGACCAAATATTTGTATGTTTCATAACTACTTAGCTAGCTAGCTAGAAAATGCACTTATGAATAGCAAAAATGCCTGTTAGCTAAGTAAGGGTCAAAGTACAGTACACATGGATAAAAGGTAGTAATGGAATTAATACCAGTCTCGAATAAGTTACTTCCGGGGTCCCTGAATGCTGAAAAATGTTATCACTGTCTATCTCAAACTTTACCACAGTGGATGTAGTTTCATATATAAGTTTATTCATGCATGGCATTGGGGTAAAAAAATTGCATTTTTGTGCTTTGTAAATTGCAGGTGCATTTGTAAATACCTGGTACAGTTTTGTATCAAATGTTGCTACAGATGAACCTTTTTTTGAATCAATGCTAAAATTTCACCATGTTTTTAACAAAAAAAAGCAAACATTTTTTTTTGCACCAGAAAGATGCTGTGCTAGATATTTAGCATGTGTTTTGTTTTGCCAACCCCCACCCCCGATACTTGTTTTTTAATGTTAGAAAAATAACCCTGAGCTAGAATGTTACCATGTTTTTTTTTAGCCAAATTGATGGAAACCCACCTCAGCCCTCCTCCTGCCTGCCTGTTGGGGCACCACCAAAATGAGCAGTTTAAAGCCTCTATATCTAAATCTTACCTAACTTAAGTGTAGTTAAACAGGATAAAAAAAACTATACATCACTATTATAATAATAAGTCACTGTTTTACAAGGCAAAGTTAGCCAGAAAAATATCTTATCTAATACCTGATATCAATTAAACCTGTTCATAAATGGTAAAAGATCGTGTGCATTATGCAACATTTTAGATGTTCGTTGTTTCTTCTTTTACTTCCACCTGTTTTCAGTGCTATTACTGTGCTATATCACAGAGATAAGCTCAAGATATCAAAGAGCACATTCCTAAGCAACTAAAAAGTAGGAAACCTTTCTTATAAAGATAAAAAAACATACACAGCATTGATGTGATCTAAGCGTGCAATTTAAACATAGAGAAAATAAAATGCCCATTGCAAAGCGTGACAACTTTCTTAGAATAACAATAATAATACATTAAAAAGACATAAATATCTTGAGAATACATTGGATATTACAAACTTCCTAAATGATTATTTGGGTGGTTATCATGTTCATCTTTAAGTAAAAGAAAATGGGTTACTTCAGATGGTAGAAAGAAAAACATATAGCAAAGAGGATGTGTCTTTGAATCAAATTAAAAATAAATAAGTCATGGTGGCCAAATCATATACAGTCAAGTATAGTAAAATAATGTAAACATCCTCTGGTTCAATAACTTAATATTTCTACTAGACAGGGTTGCAATGAGTGGTTTATAGATGATAATTCTTGAGCTTCTTCTTAAAAAAGGCACAGAGAGATCACTTAAGTAAGGTAAGGACTGATAAACACTTTTAGTCAAAGAATCTACAGGATGAGCATTTATTGCTTCAAAATCAGATTATTTCAAAGTATTTTATGACTGGTTAGCTAAAGTGGCAGACAAGTGTGGTACAGTGAATACAGATTAGTTAGACTTTATAAAGGAATGTGACATTGAACCATAAAACAGACCTCTGGACTGAATAAAAGATAATAATAGCTAATAATATTTGTAGAGTATAGGCATGTAATCACATATAGCCACAAAACATAGTTTTACAGGAGCACCTGAAAATGAAAGGTGGGGGATATGCACATTCATTTTTAAGCAATTCATAAGTACATATAATCTAAGTGTTTTAAAACCCCCCAAACATATATTTCTCTCTTTGGATCAACCTGGGATTCAGTAACAAAATAAATAAATACATAAATAAATAAATGAAGTAAAGACAAATATTCTGTGAAGTTTGAGAGTTTTCGTCTCTCCTTTTGTCCTTCAGTCACGGCTGGGGGATTGGGGGGTGCTTACCGTAATTTGGTTCAACAGACTTGGGTAATGGTCCTAGGAGGTGGGACTTCAGAATGAGGCCTTATGCATCAACTTCACAGATTAGCTCAGTACAGCTGGGTGGCCAACACGACAGGTTGCCCTTCACTCCTGTGGAGTACGCAAGCATTCATGGGGAGTAATGATTGTTTAGATCATTGTTTATTCAATGTTCATAAATTGTCAGTTTGATTATTGTGTTAATAAAGTTCTGGCCTTTCACATCCATCCTGGAGTGTTGTGTATACTTTCTTGGGGTGAACAGGGAAACGGTAAGTGGCAGCTATTCAGTGGGGGGTTTGGATGGCTATGTGCCTTTATGGAGCCCTGGTTATGCCTTGCTTAAATGCTGCTTAATAAATATATATGTCAGTATATTCCCGTAGTAAGCAAGGAAAGGCGTTGCAAAGCAATTAGCATTACGGTTGATAAGAAACAATATACTATAAATTCAATTTGGTCTAGTTAGCCCGAACATCTGAGACTATTATTAGGTATAAAGAGGTCAATAAAGCATACAAAAAAAAAAAAAAAGAAAAAGCTAAAATAAAGAATGAAAAAGGCACTGCAGCAAGAAGCAAAATGAATCCAAAATAATTTCTTACGTATGTAAATGGTAAAATATGAAGCAAGAAGGGGTGGGCCCCTAAGTATCAATAAGGAGGTCAATAAGTTCGCGAGAGCAGGGGAAAAAGCTGTTCACCAGTTAACTGAAGTTTTCTCTGTTTATAGACATAACAGATAATCTAACCTGGTTACTTAATTCTAATAATATAAAATGGTGGAAGAGTGACTCATGAAGACATTCATAAAAGAATAAAACATGTGAAAGCAAACAAAGGTCCATGACTGAGACAGTATTCATCCCAGTGTTTAGCTCTGTGATTGCCACAGCATTTTACTTAAAGGAAAACTATACCCCCAAAATGAACACTTAAGCAACAGATATTTCATATCATATTAAGTGGCATATTAAAGAATCTTACCAAACTGGAATATATATTTAAGTAAATATTGCCCTTTTACATCTCTTGCCTTGAGCAACCATTTTGTGATGGTCTCTGTGCTGCCTCAGAGATCACCTGACCAGAAATACTACAACTCTAACTGTAACAGGAAGAAGTGTGGAAGCAAAAGACACAACTCTGTCTGTTAATTGGCTCATGTGACCTAACATGTATAGTTTGTTGGTATGTTTGTGAGTACAGTGAATCCTACGATCCCAGGGGGCGGCCCTTATTTTTTAAAATGGCAATTTTCTATTTATGATTACCCAATGGCACATACTACTAGAAAAGTATATTATTATGAAAATGGTTTATTTACATGAAGCAGGATTTTACATATGAGCTGTTTTATGCAATATCTTTTTATAGAGACCTACATTGTTTGGGGGGTATAGTTTTCCTTTAAAGTGATATTGACCTATAAAAATAGGAAAGTGTCAGTATTAGTGAAAAGAACTGCACAAGAAATATAAGCGGATGAAAGCCTCCCACTTGTTCGATTGACATCAGTTGGAGCATAGCTTTTGGAGGGTGTAATAAGGGATACGATCCTGGAATACATTGACATTCACAATATAAGTTTGTGCGAGCATAATTTTAAACATAATAGATCATGCTAGAAAAATGTAATTGTCTTTTATGGTGAGGTGAGCAAACCACATGGGCTGTACAAGTTCAAAAACTGCACAGAGAATAATAGCCTTTATACAAAAAATAATACAAATACAAACTTCTGTTGAATATTATTACATTATTTTATACATTGCATGTGCTCTTGAAGCATAGGCATATTTATTTTTTGCCGATTTTTACCTGCCACTTTGAGATATTTTGGGAAAATTCTTCTCCATACTCAGGAATGTATATTTTTAATTAATTTGCTCTTTTCGAATAAAGATATTTCAAATTCATTCTATTATTCACTTGTTTCACTATATTCTAGCAATATTACCAGATGACTTGTCTTCAGTCATTAAAATACTAATTACCAATTCTGCAGAAAACTGGCCTTGTAGAAAAGTAGTTTGGATTAATATGTTTATATAAAGTAATGGTACTCCCAATTTACACTTTTACAGTAAAAGTATGACCTAGGTATGCTTGTTTGTTATTTATGTGTAGTAAGAAAGACCTGCTCACATGTTGATTAATATGTCCAACATTAAAAATATGACAATTTATAAATACTGAAGTAGCACTGGATTATTGAAATAGCTTATCTCTGCATTCAAACATGTCAAATATCTCTCTTTGCATAAAGTTAAAATGTGTGTGTATAAGACCAGTATCAGATTATTTATGTGCAGTCAATGTAGACAGGAATATGCAGCAATAGTGCATTATTATAAACGTGAGCCCGATTTGAAAAATCTTAGAGGCAGAATTATCAATGTTCAAGTTTTAGTATATAATTTGTAAAAAATTTGTGACAGAACTCATGCAACTTTTTACCAAGAAAATGCTTTTTTTATTCTTTACCACTAGCATATGTAATGCAAAACTCACATATCGCATTTTTATCCCCACCCCCCAGAAAAAGATGTACGCACAAAAATCAAATTGTTCCATTCATTTTCAGTTATGTTCAAAATCCTGACTGTTTTATATAACTTCAGGCGGTAGCATTTCCGGCCTTTGGTGTACAATCCCCACTGAAGGTAAAAATCACAGGGGTTCCATGCTCCAAGGATCTCTCTATCTCTGAGCCTAGCCCCTTGAGCCCCCAAGCTGGTGACCTTGTCACCACATGGTACTAACCCTACTGGTCTCCTTGTCGGGGCCTCTGTCTGCTCACTAAATGACTCCTGATCCTGTATTTCACTTATAGAGTAATATAACAGAACTGCCCTTGCACTTCACTCATTCTGGAACCTTCCTTTGTTCCAGGCCTATGGAGTACTGGAGCACCACTTTACTTTCTCCAGCAAGTGTGCAGCCTGAAGAAACTGAGCACATGGGACCTTTCACTTTTATAAAATAGAATAGTGACATCTACTGGGCAGTCACTGAACTGCCATCAGAATACTTTCACACAGGAAAAGGAAACAGCTTCCCTTCTACAACTGAGGACCCAATCTAGCTGACTAAGTTATACCCAGGGGACCAAAAGACCTAAAGGTTGAAAAAACCTTTACCCTTCTACATGGGATTTTATTGAAAATATTATCATAACTAACAAATTAGGCAACAATACCAAATACACTCATGAAATACCAAACCCCTTCCCAGCATCCACTGTCCAGGTGATAAAGGAAAGATAACCTAGAAAAGGGTGTTAGTTATAGGGCAAGAGGAAGGAATGGGTTTGAGGGTTGATATAGTTTAAGACAAAGATCAGAAGCAGGCGGAAATTACATCCTACCACTTAATAACAAAAGAAAAGTGTGGGGTTAAATCAGACAAATAAGGCCTGAAATGGTATATAAAAAAATTGATCATTGTACCTTTAGTCAAACCACCAAAGCAAAGTATAACAATACTTCCTGTTAATTATTGGAAATGCTTATTCTGTTTGTGTGTAATAGTATTATGACTAATATACTGTATTTTTATGCCACCTACATATTCCAAAGTATACTGGAGGAAAAGAACTTTTCATTTTTTTCATTTGATGCAGTGTAGGTAGTTCTTCACAGTGAGTACAGTGAGGTTTTGAAATGCACTGCCGGGTGATGTTGTGATGGCTGATAATGCTGTTAATGCTTTTAAGAGTGGCTTGGATGATTTCTTGGACAGACATAATATAAAAGGCTATTGTGATACTAAATGCTATAGTTAGTATAGATATGGGTATGAAGGTGTGTGTGTATGGAGGGTTTTTTTTTTCAACCCAATTTCAACCCTAATGTAACTACAGAGAAGTTACTCCCATCAGTCTCTGCTCATTCCATACACCTAACCCAATACAGTGAGGTAGCATGCCTTTAACAGTGCTACTGCACTACCCCTCCTTCTTTTCTTTTTTCTTTCAAATAAGAACACAATTTATGTTTCGCACTTATGTCAACACAAACTTGCAGCTTTTGTAAAATTTACAATTAGTCAATATACATCCTGACTATATCATATTCTGAAATCTCTGTACAAGGGTTTGCTTACATATTGCATTCCCAGTAAAATAGAAAGTCATTTTAAGTATAAGTCATGCATCATGCATAATTTGAGCAAAGACAATCATCTATGAAAACTTCACTCCTGACATCTCTGGGGAATTAATCCAACCACAGGTAACTGAGATTTTCAATCTGTATAGACACAATTACAGTATCTGTTATGCAAGTCTGCTTCTTCCGACATGTTTTTTGGTTTGTTATTTTAGCTTTTCATGTTTCCTGATATAATGGCAAAAGCTATGAATATTGACAGCACAAGGTTTTTTTCCAACCTTCTGCCATGCACCAGTGGCTCTACAAAAAAGGCAATGACATGTTTGTTATAAATTACTTTAGACTGCTCTTCCAGATTTTTTAAACTACCTATGCCATCCAGATTATAGAAATCTTACACATGATTAAAAAACCCTTTTGATTAAAACAATCAAGTTTAGATAATTTATTTGGATACAGAAAAAAACATGGGCTGAATATATTAGGTATTACCTGTTTGCTGCATGCAAATAAGGGCCCAACTTTATTTTATATGCTAATATAATTTGAATTATTTTTGTAAAACTTCAGGTGACTTCGGAAAACGAATCGCCGTTTGTGATTAGCGCCACGACTTTTCATTTTATCCAGGCGCAGAGCGAGGGGAGGCATTCAGGGAAAAAAGTTGCGGCGATTAGTCGCCAGGCGACTAAATCTCCCCAAATTGCCCAGTGTGTCCCAGCCCTAAAAGATACTGTATATCACAAAAAAGTCATTTTGGCATATTTAAGGAGTTCTAAAGCCCCAATGCTGGTGCTGCTGTCCTGAGTCCTTTGTTTGGGGTGAGGCCAGAAGTTGATCAACTGGATTGGTGTCAGGGGCCTATCGGCTCCTAGTGGAGAAGTCCGGACCAAGGAAGAATCTAAGGGGTTAAGTCTAAGTTTGCAGTATCTATATGGGTCAGGCATAAGCATGGTCAAGTTGAGGCAAGAGTTAAAATAGGCAGGCATCAAGAATCAGGATCAGGGTCTTAGTAATGGATCAGGAATCCAGGAGTCAGCAAATAAGGAATTTGGGAACACCCATGAACACGAGTCAGTAATTCCTATAATCGGGCATCGCTGACATCAGTGTGTGGTGCTGAGTGCCGCCATCTTGGACGAGGAGCACCCCAGAACTGAGCACTCCCAGCACTCCTGACAATTGGAAACACTCACTGGTCACAGGGAATGGGCTAGGGGCACCAAACTATTAGCTTGAAGGGAATCTTCCATCTTTAAATACAAGAAGCCTTCACATCAGTGTTAAATAAGTAAAGTGCCTGACGTGTCTTATCATATGCAACAAATCACTGGGGAGGGGAGTAAAAAATCGATATCCCCAAATAATGTCTTCTCTTGTCTTTTAAGCACCATTTTGATCCACAATGTATATACCACTGTATCTAACTAAACAACTAGTTTTTTTAAGGAACAGTATTTTGTTGTTGTGTGTTTTTATATTTCTCTAAACCATGAAAAATTCTGGTACAAAAAAAAAACATAAAAGCTGTTGAGGTGCTTTCGAAGTCGATAGGAGGTACGCTGATCCTATTAGATCATTTTTTATCACTTTGGACTTTTAGAGGTTTTCTGATTTTTTTTCACTAGTAATTGTCTGAAAAACTTAAATGTTTGAGGGTTTCGTATTCTTTCACGCACTGTTCAGCATTTTTTTCCGTTCAAACTTTTTATACTTAGATCTTTCATCGCATTGGCATTCATAGAGAACCTTTGTGAATAGCAGTTGTTTGAAAAATCTTTTAATTGATTTTTGCACTGTATCTTGCAACTGCAAACCTGACATAGGATGTCCTGGACTGTGTGTTTTTCTATCCTCCAACACAGATTTGATATGAAATCATAGAACTTTTAAAATCAGAACAACCTCAAGAATTATTCTACATTAATCAAGTACACTACATGAAATAATCCCTGTTGTTGCTTAGATTCACTTCTTCTACACACAAGTGGTACAATACCAGTTGCATGGGAAATTATGCACATCCAATTTAACATAGTAAGATTATAAACTGTAACAGAAGCTTTAAATGGAAAACAACACGTTATGTACAGGAACAGCCTTCAAAAATACCACATTCCTTCACAGACAGGCTGTTTCACATGATAAGTGAGTCTACCTACATGAAAAAATAAACACCACAACAGCTAAAGTTTAAGATGAATTTCTTGTGTTCTACAAAACGATATTTAGCATGCTATAATCTAACTGTAGAAGTTAATAGTAGAAGTTAATAGGTTTTACAACACACACCTTTTATGTTCATTTTTATAGTAAATTGGATCTTGCTATTCTCTATGACAGCACATTCTGGAACAAGGGTGTAATTATCTACGCAAATTATGTCATAAAATCTTTTGGGGAAATAATTGCAGCGTGTGTATTGTGACACTTGTATTTAGAGAACAAAAAATGGAAATTAGTGGAAATTCTGCTCATTATATTTGGGTTTTGCATTAATTAAGTGATGTGTACAGCAAGCCTAAGGCACAGGAGTGTATAATGATATTAGAAACAAACAGATATTTATCCAAAAACCCATTATCCAGAAAGTGATAAATTACAAGAAGGCTATCTCCTATAGACTCCATTAAATCTAATAAATAAAAGATTTCCCCTTTCTCTGTAATAATAAAACAGACCGTACCTTGTACTTATCCTAACTAAGATATAATTAATCCCAAGTGGAGTTAAAACTATACCATTGGGTTTATTTAATGTTTACATTTTTTTTAGTAGATTTAAGCTTTGGATATCCAATTACAGTAAAACCCCAGGTCCAGAGCATTCTGGATATCAGGTCCCATACCTGTATCTATACGTTTCACTTTTTATATGATGAAACTGCTTCCTGGACAATTATTGCTGGAGAACACAAATGTAAATGTTCCGTCATAATATCCAACTGAATGCAAAGAAAATTTGGTTTCTTTGCGCGCCAAAAAAGCAAATGTAATGGAGGTCTTTAAACCATTTCCTAAATGGTTTTAGGAAATGGTTTTACTGAACCTGTGGGTGCAAATGCTAGAACACTAAGGGAAGAAACAGCATGTATTAGCTATGACTCTGGAGAACTAATTTCTTGTTCAGTGATTCATTTATTCAAAAGCTGCATGACATGTTTCGGACCGAGTGTCCCTTCCTCATGTGCTTGTACAAGTTGTATAACTGAAGGGATATGTCTATTTTTCATTCTAGTATTAAAACTAGGAAAGTGCAATATTTAATTAAATTGAAAGGTTTTCAGCAAGAAGATAATTTTCATCAGTAAAATGCTATTGAACCCCATTTAAGAAGAGACCAGAGGCAGCTCTTGGGGGGTGGGGGTGAAATACTACTCAACTGGCCAATGCATCTTTTGACTTGTATTCTTTTAATAACACTTGAGATTTGTGCCTTATGAGCCAGCTTCTGTGAGCCTGCAGACTCTTGCATTGGCACTTGCACCCATCTCATTTCATTGTTGTCCAGGTCTCCAATAACAAGCTTGATATTGATTGAGGGGTGTGGAAGGTAGTATTTCTTCATCTGTTCTGATAAGCCTCCAAACATAATATTATTTCTTGAAAGTAAAATACAACCAAGGGATTCCTTATTTTGTCTTCCCAAAGAAACAATTCTACATCAGTAGGTATTACATGATCACTTGAAAATTATTGGACTATGTCTAGAAAATCCAGCTAGAAGAGTTCCACCATTTATTTAAATGCAATTAGTGCAGCCCTGAAACATGCAATAATTAAATGTGTCTCTGAATTTCCCAATAATCTGCCAATTCTCCAATTGAGAATGAAACTTCACATGAAATTCTCACTCTAAGCTGGTAAATCTTGATTACTTTATTTACAATATGACCTGATGTTTCCCCAATAAACCGCTAGATTATTTTGTAATCAAAGTAAAGCAATACCTTGTACATAGACTCAGTGGTAAATCTCTCTAAATCTGCTGCAATAATGTAAAAAAAGTAAATAACACAAAAGGCATAATAATAGGGCTACTATAATGAATTCAATAAGCCAAATCCAGATGGTGACATTAATCAAATACTATTTAAGTCCTTTAGGAAGGACTATTGGATTAACAATGTTTTTCATTAGGATTAGGCAAAATGATTATCTTTTATCATGTGGGTGGAGTTTCCTTTTAATTCAAGCTGATTTCTCTTCCAAGTCCATGTAACTATAGAAATCTTTTCACGCATGATTATATTTGGGGTATTTTATTTTGTTTTGCCATTTTATACTTTACCATTTTTGTCAGAAGTGAAATTCAGGTTCTTTCTGACTCACACATATTAGCAATCTATTACCAAATATTGTAAATAACAAAAGTGTCTTTTATATAATTTTACCTTGCTTGGTACTGCAATCATAACAGTATAACAATGATGGTTTGTCAACATAAAATTAAGGGCAGTGAATTATACCACAGGGTCACTGATTACAAAATGCTGTCCTCTTCTGTTTCATTGCATGAGGATATTACACAGTGTGCTTAAGGTCGGAAAGGCTGCTGTAATGAACCACATCATAATGAAAGTATCTAGGCTGTGCTTAAATAGCTGTCATTATGTAATCTATCAGACAACAAATATTGTGACCTCAGCACATCATATTTCTTTCATTTTCATTACAAAAATGAAATGGACAATGTTTCTGTAAATATATGTTATTTCTTATTGATATTGTTTGATATGATTCATTTTTGTTTACATTAGGAGTCAGCCACACCTAAATGTAGGGATGTGTAAAATAGCCACCCCTAGTATTATGTGCAGGCAGTCCCTCAATGTTATGGACACCTAATTTGGTCCTAAAATACAGTTGGGAGGGGTACTGTTTGCTCTTTCTGCTCTAAGCTATGCCCCCTGCTACTTCTCACAGTGTTATATATCTCACCAGAAGATGGCACTGTGCTAGGATATAAAAGGCTCTGAATCCATGCTTTCAGTGTCCATTTTGTGCTGGCTCTAGCCTGAGCTAACAGGCTGAGTTTGTGTGGAACCTGATTGTTTTAGGATTAGTCAGGATAGGCTACTCACCATTATAGGTCACTCTAGGAGTGACAGATAGACAGGTTATTTAGCTGAGCAGCTCAAGGCTCCGACGAGGAGAATCAGAGGGATTAAGATCCCGGGTACTAATAGCCCAGAAGTAGGTGTAAGAGGTATAAAGTTAAGCACCCCCCTTATAAAATTTGTGCAATAAAACAAGTTCAGCACTTACTTATATTTGTTTCCTGTAAGACTGCATTTTCCAGGAACACTTCCTGCCCTGCTACTGCAAAGGGAACTAATGTGCACAGCCAAGGTAGGAACTTTTACTTGATGCACCAGTTCCCATGTGCAGGACTAAGAGAATGTTCCTATTGTCTTTCAGGTAGTAATCCTTAGTTTAATGTTTTACAAACTTGTTAAAAACTGTTTATATGCCACTGCAAAGTAGTTTAATACTGTCTACAGCACGCACAGCCTGCAGTGAACTAAAGCAGACAGACAGTTACACTTGCAGAATCAGTGCACATGTTGCACAGTGGTTTATGCTGATTACAGATCCTTTATGTTGTCTCATATAAAGAACACTGTTTCATAAAAGCCACACTATGATATGTATAGAATTGCTATGCTATTTGTGTTTCCAGAACAGTATTGTTAAAACAGCATAATGTTATATGACCTGTATACTGAATTGCTTGTATAGAAGTATATATGTTATTTAGTTTAGGAACTTTTACTTGATGCACCAGTTCCCATGTGCAGGACTAAGAGAATGTTCCTATTGTCTTTCAGCTCCCTGCAATAAATGGAATTACTTCTCTCTTACCCTACCCTCGCACTCTGAATTCATTTTCATATGTGCAACAAAAATGGCGCCCGAACAGGGACTGGGTGAAAAATAAGATGCATCATAGAGAGAAATTCACTCAGTCTAGAAGTAAAATTCCACAGTCAAGAGAGTGTGTGTATTGCAAGGGAAACTGAGCAACCAAGGAGACATCAGCTGCTTTCAGAAATTAAATCCAAAATGGAGTTAGAAAGAGTGCAGAATGAAATCAGTCAATTGCTATTTGAGATGGCAGTGGAGGACTTAATTAAGACATGCCAGTTTGTTAAAGTAACAGAAGAGAGCATGGCAAAGGATAAGTCTTGCCGCCATTTCATGGGACTGATTAACAATGTACTAGATGCTGTGGTTGATACAGAGGAAGAGGATAGTGCAATGTCCTTCCTAAAGCAAACCAAGCAATTCATTATGGATTTAGAGAAAGAGTTGCCAGCTGAAGCTCACAGTGACAGAAATAGAGATCTTCAAGCAGAACAACAGCAGCTTGAAAATTTAAAGAGCCAGTACCATACTTTGCAAAATGATTTTCAGAAAGCAACCAGGTTAATTGAAGAGGAGATAAAGGTACTAAGCAAAAAGGTAAAGTGTACAGGGAGCAACCAGGAGCTAAGAGAACCGGATACAGCTCCCAGAATATCCCTTTACAGTAAGTTACCAGAAGTCGCTATACGGAAAGACTTTAAGATTTGTGGCCAGATAGGTGAAAGAGGGCAAAGGGAGAAACTTTCCTATACTAACCTCATACATCAGATTGACATTGGACTTCAAAGAGGCTATACTGAATCTGAAATTGTAGAGGCTGTAGTTAAGGCCATAAGTCCAGGCCTAAGTTTGAGAGGCATGCTTGAAATGAAAAGTGAATTAACCCTTGGACAACTGAAAATCATCTTAAAGAGTCACTACAAGGAGGAGAGTGCTTCTGATTTGTATCATCAGTTGGTGAATATTGCACAGGACTGCAAAGAATCTCCTCAAGACTTTCTGTTCAGAGCTATTGAGTTAAAAGATAGGCTACTGTTTGCATCCCAAGGTGTTGGAGCAGAGGAGCATTTTAGTACTGAGCTCATACAGAAAAAGTTTTTAAGGTCTGTAAGTACTGGACTGATCAGTGACAATATTAAATTTCACTTAAAGCCATACTTGGACAACCTGTCTGCTTCTGATGAGCTACTGATAGAGAAAATGAACGAAGCAGCAAATATTGAGTTGGAGAGGGAACAAAAGCAGAAGAAAGCACCTCCAAGCAAATCAGCAAAAACAAGTGAGTGCCAAGTGACTACCCAATCCAGTTCTATGGAGTTAAGTTCAGCTCCCAGTGTTGCTCCAACAATGCCAAACAGAAAGCAAAATGTTAGTGCTCATATGCAGTTGCATCAGGATACCAAGTCTGACATGCAGAATACAATCATACAGCTACAGAAAGAGATGGCAGAGATAAAGTCACTCTTTCGAAATTCTGTTGGCAACAGGACAAACACATCTAAATGCCTAGAACCCAGGCAAAGAACTTTCAAACAGAGCTGTGACGCCTGCAAAGCAGTCAATCAGGAGCAAAATTGTAACCATTGCTTTAAATGTGGCCAGTATGGACATCTAGCCAGAGGATGCAGAGTAACAAAGCAACATTCGGGAAACGGGTGGTGGTTGCTGCAGAGGGACATGCAGTAGCCTGCCAAACATCCAAGTCCCAGAACAAAGTTCAACCAGCAAACAGCAGTACATCAGGGGTGAGCCAGAAAGCCAGGAGTACAGATCTGCAACAGTCCAGTGCTCACAATCCCTCAAAAAGAAAAATGTTTGCAAGTATAGTAGGTCAAGTAAATTGTATTGTTCCTAAGTACCGATCCAAGCTTCTGCAACTCACTGGGAAAAAATGCCTTGTGAACTGCCAAATGGATGGAATTCCTGTTCAGGCTTTGTGGGACACTGGCTCCCAAGTTACCATAATCAATGATGCCTGGAGGGAAATTGTCCTTCCACATACCAAAGTGAGAGCAATAGAGGAACTACTAGGACCTGTAACCCTGTGTGCAAGAGCAGCAAACAAAACAGAAATTCCTTTCACAGGATGGATTGAAGTCCAGTTCCAGCTCACTTCAAAGGTCAACTGCACCAAACAATTGTTAGTGCCTGTATTAGTTTCTGAAGACCCAAACGTTGCTGAACAGCCAATCATTGGATACAATGTGATTGAAGAAATCATAAAGGACTCCAGAGAGATAGCTGAATCAGTTCCAAGTATAGTGGAAACTATAGGAACATCTTTTTCTCTGCCCAAAGTAGAGGCAGATAGTTTCCTAAAACTAGTAACAGCAAACTGTACAGAACCCATGGGTTCAGTGGTAAAGACGGGCACCAGAGACCAAACGATACCTGCAAAGTCTGCCATCAGAATAAAATGTACTGTCCGCACAGGACCATCCCAGCAGAACCAGACTATGCTGTTCACACCCCATGATTTATTTCAGTTACCAGAGGGGCTCTGCATAAGTGAAACTTTAATTTCTCTCCACAGAGGTACCCTTTCCAGACTATCTATACCAGTGTGGAACTCAAGCAAACATGACATCATCCTAAAAGGCAAAACTAGCCTTGGAAGTGTTGAACACATTAAGACAGCTTACCCTGCAGAAGTGGAACCAAAAGGATTTCCAGCGGCACAAGTCACTTCAGTAAGTCATGAGATTGAGCATTCGACAGTACTCTCAAAAGAGCCTACTGACAGAAAACTACATTTTAGGCTACCAAGCCCTACTGAGGAGTTGTGGGACCCACCAGTTTCCTTAGAGCACTTAATAAAAGACCAACAAGACACTGTGAGGCAGATGTTAAGAGAGGAGTGTCATGCCTTTGCAAAAGATGACTCAGACGTTGGATGTATCCCTTCTTTACAGCTAAGTATCCGGCTCAAGGATAACACTCCTGTGAAGCGAACTTATATGTCAGTCCCAAAGCCACTGCACAAGGAGGTGAAGGAGTATCTGCAGGACTTACTAAACCGTGGGTGGATCACAACATCCAAATCCTCATACTCTTCACCCATTGTATGTGTAAGAAAGAAGGATGTCAGTTTAAGACTTTGCTGTGACTACAGAGAATTGAACCAAAAGTCAATCCCTGATCGTCACCCAATACCAAGAATCCAAGACATGCTTGATAGTTTGGGAGGACGCTCGTGGTTCTCGGTGCTTGACCAAGGGAAGGCCTATCATCAAGGCTTTGTAGAAGAATCCAGCCGACCTTTAACAGCTTTCATAACACCATGGGGGTTGTATGAATGGGTTCGTATCCCCTTTGGCCTCAGCTCAGCACCAGCAGAATTCCAAAGGAGCATGGAAGAATGTCTCATAGGACTAAGAGATGAGATTTGTCAACCCTATCTAGATGACAACTTGGTTCATAGCAAATCTTTTTATGACCATGTGGAAGATGTACGAGCAGTATTAAAGCGTTATCAGCAACATGGAGTCAAACTCACTGCCAAAAAGTGTGAACTTTTTAAGGACCATGTCAGATTTCTTGGGAAAATTGTGTCAAAAGATGGTCACTCTATGGATCCAGCTGAAATTGCACCTGTCTTAGCACTAAAAGAGAAAATGCCAAAGGATGTTGGAGAACTTAGAAGAATCCTGGGCTTTATTTCATATTATCGCCCCTATATTAAAGATTTCTCCAGAATTGCAAGACCATTATATGACTTGTTATCAGCAGACTCAGTACCTACATCCAGTCCTAGGTCTGTGAACAAATCTCGGAAAGCATCTCGACCTAAACCAAAACAGAATGGTCAGTTACCGTCCCATTACCCCATCATATGGACAGACCAGCACCAGGAAGTGTTAAACCAGCTGATTCAAGTATTGACTCATCCACCAGTAATGAGTTATCCAGACTTTGCAAAACCATTTGTACTTCATTGTGATGCATCACAAGAGGGACTAGGTGCTGTTCTTTATCAAGAACAAGATGGGAAACTAAGAGTCATTGCTTATGGCTCAAGAACACTAACACCAGCTGAGAAAAACTACCATATGCACTCAGGAAAGCTTGAATTCCTAGCATTGAAATGGTCAATATGTGAAAGATTCAGAGACTATCTGTACTACTGTCCATCATTCCTGGTGTACACAGATAACAATCCGCTAACCTACATCCTGACCACAGCAAAACTCAATGCAACAGGCCATAGGTGGGTAGCAGAACTTGCTGATTTCAATTTCACCATCAAATACCGACCAGGTAAAATAAATACTGATGCAGATGTACTTTCCCGCATGCCACTAACTCCTGAAAAGTATATGCAACAATGCTGTAAGGAAATTGACCCCAAAGTAATCCATAGTACAGCACAAGGTATTCAAGTGCAACAAGAAGAAAGAATGCCATATTTGTGTCCACTGACAATATGTAACACAACAGCCAATGTGGATTTGTGGTCTGTTCCAACAATGGCTCAGTTTTCCAAGGAAACCATAAGAAATGCACAAAAGGAAGATCCAGTAATAGGGAAAGTATGGCAATATAAAAAGGAGAACAGATTTCCAACAAGAAATCAGAGAAAAGAAGAATCTCAGGAACTTTCTGCATTTATGCGACAATGGCATAAACTGTGTCTAGACTCTGAAGAGATTTTAAGAAGAAAAACATCCTCAGGTTCTCAACTAGTATTGCCTGCAGTATACCACAACTTAGTGTACAAAGAGCTACATGAAGAAATGGGACACCTAGGAGTGGAAAGAACTGTTGATTTGGCAAGAGACAGATTTTATTGGCCACATATGCAGCGTGATATAGAACACTATATTACCCATCAGTGTCGTTGTTTGAAAGATAAGCGTCCAAACAAGCCTACCAGAGCACCCCTGAACAATATAGTCACAACATATCCATTTGAGATGATCTCAATCGACTTTCTACACCTGGAAACATGTAAAGGAGGCTATGAATATATTTTGGTTGTTATAGACCATTTTACAAGATTTGCTCAGGCTTATGCAACCAAGAACAAGTCAGCAAGGACGGCTGCAGACAAAATATTCAATGACTTTGTACTGAAATTTGGATTTCCAACTAAGATTCACCATGACATGGGCAGAGAATTTGAGAACCAACTCTTTGCCGCTTTAGGAAAATATTGCCACATTCAAAATTCTCATACTACTCCATACCATCCAGAAGGAAATGGACAAGTTGAAAGGTTCAATCGAACACTTCTGTCAATGCTCCGTACGCTTTCAAAAGAATCAAAGAAGGATTGGAAAAGCTCACTAGCAAAAGTAGTTCATGCCTATAACTGCACAAGAAGTGAAGCTACCGGATATTCACCCTTCTTTCTTCTTTTTGGGAGATCACCCAGACTACCAGTTGACCATATGTTCGACACCCCAGCAACAGAAAAGTATGACAACTATCCAGAGTATGTAAAAACTTGGACAAATAGATTGAATGAGGCCTATGAACTTGCTTCAAGATCTGCAAGTAAAGGAGCTAGTAAAGGTAAAGACTATTATGATAGAAAAATTCATGGAGCTGAATTAACACCCGGTAGTAGAGTGTTAGTCAGAAATCTCAATGAAAAAGGAGGTCCTGGAAAGCTTAGATCATACTGGGAAGAAACAATCTATGTTGTTACCAAAAGAAAACATGATGACAGCCCAGTTTATGAAGTCAAACCAGAAACTGGAAAAGGCAGAACAAGAATTTTACACAGGAATTTGTTACTACCATGTGACTTTCTACCAACAGAGCCAAATAAGGAAGTAACACCAAAGAAATACCCCAGCAAAACAAGAAAGCATAAAGTCCAGAATAAGAAGCAGTTTGCTCAAAGATCAAACAAAGATTCAGACGAATCAGATGAATCAGATGAAGAACAAGATCAATGGAGATCACTGATTCCTCTAACTCAGGATGACCAACCACCTGAAGTTACAGTAGAGTTAAACCCAGAGGCAGAGGAATTCTACCCCTGTGATATGGAAAGAACAGAAGATCCAGCAGAGACTGCTATAGAAGAAAACTCTCAGCAAGAAGAGATAAATCTTGAAAGTGACCAAGATGAAGATGATGACTTTTGTGATCCAACACCTCTAAGAAGGATTCTACCCAATAGAACCAGGAGACAGCCAAAGACTCTAACTTATGATACATTAGGTCAACCAAGTACTGTATACAGAGATACCAAAATACAGAGCATGGACTGTGAAAAGTTGACAACGGTCACTCCACTGTGGTATCTATCACCCTGCTATTTTTCAGAGGACTCTAGACAGTGGTAATAGAATTGAAAATTGTATGTGAACACATAAGAATGTTTATATTGCATTGCTTGATATGCATTTGAAATGATTACATTCTTTGATATGACATGGTATTTTGAATGTTGATGATGCTAGGTAAGATTAAGTAGGCCGAAATTAATATGGTGTAGGTGGAGATAATATTTTTCGATGTTATTCATAAGTATTCTTCCATACACAAAAGAAACACAGAGATAACACATATGTGCTCCCTAGTTTCCATCATCATTGGGTCTAAGTATTATAGTCTGCACAAAACTTGTGTTAAAGGGTTACCCCTTGCATTAAACTGCAAGTATACTTCACTGGGTACCAGAGCGCGCAATGGGCCTAGTGTAAACTTGTGACAAAATATATAATGGAGCAAATGTCACAAGGAGGATGTTTCCTCAAGTGTCAAAATAAGTTGATACTAACCCAAGACTCCACAGACATATGGTAAGACCCTAACGGAACCATAAAAATGGTTGAGAATACCTATTTTGTGTATGTCGGGACGACATAAATTTAGTGGGGGAGAGTGTAAGAGGTATAAAGTTAAGCACCCCCCTTATAAAATTTGTGCAATAAAACAAGTTCAGCACTTACTTATATTTGTTTCCTGTAAGACTGCATTTTCCAGGAACACTTCCTGCCCTGCTACTGCAAAGGGAACTAATGTGCACAGCCAAGGTAGGAACTTTTACTTGATGCACCAGTTCCCATGTGCAGGACTAAGAGAATGTTCCTATTGTCTTTCAGGTAGTAATCCTTAGTTTAATGTTTTACAAACTTGTTAAAAACTGTTTATATGCCACTGCAAAGTAGTTTAATACTGTCTACAGCACGCACAGCCTGCAGTGAACTAAAGCAGACAGACAGTTACACTTGCAGAATCAGTGCACATGTTGCACAGTGGTTTATGCTGATTACAGATCCTTTATGTTGTCTCATATAAAGAACACTGTTTCATAAAAGCCACACTATGATATGTATAGAATTGCTATGCTATTTGTGTTTCCAGAACAGTATTGTTAAAACAGCATAATGTTATATGACCTGTATACTGAATTGCTTGTATAGAAGTATATATGTTATTTAGTTTAGGAACTTTTACTTGATGCACCAGTTCCCATGTGCAGGACTAAGAGAATGTTCCTATTGTCTTTCAGCTCCCTGCAATAAATGGAATTACTTCTCTCTTACCCTACCCTCGCACTCTGAATTCATTTTCATATGTGCAACATAGGGACTAAGTGTATAGGAACAGGGTGGATAGATTCCCCTCAGGTTCCACTTAGGGAAAAGGCTGAAAGCTGGGTGTACCTTTATTGCTGCTGAGCACTTCTTCTTGCCTGTGGGGACTAATACTGACCATATGGTGCTGTGAGTATTGCCTATTCAATGTGATGCCAAATCCTGTCATGCTCTATTGTATACTCCACTGAGGATTGTGTATGTTCAATAAATATGTTTCTGTTTAAGTTTCTGTTTAACCACTGGCGCCCAATTATTATACCCTGAATTCAGTTACAGTTGCATGACACCCTGCCTTCACACCGTTGCGAGGGCTCATTCCCTAAGATTACAGATCTCATCCGGAGCATATTTATTGGGAGTGGAGCTCTCAATAGTGGTGTAATACACACACAATTTACTATAGCGCTACACTAAACAAAAAGTGTTCCTTGGGTGATAAACTCCATAGGGTTCATTTAAGTTTCCCCCAGATTGACGTACCAGAACACTGAGGGGTGCAAGAGTTTACAAGTGGCAGCACTTCTGCTTGAGATATAGGCCAGACTTACTAAAAATCTGGTGTCAGTATGCAGGCAAACCCTTTCCTTAGTACCTGCCACAGTCACATTGCAACCAGCCTCCTCTAGTGCTCCTTAACTTGCACATCTGAATTATTCACAAGTTAGGGGTTGGTTGGAGGGCAGATTATGCATTATTCAGGTGGGTAACTGCAGGTCCTTGTGCTCCAGATGTGAATTAGGGCTTAAATGAGTGCGCCATTGTTGCAACAAAAAGGTTTTAGAAATGTACCTGTGGCCTTGGCAGGTGTATGGTGATATCCCTACAAATGACCCCTCAAATATATTATGATAAATTATGTGCCTCTACTAGAATAAAAAATTCTCATCAGATGAGATTAAAAACTCGCCTCAGCAGATGCAAGTTACCAGAGGAGGCAAATCAGAAAATCCGTCTCAGGGATGTTCAGGGGTCCAGGAATGCCCTTGTTATTAACCCCTTCATTAACAGCTAGAACTGAGATGCAAATCTCTACTTGTCAGAGCCAGCAATCGCCCTAGGCAAGCCGGCCAGTCGAGGCGCCGGCTTAGTGTGCGCATTCTCAAATTGGCGCTTGCGTGCGCATGCACGAATTGGAGTTCACGCACATGCACAGAAGCGCAAAAAAGCTAGAAAAAACACAGAGAGTCGGGCAGAGGAGGTACATGCCTGGCACCCCACCACGTGCCTACTCTGCCTACCCCTAGTTCCGGCCCTGCTACTTGTCTCCAAGAAATCTCCCCTTGGATGACCGAACGTTAAAAAAATTGAGCTGATCAACTACCATTAGTCCTTCCCCCTTTAGGATTTCTAAAGATGCCATGCTTATTAAGCAACTCAGCATTTTGTCTGGCCGTAATTTTTGACTCCTTTATAACTATCTCTGATCATATTAACAGCATGGGCAAAATGTGTTACTTCTTCCAGTTCCTATGCAATATTGCTAAAATATATCCTTTTAGCAAACACACTGATAATATCCTTCTGCTATTTAATTTCTTTGTCTATCATCTAAGAGCCTTTAGGTTCCTCCACTGCTGAAATGTAGGGATGTAGCGAACTGTTCGCCGGTGAACTAGTTCGCGCGAACTTCGACTGTTCGCGTCCGCCGCAAGTTCGCGAACGTCGCGCGACGTTCGCCAATAGGCGTTCGCGTCAAAATCGTTCGATCGTTCGACCATTCGACCGCTAAAATCGAAGGATTTTAGTTCGAATCGAACGATCAAAGCATTCGATCGAATGAAATCATTCGATCGGATGGCTTCGATCGTTCGATTCGAATGAAAATCCTTCGATCGAACGATTTCAATCCTTCGATCGTTCAAATCGAACGATTTTCGGATGTTCGAAGTTCGCGAACAGTTCGCGAACTGTTCGCAAATTTTGCCGGTGTTCGCGAACGGCGTTCGCGAACACATCGGCGGCGGTTCGCTACATCCCTACTGAAATGTCTTCCCATAAAGCAAAAAATAGCTTATACAATCTTTCTCATAACTTTGAAAACCTTTCAGTCTTATGCACTTTAATATATCTCCTCTTTTGTGTCTCCATAAATTCTAGCCACCAGATGCTAGCACCCCCACAAATACTATATCCCATCGTAAACCTTTTTCCCATGCTGCTCCTTACATTTGGAATCCCTTCCCTGAAACTCTTTGCAAATTTTGTTTTATTTTACCCAAAGACTCACTCATGGAGAACTGGCATAACATCTGAAACAGTACAGGCACAACACAAATTGTAGCATTATAGTTCTCCTATTTGCCTCTGTAAATTACCCACTCACTTAGATTGTAAGCTCTACAGGACAGGGACCTTCTTTCTCTTGTCTCTTTAACACTTTGCGCATAATCTTAAATGTGACTATACTGTTTATTTATTATTGTATATATTTTGTATTGACCCCTGTTTGTTCTATTAATTGGTTGTTCTGCTGTACAGTGCTGTGTATAAATAGCAATATAGAATTTTCCTTTTCATCCAAACTGAATCTATTTGCATAATTCATCAATCAGTATTATTTTTTGACGAATCATGACTGCATGGACGTGGTCACATTTAATTGCAATTGTTTATAGTTAGAAGTATGATTTAAAGTAATTAGAGTAACTTCTGTTTCTCAAATACCGTATAAGCCATTGTAAATCAACATTTTTCTCAGATGGCTTGCTTACATAATAATTAATGTATATTTTCCTTTATGTAGTGTTAGTTTGCTATCTTGTTCTAATTGTTTAAATAACATCTCCCTGGGTGGCAGATAGGAAAAATATTTTGTTGGCTATTTTGTACTTTAGTGTTGTCAGAATTACAGTGCAAGGAGTTAGTCTAGATTGTTAATGTGATCTGTAATGCAATAGGAAATAAAAAGAGAGGTAATTGAAACAAATAATTATAGAACAAATGTTACAAATTAGATTCTTTTTTCTTTCAAATAAACCATTTTTCATATACTTAATTATATACAACATTAAACGCAACAGCAATTGCTGCCACACTAATTTCACCATAATCATGACCTGGGGGGGGTATATTTAAAGGTATATATCTTCTCTGCCAAAGGGCTGTGGTTGCCTTGGGCTGGTACAAAACACAGTGTACAGGTATGGGATCAGATATCTGGAAACCCATTACCCAGAAAGTTCTGAATTACTGAATGTCTCCCATAGACTCAATTTTATCTAAGTAATCCAAGTTTTTAAAAATGATTTCCTTTTTCTCTGTAATAATAAAACAGTTCCCTGTACTTGATCCAAATTAAGATATAATTAATCCTTATGGTAGGTAAAACCATTCTATTAAGTTTATTTAATGTTTACATGCTTTTTTTACTTACTTAAAGGTATGCAGATCCAAATTACTGAAATATCTGTTATCCAGAAAAACCCAGGTCCTGAGCATTTTGGATAACAGGCCCCATACCTCTGCCCTACTTCTTTAGTTAAGCTGTATTCCGCTATTATTATTAATGAATGGTTTTGACACCGGCGTCTGGTTTTTTGGACGCCGGCATCCGTTTTTGGTGAAATTGCACCGGCGTTCAAAAAAACAGACGCCAGTGTCCATTTTTTTTTTGATGCTGGCGAATGTTCGCTGGTGAATTTTCACTGTGATTTTGCGAATTTATTTGCAAATCTCGTGAGTTCACCGTGAATTTGCGCCTGTCGAATAAATTCGCCCATCACTAATTATTATAGTTATTTCTCTGTTCTTATTGTGGACCTTTTGGCATGTGCAGGAATTGTACCTGTTATATAGAATGCTCTAGACCTCGGGCTTTCTGAATAACAGATCAGGGGCGTAACTATAGAGGAAGCAGACCCTGCGGTTGCAGGGGGGCCCAGGAGTGTAGGGGGCCCAGTGAGACCCTAATTAATTAGCAATTTTAATATATCTTGGTAAAATAGGCCAATTTATAAATATTTTGGGCCCTAAATTGAATTTGCTATGGGGCCCAGTAACAACTAGTTACACCACTGTAACAGATCTTTCCATAATTTGGATTTTCATACCTTAAGTTTAATAGAAAATCATGTAAACATTAAATAAACCCAATAGGCTGGTTTTGGCTGCAATACTGATTCATTATTAGCGTGGATCAAGTGCAAGGTACTGTTTTATAATTACAGAGAAAAAGGAAATCATTTTTAAAAATTTAGATTTTTTTTGGATAAAATGGAGTCTATGGGAGACCGTCTTTCTGTAATTCAGAGCTTTCTGGATAATGGGTTTGCAGATAACAGATCCTATACCTGTTTTATATGGATGTAATTTTCAGCTATTGTTTTACTATGCAAAAATGCTTTAATTCCGTTTAAGTTCATGCAATAAAATCTTATTTAATCTGGTAAAAAGATAGTCGGAGCCAACTAAATTAAATGTAGCCTTTAGCCCGCAGGTTGGTAATAATCTCAATGAACAAAAAAGGCACAAAACAGCGAAATTGAATAATGGAGAGTGACACACCCATCCAATTCAACTGTAGCCAGCCAACCAGTTTAGGCCAAGGTTGCTACAATTTATTAAAATATAACTTTTAATTCAGACTGTTTTAATAGTATTACTCATTTGGCAACACCAGCATACACACTCACAGCGTGAAAAAACGCGACACCGTGCGGGACCATGTCCCTAAAATAACACACAATTAAAAACTCAGAGCGTAGGCTGGAATGGTGGTGGGTATATGCAAAGTATTTAGTAGCGGGTTTAAATACCCATTATCAGTACCTGCTCAATAGGGATATTCCTCAGTATTACTAAATAGTGCCGGTTCCCACCCTTCCACCCTTCCCCCAGCACGCCTTCTACCTAGCTACGTTGGGAAGAGTGGGAGCTATTCACACCACCTTCCACCTACGCCGCCCTACGCGTTTCACAAGCAGCTTCGTCAGGGGCATAAGTGCTGGTCGCGCTCCTTTCTCCCCTTTAAATAGGCCTCTAGCGCTAGTCTCAGCATTCCGCATGTATGTGACGTCACTTCCGGTTTCGTGCGGTCGTGTGACGTCACTTCCGGTATTTCACCCGTGTCATCACTATGTAATGGCGGAAGTGCGTGTCTTGTTGCTTCAACCCCTAGTAAGACAGCGGTCGGTTGCCAGTACAGCTCCCCAATACCTACATTGTAAGGAGTTGGCTGCTGAATCTTCTAAATTACTGGGGTTTATTAATTTAAATTTTATTAAGGTGACAAGACTGGCTCTATTTTAAGTAAATTATGTAATAGTTTTTATATATATATATATATATATCCTGAGCCTGAAAGTGATTAAAGGCGGAAGGAAGGAGGCAATTGTGCCAGTGTCATAAATCAAATAGTATTAGTATAGTTCTAAATTTATATGATAATATGTATATCAAGATTGATTTAAATAGTAAGAAGAGGACAATATAAATATACACTTTAAAGTTGAATACAAATTATTCCCAGATCAATTTTCCTGTTATCCCAACATTCTATACCATACCCAAGATCCATAAAAACCCATTAGCTCCCCCAGGCCGCTCAATTGTCTCGGGGATAGGTAGCCTGACTGAACCAGCAGTATCTATGTGGACACAATTCTCAAACCATTTGTAGAAAACCTACCATCTTTTGTCCAAGATACAATAGATGCCTTAAGACATTTACAAGGCATAACATTAAACGGTCATGATTGTCTTGCATGCCTAGATGTGGAGTCACTTTATACCAGTATCCTCCATGAAGTAGGCTTAACTGCAGCTAAAGATACTCTAAGACAAAGAGGTCCATCATATGAAAAACACAGTGCCTTTGTGATAGATCTTCTAGAATTTATCTTGAGGCATAACTATTTCACCTTCAACTCACATTATTACCACCAAACGAGGGGGACCGCAATGGGTAGTACATGCGCCCCCAGCTATGCAAACATCTACTTAGGTTGGTGGGAGAGTAATCTGGTTTTTGGGGATGAACTCATGGAATATACGCAACATATCCCTATGTGGTTACGCTACATAGACAATATCATACTGATATGTAGGGATGTAGCGAACGTCGGAAAAAAAGTTCGCGAACATATTCGCGAACTTGCGTCAAAAATGCGAACGGTTCGCGAACGTCGCGAACCCCATAGACTTCAATGGGAAGGCGAATTTTAAAAGCTAGAAAAGACATTTCTGGCCAGAAAAATGATTTTAAAGTTGTTTAAAGGGTGCAACGACCTGGACAGTGCCATGCCAGAGGGGGATCAAGGGCAAAAATGTTTCTAAAAAATCCATTGTTGACACAGCGCTGCGTTTTGTGCTGTAAAGGGCAGAAATCACACTACATTTCTAAACCTGTGTAATAAAATGCTTTAAAACGTCCGGCGTCTACATGCCAATCAAGTCGTGTAAAGGTTACAGCCTGTTCACACGCAAAGACGAAACGCGGTGCTTACTGCAACGCAAAAAGACGCAAAGAGCTTTAATGAATGATACCGTCAAGTGAGCAAATAATAGTTTTTAATTACTAGTTGCTTGTCACCTCCAGGATGTTCGTCCTGTTGGTGGCAATATTTCTGTAGTGGTGTGTTTAGCAGTCACCGTGCTTGTGCGCACGTGCACGGTCAGGCAGAGGTAATTCAATGTACAGTGAAGTGAACCAAAAAACACTGATTCTGCAGTGTGGGCCCAGTTTTGGTCTACTTTATTGATCACCTGCGGTGACCATAAAAGATGCGATTTTGCCACTGTTGCAGAACCCTGAAAAATTAGGCATGTGTACTTTCCTGAAAAATTATCTTTTTTTTGTCGCAGCCACTGAAGCACAGAGGCCAGAAAAAATATGCCATATAAATGCTGAAAATATTAATTTTTTTTTGTCGCAGCCACTGCAGCACAGAGGCCAGAAAAAATATGCCATATAAATGCAAACAATATTAATTTTTTTTTGTCGCAGCCACTGCAGCACAGAGGCCAGAAAAAATATGCCATATAAATGCAAACAATATTAATTTTTTTTGGTCGCAGCCACTGCAGCACAGAGGCCAGGAAAAATATGCCATATAAATGCTAACAATATAATTTTTTTTTGTCGCAGACACTGAAGCACAGAGGCCAGAAAAAATATGCCATATAAATGCTGAAAATATTCAATTTTTTTGGTCGCAGCCACTGAAGCACAGAGGCCATAAAAAATATGCCATATAAATGCTGAAAATATTCCGTTTTTTTTGTCGCAGCCACTGAAGCACAGAGGCCAGAAAAAATATGCCATATAAATGCTGAAAATATTCATTTTTTTGTCACAGCCACTGAAGCACAGAGGCCAGAAAAAATATGCCATATAAATGCTGAAAATATTCATTTTTTTGTCACAGCCACTGAAGCACAGAGGCCAGAAAAAATATGCCATATAAATGCTGAAAATATTCTGTTTTTTTTGGTCGCAGCCACTGAAGCACAGAGGCCAGAAAAAATATGCCATATAAATGCTGAAAATATTCATTTTTTTGTCACAGCCACTGAAGCACAGAGGCCAGAAAAAATATGCCATATAAATGCTGAAAATATTCTGTTTTTTTTGGTCGCAGCCACTGAAGCACAGAGGCCAGAAAAAATATGCCATATAAATGCTGAAAATATAAATTTTTTTTGTCACAGCCACTGAAGCACAGAGGCCAGAAAAACTCAGGATTTACCTGGATTCAAATTAAACCAGTAGGGTTTGCACCCTAGTTTGTAACGGTGGTGGAGGGAGGAGGACGCTAAAGGACAGCTGTATGTGGAGTCATGAGGCGTGCAGAGAAGGACAGCTGCATGGGGAGTCAGAATCAGAAACTCAGCACAAGTCTTCCGGCGTGCAGTAACCCTCCGAGATCCACCCCTCATTCATTTTAATAAAGGTCAGGTAATCCACACTTTTGTGACCTAGGTGAGTTCTTTTCTCAGTTACAATCCCTCCTGCTGCACTGAAGGTCCTTTCTGAGAGGACACTTGAGGCGGGGCAAGACAAGAGGTTCATGGCAAATTGTGACAGCTCTGGCCACAGATCAAGCCTGCGCACCCAGTAGTCCAGGGGTTCATCGCTCCTCAGAGTGTCGATATCTGCAGTTAATGCCAGGTAGTCCGCTACCTGCTGGTCGAGGCGTTCTTTGAGGGTGGATCCCGAACGGTTCTGCCGCTGCCTTGGACTGAAAAACATTTGCATGTCTGACGTTACAGAGTGGCCAAAGTGCTTTGTCCTTGCAGGTGCGCTCGTGGCAGGATTACTGGCACCTCTGCCCCTGGAATGTTGATGAGTTCCTGAAGTGACATCACCCTTAAAAGCATTGTACAACATGTTTTGCAGGCTGGTTTCTAAATGCAGCATCCTTTCAGACTTGTGGTATGTTGGTAACATTTCTGCCACTTTATGCTTGTACCGAGGGTCTAGTAGAGTCGCGACCCAGTACAGGTCCTTCTCCTTAAGCCTCTTGATACGGGGGTCCTTCAACAGGCATGACAGCATGAAAGACCCCATTCTCACAAGGTTGGATGCAGAGGTATCCATCTCCGCTTCCTCGTTATCAAGGACTGCATCATCCACGGTCTCCTCCCCCCAGCCACGTACAAGACCAGGGGTCCCCAAAAGGTCACCACTAGCCCCCTGGGAAGCCTGCTCCTGTTGGTCCTCCTCCTCCACAAAGCCACCTTCCTCCTCTGACTCCACTTCTGACACCTCTCCCTGCGTTGCAGCAGGTGCCTGGGTTCGTTCTGGTGATTCCGACCAGAAATCGTGCGCTTCCTGCTCCTCGTCACGCTGGTCTACAGCCTCATCTGTCACTCGTCGCACGGCACGCTCCAGGAAGAAAGCGAAGGGTATTAGGTCGCTGATGGTGCCTTCGGAGCGACTGACCATATTTGTAACCTCTTCAAAAGGCCGCATGAGCCTGCAGGCATCGCGCATAAGCACCCAGTAACGGGGTAAAAAAATCCCCAGCTCTGCAGATCCAGTCCTACCACCCAGTTCAAACAGGTATTCGTTGACGGCTCTTTGTTGTTGCAGCAGACGTTCCAACATGAGGAGCGTTGAATTCCACCGAGTCTGGCTGTCGCAAATCAAACGCCTGACTGGCATGTTGTACCGCTGCTGAATGTCAGCAAGGCGTGCCATGGCTGTGTAGGACCGTCTGAAATGGGCCGACACCTTCCTGGACTGCCTGAGAACATCCTGGAATCCTGGGTACTTTGATACAAAACGTTGTACTATTAAATTCAGAACATGTGCCATGCAGGGCACATGTGTTAAATTGCCCAGTCTCAGTGCTGCCAACAGATTGCTTCCATTGTCACACACCACTTTTCCGATCTTCAGTTGGTGTGGGGTCAGCCACCGATCGGCCTGTGACTGCAGAGATGACAGGAGTACAGATCCGGTATGGTTTTTGCTTTCCAGGCACGTCATCCCCAAGACAGCATGACAACGGCGTACCTGGCACGTCGAATAGCCTAGGGGGAGCTGGGGGTGCACAGGTGTGGAGGAGGAGGACCCAGCAGCAGAGGACGAAGAAGAGGAAGAAGACGAGGTAGAGAGCGAAGGAGGAGTAGAGGTGGTGGCAGAACCGCGTGCAATCCTTGGCGGTGACACCAACTCCACTGTCGTTGTTGAGCTACACATTCCCTGCTTCCCAGCCATTACCAAGTTCACCCAGTGGGCAGTGTAGGTGACATACCTGCCCTGACCATGCTTGGAGGACCATGCGTCAGTAGTCATATGGACCTTTGGCCCAACACTAAGTGACAGAGATGCGGTGACTTGGCTCTGCACATGGTGGTACAGGTGTGGTATTCCCTTTTTTGAAAAAAAATTGCGGCTGGGTACCTTCCACTGCGGTGTCCCAATTGCTACAAATTTGCGGAAGGCCTCAGAGTCCACCAGCTGGTATGGTAAAAGCTGGCGGGCTAAGAGTGCGGACAAGCCAGCTGTCAGACGCCGGGCAAGGGGGTGCCTCGCAGACATTGGCTTCTTACGCTCAAACATGGCCCTCACAGAAACTTGGCTGGGGGCAGATGACTGGGAATGGGAACTGGTGGTCAAGGTGGAAGGCGGAGTGGAGGGTGGTTCAGACGGGTGAAGGACAGCAGAGGTATAGCAGTAAGATGCTGGACCAGAAGGAGGGTGGCTTTTAGTTTGCCTGTTGCCTTTGAGGTGTTGCTCCCAAAGTGCTTTGTGCTTGCCGTTCATGTGCCTTCGCATAGAAGTTGTAC
This sequence comes from Xenopus petersii, assembly GCA_038501925.1. Classification (NCBI taxonomy): domain Eukaryota; kingdom Metazoa; phylum Chordata; class Amphibia; order Anura; family Pipidae; genus Xenopus; species Xenopus petersii. The sequence goes on along the minus strand of CM076673.1, from coordinate 109,322,196 downwards.
CTATGTGGCTGTTGGGCTTCCCAAGACTCAGTTTCTGACTGCACTCATTGCAAATGACAACGCTTTTGTCAGAGGCACACACATTAAAAAAATCCCACACTGCTGACCTTTTTGAGGCTGGCAATCTGGCGGTAACAGTAGAAGTCGGCGGCGTTGGCGGCAATGGCGGGTGCGTTGGCCGGCTGACCACAGGTGCCGATACATGTTGTTGCCCTACTGTTCCCTGCGAGCTGTCCTCCCTGCTTCTTCTAAGTCTTATTCTCCTCCTGCCTCTCCGTCTCTCCATCTGAACTATCCTCCTCTTGCTCTCTTCTACTGGGCACCCATAAAACATCAATCTCCTCATCCTCATTCTCCTCAGATGCATCAATTTCTTCTACCAGCTCACAGAAGGAAGCAGCAGCGGGGACCTCCTCGTCATCACTCATTACTGTATGTCCATCTCTGTTGTGTTCTCTGCCAGAATTAAATCTGGTGTAACGTCCTCATCTCCTTCATCTTCTTCTGCCAATAATGGTTGCGCATCACTCAGTTCAAGAAACTCATGTGAAAATAACTCCTCTGACTCCAGTGAAGAAGGGGCGCCGGTGGTGGAGGAAGTGTTACGTGGGGTGCCCATAGCAGTGGAGGATGAGGATGTTGTGGTAAAGTTAGAAACGGTAGAGGATGGGGTGTGCTGTGTAAGCCAGTCAACTACCTCTTCAGCATTTTGGGAGTTCAGGGTCATTGCCTTTTTAAAACTGGGCAATTTCCTAGGGCCACAGGATAGCATAGCAGCACGGCCCCTAGTGCCTCTGCGTGGCGGCCTGCCTTTGCCTGGCATTATTTTTAAAACAACAACAACAACTCAGGTGGTGTTTCTAGAGACGGTATTATTATTGATATTTAGACAGAATGTGAACAAGCTCACACAGCTAAGTGGCAGTGGTTTGAAAATGAAGAAGAAGAACACACTGGGCAAACAAGGCCTACAAGGTCAACGTATACACTACTACAGCAGTGGATACGGAATATATTATTGCTGCCTGAAAAACGTCACTCGGGTGGTGTTTCTAGAGATGGTACTATTATTGATATTTAGACAGAATGTGAACAAGCTCACACAGCTAGATGGTTGTTGTTTGAAAATGAAGAACACACTGAGCAAATAATGCCTACAAGGTTAACGTATACACTACGACAGCAGTGGATACGGAATATATTATTGCTGCCTGAAAAACGTCACTCGGGTGGTGTTTCTAGAGACGGTATTATTATTGATATTTAGACAGAATGTGAACAAGCTCACACAGCTAGATGGTTGTTGTTTGAAAATGAAGAACACACTGAGCAAATAATGCCTACAAGGTTAACGTATACACTACTACAGCAGTGGATACGGAATATATTATTGCTGCCTGAAAAACGTCACTCGGGTGGTGTTTCTAGAGACGGTATTATTATTGATATTTAGACAGAATGTGAACAAGCTCACACAGCTAGATGGTTGTTGTTTGAAAATGAAGAACACACTGAGCAAATAATGCCTACAAGGTTAACGTATACACTACTACAGCAGTGGATACGGAATATATTATTGCTGCCTGAAAAACGTCACTCGGGTGGTGTTTCTAGAGACGGTATTATTATTGATATTTAGACAGAATGTGAACAAGCTCACACAGCTAGATGGTTGTTGTTTGAAAATGAAGAACACACTGAGCAAATAATGCCTACAAGGTTAACGTATACACTACGACAGCAGTGGATACGGAATATATTATTGCTGCCTGAAAAACGTCACTCGGGTGGTGTTTCTAGAGACGGTATTATTATTGATATTTAGACAGAATGTGAACAAGCTCACACAGCTAAGTGGCAGTGGTTTGAAAATGAAGAAGAAGAACACACTGGGCAAACAAGGCCTACAAGGTCAACGTATACACTACTACAGCAGTGGATACGGAATATATTATTGCTGCCTGAAAAACGTCACTCGGGTGGTGTTTCTAGAGACGGTACTATTATTGATATTTAGACAGAATGTGAACAAGCTCACACAGCTAAGTGGCAGTGGTTTGAAAATGAAGAAGAAGAACACACTGGGCAAACAAGGCCTACAAGGTCAACGTATACACTACTACAGCAGTGGATACGGAATATATTATTGCTGCCTGAAAAACGTCACTCGGGTGGTGTTTATAGAGACGGTACTATTATTGATATTTAGACAGAATGTGAACAAGCTCACACAGCTAGATGGTTGTTGTTTGAAAATGAAGAACACACTGAGCAAATAATGCCTACAAGGTTAACGTATACACTACGACAGCAGTGGATACGGAATATATTATTGCTGCCTGAAAAACATCACTCGGGTGGTGTTTCTAGAGACGGTACTATTATTGATATTTAGACAGAATGTGAACAAGCTCACACAGCTAGATGGTTGTTGTTTGAAAATGAAGAACACACTGAGCAAATAATGCCTACAAGGTTAACGTATACACTACGACAGCAGTGGATACGGAATATATTATTGCTGCCTGAAAAACGTCACTCGGGTGGTGTTTCTAGAGACGGTATTATTATTGATATTTAGACAGAATGTGAACAAGCTCACACAGCTAGATGGTTGTTGTTTGAAAATGAAGAACACACTGAGCAAATAATGCCTGCAAGTGCACTACTATTGGTGCACTACTATGAAGAACAGCAACAGCACTGTACACGTTAAAGAACAGTAAGATAAGTAAAAGAAAAAAAAAATATATGTATATTAAAAAAAATATTTTTCTCGGGTTGGTGCTGCTGAACTACTAGGAGCAGCACAGTAGCACACCAGTCCCACTCCCCAACACTGCTAGACTAATAGCACTGGGCTTATAGTAGCAACTAGCAAAGTAAAAAAACAAAAAAGAAAATAAAAGCAGTCCTTACAAGGACTATTGGGTTATTACAGCAGTCAGCAGATGAGATCAGAAGAGATCAGTGCCCACAGCAGGCAGCTACATACAGAGCACTGCAGTAGAAGGTAGATTACTAGCCAGCAAAGCTACCCTAAAATGTCCCTCAAATCCCTGCAGACTTCTGTCCCTCCAATACAGAGCAGTATCAAGTAGATTACTAGCCAGCAAACTTACTATCAACTGTCCCTCAAAGAAATCAGTGAAATCAGTAACAGCTCTCTCCCTACACTAGCTCTTGCAAGCACACACAGGCAGAATGAAAAAACGCTGCAGGGCTTCAGTTTATATATGGAAGGGGAGTGGTCCAGCGGGTGTGGGGGTGGTCCAGGAGGGAGAGCTTCCTGATTGGCTGCCATGTATCTGCTGGTCTGGGGTGAGAGGTCAAAAAAAAGCGCCAGGTAAGGCGAACCCAAAATGGCGAACGTCGCGCACGCGAACAGCCGATGTTCGCGCGAACAAGTTCGCCGGCGAACAGTCCGCGACATCCCTACTGATATGGTCCGACACTAAGGACAAATTGTATGAATTTGTTGATAAACTAAACATTAACTAAATCAATCTGAAAGTGACCGCTGACATTAATAGCGATGAGATAAATTTTCTAGATATTAAGATCTTTGAGGGGCTGACAATAATATACAGACCACTTTATTTAGAAAACAGACAGCCACAAATAGCTTGCTACATGCCAGTAGTCAGCACCCACAAAACACCATCAAGGGCATCCCAACTGGGCAGTACCTAAGGGTAAGGAGATTTTGCAGCACGGTGGAGGATTTTAAGGTTGAAGCTGGAAAGCTATATTCCAGATTCAAACAACAAGGATATAGTCACAACTCTCTTAAAAAGGCATACAAAAGAGCACTGGAAACAGAAAGGAATACACTATTAACCCCAAAAAAACACACTTTTGTTAATAAACAGAATGAAAATCCAAAGGTCATCAGAATAATAGGAGATTTCAGTGCAGAACATGGAGAGATAAAACAGATCCTCACCAAACATTGGCACATCCTGGAGCAGGACCACGATCTTAAAACAGCAATAGGTGATAAACCAACTATCACCTTTAGACGCACTAAGAACTTCAGAGACAGGCTCATTCAGAGCCATTACTGTAATACACCCAATCCCACCTGGCTGTCCAACAAAACAAGGGGCTGCTATAAATGTGGGACCTGTAAAGCGTGCCCGTGGATAAAAAAAGCAACTAAAATTGAAGGGAGATCGGATATGAAAGAGTATTTCATCAAGGAGTTCATCAACTGTAAGACAAAAGGGGTTATCTATATCATGAGGTGTGAATGTGGTAAAAACTACATTGGGAAACCAAACAGGAACTGAGACGGAGGATCTTAGAACACATAAGTGACGTGATACACAAAAGAAATACTTCAGTCGCCATCCACATTAACGAGTATCATGATGGTAACACCTCAGCTATGAGATTTACAGGTGTAGAACACATTCAACCCACCACAAGAGTAGGGGATATTAACAAAAAGCTTTTACAATGCGAGTCACGATGGATATACTGGTGTCAAAGCAAATCGCCAAATGGTTTGAAGTCACAATAACTGCATTGATCTGGGAATAATTTGTATTCAACTTTAAAGTGTATATTTATATTGTCCTCTTCTTACTATTTAAATCAATCTTGATATACATATTATCATATATATTTAGAACTATACTAATACTATTTGATTTATGACACTGGCACAATTGCCTCCTTCCTTCCGCCTTTAATCACTTCCAGGCTCAGGATATATATATATATATATATATATATATATATATATATATATATATATATATATATATATATATATATATATATATATATATAAAAACTATTACATAATTTACTTAAAATAGAGCCAGTCTTGTCACCTTAATAAAATTTAAATTAATAAACCCCAGTAATTTAGAAGATTCAGCAGCCGACCCCTTACAATGTAGGTATTGGAGAACTGTACTGGCAACCGACCGCTGTCTTACTAGGGGTTGAAGCAACAAGACACGCACTTCCGCCATTACATAGTGATGACACGGGTGAAATACCGGAAGTGACGTCACGCGAACGCGCGAAACCGGAAGTGACACCACGTACATGCGGAACGCTGAGACTAGCGCTAGAGGCCTATTTAAAGGGGAGAAAGGAGCGCGACCAGCACTTATGCCCCTGACGAAGCTGCTTGTCAGCGAAACGCGTAGGGCGGCGTAGGTGGAAGGTGGTGTGAATAGCTCCCACTCCACTTCCCAACATAGCTAGGTAGAAGGCGTGCTGGGGGAAGGGTGGGAACCGGCACTATTTTGTAATACTGAGGAATATCCCTATTGAGCAGGTACTGATAATGGGTATTTAAACCCGCTACTAAATACTTTGCATATACCCACCACCATTCCAGCCTACGCTCTGGGTTTGTAATTGTGTGTTATTTTAGGGACATGGTCCCGCACGGCGTAGCGTTTTTTCACGCTGTGAGTGTGTATGCTGGTGTTGCCAAATGAGTGATTCTTTTAAAACAGTCTGAATTAAAAGTTATATTTTAATACATTGTAGCAACCTTGGCCTGAACTGGTTGGCTGGCTACAGTTGAATTGGATGGGTGTGTCACTCTCCATTATTCAGTGTAGCTGTTTTGTGCCTTTTTTGTTCATTAATCTGGTAAAAGCTTAAATTGAGTATTTTAGAGCTTTTGTTAAATTTATTAGCAAAATCTCAAAAGTCATTTTTAACTGCCACATTTCTAGAATCTAGTCCTTTACTAACAAGTTTTGTTACTAGCAGTTAATAAAATCAAAGCAGCGTGCGTTTTTATTCCTTGAAAAGCTTAGATTATAAAAGTGCTAATTTTATTTTTTACTATCCCTATAAATTACGAACTTAATCATATTTCTCCTCTCTTCACCTTAAGTAACTAGTCCTGTACTGTATATCATTAGCCTCTTCATTAGAAACCATTCCTTAGGCATGTTCACTACTGTCTCTTCACTTAAGGTACGGGACTAAGTTATTACATAAAAGTCTTGTATGCTTGAAGTAATTTAAGTATAATTTTAATATTCCGTATCATTGTTTTTGCTCTATAATTTACTAAGCAATATCAATTATTTTCTTTAACAACTTGCTTTTGCAGATATATGATGTTCTTACCTTGAACGCCAAGTCATTTACAATAACAAAGACTTCATTGATAAAACAATTAGATATGTTTACAGATGCTGGTAAAATACAGATGTCATTTCATGTATACTCTCGATAAGTAAATTCTGGTCTTCAGATTGTGTCGGTATTATCAGCCTATTTCTAATAGATGCTAAATCTAAATACCTGATGAAGGATCATTGCATCCGAAACATGTTGTGCAGAAAAAAAATAAACAACACTGAATTTTTTGTGGTTCTCCAGAGTGAAATTTATGCTGACTTTTGAAATCGGATGGTTTTGGTGGTGCCATTACTCTGTGGAGAGGAACCCTTTAATGAAGTAAACTGTGAGAGGATATCATCAGAAGTGAATTAGCTGCAATTAAATACATCATCATTATCATATTATCAGCTAATGATCAAGATTTATTACCTAGTATATTGAATACAAATGTCCCTGGTAAACACAAATATTTTCTTAGGTATTTGCTTTATAAGCATTCTCCATCATTGTAGGGCAATGGCTTTGGCTATATTGGTTACTGTCATGACCAGAGGCCCAAACCCCACCTAGGAATGACTAGAAGGGCCAGTGGGTTGATATTTAAAGTATAAATAGGAGGGAGTAGACCGGAATGGATGCTTGCAGACAGAAAGGTTTAATAGCCAACATAAAGTAAAATAGCAACTTCAAAGTTCAAAATAAAACAAAAGTCCATGAAAAGGCACACTTTATCCAAATAGGAAAACAAGAATCAGGAACCTCAGCATAGGAGAGAGTCCTGGAACAGGGTCAGACTGGAGCTAGGCATCAGGAATTTTGGAACATAGGAACAAGGACTGGGTGTCCAGCAGGTATCATAACTATGAACTGGCAGGGGGGAAGTCAGCTCATACTTTAAATAAGGGCCCACTGCTTGGAGCTAATTAGGCATAGGCTGCACCTGCCAGTTAATGTAGAGAAGTTGAAATAATTAGCCGCGCCAGGGCTAACCATAGGGACCTCAATACAGGGTAAGCCTATACCTCTAATCTTCCTTAATAGTAGAGGCAACAGGCTATAATTCACAAGGTCCCTGGTTCAAACCCAGCAGAGGGATGATTCCTTACATTAGCTTTAGGTATTGAGGAATTTCAGATAATACATCTTATACTGGTATGATGAAAATAATGAACAAAGTGGCCATTCAGTCAATTTGTTCCCAAAACAATATTGCTGCCTTCCAATTGACTATAGATCTGTCTACCTTGACCATGGCCACCTAATCAATAATTCTCTACAGCTTACTCTGTTCATATGAAGTGAAATGCATTGTAAGCACCACATTAATAATTTCATTGATACTACAGTTCTGTTTTTATTGAGTGAAAAATTCACGCATATTATTTTTCTAACGATTAGGGATGCACTAGATCCATCATTTTTGGATCAGGTATAATGCTGAATTTTACTCAGAAGAACCAAAGTCCAAACCTAACAGACAGATTTTAATTGTTTGTACCTTTGCCTTCTTGCTCTTGTTATTGACTTTTCATTCTTATCATACAGTATATACATGCCAAAGAATCCCAATACTGTCCATCTCCTTCCTATGACACTACAATTGTGCTATGATGATTTGGTCCTCTTCTCATTTCTCGCTATTGTAATACCTTGTGTGGTAATACAAATAAGCTGTCTTACTTCATCTGTTATTACTTTGTAATAACTAGTTTAGTGCTAAACTTAAAAATGAGTGACGCCACATACAACTGCTGCTTTTTTGAAAATATCAGTTGGGAAGAAACAATGGGGGCATTAATAGAGAAGACCCTAGTGTGCAAAGTGCCTGAATCAGCCATTTTTTTTTTTACGCCTTTTGCACAGCACATGAGGTGCAGGTCTAAGTTTCTCCTTGGGTGCAAGTGCTTCTTCAGTGAGCACTAAGAGGTGCATTCTTGCTCCCCTCAGTGCTTTAGCACTTGCATCCCATGGAATGACATTATATGGTTTAATATGGGTTACTTGTAGTGATGGGCGAAATTCGCGAAACGGCACTGGAATCTCGTTTTTTGGACGCAAAATTTGCGCCCATTCGCCCATCACTAGTTACTTGCATGTGAGACGGTAATGTAGCATTGACCAGGGTTTTGTTCTGTAGAACTTAGGTTTCCTATCCTATCAGTTAATGTCTGTAGGTTAGGATGTCATATTTTGCACTTTGCTTTTGCTAGCCTCTAATATTGTGTCCTCAATCCACTTGCAAAATACAAAAAGATCGGAATAAGAATATAATGTCAAGAAGAGTGACAGGACAAGGGAAGGTACGTCTGGAAAGGAATGCAGTGTTTTTTCAAAGCTTTTCCTGTATATAACATGCTTTTTTTGTCAGTATCAGAGTGGACTTTATGGCTGGTGGTCCTGATGCTGACATTCTGTATAAAAGGTTTCCAGATCCTATACCAGTGTTAAGAAACAATAGGGATTCCTATATTATGGTCAAAACATCAAGCTACTATGCAACTGAAGCTGCTATATAGAATCCTTCCATTCAACTATTTGGATCCAATTTAATATTTTATGACAGTAATTCACTATGTATTCACTTCACTATATACAGAATCAGTCATATCCAGTGACTATATTAATTTCACTCCTCAGCTACCCTAAGTTTATTTACTGCATTTAAATTATAATTGATAATTTGTGTTATGCAGCAGGGTGAAGCCTAAGGGATATTAGGTGGTTTTCTTTTGCAAGGATAGAAATTAGATAATTATTTCAGAACGGCAAGCCTAGATTGCTTCATTTCTAATGCATACATCTTCAGGATATATTATTATGGAAAACTTGCTGTCGTTTAATAATTTAGTAAAAACTGAAATTTGAAACCATTCCAAATCATAAGTTAACTATTTGAAAAAAAAAAAAAAAAAAAGACCTAGGGAAGACCGCTAAGTATTTGTATTTGGTTCCTCAAAGTCAACTGTTATTAAATTGGCCCAAAGAGGGGGCTAAAGTAATTAATAACTTCTTTCCTATTCTCATTATTCATTATTATCTCATTATTACTGTTACAAACTACTAGACATTTAAATTGACATTTTCCCTTCCTAGAGTACATTTTGGACTTCCATAATAGTGCAGCAAAGAGTCAGGATTGATACTGGTCAAATTGAATTGCAGTAGACATAAGAAGAACCCCACACGAAAATCTTGCTTTCAGTTTTCCACTTCCCTGTTTGTTGTTCCCAAGAGTGGGCTGAAACATTGCTGTTATCTAAGGTTTCGCTATGTGTTCAGAATAAAGACATTTTTAATGAAACATGGTGCTGTATGTTTACTTTCTCCGGTCATTGGAATGGATTTTGGCCATTATTGGTATGTGTATACTATACTGCATAATAGGATGGCATTGGAGCTGACTCTGATAATCTTGAAATACACATGAGCCAAGTATGTCCATTGCATTTCATAAGAGTAAAAAAAAAATATTTTGTAATACAATTAAAGGGTAAATATTGGAAATTCTGGCACTTTAAATATACAGCACATATATTCATGTATGAAAAAAAATCAGCACTCAAGGACAAAAGTAATTGTTATTTTTAAAAACCCAGATAAAATATGAATAAAAACTATTTTGCAATCATTCATTTACCCCCTTCATACACATACAAACACAGGTAGGATACCTATTAATTACTGTTATCATAATACGTAATATACATAATAATGTTTTATTTGATGGTATTAAGTTAAGTAAAATAAAACAATCCCAATATTGCATTAAACATGCAATGATGCAAAAGGGAAAAAGTGAATGAATAAATGGAATTCTATTTTGTAAGAAGTGATGATTAACATTTTATAAAATATGGCTTTTATATTGTTTCCACCTCACAGATCTCAACTGCTAGCCATAAATCTTTGAGCTGAAGTCCTGAAATGAACTTGTAATACCATGTGGGTTTAGCAAGAATAATTTGACTCACTGTTTAGCTTAGAAAAAGTTTTCTGGACACTTTTTTTAACAACTTATAAAAGTTAGGTTAGTAAACAGAATGTGAATATGTTTCTTTCTTCATATAGTTGAACTAAATTCCACAGATGTAATTAAGAATATGAAATGTTCACTGAAAAAAAGCATGGTATTGAATCATAAAACTTTGTATAAATACAGAGAACGCAGTAATATATATGAAATAATAGTCTATATTCTTCAGCACACAGTTACCACCAGACTTCCGGCAGATAAAATATGGAGCTTGGAAGCAATGTGATTGAAGTACTTTTGTTTTTTTATTAGAACACTAGAAATCTAACAATAATTGTAAACGTGAGATAGGTAACTTTTTCTTTGTGATTTTTTTTCAAACAAGAATCTTGCCATGGTGTTGGTCCTCTTCTCTTGATCCATGCCATAACCCAGCTTGTAGAGCTGTTTAGCTGGAGAGCTGTAGGACTTTGTATTGTTTATCATAAGAATACAAAATCCTGTCGACCCATATTTTTTTTTGTAAATCCTTTCGCTGTTGGAAGAAGTTTGGGGAATGATTTGGGGAGCTGTAGCTCAACAAAAAGCTAGAAAGTCACAGGATGTTAGATTTTGGAGTATATATATATATCCATTTTCATGATTGTTTCCATTTATATGAAAAAACGTTCTAGTCACTTATTGCAACCAATCAGCAGGACACAGGACACAGGGCAGCTGGGAAATTGACAAAATGTCTAGCCCCATGTCAGATTTCAAAAATGAATATAAAAAAAATCTGTTTGCTCTTTTGAGAAATGGATTTCCGTGCAGAATTCTGCTGGAGTAGCACTATTAACTGGTGCGTTTTGAAAAAAAACATGTTTTCCGATGACAGGATCCCTTTAAACTAAGTCATATGGTATCACTTACCCACATTTTGTTAAGTTCCTCTTATAAAGAAGAGTAAGTCTTGGGCACAGTTTTTGATAATTTTGTTCAGAAAACAAAACATAATAAATATTGCTCCCCATAGTGTGCTGTACACTTTGCCCTTGCGCCAACCCTGGTGCAATGCAACAGCTCTCTGCCCCTTGTTCCATTTGGAGAGCAAAGCATTGTGAACTGCAAGAAAGTTCCTTACAGGGGATGTACAAGATTCCTAATGCTCCTGATGCCATAGTTGTTCCTTGTTGGATATTTGGAATAGAAGGTTACTATCGGTGGATACCCATGACCTGCCCTGTGCCACCACTCACATGGCATACCCAAGTTGCACCACTTGTACAGCATTTATTTTGACAGACACAAAACATTGTTCCGTTGGAATCAAGTCTATAGATTACTACCTGACAGTACTGGTTCTCGATATGTGGGAGAAAGGTGCAAATAACATACACCTGGCCGCATCTTTAGTAGATGAGCCCCCTTTAATAAAGCATTATATACACTTTTTCCTTTTGATTTAAACCACTATACAACATTTGGAAATGTGCTTTTCTGATCTTATTGCAAAATAAATACCTGAAGGATTTGCATAAACAGATTTAGCTAGGTGCAGTATTGTGATCATGAATTATAAAATGCATTTTCATTTCTACAGTGTATGTTGAATTGAATGCATATTAGCATACTTAAAGAGAAAAGCCTTACAAATTAAAAGAGATGGTTTTCCCATTGTGACAATTAACAGTTATTTTTTTTCCCAGTCAGAGAAGAATGCTTTGCAATCAAAACCTCAGACAGCAATGTTCCTAAGCCAAGCAGAACAGTAGAAATGTAATTATGAGAGTTATATAGAATAATGTCAGCTTCTGTTTTGCATCCTCATCATGTAAGCTTATCGTAGTCATTGCTTCGGTTTTACTCTACATTTATTAGAGCCTGATTTAATTCACATAACTGTTTGATAGCAATAGCAGTTTAACAATTTAAGTGACTATTTCCCTGTTGGTGATGCGCCTGAATCTGCTGAAGCCCAAGAATGCACAAATGAAGGCACAGTACCTAATGGCTGGAGCCAAGGGTGTCAGTTTTATCATAAACTATAAAACCAGAAATGTAAAACCAACTTTTTGCCTTTTCAACAGAGTCATTTGTTTTATTGAATTGTTTATTGTATTAACAACATCCATCTTCTCTGCAGTAATGAAACAATATATATGTAAATGCAGTAGTTGCTCTGTTTTAATCTTTTCTTATTGTTGTCCTCTAAATATATTTAAAAACTATTGTATTTTAGTTTTCATTCGTCACATCCCATTAACTCAAACTTTTTAATAGTGGTTTATTTCAAGAAGAGTGTACTATATGAATTTATGCATGCAGCGTTTTAGATGAGCAACACACTAACCACTTTTGGACTGGGGGGGGGGGATTTTTTTTATTACATCAAGTACAAATATCTGTCAAGCCACAACAGTGAAATCATTTTCTTGTGGTTTGCAGATGAAACTGATATTTTGCAACATATAACAGTGTCTGTTCTGGTTAAAACAGAAGAGTGGTTAAAGAGTGGTTGAAGCATGATAGACGCTATAACCAATCAAATCATTGACATGGATTCTTAAAGCAATGCTGCATTCCTATCAACACCCCCTATTTTTGTCTCTCCTCCTCCCCCACTACAATCACTATAATGCTATTTCCCCCATTTTTCACAATTTCTCCCTGCCAAAAAATCCTTAGAGATTTTGTATGAATGTGCAATGAGATTTTTGAATTGCTAAAAAAAAAAGCATTGGAGCCATTCGGTATGCACAGTTTAGTGTAACATAAGAGGCACAATCGTGTCTATTTATCCACAGCCAAAGATAAACAAAAGCTGCTAGTGCAGTCTGTTCTTTTCAGCTACTATCATCTATGCCATACCACCAAGAGACATGGCTGTAAGGCATCTTGTTGCATCAACTGGTGCACAGCTACGGCGCCAGAGCTAACTTCAAAGACAGTCGTAGAGGAAGGATGGGGGTTGGAGCAAACAGTGGTGCATTGCGTGGCTGATCCCCAATCAATCATTTTGGAAAGTCAGCATCTTTCAATGCTGTACTATAAAGGTTTTTCCAAATCCCGGTGCCAGTGCCTCAAGTGATGCCTGCTCAGTATACTTGACTCTTTCTTCTGTGTTCATGCAGTCCTTGAAGAAAGCAATGATTACACATTTTGTATAGGTCTGAATGACTAAACAGCACTGTGTGCATCCTTTCTGATGTTGGATTGAAACAAGATGACTGTTAAAGTGTCATTTTTACAGGAATTTGTAATTAAGTTTGGAAGAGCTGGGGGCAAAAAATAATTCAGTTTTTAGGGAAGGTTTATGGATTTATGGTCCAAATACTTTTCCAAATATCTGCCTTAAGATATTAGTTTGTTCTCTAGCCTTCCACACAATATTGGGTCAGCTGGCCCTTCAAGTATTAATTTTTCTTCAGAATTGCCAATACCTGTCTAAATAACAAATAAGCCACTTCATGGTTATATTTTGAAGTGTCTCATCTCAATATACACTCCCTTATGTAACCTACTGTCAGGGGCCTTGGTACTGCAATAGCAGAGGAGTCTGGACCAAGGAAGAAGCTCAAGGGTTAAAATCCAATTCGCTGTAGTCAAAGGATAAAGATTAAGCATGGCAGGATTCAGGTAAAAGTTCAATGGGCAGGCAGCAAAGGATCAATGTCAGGGTCAAAGCACGAGGTCATCTTTCGGATGTTGCCCGTACATGGTCAAGAAGGGCGATCTACCAGTGGAGGCATGACAAGCATTGTTCACCCAGGGGAGCAGACCAGACCAATTATCCTGACAGAGAGATACGTGACTTCTCAGGAACTGTTCCAGTGGTTTGTTTACTCTCTCAGCTACCCCGTTGGTTTGAGGGTGATAGGCAGAGGAGAATTGGAGAGCAATACCCAGATCTTTACACAAGAAGCGCCAGAATTTGGACACAAACTGGGAACCTCTGTCTGGCACAATCTCCACAATAAAACATGAAGTCAGAAAATTAGTTGAAGAAACAACTGAGCGATCTCTACTGCAGAGAAAAGTTTTCTAAAAAGGATGAAGTGTGCCATCTTACTGAAGCGGTCAATAACTACGCATATAATGGTGTTTGACAATAATGTCCATAGCTAAATGAGTCCAAGGACGGAAAGGAATGGGTAGTGGTTGCAATAGACCGCATGGATGAGAATGACTAGGTTTCGAAGAGGCAGAGATAGCACAGGCAGCCACAAAGTCTGACATTCTTCCAAAGGTTTGGCCACCCAGACGAGTCGACTTATAAATTCCAAAGTTTTCTTGGTACCAGAATGCCCGGCCTGCTTGGAACAGTGACTTTGCTGGAGGATGGGAAGACGAAACTTGGGTGGCACATATACCATTCCCATGGGGGTTTCAGCAGGAGCAGAGGACCAGACCAATAGGATCTGGCTGGCCAATTGTGAAAACAAGGAAGCAATGATTTTGTGGAAGGAACAATTGGCTCTTGATCTTTACTGAGGCGACCCTCAGGAATACTGCTTCTGGATAGGGCATCTGCCTTCTGATTTCTGGAATCAGGGTGATACAATATGTGAGAATGAAATTGAATCATTTGAAGAAAATCACCGACCATGCTTGACAAGGATTCAGAGTCTGGTCAAATTCCAAGTGGTGATCAGTATAAATGTTAATGGGGTGGGATGCTCCTTCTAGAAAATGTCGCCACTCCTCAAGTGCAAGTTTAATCTAATCGACCATCTAGCTATCAAAGTAGATCCTTCTTGATTCATTGATATGGGGAAGAACTACAACTAAAAAGTATAGAACGTTTTTAAAGGAGAACTAAATCCTAAAAATGAATATGGCTAAAAATGGCATATTTTTTGTAATGAACTTTTTGCACCAGCCTAAAGTTTTAGCTTGTTAATTGCAGTAATGATCCAGGACATCAAACTTGTCATGGAGGGGGTCACTAAGAGAAAAAACATGCATTGGAGCACCAAATGTAGGAGGAAGTGAAGATCATTCCCGCTGTCCGGCAGAACCATTCCACTCTGGTCACATGGACAGCCGTATAAGAAACAATTGGAAACGCACTTAAGGATCACGAGGTCAGTCACAGGGTATGTTTCACAAGGATGTATAGTTAAAATCCACGTTTACTGGGTCTTGTTAAAAGCATGTAACATTTCAAAAGAAAAAAATGGGGCAGGGGAGTGCAAGGTTCAACGTGTTTCGTGACTGTGCTTGTCACTTCATCAGAAGCCAGCGCGCCCCCTGCTGGCAGCATACTTATATGAACATTAAAAGCAAAAATTGATATCAATTAATTAAAAGAATCACAGTCAAAGTAACATCAATCAATTCATGAAATATAAGCACATTAAGGGGCAGATTTACTTTAAGAAAAACTTCGACTTCACACTTCGCCAAATTAAAGCTACCGAAGTTCAATGTTAGCCTACGGGGACCTTCCAGAGCACTTTTCTAAGTTTTTTTTTTGGTCGAATAGAAATCCTTCGATTGATTGCTAAAAATCGTTCGATCGAGCGATTTTTATTAGACCGCAGGATTGCCAAATTTGTTGAAAAATCTTCGAATTCGTTATTCGAATTTGAAGTTTTTTAATTCGATGGTCAAATTTCGAAGTTTTTTGTACTTCGAAATTCGACCCTTGATAAGTCTGCCCCTCTGTGTATACACATATATATTAGACTGTAAATAGATAAATAATGAAATGATTGATTAGTTAATTAAATATATATAAGTTGCTTACAAGGATTAAGTAGTTCATTCAATGATATATATAATACCAAATACTAATATAATCATATAATATGAATACAATTACAATATATAACATAATAAAGAAATAAGGCAAAATGGCAGACCGACATGTATAGTGCAAATTATAAATGAATAAATTATAAATTCATTTTTAATTAGTTCTGGCCCTGAGCTTCAGAGCATAATAAATCTTGAAAAATGTGTGGGTTTTTTTCCTCTCTAAAAATTCAGATTTTTTGCTATTTAAAACTCAACCAGAGAAACTAGACCTTTAATGAATAGACCCCCTAAGTGTGTGTCTTGTTATTGCTATTACAATTCCATAATTCCTGCAATATTTCAGATAAGCACCCCCATGTAGCTCTACCCCCCCCCATATTCAACATGGGAACGATTACTATTTTAACCTATTTAGTCATTTGTATTGAGTACATTTCATAATATAATAGGACAACACCAAAAATGAATTACTTTATAAGAAACTACTTGGGGCTGTTTGAAAGGTGTGCAAATGCTTTATAGAAAAAAAAACATGCTGTTTCTTGTTTATGGCAATTTAAATTTTGCTGTAGTAGGGCAATGGCATAAGTACTTTCCTGTTCAAGTGTGCCTGTAAGATATATTAAGGTCAACTGACAGTTTTATCTGAAAGGAAAAATGAAGAGGCATGCTGGGTCATTAATTCTCCATTTTATTAGTAGTATTCTGACAAAAGGTACAATAACTTCTTTATGCTACCTTTTCAGTATCTCAGTCATTTATTTAGTTGACAAAGATATGCCATTTTTCAAAAGTACAGGTGATATATTGTAAAAAGTTTTTGCAGTATTTTAACAACAAAAAGGAAAAAAACAAGTTGTTTTTATTGAATAGAACATTCTTAAAGAAATGGCATTATATTGTATGTAATGTGAATTAATACATATTTAAGTATAGGTATGTTATCCAGAATGCTTGGGACCTGGGGGTTTCCAGATAACGTAACTTTCCATAATTTATATATTCATACCTTTAGTCTTCTAGAAAATCATGTAAACATGAAATTAACCCAATAGGCTGGTTCTGCTTACAATAAGGATTAATTATATCTTAGTTGGGATCCAGTATAAGGTACTGTTTCATTATTACAGAAAAAGAAAATAGTTTTCTAAGATATGGCTTATTTGTAGGGATGCACCAAATCCAGGATTCGGTTTGGGATTCGGCCAGGATTCGGCCTTTTTCTGCAGGATTCGGCCGAATCCTTCTGCCCGGCCGAACCGAATCCGAATCCTAATTTGCATATGCAAATTAGGGGCGAGGAGGGAAATTTTGTGACTTTTTGTCAGAAAACAAGGAAGTAAAAAATGTTTTCCCCTTCCCACCCCTAATTTGCATATGCAAATTAGGGTTCGGATTCGGTTTGGTATTCGGCCGAATCCTTAGGTGCATCCCTACTTATTTGTTTATAATGGAGTCTATGGGAGATGGCCTTTCCGTAATTCTGAACTTTCTGGATAATGGGTTTCCGTATAACGGATCCCATACCTGTATTTGATCCAGTAATATCCTATTACATTTTATCAACCCCAATTATCGGAGATACTCCATTTAGTGTTTTGTAGCTGCCTAGCTATAAGTAGCTGCCTGATTTGGTGGCAGGTGAACAGCAAATAAAAAAAGTGTTGGATTACACTTCAGTGCCCCCTGGAGACCTCCTTATATTGGAGGAGGGTGAGGCCCTGGAGACTTCATTGTGCTGGAGGAGGGTGTGAGGGCCCTGCAGACTTCATTGTGCTAGAGGTGTGTATGAATAGCTGGGAAGGAGATTGTGTTCCCATGCTAAGATATAGTAATTGTTAGCACCAAGTGGCCAGAGAGAGAAACGGAAAACCCCTTCCAAGAGACTATATGCTGAAAGTAGGATTTGTACCCCCTTCCAAATTAACACATATGGAATCCAGAGCTCGCAAGGCTAATTAGCAATTCATTTAGATGCATGACTGAACTGATTTATGTGCAATGAAAATGGCTACCTGGTTTAAGCAGATCTTGCATTCAGGAAAACACTACGATGCATGCTAATGGAGCGGTAAAAAACACACAATGATGCATTTTGTGGGGAATATGTGCCCAACCTAAAGACATGGTAAGGGTTTATAGGGTTTACATGTCCTTAACCCTTTCCCTGCCAGCCGTTTTGTCCTAGATGCGAACATCTACTGCCAAGCAGTTTTTAGATATTTTGCACTCTTTCACTTTAAGGGCCTTTCCTGGGGTGGTCTTTTAGTTAACCCAGGAAAACAATATATTGTTTTTTTCAGGACAACCTGAACATTCACAATATGCAAGAATTTTGGTGTAATTCTACTTCTCTAAAAAAATATTGGATTCTAAGTGTCAAATAAAATGAAAAAAATCATGTTGCACGAAGAACAATCACATATATCAGAAACATCATTCATTTTATGTACGAGAAAACAGCCGATTTAGAAAGGTCTATGTCTCCTGAACGCGACAATACCAAATATATATAGTTTTATGGAGATTTCTCACTTGTATAGCTCAAAATCTACAAGCAGTACACAACCAAATTTCCAAAGCAACACTCCCCAAACGGCATACTTTTGATTTCAAGGCCAAACATTCCGCTAACAGTAGGTTTACCCTAGAAAACTACCCATTACTAGAAAGAACAGATTCTGGTGAATCAAAAATGGGTAGAAATATCTTTGTACTCCAAACCACCAAGTTGCAATTGTTTCCTAAAGTTATAATGTTTAATAGAAATTGGTGAATTTTTTGAAAAATGACCTCAAAGCTTCCACTCTACAGCAACATATCTCCCACACATCATTAGGTATCAATGTAAAACACCCCAAATATAAAATCCTGGGTCCACTGAACAGTTTGATGCCCAATATGAATAGATGTACCCAAGCACGTGGCATAGGAGGCTCCAAAAGGAAGACCCCCCGTTTGTTCTGTCATTTCAGATACTGCAAAATCAACACATTTACATCGTTTTGGGGGGCGGCAAAGGTAGAAAAAAGTACGTTCACCCCAGAAAACCATATATTTTCGGAAAGTACACATTCCCCTGAATCCAAATTGGGTATGCATGTCTTTCTACACCAAAGTACCAAGCGGCAAACCATTCCTAAATTTGGTGATTTTGGCGACATTTCCAAAAATCACCTAAAAATTTCTACCCTGCAGCATCGTATTACCCACATACTTTTAGGTATCAAGAGAAATCACCCCAAATATGAAAGCCAAGGGTCCTCTGAACAGTTTGATGCGAAATATGTATAGGTGTACCCAAGCAAGTGGCATATAGGGGCCTGAAAAGGAAGACCCCCATATGGTCTGTCATTTCAGATACTTCAAAATCAACACATTTACATAGTTTTGAGGGGGGCAAAAGTAGAAAACAGTAAGTTCACCCCAGAAAACCATATATTTTCGGAAAGTACACATTCCCACGAATCCAAATTGGGTATGCATGTCTTTCTACGCCAAAGTACCAAGCCGCAAATCATTCCTAAATTTGGTGATTTTGGTGACATTTCCAAAAATCACCTCAAAATATCTACCCTGCAACATCGTATTACCCACATACTTTTAGGTATCAAGAGAAATCACCCCAAATATGAAAGCCTAGGGTCCTCTGAATAGTTTGATGCCCAATATGTATAGGTGTACCCAAGCACGTGGCATATAGGGGCCCTAAAAAGAAGACCCCCATATAGTCTTGACATTTCAGGTACTGCAAAATCAACACATTTACATTGCTTTGGGGGGGGGCAAAAGTAGAAAACAGTAAGTTCACCCCAGAAAACCATATATTTTCGGAAAGTACACATTCCCACGAATCCAAATTGTGTATGCATGTCTTTGTACTCCAAAGTACCAAGCCGCAAATCATTCCTAAATTTGGTGATTTTGGTGACATTTCCAAAAATCACCTCAAAATATCTACCCTGCAGCATCGTATTACCCACATACTTTTAGGTATCAAGAGAAATCACCCCAAATATGAAAGCCTAGGGTCCTCTGAACAGTTTGATGCCCGATATGTATAGGTGTACCCAAGCACGTGGCATACAGGGGCCCCAAAAGGAAGACCCCCATATAGTCTGTCATTTCAGGTACTGCAAAATCAACACATTTACATCGTTTTGGGGGGGAGGGCAAAAGTAGAAAACAGTAAGTTCACCCCAGAAAACCATATATTTTCGGAAAGTACACATTCCAACGAATCAAAATTGGGTATGCATGTCTTTCTATGCCAAAGTACCAAGCCGCAAATCATTCCTAAATTTGGTGATTTAGGTGACATTTCCAAAAATCACCTCAAAATATCTACTCTGCAGCATCGTATTACCCACATACTTTTAGGTATCAAGACAAATCACCCCAAATATGAAAGCCTAGGGTCCTCTGAACAGTTTGATGCCCGATATGTATAGGTGTACCCAAGCATGTGGCATATAGGGGCCCTAAAAGGAAGACCCCCATATAGTCTGACATTTCAGGTACTGCAAAATCAACACATTTACATTGTTTTGGGGGGGCAAAAGTAGAAAACAGTAAGTTCACCCCAGAAAACCATATATTTTCGGAAAGTACACATTCCCACGAATTCAAATTGGGTATGCATGTCTTTCTACGCCAAAGTACCAAGCCGCAAATCATTCCTAAATTTGGTGATTTTGGTGACATTTCCAAAAATCACCTCAAAATATCTACCCTGCAGCATCGTATTACCCACATACTTTTAGGTATCAAGAGAAATCACCCCAAATATGAAAGCCTAGGGTCTTCTGAACAGTTTGATGCCCAATATGTATAGGTGTACACAAGCACGTGGCATATAGGGGCCCTAAAATGAAGACCCCCCTTGTATGTTCTGTCATTTCAGGTACTGCAAAATCAACACATTTACATCGTTTTGGGGGGGGGCAAAGGTAGAAAAAAGTAAGTTCACCCCAGAAAACCATATATTTTCGGAAAGTACACATTCCCACGAATCTAAATTGAGTATGCATGTCTTTCTACTACAAAGTACCAAGCCGCAAACCATTCCTAAATTTGGTGATTTTGGGGACATTTCCAAAAATGACTTCAAAATTTCGACCCTGCAGCATCGTATTACCCACATACTTTTAGGTATCAAGACAAATCACCCCAAATATGAAAGCCTGGGGTCCTCTGAACAGTTTGATGCCCAATATGTATAGGTGTACCCACGCACGTGGCGTATAGGGGCCCCAAAATGAAGACCCCCATATGGTCTGTCATTTCAGGTACTGCAAAATCAACACATTTACATTGTTTTGAGGGGGGCAAATGTAGAAAAAAGTAAGTTCACCCCAGAAAACCATATATTTTCGGAAAGTACACATTCCCATGGATCTAAATTGGGTATGCATGTCTTTGTACTCCAAAGTACCAAGCCGCAAACCATTCCTAAATTTGGTGATTTTGGGGACATTTCCAAAAATGACTTCAAAATTTCGACCCTGCAGCATTGTATTACCCACATACTTTTAGGTATCAAGACAAATCACCCCAAATATGAAAGCCTGGGGTCCTCTGAACAGTTTGATGCCCAATATGTATAGGTGTACCCAAGCACGTGGCGTATAGGGGCCCCAAAACGAAGACCCCCATATGGTCTGTCATATCAGGTACTGCAAAATCAACACATTTACATTGTTTTTAGGGGGGCAAATGTAGAAAAAAGTAAGTTCACCCCAGAAAACCATATATTTTCGGAAAGTACACATTCCCACGGATCTAAATTGGTATGCATGTCTTTGTACTCCAAAGTACCAAGCTGCAAACCATTCCTAAATTTGGGGATTTTGGGGACATTTCCAAAAATGACTTCAAAATATCTACCCTGCAGCATCGTATTACCCACATACTTTTAGGTATCAAGAGAAATCACCCCAAATATGAAAGCCTAGGGTCCTCTGAACAGTTTGATGCCCAATATGTATAGGTGTACCCAAGCACGTGGCATACAGGGGCCCCAAAAGAAAGACCCCCATATGGTCTGTCATTTCAGGTACTGCAAAATCAACACATTTACATTGTTTTTGGGGGGGGCAAAGGTAGAAAAAAGTAAGTTCACCCCATAAAACCATATATTTTCGGAAAGTACACATTCCTGCGAATCCAAATCGGGTATGGATGTCTTTGTACTCCAAAGTACCAAGCCGCAAACCATTTCTAAATTTGGTGATTTTGGTGACATTTCCAAAAATCACCTCAAAATTTTCACCCTCTAGCATCGTAGTTCCCACATACTTTTAGGTATCAAGAGAAATCACCCCAAATATGAAAGCCTGGGGTCCTCTGAACAGTTTGATGCCCAATATGTATAGGTGTACCCAAGCACGTGGCATATAGGGCCCCAAAACAAAGACCCTCAAATGGTCTGTCATTTCAGGTACTGCAAAATCAACACATTTACATTGTTTTGGGGGGGGCAAAGGTAGAAAAAAGTGCGTTCACCCCATAAAACCATATATTTTTGGAAAGTACACATTCCTGCGAATCCAAATTGGGTATGCATGTCTTTGTACTCCAAAGTACCAAGTCGCAAGCCTTTCCTAAATTTGGCGATAAAAGCAACTGTTTTTACATTTCTGAAAATCGCCTAAAAATATTGCAATTGGCTGCATTTATCTCACCCAATTTCTTACATACAATTGTAAAACACCATAAATATTGATGCCAAGGGTCTACTGAACAGTTTGATGCCCAATATGCATAGATATACCAAGGCAGCTGGCATGTGCGGACCCCAAATAAAAATAGTGAATATGAGTTTTCTCCGCTGCCGATTCGCCTTCTGTGAACATAGACCCTTGACTTCATATTATTTGCCTCAAGACCCTCCTAACAGCAATGACCCCCCAAAACCATACATTTTTGGAAAGTACACATTCTGCCGATTCCAACAAAGATAACGACGTCTTTCTACACGAAACTACCAAACTGCAAAGCTTTTCTAAACATATAGGTTTTTACAACATTTCTGAAAATCGCCTAAAAATGTTGCAGTTTGCCGCATTTATCACACACAATGTTTTACGTACAAAGAAAAATCTCTCTAAATATGGACGTCAGAGGTCTTTATTATTAGTAGTTATAATTAATAGTTTGATGCCCAATATGTATAGATTTACCAAAGTATGTGTTGTGTATGGACCCCAAATGAAAAACGTGCCTATGAATTTTCACGCTAGCCAACTAAGCTGCAGAAAAGAGAACCCTAACTGTACGTTATGTGCCGTAAGACCCGCAAACTGTAAAAAGACCCCCAGAAACCCATATATTTTTGGAAAGCACATATTTTGGCAGATCAAACTAAGTAAAATCTATCTTTCTATACCAAAGCACCAAACAGCAAAACGATACTAAAGATACATAAGGAACAATAATGCAGGGATAAAATTGCAATAAAACCACAAAAATAGCGTAAATCAATGAAATAACAAAATAATTGTTCTGACAGTGTAATTAGTGGCCGAAATCGATTATCCAATAGTCACGCTGCCAAAATAACACGTTTTTAGGCAAAAAAAACAAAAGATAACAGTATAATGAATTCGTAAAAAAAAAAAAAAACACCTGTTTGTGTATACATATTTGTGCACTAATAAAAGTTATCTGAGTGTGCAAATACATGTAAATAAGTGTAAATAAGTGTAAATAAGTGTACAAAAGGGACCAAGTGTGCTAAAATTAAAAAAAAATTTTTTAAAAAATTCCAATCTATACTAAAATGCATAAATGTACTGTAAGTATGTGTAGGTGCAGGTAAGTGTGTAAAAAAAACGTGCAGTTACCGTTTTTGGAGCAGGAGAATCGCTGTCTTCTTTGGAGGAGTCCTGGCAGCGTGTCTGCAGAGTTGCTGCACAGCAGGAAGTGCGTGGGCGGCTCTGCAGGCAGGAAGAAGGTGAGTGTAGTAGCAGACGCTCCATGCGATGCGTCTGCTACTTTGAAGTCGGATCTGCGACAATCGAGTCGCAGATCCGACTTGACAGCCCCCCAGCCTCGTTGCCTAGGGGGCTGTCTTCTCTCCCCACTCTCTGCGGAGGCGGCAAAAGCCGCCGAAGCAGAGAGAGAGCTCAGCTGCCAAAGAACGTACAATGTACGTTCTTGGCAGCCTGAGCATTTGCCTGCCAGCACGTACGCCGTACGTGCTTGGCAGGCAAAGGGTTAAACTAGGGATGCACCGAATCCACTATTTTGGATTCGGCTGAAACCCCGAATCCGTCACGAAATATTCAGCCAAATACCGAACCAAATCCGAATCCTAATTTGCATATGCAAATTAGTAGTGGGAAGGGGAAATATTTTTTACTTCCTTGTTTTGTGACAAAAAGTCACGTAATTTCCCTCCCCGCCCCTAATTTGCATATGCAAATTAGGATTTGGTTTGGCTATATAGTCAAATACAAAAGTCCTCTGCACTCAACCCATTATCAATATATTTAAGACAGCGACATTTTGTGCATACTGCTACTAAAAAATGCCTTACCCTTTAAACAAAAACTGAGGCGTTTCAAAAATTCACTTCAACAGAATTAAAAGTCCAAGCCAAGTTAATATGGTTCTTAGATGAAGTGAAAGGTCTGTTCACTCCATTTTGTAAAATAATTGTAAGTTTTACTGACCTGAATAACTATTTTAATTTAAAACGTGTATAATGTATTTTTTATGGATCTAGAACCCACATTTGTTATCAGAACCGCCATTAGGGGGAGAAAGGGTGTACAGTTGTGCTGGGCCCAATGAAGTTCTCATCTAAAGGCCTGGGTGCATTAAAAAAGTTACACAGATTGTATAAAGTTACGTTAAACTGTAAACAATTTATGTACCTTTTGCAAAAACTGCCTAGAAACTCAATGTAACTTACCTAGAAGCTTGCATAAATTATGTATGAAGCAATGACAATTGATAAGAGCAGCAGGGGCAACAACACTGACCCCCAATGGAGCCCATATAACGTGTACTGCAAGAATCTGATGGGCAGTTCACCTTTAAATCAAAATTTACTGTGATATATGCAATGATATTCTGAGACAATTTGAAATAGCCTTCATTTTTTAATTTTCTTTTTTTTTAAAAAAAAATTAGTTATTTATATTTTTGTTCAGCATCTCTCCAATTTGGAATTCCAGCAGTTTATTTGGTTGCTATGGTCCAAGCTACCCTAGCAACCAGGCAGTGGTTTGAATTGAGAGACTTGAATATGAATAGGACTAGAATATTGAGAGACTGGAATATGAATAAGTGATCAAATACACCACACATCACTGTCACTGCCAGTCAACAGTAGTGATCTGCAAATTTATTCGCCAGGCGCGAATTCGCTGCAAATTCCAGTGATTTGGCGCCAGGGAAGAAATTTGAAAAACCGCAGCGAAAATTCACTGGCGTCCAAAAAAATGGCATTTTTGCCGGTGAATGTGCGGCAGAGTCCAAAAACTGGATGCCGGCATCAAAAACGAGACGCCTGTGCCATTTCGTGAATTTTTCGATGTTTCACGAATTTCGGCAAAGCAAAACTCCCCAAATTCACCCATCACTAGTCAACAGCCATTAATACAAGCAGTTTATTAATTTTCAGCACATCGTTTTTTACCCATGTATAAGTCTTTTTTTTTAAAAAAGAAATAACCTACCAACCTAGACAACCTACCAACCAGATTTATGGAACAGAAGAACTGAAAAAAAAGATAAAAAACTGAAAAATACAAATGAAGACCAGTTGCAAAGTGTCTGGAAATATCACTGCCTAAGGGACCGAAAAACTAATTTTCTACCACTTTTAGGTAGAGCCTTATGATGCCAAAAATCCGAAAAAGTTGCAGATAAAAAAAATCTCAACTTTATTATAGATTTATTATGCAACAAAACTGAGACAAATATGAAAATACTTCAGCTAAAACCTGTCAAAATCATGTAGTAGTCAATGGTAAATTTCCCTTTTACAACTGGAAGATTTTTTTTTTTTTTTGATTTGTGGTTTTGGAGGTTTTTCGGTGCTTTTAAGTTTTGTCCTGTTTTGGTTTCCACAAATTTCATGAATTTCCTGTGAAATTCGCGAAACTGGCGAAATATTATCCAAATGACGATTTTGACGCCGGCGTCAAAATGGGCGCCGGCTTCAAAGTCAATGGGCGTCCATTAATCAAAACTGCCGTCGGAACCGTGGCCGGCACATTTTTGCCAGCAAATTTTCACAGCAAATTTGTGAATTTATTCGCCCGCGGCGAAGCACATTAATTCGCCACAAATTTGCGCCTGGTGAATAAATGAGCCCATCACTAGCTGGCTTTTGTTTGACATATGAAAAGTCGTAGTTATTGTGTGTCTAAAAAGTTGAGGCTTTTGCAACTTTTCTGCAAAGTTTCCCTCATGCTTTTTTAGTTTGGATCTTATAATTTTCATTCATGGTTTATAAGAAAGTGAGTTTATTTGTTCTTTCAAAAACCTCTAAAAACACTAAAATGAAAACCACTGTAGATAAATAGGCCTCCAAAACTTTTTATCACATACCATAGCCTGCCTTATCTGTCATTATCCCTTCTGAAAACAGCAAGTTTGCTAAGGAGGGATGTAATAAAAGTCACAAAGAAAAACAATTTGCACAAATGGGAATAAAAATTCACATTTCGCAATGTAATATTTTTCCTAAAACTGTTATTGCATTGTCAATTTTAATTGCGCACTCTGAACTTTTAAGAAGTGCTTGAAGGTGACAAAATCTTTTGGAGCAAACATAACTTTTTCAGTAAGGAAGTTTTTATTATATACAATGTGCACTGGCACAAATTATAAAACTTGCAATCTTTCTTCCACTGTCGGAAGTGGACACCTGTCCAAAGTCTATATCTAACCAAACCTAACTGCTAGTTGATCCAGAGGAAGGCAAAAAACCCCATTTGAAGCCTCTCCAATTTGCCTCAGAGGGGGACAAATTCCTTCCTAACTCCAAGATGGCAATCGGACATTCTTCAATAAGTCTAGCATCCAAGAGCCAGAATCATGTAATTGGTTACCAGTCAAATCCATGTATCTCCCAGGTGGAGAATCTAATGGTGTCAAGAGAATTGTCTTTTTCTATTGGTGCTGTGGAGAGTGTTCTGACACAGAATATCATCTCATGGTTTGGGAATTGTGGTGTACAAGATCGTAATGATTTACAGCTGGTGATACGGGCGGCAGAACGTTGCACTAGATTCGCTTTACCATCATTACAAGATATATATGTAAGGAGATGTAGAGCTAGAGCATTCAGAATTATTAAAGATAGAACTCATCCTGGTAATTATCTGTTTGACTTATTTAAATCAGGAAAACATTTTTGGAGTCTTAAGGTCAGAACAGAGAGGTCGAAGAAAAAGTTTTTATCCTCAGGCTATCATGATAGGTCACCACAGTTTTTTTAGTTTTTTAATTATTTTAATATTGATGAACTTAGGAATATATATAAATATTTTGGATATTTTAGATGGTTGCTGTGTTTTGTTAACAATATGACACTTTAGTATGAATTGTTTATAATATATGCACAATGCACTCAAATTTATGGATATTGTTAATGTTTCACAGTAGGAAACTTAGTATGTATTTTCATATAAGAACAATGCAGCTGTGTTTTTGAAAATGATGGCACTACATTTTATTTATTCTACATTTCGTATGTATTGTTTAATGCATTGTACTGTCATTGTTTTAGTATTTAAGCACTATTCAACTATTATTATTTTTTTCATATGCACTAGTATATTGTTATTTAAAAAAAGAATTACACTGTTTTGGAATGTACGTTTCATTAAAGGTTGTTCTTGTATAACCTTTTATGTGACAAATAAAGGAATCTCTCTCTCTCTCTCTCTCTCTCTCTCTCTCAAATGTATTCACAGCTTGAATGTTGGTGTGCCATGTAACTTTGCCAACCATAAGAATTCAATAAGGTGTGATTTATATTTGTATGCCGTTACCAAATGAAAATACATAGCAAACACTTGCCTTTTCTGATGTATCTCATTGGTAACTGTAAGTTCATATAGAAGTCAAGTATGTATAGTTTAGTTTATCAATATATGCACCAAAACACATTTTCAGCAGTTCAGTTTATTAGGCTTTTTTCTGCTGTTTAAATTTCCCATTTTTTATATTCTTCAAATAAACATTCTGATCGTGTTTGCTATTTTTTTTTCTTCAAAATACCTTCACATAAACACATTTTGGTTATCAATGTAAATGTAATGTTATTTTAGCTAAACCTATTAGCAAGGATATACACAGTAAAACCAAGAATAATGGAAATTAATTCTGATGCCAGAACAATTTGCCTGAAGCCAGAGAATATTTATTCTAAAACATTAATTTGGTCACTGAGCTGTAGCATTTCACATTTACTTCCAGCTATGTATATTTGATGATCGAAGATTTATTAATTAAAAAATGTATTCTACCTTCTATAAAACAGTGCATGACCTGCTGTTTTTTGTTTTTTATAAAAGTGAGAAGATGAGCAATTCCCTTAAACCTATCCATTTAAAAATTCCAGATATTGTGATTGTATAAACGTATTTTATACCATCACACACTGATTTATACAACAGTATAATGCATTACCAAGTTCCACAAAAAAATCTTTGCTTGATATTTGTGTACTTTTTATATAGCTGACCACTGCATGACACTTAACTACGAAATCTCCAATAACCTAATAACCTAATTATTCTATATTTCCATATTTGCTTTTATAGTACCCATTTAAATAACTCCTCCTTATTTCTGTTTTATTGGAGCTCATTTAACCACTGACGTTTTGGAATACTCTCCCTGAAGCATTAGATATGTTCAATAAAGGGGTTGTATGGCTTTTTGGCAAGTTAGGAAATACTGTACAGGGTTATTATACAAAGTCAATTCAGGAACTGATATAGCTGCCATCTTGGAGACAGAAAGAAATTTTCCCCCTCTGACGCAAATCGGAAAGGCTTCAGGTGGGATTTTTCACCCTCGTCTGGATCAATGCCTATGAGGATGCGTTCCAAGTAGTGATGGGCGAATTTATTCGCCAGGCGCGAATTCGCGGCGAATTTGCGCGATTCGCCGCCGGCGAATAAATTCGCGAAACGGCCGCGAGAATTCGCGCAAAGAATTCGACGGCGTCAAAAATTTTTTTTTCGAAAAAACGGACACCGGCGCCACAAACGGACGCCGGCGCCAAAAAACGGGCGCCGGCGTCAAAAACGGGCGCCGGCGTCAAAAACGAGACGCCGGCACCGTTTCGCGAATTTTTCGCCGTTTCGCGAATTTCGCGCGAAATTCGCGAATTTTTCGGCGAAGCGAAACTGCACAAATTCGCCCATCACTAGTTCCAAGGTAAATCTATGTGATTTTTGTCTTAATAAACTTTAAACCATAAATAATTTTAAGTATGTAAACTGTATTTATAAAGTGCTAGAAGTTTACACAGCACTCTAAAATATTACAATAAACAAAAGTACACAGCAAAGAGTATTATAAATACTGTAAGTAAAAATACAAGAGCCATGTTGTATAAGATACATAGGAAGCAGGTCTCTGCCCTGTAAAGTTTACAGCCAAAGTGGTAATTCCCTTTGTACTAAAAATGTGTTAAATGTTTGCTAAAAAAAATGGTTTAGTAGGCTAATGCTAACAGATTCGGTCTAGATTATTTAGGGGGTTATGTACTAAAATCTGACGATTCTCAAGATTTTCTTAAAATCACTTCGATCTGACTCCTGTGCACATTTTTACTGTATTTCTCAATAAATTTACTCTGGTGCTGGAAAAGACTCGATAAAATCATTTAGAAAATCCAAATTGTGCAATTTATTTCATATTTGAAGCCGAAAACCACAAGTTATTTGGATTATTATACGAAACCAAGCACAGATATCTTCCAAATGTAAATGGGACATCTGCCTTGACTTCGGTAGGATTTTAGCAGGGTTGAGATGGAGTACTTTTTTATTCAGACCTTTAGCAGCCTCAGTTTTAATGAATCACAAAAAAAAATTTTTTTTTTTATTACAAAAATATTGTATTTTTCACTTTAAAACGCCGACTTCTTAGGGATCATCTACAACTCCCACACACTTAACAATTCACCCATTCTTCACTATACCCTATGATAAAGAACAAAAACTGTGCATTCTTTACATGTTACCACATATGAATTAACATCCCATCACACACTGAAGAAGTGAAATGGGTATCAGCTTTGATAAATGTATCAATGTGCCAAATACTGTCTCTGGCACTAAAAATACAAGTTAAATTGCTACATAGGTCACACTATTGGGAATATTTTTATACATCTGCCTTGTGTAAATTAAAAACAAAATCTAAAAGGTATAACATTGATTTCATTGAACTAAAATACTTAATATTTTGTAGAATTAAAAAGTGTTAAAGTGTAGCGTCATTATAAAATGTGTAAATTAAGTTAAAAGCTTAGCTGATGCAATAATTTCATGGTGGAATTGCTTAGTAATGAATTAGCTATGCTACTGTAGCTTGTATAATATAACATTAATGGAGGAAAGGAACTAATTCTGAAATAAAATTCGCCTGTAAGTTTTGGCTTGAGTGATAAATATTAAGGGTCTAATAAAAATAAAAGTAAAACACCAAATATTTTCTAAATATTTACAGTATACTGTATATTTAAAAAAAAAAACACACAAATGCTTGAATATAATTATATATTATATTTTATATCAGGTATTTTATAGCATCAATCAACTTGGACAGTTCCAAGATGTTCGGTAAATGGAACAGTTATATATATATATATAGTCAATAGTAAGCAGCCGCACTCGGAAACCGGACTCTAATCAATGTTTTGCGGGTGCAAATATTTCATATAGATTTGCTGTAAAGACCCGCACTCCAATATGTTTAATTCAAAAAAATCTTTATTCAGTACATCAATCTGACGTTTCAGCCCCCATTAGGGCTTTTAAAAAAAAAAAAGCCCTAATGAGGGCCGAGGTTAAAAAACTCTCAAATTCGACCCTCGAAGTAAAATCCTTCAAATTCAAATAACGAATTCTAAGGATTTTAGCGCAAAAGCTTAGATCGAACGATCGAATAAAAATCGTTCGATCTAACGATAAAATCGTGCGAATCGAACGATTCGAACGATTTTAAGCAATCGATCAAATGATTTTATTTTGATCATAAAAAGTGCCCAAAACCCATCTACAATATCCCCATAGGCTAACATTCAATTTGGTTGCTTTTATTTGGTGAAGTATTGAGTCAAAGGATTTTTTAAAGAGACAGTACTTTGATTATCGAATGGTCGAATGATTTTTACTTTGAATCGTTTGAATCATTTAATTCGATCGAATTTGACCAATTCGATGGTCGAAGTACCCAAAAAATTACTTCGAAATTCGAATATTTTTGGATTCAAACTATTTACTCGAGCTTAGTAAATCTGCCCCTTAGTGTTTCATATACTTTCTTCAAAAGTTTCAGGAACTTAAGTAAAATGTGCAGACCTACACATGAAACATGTATTATTTTCAGCATCTGGCCCACATGATGCAAGGAAACTACTAATGCCAACCACACCTCCCACCTGTTGGATAAGGAATGGTAATTACAGGTGGTGCTTAGATGATTATTACTATAAATAATCAAATAACGTTTTGCTGTTTTGTAACTCTACCTTTATTTTGATGGCTTCTATGGCACACCATTCATTTAAATAGGAAAAAACTTGTTACATTATTTGTCAGAGGCCTAAATATAATCATGTGTTTATAATTATATCTGTACCACACTATGGGGTGCTTCCAGTCTTATCACTAATAGCAGCCAATCAGCAGGTATCATTTACTGTTATTCTCAATTTCAATTGATTGATTAATTAAATAACGCTTTTTTATGCTTGTGAGTACACCCATTTGGGATTTTTTATTCAGCATTAAATATAAACTTCACTATATTATGTTCCTTTCTATGATGATCAAAGGTTTTCTTTTGTTAACCTGGTAAGATTCTATTACTTTCTATGGGTTAATGGAAAAAACATGTGCCTTTTATTACTTTTGAAGTTAGCATCAATTCATAGGCTACTCTATTAAAACTAAATGATAAGGGATGCACAGTATAAACTTACAGGCAACTGAGGTGGGAATATGTTCTTGTCAAAATGTAAATCTTCTGGAATTATGTCCAAGCACTCAATATGATTGTAGTTATTGCATCTGACATTAATAGACATCCATGATCATATGCTAATTCACATAAGACTGAGTTTATATGGGCCTCATTTTCTAACAGAGGTAACACCTATTTGGGCCATACGGGGTTAATTCACCAGCTAGTGCACTAGAGCATGGGTTACACATGACTCTAACACTTCAGGCTAGGGCCTTCGCCATATGGAAGATTAAAGGTGTGGTGTAGTGTACTACAACTCCCACAGGCTACTGTGCAATAACAAAAGACTTGGGTGCCAGGAGGTTCTTAATAAAACAGGAACAAGGTTTATTGAACTATGCACTAGGCAAGTGACATCAGGTTTCTACTCACACAAGAGTTGAGGCAACAGCATATAGAGAGTTCATACAGATCTGCAGGCAGGCTCACCTACAGCAGTCACTGGCATTTCATGAGGAAGAGCCTCCATTAGGCATTTGCAGAATTCACACACACATTCCCTCCTGGAAGTGGTCAGGAAAGCAGCTTCTACCCTACAGTCCCTCTTCACTGAGGTCCCTGACTGGAGGCAACACACAGAGCCTCTGGGAAGCTACTCCCTTACTGCAAATCCTTGTTGGAGCTTCAGCTGCTCTTTCTTTCTAACCTCTCTGCCTTTCTCTCCTAGAGAGACTATGACAAGTCTGCCCTAGTGTAACTATTCCTCATTCAAGGGGTTACCTGGTCACCGACTTGGACACATGCCTTCTTCTGGGCCTTCTGTACTCAGCCCCTCTGAGCACACCCAGCTGGATCAGCATCCAGAGGCGAAAGAGGAAGAGGCTATTCCTTACACCCACTATAGTGCAGTGTAGCAGGAAGCTGTCACACCTCTCCTGGCAGATCACTCTAAGAAAAAGGTGGGGCCTTAAAGCTGCAGGGCAGATTAACCCATAGGGGCCCCTACACCAGTGTAACAGTTTGTGCCAGACTTTTGCAGGCTTTATATATGCACAGACATATATAACTGAACCTTGTTTCTCACTTACTGCAACACTTTATGGTTACACAAGGTCTGCAGTGATTTACTTTCCATATTTACAGGTCTCTAGTTTTGATAAGAGATTATTACCTCACTGGTTAGCAAATAACCTTTTCTAAGTTTTACATTTGTGTACGTTTTTGTTCTTTCCCATACATGAAACTGAAACCAAATCAGCATATTATACTTTGCTTTGTAATATTCAGTAAAATATCAGTATTTTTCTGTAACAAAAGACCGGGTTGTGACATATTACAAATATATGTAATTATGAACAAAAAAGCAGTACGAACAGCG
Source organism: Xenopus petersii (assembly GCA_038501925.1). Taxonomy (NCBI): domain Eukaryota; kingdom Metazoa; phylum Chordata; class Amphibia; order Anura; family Pipidae; genus Xenopus; species Xenopus petersii. Next base: position 109,288,831 of record CM076673.1, on the reverse strand, counting down.
AGATATAGGTCATAGGATTGTTTATGCATTCTACGTGTATTGTGCAAGTGGCTATGGATATCACCAGCTGTGTGAAGAATGCATTGAGTCTTACACGGGCAACTATGCAAGTAATAAGGCCAAAAGCAATTTCATTACAAAGAATGAATAAAGGAAATTCAATCTTGTGTTCAGAGCCCATTACATTCTATTGATCTTTACTTTTCATCAAAAGATTTGTTACAAAATAACTTTAGTCTATTCTATTAAGATTCAGTGAAGACATATTTGTACTGATTATATTATTTACAGAACATGTAAAGATTAAATAAAGAAATAAGAAAATAGAAGTTCCCCGCCACCACCACCCTGTAAGGGCCCGAAGGCGCAGTAATAGTGTAGACCAAAGAGGAGACCAAACCAAGTTCGAGGTACAAGAGGGTTTATCAAAAGAATCGTCAAGGTACAGGCAAAAGATCAGACCAGGCAGCAGACAACAGGAATCGTAATAACAGGCAAGAGTCGGTACACAATAGTCAAAAGCAGTATATCACATCCAGGAACTGACGAACAGGAACCTATAGTTGGGCAGGGACTGGAAGGGGAGAGAGGTTTAAATAGTCTCTGAGTTTGGCGCCAAAATTGACGCACTGGCGTCAGACGCCGACGCGCTTGCGTCAGACGCAGACGCCAGCGTCCCCACGCTGACGTCCTGACGCCGACACCCATTCTGACGCCGGCGTCCATTCCGTCGCCGGCAGGCCAATCCGGGAGCAGGAAGATGATGACACCATGGAGCTGCGCCCATCAGGAACCATGCGGTGAGACAGGAGGTCGCCATCTTGGACGCCATCTTGGGAAGGTGAGTTGGAATCCATTACAGTACCCCCCTCCTTAGGGGGGGCCTCAGGACCACCAAGACTAGGAGAAGAAGGAAAGAGTCTATGGAACTTACGGACCAAGGCAGGTGCATGGACGTCCGAGTTCCTCACCCAGGAGCACTCCTCTGGACCGAACCCTTTCCACTCGATGAGGTACTGAAGAGTACCCCTGGAAAAGCGAGAATCCAAAATCCTCTTGACTTCGAATTCCTGGTGACCATCAACCAGGACAGGAGCTGGGGAAGAAGAAGAAGGACAAGACACAGCAGGCTTAAGCAACGAGACATGAAAGACATTTGGAATCCGCATCTCCGGAGGAAGTTGAAGGCGGACCGCCACAGGGTTGATGACTTCGACGACAGGATAAGGACCGATGAACTTAGGACCAAGTTTGGGAGTGGGAATTTTCAGACGAATATTACGAGTAGAAAGGAAAACTTTGTCACCAGGAGTATATGGAGGGGCAGGAACTCTTCTCTTATCGGCAAACCTCTTCTGAGCCAGGGAACTCTTCTCCAAATTAGTGGCAGTGGCCTCCCAGATAGCCGACATGTGAGCAGCTTGGTCGTTGGCCGCAGGAACGTTGGTAAGAAGAAGATCTTGAGGAAAGGCCAACGGGTTCCGACCATAAACACAGAAGAAGGGAGACTTTAGGGAAGAGGAATGCAGCGCATTATTGTGAGCGAACTCAGCCCAAGGAAGAAGATCCGACCAATCGTCCTGGCACAGAGACACATGGCAGCGCAGAAACTGCTCCAAAGCCTGGTTGACCCGTTCAGCAGCACCATTGGATTGTGGGTGGTAAGCAGAAGAAAATTGGAGAGAAATATTAAGGGCCTTGCAAAGCGACCTCCAGAACTTGGATATAAATTGAGAACCCCGATCAGAAACAATCTCAGCAGGAAAACCATGAAGCCGAAAAATATGTTTAATAAAAAGTTCAGAAAGTTCAGGGGCAGAAGGCAATTTCCGAAGTGGAGTAAAATGGGCCATCTTACTAAATCTGTCGATCACCACCCAGATCACAGTGTGGCCGGAGGATAAGGGCAGATCGACAATGAAATCCATTGCCACATGAGTCCAAGGGCGAGAAGGGATGGGCAACGGCAGGAGAAGACCTTTGGGAGAAGAATGACTAGCTTTGGAGACAGCACAGGTAGCACAGGAAGAAATAAAGTCTTTCACGTCCTTTCTCATCGATGGCCACCACACCAAACGTGACAGGAGTTCAGTGGTCTTCTCAATCCCCGGGTGACCAGCTTGTTTGGAATTGTGGGCTTGAGATAGGATGGCCTGGCGACACTCAGGTGGAACAAAAGCAACCCCTAAGGGAATGTTATCAGGAGCAGAGGCCTGGGCAGAAAGAAGTTCAGAAGCCAAGGAGGGAAACAAGGCAGCAACAATCTTGGAAGGAGGCACTATAGGTTCGGGATCTTCAGAACAAGGAATCTCGGGAACAAAGCTCCTGGACAGCGCATCAGCCTTTCTATTTCTTGAGCCAGGACGAAAGGTGATGATAAAATTAAAACGGGAGAAGAATAAAGACCATCTGGCTTGACGAGGATTTAAACGTTTCAGGGACTGGATAAATTCAAGGTTCTTGTGGTCAGTAAAGATGGTCACAGGAATAGAAGATCCCTCGAGTAGATGCCTCCACTCCTCCAGAGCCAATTTGACCGCAAGCAGCTCACGATTCCCAACGTCGTAATTCAGTTCGGGAGAAGAGAATTTTTTGGAGAAGAATGCACACGGATGTAACTTCCCATCCGAGGAAGACCTTTGAGATAAAACGGCTCCAGCTCCCACATCAGAGGCGTCCACTTCAAGGAAAAAGGGCAGAAGAGGTTCGGGGTGTCTCAGAATTGGTGCAGAAGAAAAGGCCTCTTTCAAAGTTTCAAAAGCTTCCACAGCTAGAGGGGGCCAGTGCTGAGGTTTGCCCCCTTTGCGGATGAGAGCAAGAATAGGAGAAATCTTGGAAGAAAAGCCTCTAATGAACTGCCTATAATAATTGGCAAAGCCAATAAACCTCTGAATAGCCTTGACGCTGGTGGGTAGGGGCCAATCCAGAATTGCAGAAACCTTGGCTGGATCCATCTTGAACCCCTGCTGTGAGATTATGTACCCAAGGAAAGGAATGGAAGGCACCTCGAAAGAACACTTCTCCAACTTGGCGAAGAGATTATTCTTTCTAAGACGAAGAAGAACTTCCTTCACCTGACAACGGTGTTCCTGAAGATCTTTGGAGAAAATGAGGATATCATCCAGGTAAACGACTACACATTGCCCCAACAGATCTCTGAAAACGTCATTTACAAACTCCTGGAAGACCGCAGGGGCATTACATAGACCAAATGGCATGACAAGGTACTCATAATGCCCGTCACGAGTATTGAAAGCGGTCTTCCATTCATCGCCCTCTCGGATCCGAATGAGGTTGTAGGCGCCCCGAAGATCAAGTTTGGTGAAGAGATTAGCGCCTTTCAATTGATCGAAAAGTTCTGAGATTAAGGGGAGAGGGTAACGGTTTTTGATAGTGATTTTATTCAGTCCTCTATAGTCGATGCAGGGCCGCAGACTGCCATCCTTCTTTTCGACAAAGAAAAAACCTGCTCCAGCAGGAGACGATGAGGGACGAATGAACCCTCTCTGGAGATTCTCCTGAATGTAGGTCTTCATGGCAGCTGTTTCAGAAGGAGACAGAGGATAGGTGCGGCCACGAGGAGGCATGGAACCAGGCAAGAGTTCAACTGGGCAGTCGTAGGGTCGATGGGGAGGAAGAGTCTCCGCGGAGCCCTTATCGAAGACATCCGAAAAGGATTGATATACGACTGGAAGAGAGGGCTTAGAAGACACAGAGGAAACTTTGACGATGGGCACAGCAGGTAAACAGTTCTGTTGGCAATGCGGACCCCAACGGGCAACTTGTGAAGAAGACCAATCAATGACTGGGTTATGGGTGCATAACCATGGAAGACCCAGAACAATAGGAGTAGAAGGGCAATCAATAAGAAGAAAGGACAGTCTCTCCAAATGCAGGGTGCCCACTTTGAGTGAAAGTTCCGAGGTGGTCTGTGAAATGATGGCAGAAGACAGAGGACGATCATCAATAGCCAAAGCTCGCAGAGGAATAGCCAGAGGAAGAAGAGGAACAGCATGTCGGCTGGCAAAAGTCTTGTCCATGAAATTCCCGGCAGCACCAGAATCTACGAAGGCTTGGACCGAGATCCTCCGGGAGCCAAACTGGATCTGTGCCGGAAGTAGAAAACGATGACCAGACGGTCGGGGAGAAGGACAAACTCCACCCAGGTAAGTCTCCCCAAACTTACCGAGGTATTGGCGTTTTCCTGGCTTCACAGGACACTCGAGGACGGAGTGAGCTTTGCCCCCGCAGTAGAGACATAATCCCGCCGCCTTTCTCCAGTTCTTCTCCTGTTCGGAAGGACGGGCCCGTCCAAACTGCATCGATTCCTCAGCAGATGTGGGAGAGGAAGAAGCAGAAGCCGTAGGAGGTGGAGAGGGCGAGGAGTAAGCAGGATTGTTGAGCAGGGGTCTCTGGAAGCGGGGGGCCAGGATAGGCTGGAAACGAGGGTTCTTCTTAGAATACTCACGGTCAAGCTCGACCTGGAACTCCCTCTGGCGAGTATCAATCTTCACGGCCAAGGTGACCAACTCTTCCCAGCGGGAAGGAATTTCCCGGGACACGAGGTCGTTCTTAATTCTTATAGCTAGGCCGTTATAGAAGGCAGCATGGTAACCGTCATTGTTCCACGACGTCTCCGCTACCAGGGTGCGAAACTCAATGGCATACTCCGGAACCGAGCGGGAGCCTTGCTGGAGCTGAAACAACCGAGCCGAAGAAGCTATGGCTCGTCCAGGAGCATCAAACACCGTCCGGAACTCATGGAGAAAGGCACAGGCATTATCGATCAGAGGATCCTTCTTTTCCCAAAAGGGTGATGCCCATTCTAGGGCCTTTCCCTGCAGACGGGAGATAACATAACCCACTTTGGCTCGCTCCGAGACAAACTGACCTGGCAGCAGGGCAAACTGGATCTCACATTGGATAATGAACCCTCTGCAAGCGTCAGGATCACCATAGTAGAGAGGAGGTGCGGGGATGCGAGTCTCGGAGACTTGGAGCGGGGTTGCAGGTACAGCGACTGGTGCCACGGGAGACAAGGTAGACACTTTCTCCAGGACTGCGTCAATGGCCTGACCAAGGTGAGACTGGAGTACTTCATAAGAGTCAACTCGGGAAGCCAAAGCTCGAATGGTTTCACCAACATCAGGCGAAGCATGAGTCTCCTCCAAAGGGTCCATGGCCCAACTATACTGTAAGAGCCCGAAGGCGCAGTAATAGTGTAGACCAAAGAGGAGACCAAACCAAGTTCGAGGTACAAGAGGGTTTATCAAAAGAATCGTCAAGGTACAGGCAAAAGATCAGACCAGGCAGCAGACAACAGGAATCGTAATAACAGGCAAGAGTCGGTACACAATAGTCAAAAGCAGTATATCACACCCAGGAACTGACGAACAGGAACCTATAGTTGGGCAGGGACTGGAAGGGGAGAGAGGTTTAAATAGTCTCTGAGTTTGGCGCCAAAATTGACGCACTGGCGTCAGACGCCGACGCGCTTGCGTCAGACGCAGACGCCAGCGTCCCCACGCTGACGTCCTGACGCCGACGCCCATTCTGACGCCGGCGTCCATTCCGTCGCCGGCGGCCAATCCGGGAGCAGGAAGATGATGACACCATGGAGCTGCGCCCATCAGGAACCATGCGGTGAGACAGGAGGTCGCCATCTTGGACGCCATCTTGGGAAGGTGAGTTGGAATCCATTACACACCCATGTGTACCTATGCTTAAGAGTTTAGAAATTATCTTCACCAAACATGTGCAAAACAAAAAATGTCACTCAACAAATTTCAATTAAACCAGTTGGGTGCTCGTAGGTGAGGCTTGCATCACACACTAAACACATTACCCTAACACTCCCCTATATAGCCTTAAGAGGAAACTAAAACCTAATTTTTCACACACAAATGTCTACATTTATGGGATTATTTGTCAAAAATCTATTTTTTGAGGTTTATGAGGTTTTTTCTACTTCGTATAACTCACAATTTAAACTTGAATGTTTGATTATATATGAAATAATCTGAATGTAAAAAACTTGAATACAATCGTAAAAAAAAAATTGAAATCTTCAAATTTTCCAAGTTTATAGGCTTAAGAACTTGAATTTGTTAGTTTACAAACATTAAAACTCCACATGAACTCCCCAGCTTTTAGATGCCGATTTTTTTTGCATTCAAGTTTTTTTTACATTCGAGTTTTTTGCTTATTAAATACCAGACATTTGAAATAAATTTGAGTGTTTTTGTGCAAAAAAAAAATAGAATCATGGCAAAAATTCAAATTTGAACCTTGACAAATCACCCCCTTAGTGAAAAGAGACACATTTAGGGGGATTATTTATCAAAATCCCAAATTTTCTCACTATTTTCTGAAAACCACTCGGACAAAATCTGCACAGACTTCCACCCCCCCTCCATTTATCACCCCTCCATTTATCAATACAGAAAAATGTCTTGTGCAGGATAAAATCTGAATTGTTCGAATTTCTCACACGAAACCTGCAACTTTTTCTGATATCACCTGAAAACCTTTAAATCTTGGATTATTGAACAAAACTGAGCACAGATCATGATACAATATCTTCCAGTTGTAAACTGGACATCTGCCATTGACTTCTACATGACGTTGGCAGGTTTGAGATGGAGTACTTTTTTCGGACTTTTAACATGGGGGATTAATAAATCACAAAAAAAGTTTTTTTAAGGAAAAAATTTAGTTTTCCCCTTTAAAAGTGCGACCAGAGAAAATTGGACTTTTATCAATAACCCTCTTAGTTATATGGTTTGTATAAAGTATGCATTCGCTGACACATCCCATCAAGGTAGTGTATTATCCTTGGGGGGAGTAAGACCATACCTGCATTTCTCTTTACTTGACATGCAGGGACGGATCTACATAGTGGGCGCTCCTAGGCCCACTGCTGTCTGTCTCCCCTGTCCCCTCCCCTTTATTTGTGCAAATTTTAATCATCAATGGGGATTGGTGCATGGGAAATTTAAAAAATTCCCAGTGTTTTTGAACCAATGTGGGTGTGATTGGGCAGCATGCAGCCCCCCTTAAATCCTACTGCCCTAGGCCCGGGCCTAGGTGGCCTTTCCACAAATCCAGTCCTGCTGGCATGCCCTCTTCTAATGAAACCATTCAGCTTTTTGGGTTTTTAAACACCTTAATGCAGGTCTATCCTTAAAGGGGATGAAGGTTACAGAAATATGTTCATATATATAATTTTAACATGGCAACTTTGTAGTGTCTTTCCATAGAAATTTAATATGCAAAATGTGCTTCATAGACAAACATAGACCTCACATTACTGTATATCACTGCAAAATCATGGCTTTAAAATAAGCAAAATAAGCAAAACTAGCAGCAAATCTATACTTTAAATTTGTAAATACAGGTATGGGATCCGTTTTCTAGAATGCTCCAAATTACAGAAAGGCTGTCTCCCATAGGCTCCATTTTATCCAGATCAGGGGTGTCCAAACTTTTTGCAACGAGGGCCAGATTTGGTGCGGTGAAAATGTGTGGGGGCTGACTATTCAGCCTGGCATTCTTTGAACCATTAACATCATTTAACTCATTTAAACAAGGAATCGCCTAGCCGTAGCAGTACAATTTGGGCACATTAGTGAAATGATCTGCCACTTGGTCTGGTTTGTATTGCTGCCTGTGTGCTGAAGGAGTTAGTAAATGACACGTACTAGTATGTAGTTTACTGTATTGGCACGTCAGTACATCTATTGACACACTTGTACATAATCGGAACTAAGATAAAAATGAAGAACCAGCCTATTGGGTTTATTTAATGTTTACAATTTTTTTCTAATAGACTTAAGGTATAAAGATGCAAATTACGGAAATACCCATTATCCGGAAAGTCCCAGGTCCTGGGCATTCTGGTTAACAGGTCCCATACAAGTACATACCATATAAAAATTCCATGCTAAACCAAGCTGAATATGTACACATCTGAACATTTGTCCAGCAAAAATTGCATCACACGGTCTCACATAGTTCAGTTCACATAGAGTTAATATATACTGTACTTACCCTCTTCAGCTGTGACTTACAAACATAGACTCCTACCCTGTGGCTTTTATTTTGTAATTTAAAACTTGGCTTATTCTGGTACAGGTTAAAGGAAAGGCAATATCATATAAACCTTAACCATGTCTTAGTCTGTTCTAGTCTGGATTAAGTACATACAGAGTAATCACTTTCATAGGTGAAATTATTGAAATAGTATAAGAAATTTTAGTGATGTGACTGATCTAGAAAAGAAACTTTATATTTTTTTATGAGTGACCCTAGGCAGTGAGCAGAATGGTGAAGTAGCCAATGGGGTGTAAAAAATTCCCTACGTTCATTGGTAATGATGAATTTATAATAAAATGGAATCACATACTCACTGAGTATTTAATGACACTTATACTTAAACAGAAACAGAACACATATGGCACAATTAAACAGGATTTGACACAGTTACAAACTGACCTATCTGTTCACCATTCACATAGTGATTATGAAAAATTTGATGCTAACTTACAGAAACGTTTGCACATTCTGGAAGCTGAAATCATGACTTATAAGAACCTGAAGTTTACTAGAGACAAAACTGATTATGACACCAATAGGTTTTATTTTTGGCCCAATTCACCTGACTCACATTACAAGAAATGTAATTTTAGGCACACTAGTACTCACAAATCAATCTCCTTACTCCTGGTAAATATAAAATGAAAAAAGTTAGTTTCTCAAGTACTGATGCAGACTCTTTTGATGTAGAGACCAATGTGAGTCCAGAATACTGCTCCGCTTCTTTTTCTCCTCAGGCCAGACATTTATCTCAAGCCACTGAGGTTTTTTCCAGGGAAGCACCCTCCTCCACCCAGATGGGGACTTAGACAGACTGCCAAGAAAATCGACAAAGACCCTACAACAAAAGGAAAGTATATTCTGAACTCGGAGGAGGAAGGGGAACGCTGTTATACCTGAAAATAAGGCCTGAGGAAGAAAACAGAGAGACGGAAGTTCTAAATTTGTCTGCATGCACTCTTACAGAAAATTAACTTAAGGTATTGGCCAAAGGCTTGTCCTTTTGCCAAACAAGAAGTTTTGATCTTTTTCAGACCATCATTGAGACTAACTCATTTGTTCATAAATTGTTACTCAATAAGCATTTTCTTAACAGTACAATTGTTAATGAATTGCTTACAGTGCAGATCAGCAGATCCTATGACAAAGTGGTAGAATTCCCAGATGTATGTAGTCTATATGTCTTAGAATCTCTCCAACCGGGAGTGTGACAATGAACTGGGTAGGACTGGTATTCCAACCTTTCCTTCTCAACTAAATTTATTTAAACCAAAACCCGACTTCTATCACAGTTGATCTTTTCCAAAAAAAGATGGAGAGAGATCTGAACTCCCTTTTTGAGAAAACGCAACGGGAAATACACCACTCAAATCTGACCTATGGTGAGAAAGAGGCACTAAAATCCCTGGAAAAAGATACATCTATTGTCATCCATTCTGCTGATGGAATGGTAGTGGTTCTCGACTATAAGGATTATGATCAAGAGGCAATACGACAACTGTCTGACATTGAGTCTTATGCTCCCCTCCAGTCCAATTCTACTTCACAATTCCAAAATATTCTTTTTGTTCTGGTAGATAGAGCAAAACAAAAACTTACTAAGTGAAAGCCAGGTGGATTTTCTTAAGGTAAAATATCCAGTAATGCCGATATTTTACCACTTCCAAGTCCATAAGGAAATACGCCTTCCAGTGGGAAGACACATTATATTGGGAATAGAATCCCTGAGACTGGCACAATTAGTTGAAACATACCTGCAGCCACTGGTTTTACGACTGCATAGCTATATTAGAGATAATCAACACGTGATGGAAATATTGTCCGCACTTACATGGAAGAGATGTTTTTCCTGGAGCTCCTTAGATGTTGCATCTCTATATACTTGCATTTCCCATGATATCGGCCTAAAAGCTATTAAATATCATCTATCAAATTACAGCACCTATCCTCTAAGTCTACAGTCCTTCTTATTAGAGGTAATAGAATTTCTCCTTACACATAATTATTTTTGTAGAATAATAAATATTATTTACAGTTATGAGGTATAGAAATGGGGGCAAAATTAGCCCCCTCCTATGTCAAACTCACTATGGGTTGGTGGGAAGAAAAATACATTTACAGCTTGGATAACACATTTAAGGAATGTATAGCCTATTTTGGCCTCTATATTGATGACCTTATTATCATTTCGCAAAGCCCGTATGTTGAATTTCAAAGATTATGTGGATTAAAGCCAATAGTAACACAATAGGAATAAAATTCACAAGTTTTTTGCTCAGGAATCGATTCATTTTCTTGACTTAACTCCTTATCCAAACAACGGACAGGTGGTTTCCACTATCTACAGGAAGCTCTGGCAACTCTTTACTCCAGGAATCTTCCTGTCACCCAAAACGTCATAAAAGCAGTACCAATAGGACAATTTATGAGGCTACGGAGATTATGTACCTATACACAGGAGTTCATTTTTCAATCCAACCTGTTATGACAGAGATTTTGTGATAGGGGTTATTCAGAAACCCATAAAGCTCTAAACTTTAACCCACATAAAACAGAGAAAAGCCAATTCCTTTTTGAAAATATTTCAACTGGTAGAGTTACCACACACCAGGATAAAGTGAGACAACAACTGTCTGTAAGGAATATTTTAACAGTTAGTTTCACTACATATCAGGATAAAGTGGATAATCCTATTTATTTCATCACAGAGTACAGCCCACAATTTAACAGTATAAGAAAGATTTTGGAAAAAAAAACCTCAATATACTTAGAACTGATTCAGTTTTGGATGAAGTGCTAGATAAAGGCTATAAAACAGTGACTCGTCGCACACGAACAATAGGTAACCAGTTAGCCCCCAGTTTAGTTCAAACACCTGTTACTAAGTCAAGCTGGCTAAATACTAAAGGTATGTACAGGTGTGGCACAGTCAAATGCCTCATCTGTGCACACATCAAGAAAACAAAGGTGTTTATGTCCAGTGTTACCAAACGTGAATATACCATCAAGTCATACATAAACTGCAATACTGCATATATAATTTATGTATTGGTGCAGTGTTTGCCATATTCAGTATGTGGGTCAAACTTCTCGACCTCTTAAAAATCGTATCAGAGAGCATATTTTAGACTTAAAAAAGGAAGTCAAGATTCCTATATAGCTAAACATTTTCAGGAATGTAATGGTGGGGATGTTACTAAACTAGCGGTTGTATCTATAGACAAATAGCCAGTGGAAAACTTGATTGGTTACAACCCCTATTTAAGCATTGTCCAGGGGTGTGCCATTTAGCCTATTAGTAAGCACCCAAATAGGCACGAAACACATTATGCCTTGTCCCAACATGTCCTAATAAACTTTTTTGTACTTTTTAAATTATTGCTCATTGATTCTTGCACATGCGCCTTTAGACTGAGGCGAACTGTGATTATGTCCTCCTATTCCCATGATTGACTTATAAGATTGTTCTCACTTTCAGTAGTGCTTCTATGAGTTGGTTGCACCATTTCCTTTATTGTAGTACCAGTCTGAAAGTCCAGTTTGGCTTGGGAACTAAGAATATTGTCATTTGTAGTGATGGACGAATTTGCGACATTTCGGTTTGCCGAAAAATGTGCGATTTCCGGCGAAAAATTTGTGAAACGGCGCCACCGTCTGGTTTTTGACGCCAGCGTCCGTTTTTTGATGTTGACACCCATTTTTTGATGTCGACGCCCGTTTTTGACGCTGACGCCCGTTTTTGACGCAGACGCCGTTTTTGACGAACTTTCACCAGCGAATTTTTGTGGCTGTTTCACGAATTTATTCGCCGGCGGCGAATCGCGCAAATTTGCCACAAATTTGCGCCTGACAAATAAATTCGCCCATCATTAGTCGTTTGGCTTGGGAATTTAGAATATTGTCGAATAGATACCCCTCTTTTTCTGAGGTACTGGTTCCAACACCTTTATTGCCAGCCAGAAACTGTTTCACTACTGATATGAGTGCTTTTTGCTTTGTTCTGTCTGAATAAATCTTTTTCACACAAAACCTCTGAACTGGGTTTCTCTGAAAGATTATAAAGTAACCCTCTCTTATCACATTCAACAACCATGAATCTGAGGTTGTTCTCTGCCAAATTTGCTACAAGAAAATCAGTCTTCCTTCGACTTCCTCCTGACTTCTGGTGTCTAAAATCAGGAGACTTTTTCTTATTGGAGTCCTTCTTCTGATTTGCCTCTATGGAGGTATATCTGGAATTGAACCATCAGTTACGGAAACAGTCTCTTCTGTTTCCGTGTCTGAAAGAGCTTCTTGAACTTGAAGCTTGTGGTGAATTGCACATGTGACGTGGTGTGCACCTTGGGATGCACCCAAATTTGATGTGGCACGCACAAAATTTGAACAAGTGCTAGGCTCCCTGGTCTGGGCTCCACTTCTGCCTGTAGCAGCCGCCTTTCACTTCGTGAGGAGCCCTCCATTAATCAGATGCCGACAGGTCTTAAAGGAATAGTTCAGTGTGAAAATAAAAACTGTGTAAATAGATAGGCTATGCAAAATAAAAAATGTTTCTAATATAGTTAGTAAGCCAAAAATGTAATGTATAAAGGCTGGAGTGAACAGATGTCTAATAAAAGAGCCAGAATCCAACTTCCTGCTTTTTAGCTCTATAACTCTGAGTTAGTCAGCGACTTGAAGGGGGGCCACATTGTACATTTCTGTTCAGTGAGTTTGTAATTGATCCTCAGCATTCAGCTCAGATTCAAAAGCAACAGAAATGACCCATGTGGCCCCCCCTCAAGTCTCTGATTGGTTACTGGCTGGTAGCCAGGGTAACCAGTCAGTGTAAACCAAGAGAGCTGAAAAGCAGGAAGTTGGTTTCTGACTGACAAGTTATACATCCAGTCACTCCAGCCTTTATACATTACATTTTTGGCTAACTAACTATATTAGAAACATTTTTTATTTTGCACAGCCTGTCTATTTACACAGTTTTTATTTTCACACTGAACAATTCCTTTAATAAGAGAGGAGCCTAGCAAGAGTTCTGGACGAGCATAGGGGCACAAGTGTTTACATGCTGAATTCAAGCAGGGTCAGACAGGTCGCATCAGTACTGGCTGAGTTCAAACAAGGTCAGACAGGCAAGGATCAGGATTGCAGAGTTAGAATAGTCAGGCAGGCAGGCAAGGGTCAATACCATTATAACAAGCCGGATTCACAAGGAATAAGCACCCAGGAACTAAACAAGTTAGACCTACAATGGGCAACGACTTCAATCCCAAATGCCTTTAAATACCTTTTGAATTCCGCGCCAAGCCGATGACGTCATCAACCCAGAAGTGCAGAATAATTTCTCTTTGATATGTAATAAAATTTAACAATTTATGTCTGAATATCTTTCTTTGTAAGCTATATCCAGAGCCTGTAATAACTGGAAAAAGGTGATGAAAATATGAAATATAGTTATGTTGTTTTAAAATCATTACATGTTTTTTCATTTTATATCAGAAATAAATTACAGTAAGTATACCTCACTTCTCTCCAAGTGAAAAAATACAGCTAACCTCACAGCAAGCATTTTGCTTAGTATAAAACTCAGCTAGAAAGACAATTTGATTGATTGAAAGACCTGCGGGGAAAACATTAGCAAATCAGAATGTTAAACAGTTTTTAGTATTAACGATTTTTAAGCAAGGTGTACAGAATTTGATGTTTATCAAATTGGTTTGTTTGCTGGAAATATCCATATCCCTAGGAATTAAAGGTAATAGACTTAGGGAATCCTGTCTAAACACAGGCTACAATTTGAAAACATAAGATACAGCGATGGGCGAAATGTATTCGCAAGGCATGGATTTGTGGCGAATTTCCACACTTCGCCGACTGCAAATGTTTTCACAAAACTGCTGAGAAAATTCTCAGTGCAAAAATTTGCCGTAACAAAAAATTATCACGCATCAAAATTGTCGTACATCAAAACTATTTCGATGCCCTTTGACTTTAATGCATTTGGACAAAAGAGTCGAGCGTATAAAAACAAAAAGGATGCATTATATGTATCAGGAAAATTCATCCCATCCATAGCTTATGCAGTTCATTATTTTTGGCCCATAATGCCTTGTATAATTTTGATATCCTCTGTAGGTATCTTTAGAACATAGATATTTCACCAGTAATCATCATTTAATAAAACAATTATTCTAAACTTATGCATAATTTCCAAGTTTGAGGGGGGGAAGAATTCAGATTTTTCCACTATCACATTCTTAATTCTCATATTTAAGAAAAAACTTAAGTTGTGGTTGAATATTGTGCACTAGCAAATGTACTGTATACTTCTACCGGGCCTTGCTGAAATCCAGAGTCTATGGGGGTCATTTACCAACACTGGGCAAATTTGTCCATGGCCAGTAACCCATGCCAACCAATCAAATTATGGCATTAATTGTTGCACCTGCAGCTGGCTAAGAAATGCAACGCACTGTTGGTTGCTATGAGTTACTTCCCTAAGGCAAAAATTCCCAGTGTTGATAAATGAGCCCAGGCCTGGATTTGTGGAAAGGCCACCTAGGATCGGGCCTAGGGTGGCAGGACTTTAGGGGGCGGCATGCTGCCCAACCACACCCACATTGGTTCAAAGACACTGGGGATGCGCTGGAGATTGCTCCAGTCCAGATGATGAAAATTTGCACAAATAAAGGGGAGGGGACAGGGGCAACGAATGGCAGTGGGCCTAGGGGTGCCCACTATGTAAATCCGGCCCTGAAAGAGCACCTATGTTTTCCATGGTGCCTATTTACAAGCACATTTACAAGTGTGTATCTGTGTCATTTTTTATTGGGGTGTCCTCCTACCAACCTACTCACAAGCACCTGTTCACAAGCACCTTATTAGGTAGCATGTTAGAACTGCACAAAGTAAGAGATACAATACTTTTCTTCATATGCATCCTGGCAGAGATTGTACTTTCCTTAAAGTGATGGCCCAAGTAGGTTTTTCCCCTAAACTACAGCTAACATGCATTAAACATTTAGTAAGCAGGGCTTCCTCAGGTCTGAAATGTTCTGTGAAGGCTCATAATCTTGTTTTCACAATATTTCTCCATGCTTACAGCTTTGGTATTAACTACAAATACCTATAGCTATAGGTCTATTTATGACCACTGAGTGGTTGCCGGATCGCAAATACTCCAAGGCAGTGGCTGTTCCACTTACAGCCACTGCCTTCCTTCTGCCTCCTGTTCCAGATCCAGCACTGCTGCACCTATTGAAAAAGGGAAATGCTGGAGCTACTAGACATGACAGCTAATGAACCTATATTGTCTTGAATGTTGAACTGTTTATGTAGGGGTGGCCAAAAGCAAAGTTGGAAGGAGATTTCACACCTTTTCAGAAATGTCAGCATGATCACTCCACACAGAAAAGTAGCATGTTATGGGGACACAGAGTGTAATTCTCAAAGCTGGTGAAACACAAGTTCTCACACTTGGTCAGTCAGCCAAGCATTGTCATTGTGTGACACAGAGCCCATGTTCTCTATTGGGCATAGATTTTTATGGGTTGCTTCAAGGTCCACATTTTCTAAATTCTTGGCAGTTGTTCCAGTTGCATCTACAACCACCTTTTCAATCATACAAGGGTTGTGTGATGCTGTACATCGAATCCCAGATATTTGTGTTAGATAATGCAAAATCATTGATGCATTCAAAGCATTTATGTATAGTAACAATATTTGTGCTGTTATGCTGCAGCAGCACATCTATCTTCAGATGGCCAAGGTGAGAGAATAGTCCATTTATTTGGGATTATTGATTGAGACTAGAATAATAGACAAGTATGTTTTTGTTGCAACAGCATGAAACCCTTTTGCGTTAGCTCTGGTTTCAGTCCTGTAAATCTCTTAAAACCTTTGCACTAATACTCTTCTGAAACATTAACCCCCGATTCAAATTACATTCAGGGTTCAATGATTAGGATAGTTTTTTGGGGGTCTGGAGTATACATTTTAGTACCTGAGCACTAGCACCTTTCTGAAACATTAATCATCAGTGCAATCCAAATTCCAATGAGTTAAACAATTAGGACAATTCTTGTTGTGCTGAAACATCATTATTCTCGAGCAGAAAAGAAACTGGTGAATAGCAAAGTGGTGTTATCTTTTTACAAACTGCTTGTAAAAATATGACAAAGTAAACTAATCCCGAGTTTAATTAGAGATGGATTTATCACTGCAGATTATGTCTTTCAGAATGTTGGAAACAAATCCATAATGTAACTCCCCGAGTGCTAGTTACTTATTATAATGTTGCTCTCCTCTACTATTATACCATCTGTAAGGGAAGGATGGGTCCCATCCTCCCAACCCCTCCCTGCCTCCCAGCAGGGAGGGAAAGCCAGGCACGGTCCGGCCGGAGGATCTGCTTTGATCCTCCAAGCTGGCGGCGCCGAACAGACGCACGCGCGCATTCGCGCACTCGCGCGCACGCGCGGTCACGTTATATCACCGTGCCGGCCCACGTGTTAGAGTGGTGCGTGCCGGAGGAGGGGCGTGTGTGCACGCTGCTGGGCGGACTGAGCAGGGTTTAAAAGGGCCGGCGCAGCTGCACTCTCGCTCTTCTTCTTTTGTGGAGCGCCCGGAGGAGATCACCCCCTGGACAACGAGCATTTAAACCTGGCTGAGTATATCAACCCCTACTATCCCACCAACGAATCCCATTAACCCCTAATGCTCAAACCCCTACTATCCCACCAACGAATCCCATTAACCCCTACTGCTCAAACCCCTACTATCACACCAACGAATCCCATTAACCCCTACTGCTCTATCCCACCAACAAATCCCATTAACCCCTACTGCTCTATCCCACCAACGAATCCCATTAACCCCTACTGCTCTATCCCACCAACGAATCCCATTAACCCCTACTGCTCAAACCCCTACTCCCACCAACGATCCCACTAACCCCTATTCACACCCCTATTATCCCACCAACGAAAATATCACCAATTCCCTATCCCCTGTACCCCAGCTTGTTTCACCCTTTTGTTGGTTTAGGGAAAGTTTAGCACCAGGAAGGGCGGGCAATTATAACGTGTGTGATTGTGTATGTGTAGTTAGATTGTGGGTGAATTTTGGGGATTGTTAGTGTAAATGAGGATTGTTTTATTTAGTTGTTTTATGTTGTGTAATTGGTATATCTGCATTAGAGGTAGTTGCTGTTTTTATTGTTGAGTGTCGTATTAAATATATATTGTGTTATTTGTAACTTCTGTGTTGTATTTGTTATTATGGTAATTAGAGTAGTAAGCGCACGCAGATAGTTAGTACAGTACTGTATATAGCGTACATAGTGAAAGGTCAATTAAGAGTAGTTCTTTAAGGAATAAATAGGCGGAGTTATCAACCAAAGATATCGCCTACGTATGAATACTAAATATCAAATATCTACATAAACAGCGATAACGAACACACCCCCTTTACACCATCATTTAACTTCATACCCTGTAAACTACTGACATTACAGCACTGACTAAAGCGCAAATCATTTCTCACAGTTTGAGACAGCCTACTGAGCAAATGCTCTTTTATTAACAACAAGCTTTGTAAACACAATTTAATATTCCCATCACAGTCCAGAACTCTGTAAAACTGCTATTTGGGTTGGACTAGGAGCATTCTGTCATCAAAAATAATTAATAGATAGATAGATAGATAGATAGATAGATAGATAGATAGATAGATAGATAGATAGATAGATAGATAGATAGATAGATAGATAGATAGATACTGTAGATGATAGATAGATAGACAGACAGACAGACAGACAGACAGACAGACAGACAGACAGACAGACAGATAGATAGATAGATAGATTATGTTCACTGTTATGCTTATGAGGTGTCAAAAATGACAGAGTAATAATAATATAATATATGTCCCAACTGTCCCGTTTTTAGAGGAACAGTCTGTCTTTTGACAGCTTTAAACTTTGTGGCTTACTTTCAAAGAGTGGGCACTTTGGCAGTAACCTATTACATTTTTGCTGTCAATTTTCTTACAGCAGTTTACTGTATTGACTGATTGCTATGGTTACTGCTTAGGTGCAAATGTGCCTTGTGTTAGTAAGTGAGCCTGATTGTTTTCTTCAAAGTTTGCATACTGTCATATGTATTTAACACAGCAGATACTGTAAGCACAGTCTTTCTAAGTGGTTCAGAATATGAAGAAAATAACTTGCATGAAA
This sequence comes from Xenopus petersii, assembly GCA_038501925.1. NCBI lineage: Eukaryota > Metazoa > Chordata > Amphibia > Anura > Pipidae > Xenopus > Xenopus petersii. The sequence continues at coordinate 109,270,512 of CM076673.1, read as the reverse complement.
CCTCAAGAGCAAAACTGTGTTTATCTGTTCCGGGATGGAAGAATATTCTCCAGCTGTTTGGAAATTGTACCGTAGAGCATGAAATACAAATGAATGTTTGAGTGATTGAACAAAAATACTTTTACCGGTCCTTAGATTATGTGATTTTTAAGCATCATGGGCAGAGAAATAATAGTACTGTGGGTGCAATCAACAACATTAAAAACTTTCAGTGGGCCATAACGGTGATTAATGACTCTAAAGGACTGCAAGTTCTCATTTGGTAATATGTTCAAAGACCCAGCAAAAAGGTAATTTGTTAATAGAATGCCTATTTTTGCAGATTACACTGCTCAATTTATGACTGTTTGTGCTATACAGATCAAGGGTTCTTTTCAGTAGACAGAACTTTCTTTTTAAAAAGTTTTAATGCCTTTACTAGTGATGGGCGAATTTGCATCTAGTTTTTGACACCGGCGCCCGTTTTTGACGCCGGCGTCATTTGTTTTACGCCGGCGCCCGTTTTTGATGCCGGCGCCTGTATTTGACGCTGGCGCCTGTATTTGACGCAGGCGTCCGTTTTTTTTTTAAAAAAAATTTGACGCCGGCAAATTTTTGCCCCGAATTTTCGCGGGCGTTTCGCGAATTTATTTGCTGGTGGCAAATCTCGCAAATTCGCCATGAATTTGCACCTGGCAAATAAATTCGCCCATCACTAGCCTTTACCACATAACATGTAGAAAAGGTATGGACAACAAAAAGTCGTGTGGATAAAGTATGATCCTCTTGCTCTCTCTTACTTAATTACAGAAGTAGGCATATTCTTCAGTAAGAGATATTGTTTACCAAAATTACAATTTAATCACATACAGAGCTGAAAGCAATAAGAAGTATGCTTAACAACTCCAATAATCACATGAAAATAGAAAAGGGACCCAGATGTAAACATAAATAGTCAGTGATTATATAGTGAATAAAGTACCCCCTATTGTAAAATATTAGGATATTATAAGTCATTGAGGAGTTTCGTGATCATATAAAAGCACAAGGCCGAAGCAATCATTTTACCAAAGAATAGTTAAAGAAGCATAAAATGAATGTTCTGGAATGAACAAATCAAGTCCTGAACTTAATCTGATAAAAATGTTGAGGAAAGACCTAAAGCGAGCAGTTCAGGTGAGGAAACCCACTATAATGCAAGAGCTGAAGCTGTTCTTTATGGAGGATTGGACTTAAATTCCTCCAAGTCAATGTACAGGACCGATCAACAGTTACCGCAATTATTGCTGCACAAGTGGGTCCCACCACAATTTACTATTGCCACACGTAGATATGTTATTGGATCATTTTTTTTTCAATAAATACAAGTACATGACCAAATAGAATTTTCTTCATTTACTATTAGGACTTGTTTGTATATCTTTTATTTATTGATTTTGCTCATTAATACATGCTGACTCAGTGTTACTGTCGGCACCCTAAACCAGAACTAATGCCAAGCTCCCTGGTCTCGGCTCGGCTTCACCAGTAGTGTGACTGCCTTTGGCTTCAGGAGGAGCCCTCAGCGTACTCATATGCCACCTGGACTTTTCGAGAGGAGCAAAGCGAGAAATTCTGGCAAGCAAAGGGGCACGACTGTTGTAAAAGTCAGTTAGACCAATGGTCTCGGTAGAAATGGAGCAGGCAAGAGAATCGTCAGACAGGCAGGATCAAGGCAGGCAGATATTGAGAATTGTCAGGCAGGCAAGGGTCAAACCGGGTTGTCAATCAAGGGATTTAGCAGGAAGAGTTGTCGAAGGCAGGCAAGGGTCAGGTTCCAGAGATCAGAATAGTCAAACAGGCAGGCGGGGGTCAAAACAGATAATCAGGATCAGATAAAAACTAAATAGCAAAAGCTAACAGCACCAGGAACAAATCCTATCACGGGCACTGAATAAAACTAGAGATCCCTTTAAATATCATTTGAATTTCGCGCCACTGCGCGCTGACGTCATCGCGTCAGCGCGCATGTGCATAACCCAGGAAGAGGCGCACGCGTCCTAACAGACCGGCGCTTGCTGTGAAACGGCTCGATGCGGCAGGCGTCCCTGCCGTCCCCCCACTAGACTACCAGGGTAAGATTTTCTCATACTAAGACAGCTAAAAAGGGCATTATTTTGTCCCATTACTAATATGGGTAGTCATTTAAACCATTTGTTCTAATACATTCCCAAAGAAACATGACTAGGCTTTTAATTGCATTAACAGAATTGTCAGAATATATCAAACAAGGTAGAAATCACTGGCCTTAGTAAATGCCTCCTACCTTTCTTTTATTATATACTATTAGACCTTACAGATCAAATTTAAAATACAATATTTCATGTACTGAGAATTACATTTTAGAATAGTAAATCAGTGCTACATTATGCAGCCAAGTTTCAATTTATATAGTACTTTTAATGGAAAGGAACAACATAATGTTTTGCTCAATGAATGAATTAAACTACTGTGTTATACAAAAGTAATAATGCAGTGGCATAACACTTTCACAAGATGATATGGAAATTCATACAGTAGATAAATAACTTTTTTTAAGAAGCACCCCACCCCCCAAAAAATAACTTTTATTACATACACTGCACCTGTTTGCACATTAAATATTTTTTCACAAACTTTGCGAAGAAGTCTTTGAAGTCTCAATATGGTCATAAAGGACGCAATAAAAATTGTGGTCGCTAACATTCGCAATGAGTGTGTTTTGCGCTAACAAAAGATATTACATTCCCTCATTAAAGTTTAAAATATTTTATTTTCAGTTTAGGAATGTGACTAAGGTAAGGAATAACACTACAGGTAAGGAATTATTGAGGCACTTAGCTATAGTAATTTAATCCAGGTGATTTAGCATCTTGAGGATCCTCAAATGTCATGGTGTTTAGTTAATGTTATGATAAACAAAAAATAGAGGTATCATATTACCTGTACATGAACCTATATCTATATGTAGTAATCACTGATCACAAAAAACTACTAAATCTATATAGAGATGTATTAGAAATGTTATCTAGTCATACAGGTATGGGATTATACGGAAACTCGTTATCCAGAAAGTTCTGAATTACGGAAAGTTTGTCTCCCATAGACTCCATTTTATACAAATAATCCACATTTTTAAAAATGATTCCTTTTTTCTTTGTTATAATAAAACAGTAGCTTGTACTTGATCCCAACTCCAGATAAAATTTATCTATATTGGAAGCAAAACCAGCCTAGTGGGTTTATTTAATGTTTAAATGATTTTCTAGTAGACTTATGGTATGAAGATCCAAATTATGGAAAGATCCATTATCCGGAAAACCCAGAGCATTTTGGATAATTGGTCCTATACCTGTACATGTAAATGGCAACCATATGACTACCATAAATCTATCATATTTATAAATAACTTGATTTTTAAGTATTATATTGGAATCATGTTTTATGTTGGAGAAACTAGGATTGATGTAGAATCGGATGTTATGTCTATTGGATACAGCATTCTGGCTCAGTTGGTAGTGCTTCTGCCTTCCTAAGTTCTGATCGCAGCTGGGTGCTATCTGTTAAGGGTTTGTATGTTATCCCAAAGTCTGTGTGGGGTTTCTCCCCAAAACATACTGATCAGTTACTGTAAATGTCTTCTGATAAAAATTATCATTGACATATAATCTTTATACAGATGCAGCCACTTTGGTTTGTCTGTTTGACACAGAATAACTAAACAAAGAAATCCCATTTATCTCATTTAACACAGAAACCTGCGTCGCAACATCCCATCTAATTAAATATTCACCACTGTGAACAATGGTGCTTTGGTATGCTAATGAAAAGGTTAAATGCATTAAATGAGTTAAGATGACTTTAGATAACACAGTTTCTTCAATTAACTCTCAGTCATGACGCATTTAACTTACAAATCCAAGTGGCTTCATCTGTAAGTGTGTAAGCATGATATAAATACTAGATAAAATACTAATAAATAAATGAGTCTGATAGCTAAAAAAAATTTGGACTAAAATAATATGGTCTATCAACATGGCAGTGACACCATATTTAGCTTTAATTCATACTCATGTGCTTTAATACTGTTGTGTTTATTTATGTCACAAACTAGAACCTGTTATATTTTCAGCATAAACCATTTTGTTTCAAATGGTTAATGTAGCCTTTATTTTTTGAATGGTTCTACCTATTTTAATTAAGGTGTGTTTGTAGTTCAGTAGTGCAACTACTCAAATATCATGGTATTTATGTATAATTCATGGGACAATAGAGAAATAGTGTGATACTGTGTGCATTTCATTCATTATTGTTATTTTATAAATGTTCATTCTATACATATGATATAAGATTACTGGTCAATTCCAACGACCAGCTTGCCATATGCTACTGTACTTAAGACAGAGCTCTCCGAGCACCTCTATAACATTGGGCTAATTGAATATCAGTTTCCAATAGCCTAGAGGGACAAAGGTGTGATCCTAATTGCACAATTCAAATTAACTACAGTAGCTCATATGAACCAAGCTTGTACCTTTATGTAGTGTATATAAGAGAAGACCAATAATGTTTTACAAGTGTCTAGTTGACCTTTCATGTTTTCTGTAGTATAACATTAAGATTTCTGTCAGTATGCGTGTGTCATTATGAAAAAAATCAACTGTAGATAATAATTTAGGGCAAGAGACAATTCCTTTAAGCCAAACAGCATGTGGGTAAGACTTGATGCCAGTGAAGTTACTGCTGTAGGGACAGAGAAATGCGGTGGGAGTTAATCACCCTTCTGTTCTCAAACACTCATCACACAGCTCTTCTTTGAAATTGTGAGCCATTTGATGTGATGCGACGCCAATCTCTTCTGACATTAACAAGCATACTGTGTTATCTTTAACTCTGATGCAGAACTATGTAAAACTGCTGTATATGAAACTGTTGATTCCCATTATACACTCACTTCAGTAAAAAGGCATTGTGTGACTTAAACAATGCAATAAAACCTGCAAGAACTTACAAAGGGGAGCTTTAAGATCTTTCAGTAATTTGTATCTTCATACCTTAAGTCTACTAGGAAATCATGCAAACATTAAATAAACCCATTAGGCTGGTTTTGCTTCCAAGGATTGCTTTATCTTAGTTTGGCTCAAGTACAGGGTACTGTTTTATTATTATTACAGAGTAAAAGGAAATTTTAAAAAATTTGAATCATTTAGATAAAATTGAGTCTATGTGAGATGGCATTTCCGTAATTGAGAGATTTCTCGATAAAGATTCCAGATAATGGATCCCATACCTGTACTTAAAGAGTGTCTTAGTTCCATGAGATGAATAAGGGGGTTATTTACTAAAACTTGACTTTTTCCCATAAATTCCCAAACTCGCCCTAAGTCCCATCCTTAAGTGATGCTAATTAACTAATAATTTGGTTTGAAAAAAACCTCAAAAAAATCAAGATTCAAATTTAATCATGCAAGTTTATCTTTGGACATTTGTCGTTATATGCATTTTCGTTTGAAAATCAGCATCAAACACCCTAAAAGACCCGAAAAAACAAAAAATATCTTCGAATGGTTAAGGGGACCTCTGCCATTGACGTTTATATGACTGTAAATCATAAGCAGAGTTTCCAACTGCTTTTAGTCATCATTTCAATTGTTCCCCTTAACTAAATAATAATCAATTCATCCACTCTGATGCAAATAATAGTGACACTATGGGGCAGATTTACTAAGGTTTGAATGGTAAATTCGAATTTTCGAGTTTAAAGGGGACCTGTCAGCCTAAGAAATAATTCCAAATTCTTATATGTTGTGTTTGCTAAGCAAAATAAACTTTTCTTACATCATTACATATACATAATTATTAATATCTTTGTTGCCACCTGCCTTGGAATTCACATCCACAGCAAGCAGACACTGTTATTAAGATAAGCTTTGTAACACCTTTAAAATATTGTTTATGTGCTAGAATGGCAGACTTGCTGCCCATGCCTACTAGCTATACAATTATTAGGGATGCACCGAATCCAGGATTTGGTTCAGAATTTGGACAGGATTCGGCCTTTTCCAGCAGGATTAGGATTCGGCGGAAACCTTGTGCCTGGCCGAACCTGAATCCTAATTTGCATATGCAAATTAGGGATGGGAAGGGAAATCACATAACTTTTTGTCTCAAAACAAGAAAGTAAAAATGTTTTCCCACTTTTTACCTTCCTGTCACTAATTTGCATTTGCAAATTAGGGCTGAATCTTTCATTAAGGATTCAGGGATTCGGCCGAATCCCAAATAGTGAATTCGGTGCATCCCTAACAATGAGCAAGGCATAGAGGATGGCAGTCAGTATATGATTGATAGCTGAAATCTTTAAATTCCTTTATAACTGGATGTTTTAATGAAATAATTAATTTGGGTTTCAATTTGAAAAGGACTTTTCTTATACAGCTTTTCATGTCTGGGTAAAGGTCCACTTTAAAATGGCCAAGTTGAATTATTAGTTGAATGTGAGATTTGCCTGGAAACAGTTCTAATTGTATACTTTGCCACCTAAAACCTGCCAACTTCATGTAGAAGTCAATGGCATAGGTCAGTTGAACCATTTGAAGATTTTAAAAGTCTTCCTGACTAGTTTTTTTTCGGAGGAAAACTCAATTAGAATTTGATTAAAATTTATGGGGCATTCCTATTAGATTGAATGTTAGACTTTCACGTTTTTTCATAAATAACCTCACATTCGAGTTGTGATTACATGCGAGTTTATCAGAGTTAAAAAAATTCACATAACTCTAAAATTTGACCTTTGTTAAATAATCACCTTACTGGTTTGTTGTTTCCTGTCTTATTGTGGATGCTGTTCTGTTTTTGCTGTTCTGAGTTCTTGTCTTCATGAAGGTTTATGAAAGGACACAGGGCTGTTACCAGAGGTTTTGGAGAGAGGTCACTCAAAACATCATGCAGTGCAATATTGGTCTCCAGTTCTTAAGTAGGATATTAATGAGATTATAATGAGCTTTTGAGTTCCGAGATGTGCAACTAGACTGGTAAAAGGAATGGAGGATTTAAACTATGAGAGTAGACTATCAAGGTTGGAGTTGCAGCATCCTGCATGAAACTTGTGTATATAGTACATATACACTCTATTTGTTTTTACCAAGTGATGTTCGATTATAACATAACATTTAACATAACATGTAACATACTATTTTATTTTCATTAGAGGAAACAGTTGGATACAGACCAAGGACATTTCTCTTCAAGAAGAGGGAACCCCTCATAAACTTTGTAGCTGAACAAAAAAATTGTAAGACAACACCACTGCTGGCTGCACGATACACTAATAAATTTTAAGCATTTTATGTTTTTGTGCAGGCAATCAGGCCCCTCCTAGGATGTAACATATGGAGCAGCAGATGCTAATCCTGGTCACCCATGCTGAGTGTCAAGACCTACGGGTAAACATCTGACGTGTACATTACTAAAACAAGATAGCAATGTTTAACCTATTGTATTTTTCTTCCATACAATATAGTTGTTGACCCTATATAGCAGCACACTTTAAATAAAGCTTAAAATACAAATGTCAACGGTTATATAATAATAATACAATAAAGGTGACAGTGTGTTTTCACCCCATTTGCAGTAATTAAAGTGAAATAAATATGAAAGGAATACATTAATTCTGTTTTAAATTTGAAAGGAATTTGAAAGAAAGTTTGATTTTAAAATGAATCCTGTTATGAAGCTGAATTGTTCCAAAGTCAGGTAAAAAGAGATACGGAAAAAAATATGCATAGCAAATCCCCAAAATGTTAATTCAAGGTGAAGAAAAATAAAGGCAGCGGGATCTTAAATTTTGCTGATCAAAATATTTTGCCTTCATTGGGCAGAGTGAGTATTAAAGGACCAGAAACATAAAAAAATCTTAATGTAATAAAAATATAATGCAGTGTTGCCCTGCACTACCAAAAATGCTGTGTTTGCTTCAGAAACACTACTATTGTTAATATCAGTGATCCCCAACCAGTGGCTCGTGAGTAACATGTTGCAATGCTCACCAACCCCTTGAAAGTTGCTCCCAGTGGCCTCAAAGCAGGATCTTATTTTTGAATTCCTGGTTTAGAGACACATTTTGGTTGCAAAAAAAAAACAGATGTACTGCCAAACAGAGCCTCCTGTAGGTTGCCAGTCTACAAAGGGACTACCAAATGGCCCGCCAGAACTTATTTTGCACCACCAAGAAAAAAATGTCATGCTTTTGTTGCTCCCCAACTCTTTTTAGACATGAATATTGCTCACCGGTAAAAAAGGTTGGGGACCCCTGGTTTATATAAATAAGCTGCTGTGTAGCAATGGGGGCAGCTATTCGAAGGAGAAAAGGCTCAGGATACACAGCAGATAGCAGATAAGCTCTGTAGAACATAATGTTATCTGTTACCCACTATTTAACCTCATCATCATCATCATTTATTTATATAGCTCTGTCAAGATATGCAGTGCTTTACTGCAGTTATAGCAAACAGGGAATAAATGGTGGATAACAGACAAGGATTACAGAGTACAATAGGGTTTACAAACTAAAAGGTTAGGGTACAATTGAGACATTAGGATTGTATAAACAATTTGTCATTTTTGATAAAGCAATAATTAATTAAGGTACCTCGAATAAGCATCTTTAAACAGATGGGTCTTTAAGGAGCGCTTGAAAGCTTGGAAGGAAGGAGAAAGTCTGACAGCTTGTGGCAGAGAGTTCCAGAGAAAAGCAGAAGCCCGAGAGAAGTCTTGTAGACCAGAATGGGCAGAAGTAACCAGAGGAGAAGTGAGGCGAAGATCAGAAGCAGAGCGTAGGTTTCGTGAAGGAGTGTATTTGGAGATGAGAGATGAAATATAGGGAGGGGTTTCATTATTAAGGGCCTTGAATGTGAGTGTAAGTAATTTGAATTTGATTCTAGAAGAGATTGGAAGCCAGTGAAGGGACATACATATGGGAGCAGCTGATGTTGAGCGGCGAGCTAGATGAATGAGTCTAGCGGCCGCATTTAGAACAGATTGGAGTTGTGAAAGGTGACTTGTTACATAGTTACATAGTTAAATTGGGTTGAAAAAAGACAAAGTCCATCAAGTTCAACCCCTCCAAATGAAAACCCAGCATCCATACAAACACCCCTCTCTACTTTTAATTAAATTCTATATACCCATACTAACTATAGAGCTTAGTATCACAATAGCCTTTGATATTATGTCTGTCCAAAAAATCATCCAAGCCATTGTTAAAGGCATTAACTGAATCAGCCATCACAACATCACCCGGCAGTGCATTCCACAACCTCACTGTCCTGACTGTGAAGAACCCCCTACGTTGCTTCAAATGAAAGTTCTTTTCTTCTAGTCTAAAGGGGTGGCCTCTGGTACAGTGATCCACTTTATGGGTAAAAAGGTCCCCTGCCATTTGTCTATAATGTCCTCTAATGTACTTGTAAAGTGTAATCATGTCCCCTCGCAAGCGCCTTTTTTCCAGAGAAAACAACCCCAACCTTGACAGTCTACCCTCATAATTTAAGTCTTCCATCCCTCTAACCAATTTAGTTGCACGTCTCTGCACTCTCTCCAGCTCATTTATATCCCTCTTAAAGACTGGAGTCTAAAACTGCACTGCATACTCCAGATGAGGCCTTACCAGGGACCTATAAAGAGGCATAATTATGTTTTCATCCCTTGAGTTAATGCCCTTTTTTATGCAAGACAGAACTTTATTTGCTTTAGTAGCCACAGAATGACACTGCCCAGAATTAGACAACGTGTTATCTACAAAGACCCCTAGATCCTTCTCATTTAAGGAAACTCCCAACACACTGCCATTTAGTGTATAACTTGCATTTATATTATTTTTGCCAAAGTGCATAACCTTGCATTTATCAACATTGAACCTCATTTTCCAATTTTCTGCCCAGTTTTCCAGTTTAGACAAATCACTCTGCAAAGTGGCAGCATCCTGCATGGAACCTATAGTTCTGCACAATTTAGTATCATCTGCAAAAATAGAAACAGTACTTTCAATGCCAACCTCCAGGTCATTAATAAACAAGTTGAAAAGCAAGGGACCTAGTACAGAGCCCTGCGGTACTCCAGTAACAACACTGGTCCAATTAGAAAATGTTCCATTTACCACCACTCTTGATGGAATACCTGTGAGGAGTAAGTTGCAGTAATCAAGGCGGGAGATGATGAGAGACTGAATCAGTGTTTTAGTTGATTCTGAACTGAGATAGGGTCGTATTCGAGCAATGTTGCGCAGTTGAATATGGCAAGATTTTGCAAGTGTTTGAATGTGTGGTGAAAAAGACAGATGCGAGTCTAAGATGACTCCTAGGCAGCGTGCCTGTGTGGTGGAATGAAAGGTGTTAACTCAGGGAGACTTGCTTGTGTTATATCTTTATTATATGTAATATGTGTATATTGTATATATATATATATACATTGTGATTTGTATCTAAGAATGTTTTGTAATTACATACTAGATAGTATCAGGACATAACAAAGACAAGCTTCAAAGACACCCAATGTACCATACAGTTGTTAAATCCCCTCCCCTTTGACCAGGGGCAGCGGGAAAAGCAAACCTTCCTGTCTACACACTGCCTTTCCCCATTCCATTGTCCCCATTCCATTCTGGAATGAACTGCCTCAGGAATCTATGCCCTACCCCCCAAGATTAATGTATTGGTCACTGACCAATCAGAACCTGACATGTACTTATGGTCAGTCTATAGGTTAATACAATAGGCTAAGTTAGGCAGAGAGTCGAGAGAGTTCCTGGAGTGAGGACATAGATGACAGACCTAATGGAAGGATGAGTATCCGAGAGGCAGTGGATTTAGATCCAGCATACAGTATACATATTTCTAATTGTCTTTGTAACTATTTGTTATACACTCTATGTAATGTAACTTGTTTTATGTGTATTATTTCTGTAGATAGGTGTCAATAGTTTTGTAAATAAATATATATATTTTGATTGAACTATCTCTTTCGTTAAAGAACCCTTATAACCAGGAATACTTATGTACATGTGTATATAAGAATAAATATACATTTTTACATAAATATATCTTTGGTCAACAAAAGGTGGTGTTGTTTACAGTGAGTGATATCTGAGGGACAGGGGAAGATCTTGGAGGAAATATAATGAGTTCTGTTTTAGAAAGGTTCAGTTTCAGGTGGCGCTGTGACATCCAGGAGGAGACAGCAGAGAGACAGTCTGTGACTTGGGAAAGGACAGAATTAGAAAGATCAGGAGTAGACAAGTAGAGTTGGGTGTCATCAGCATAAAGGTGATACTGAAGTCCAAATGACTGAATGAGTTTTCCTAGTGAAGTTGTATAGAGCGAGAACAGCAGGGGGCCAAGAACAGAGCCTTGAGGAACTCCAACAGAGAGTGGGAAAGTAGTAGAAGTAGAGTTAACCTGTGCCATATAGCCGTTTTTCAATTTACGCCATTGCTACTCAGCAGCCTGTTTATATGAACTATAGTAGTGTTTCTGAAGCAAACAGATCAGTTTTACTAGTGCAGGACAACACTACATGATATTTTCATTATTTTAAAACACTTTCATTTTTCGGTGTAATGGTTTCTTTAAAAAGTAAATCCAAATATCCTTGATTTACATACAGTATCTGTCATTAACAGCTTAAGGCTGACCTTTTAATCTTAATAACACTAATATTATGCTGTTGCTATTTCTCACTTTTATTATTGCTCATTGAAAAAAGTCAGTTTTTCATATTTTGAGAGATTGTATTTTTGCTTATGTCTCTCTCTCCAGCATGATACATTTTTTTTACTTCACAAAAGTTTCCTTTGAGGCTTCTATGCAATGCTACAGAACATCTCTGCTCACTTTCATTATTTTGTCCTTTAACAAAAATAAGTCATTGCATATAACAGAAAATACTTTTTATCCATTTTTTTGCCAGCAGCAGTATTTATACCCAAGAGACACATGGCACAAATATTCTCTCCTATCATGATCAAAGCTTTCACTTTCAGTCTGATACAGTCCACCCAATACATAACTCTAACCAAGCTTATTTTTATTAGGCAAACTCCAACAGCAGATGGTAAAGTATAATAAGTTAAAGTCCAAATTATTTATTTTTTGCAAACTTTTCTTTCTAACAAATTTCGAATTTCAAAAAGTTTGATTAATAAATATACTGTACCAGAAAATTTTCTTTGTGTTAGTGAATGCATTTGGTGTATTTACATAAATGAAATACAAATAAAATAGGGCAGAATTGCACCAATTAATATGCCATCCTCACTTACATTTTCACTTACATGCCTCACTTATATTGGCATCATACACCTCATTTGGTATATATATATATATATATATATATATATATATATATATATATATATATATATATATATATATATATATATAGTATTTGCTTTTACTAGGTGGTAAATACAGGCACAGGGAGACTGGTTTCACTAGTTCAATAGTCCCACCTTCATACCACACTTTCTTATTTGGCAAAATGTGCCAATTGCATGAAATTGTTTAACCAATACAAATCATTTGCATTTTCTCATTGCTAACTCCCACATTAATATTCAGGTGGGAATAATTTTTCAAAGGGGTGTTAGAGCTCAGCACTCCCAATGAGTATTAACACATCATTGAACAGAATGGTGTTTGACTACTTAAAGCGACCAAATACATTATCACGAACTTGTACATTCATCTGATTTTACTAATGTGTAGCAAAATGGGATAATTTCAAAATTATGTGAATTATTCAGGGTTCCCTAGTTCAAATCTTTGTAAATCTTTCCAAAGTCTTTCCAAAGTCATTGAGCTTATATCCTTATCATAGAGTGCCCATACAGATGAAGCCACTTGGATTTGTGAGTTAAATGCGTCATGACTCAGGGGTAATTGAAGAAACTGTGTTATCTTAAGTCATCTTAACTCCTTTAATGCATTTAACCTTTTCATTAGCATACCAAAGCTCCATTGTTCACAATGGTGAATGCTTTAATTAGATGGGATGTTGTGACGCAGTTTTCTGTGTTAAATGAGATAAATGGGATATCTGTGTTTAGTTATTCTGTGTCAAACAGACAAACCAAAGTGGCTGCATCTGTATATACAGTATGTGACAACTAAGCCATGCAACTAGAGGCATTTTCACCCACTTGAGCTTTTGTTGTCCTTTAAATGACTGTTTTTAATTTTGAAATATGTAATAAATAATCTCTCAGGTGCTAAAAAAGTATTTCTTAATGCTCTTTATGATTCTCAGATGAGGAAACTCCATGCTGTCTTTTTCTCTGTGACCCATTCATCAAAATATGGGATTTTTAAGACACTCTGATGAATGTGCGTGAAAGAATAACAGTGCACAGGAATTATATTTCTAAGTCTTTATAAACCTAGGTCTTAGCTGTACTTTTTCCCTATATGGTAATTTTTATTGGCTGAAAGTTTGTCACATATAAATTACGGTCAATATTTTGTCAAAAAGATAAAAGCAGAGCTCGTTAAAGTTAAAATTTACAATATTATTATCAATGGCAAAATATTTTCTTTTTTGGAACTTTTTTTTCTACAGCATGTGCTTGTATATATGACTAACAAGGGGAGATGAGCATCAAAACATAAGTAAAATAATCAAGATTGAGATATATATATATATATATATATATATATATATATATATATATATATATATATATATATATATATATATATATATAGATATAGATATAGATATAGATATACTACACAAGTTAACCCCAGCACTCCAATATATAGCCCCCTGGGAAAACATTTTTGCAATTTTTGCACAACTTAACTGTAACTTTTTATAAGAAGACACTTTAGTTACAAAGTATGCATAAGCTGACGTGCCCCGTCAAGGCAGTGTCCATGCATCAGTCCTATTCTAAGTTAAAAAATAATAAAGTGTTATCTTTGGGGGGAGAAAGACCATACCTGCTTCAATCTTTATTTAGCATGATCTCTTCCAAAGACACCATAAGGTAGTGGGTTGGGAAAGCAAGTAGAGAGAGCCACCTCCCCACAATATAAACTTGAAAAAAAACAAGCTGAAATGCAGCTCATCCCCTTTCTTATTGGGTGCACATGGGCAAGGCTTAATATACATACTACACAAGTTAACCCCAGTACTCCAATATATAGTCCCCATGGAAAACATTTTTGTAAAACCTTATGGTGTCATTGCAAGAGATCATGCTAAATAAAGAGAGAAGCAGGGGTTAACTTGCCTTGCCCACCTGCACCCAATAAGAAAGGGGATGAGCTGCATTTCAGCTTGCTGTTTTAAAGTTTATAAAATCAGACTTTTAAAAAAAATCAATTTATTAAACGATGAGGATGGAAAAGTCTGAATCGGAAAATCTGGCATCTCAGACCTGTCGAGGTTGCAAGTTTTCGGATGAAGATTCCAAAAAAAAACGTGAAATTCGTGAAAAAAACTGAAAAAATCGTGCAAAATCAGATTTTTGGGGGTGTATGTAATAATAAATAAGTGTAAAAAAACCGAGCGGATTTAATGGGAGTTTGTAGCAGAAACTATTGAGATAAATTCGGACTTTGATAAATAACCCCCTTAGTGTATGTCCACACTTATGCTGCAATTCTAGGGCAAGCAAATGCTGCATTTTGGGTATAAATGATTAGTGATGTAGCGAACTGCCGATTTGATGTTCGCGAACGCCGTTCGCGAACACCGGCAAAAAAGCGAACAGTTCGCGAACAGTTCGCGAACTTCGAACGCTCGATAAAATCGTTCGATCGAACGATCGAAGGATTTTATTCGTACGATCGAACGATTTTCGTTCGAATCGAACGATCGAAGCTATTCGATCGAATGATTTTAATTCAATCGAATGCTTATAATCGTTCGAACGAATGGAAATCGTTCGATTTTAGCGATCGAACGGTCGAATGGTCGAATGGTCGAACGAAATTTTACTTCGAATCGAACGCGAACACCAATTGGCGAACGTCGCGCGACGTTCGCGAACATTCGGCGGACGCGAACAGTCGAAGTTCGCGCGAACTAGTTCGCCGGCGAACAGTTCGCTACATCCCTATAAATGATGGCAATTTGCATCCAAATTGTGCATCCAACATGAGGTTTAATATCTCTTTAACTAGTTGACCCCTTGTGACTTCAAAATTCTGTCAAACAGGGAGAAATAATTACTCAATTGGGTTATTAATATTATTATTAATATTATTATATTATTATTATTATTACATGATAAAAAATATGTATGCATTCTTCTTTTTTCTGTGCTCTTATTTTACAAGTACAAAAATGGCACATTTTTAAATATTAAATATTTTCTCTTAAAAACTGCAAATAAGATATTTTAGGTTTCAACAGTTTTATGGTTTTACATAAAAAGATACTCATTGAGCTGTAATCTAATTTCCCACAATACATATTTTATAAAAATTTCAATTATTAAAGGGGTCTCTTAAGCCAAAATACAACATTTTCCTAACCAAGATGCTTGAATAAAGAATGTGTTCTCTGTTAATTTAATGTATGTCTATGCCCTAACAAAAAAAATATTATTATTGCATTATCCTTTTCTGGTTGATGGATTCTTCCTCAATTATTAAAAATACTAATGAGGGGTGCATACTAAACAATACTGTGAACAAATGTTACCGTCTCAAAAGTAAATTGCTTTCAATGCATTTAACTATTTCCGAACATTTTATAGTTTTATACATTGTACTTCTATTTTAGTTTCAGTGCCACTATTGCTACTTTCTATTTACATAGCAATGGAAGGGCCACCCAGCCTTAAAGCCAAATAAGCTATAACTTTATGTAGTTGCATATACATTCTCCAAGATAGTTTTTGATTCATTAAATGAATGAATATCTGTGGGGGTTTTTAAATGTTATTACTTAGTAGTGTTATATGCTCTTAGGGCAGATGTGTGCATTGGCTAGAGCATTATATTAAGCTTTGTACTTACTGCCTGCTCTGCATTTGATTGGAGTGTCCAGGGCCCACCATGGGCTGCCATCCGAGTAATAAGCTGATGCTGAAACCCTCCCCCATGTACCATCTACTATACTTCTCTTGCACTCTGTGTCTTGCACCAGATTTTTAATCCAGCACAAGATGGAGAGGCATGTTACACTGGCCATTGCCCTGTATAGAGATGATATTTTCTCATTGGTAAATCAGTGCTTATGATGATTATAGATGCTAAAATGTTTTGTTCAATGTATTTTAGCTCCTATATTGAAAATAAGACTTAAATCAACTTTAGCAAACCTATCTCAATGGGACAAGCAAAACATCTGGAATAAATATATATCGTGGCATCATTTGAAAATGTTGATCTTAAAGTTTCTTCAAAGTTTTTTATCTTTTGTAGCATAATTAACAAAAGATGATTTTGCTAGATATTTTGGTTTTACAGGTAGAAAAACAAGACCATGCTTTATATATATATATATATATATATATATATATATATATATATATATATATATATATATATATATCTATATATATATATATATATATATATATATATATATATATATATATATATATATATATATATATATTCAGAAATGGAACATGCTTCCCCTAAAGGCTTGTTACAATGCTTGTCATGGGAAAACCAGTGTTAATATATTATCTATGGACCTAATGTTCAGTGTAGCAACGCTCAATTAAATTGATAGTGTTGACCAAAGATATATTTATGTAAATATGTATATTTATTCTTATATACACATGTACATAAGTATTCCTGGTTATAAGGGTTCTTTAACGAAAGAGATAGTTCAATCAAAATATATATATTTATTTACAAAACTATTGACACCTATCTACAGAAATAATACACATAAAACAAGTTACATTACATAGAGTGTATAACAAATAGTTACAAAGACAATTAGAAATATGTATATGCTGGATCTAAATCCACTGCCTCTCGGATACTCATCCTTCCATTAGGTCTATCATCTATGTCCTCACTCCAGTTCCTCACTCCAGGAACTCTCTCGACTCTCTGCCTAACTTAGCCTATTGTATTAACCTATAGACTGACCATAAGTACATGTCAGGTTCTGATTGGTCAGTGACCAATACATTAATCTTGGGGGGTAGGGCATAGATTCCTGAGGCAGTTCATTCCAGAATGGAATGGGGACAATGGAATGGGGAAAGGCAGTGTGTAGACAGGAAGGTTTGCTTTTACCGCTGCCCCTGGTCAAAGGGGAGGGGATTTAACAACTGTATGGTACATTGGGTGTCTTTGAAGCTTGTCTTTGTTATGTCCTGATACTATCTAGTATGTAATTACAAAACATTCTTAGATACAAATCACAATGTATATATATATACAATATACACATATAATAAAGATATAACACAAGCAAGTCTCCTTGAGGTAACAGATAGTTCATCTTCTTGGGAATTGTGATAAATTATTTTCTAAAATTACCCACTGGTTATAAAAACCAATTACATATCCTGTTTATATCTGAAATGTCAGATCATACAACAGTTGCCATTTTAAGAGTAAAATGTCCAGTTAAACATCAATTTTAAAATATTACATAACTTCTGTCTGTGGTTTGGTAAACTTCCCAGCACTGTAATATTGAGATTGAGTTCATTGCAAGAGGGAATCCTTTCTTGAACTGTTTTCAAGCAGTTCATGTAATGCTTTGTCTTCATGCCATTTACTGTATCTTAAGGGTATAAGGTTCACTTGTGGCCATGGTAATACATGCTGAAAATATGTGGGCTGCTGTTCTTGCAGGAACAGTGCATTGCCACTACAAGTAGCTCACTTGTAACATGTAAACTTACAGGTTTGGTGTGAGACTTGGATTTTATAAAATTATAAGTGGTTACTGTGAATCTATTATAATTAACACTAAGGGGGTTATTTATCAAGGTCAAATTTCAAATTTATGTGAATTTTTTTACTCTAATAAATTCAATTCGACTGGGAGGTTATTTTTGAAAACATTTAATAGACTAAGATTCGATTGAATGGGAATGACATGAAAATTTGATTCGTATTTGAGTCGAATACAAACAAAATTCAAATCAAATTTTCCTCTGAAAAAAACTTGAATGTCAAGAAGCCTGCAAACATCTCCAAATTGATCCCTGGACCTCTCTCATTGACTTAAACAGTAATTTGGCAGGTTTAAGGTGGTGAATAGTCTAATTCAAATTCTTAAAGGGCCAGAGTATGACAAATCTCAAAAATCAAAAAAACTACAATTGAGCTTGGATAATTCCCTAGTCCAATTTGAAATTTTTACCATAAAAAAATGTGAGAATTCAAATTTGAATTTTAAATTCGACCCTTAATAAATCTGCACCTAAGATGTTCCTGACTATATTTTGCCATCAGACATTTCTTCAGCTTGCCAAAGCCTTATCACATTTCAAATGGTAATCTATCATCCAATGACCTGATACAAGAGCTAATGCCGTAAATAGTTTGGCTTATTGAGGCGCTTAATTGTAAAGACTAATTGTAAATAGTCTGCCTGAATCATATTGGCTCTTTCAGAATTTAAGCATCCTCATGTTCTCATCTTCTTGCAGATCGTATCATCTTGCACACTGCCTCTAATTATTCAGCAGATTAGAATCAATTACAAGCCTAACTTCCTACATGTGAATCATTCTGGAATGAAGTTTGATTGATGAGGTACTTTGCTTGTGAAGCTACTGTGCATTTTTATTTAAGAGAGCTGCTCTCAATCCGTATTGTCCTAAAACATAATGCCCTTTACAATGTCACAAATATAACCATGGCTTTTATTAAAAAAATATTTTTTTAGGGAAACTGGGCCTTTGACAAGTAATGTCAAAAATAAATCATTAATAACAAACTCTGAATTGATGAAGAATGATGTAAACAATGTGATCAAAATACAGTCTACAAAACTTAAAGGGATCCTGTCATCGGAAAACATGTTTTTTTCAAAACGCATCAGTTAATAGTGCTACTCCAGCAGAATTCTGCACTGAAATCCATTTCTCAAAAGAGCAAACAGATATTTTTATATTCAATTTTGAAATCTGACATGGGGCTATACATTTTATCAATTTCCCAGCTGCCCCAAGTGATGTGACTTGTGCCTGCACTTTAGGAAATAAATGATTTCTGGCAGGCTGCTGTTTTTCCTTCTCAATGTAACTGAAGGAGTCTTAGTGGGACATGGGTTTTTACAATTGAGTGTTCTTAGATCTACCAGGCAGCTGTTATCTTGTGTTAGGGAGCTGTTATCTGGTTACCATCGCATTGTTCATTTGTTTGGCTGCTGGGGGGGGGTGATATCACTTCAACTTGCAGTACAGCAGTAAAGAGTGATTGAAGTTTATCAGAGCACAAGTCACATGACTTGGGGCAGCTGGGAAATTGACAATATGTCTAGCCCCATGTCAATTTCAAAATTGAATATAAAAAAATCTGTTACTATTAACTGATTCATTTTGAAAAAATGTTTTTCCCCATGACAGTATCCCTTTAAAATAAATCTTAAAACTGGTGAGCTTTTATAGAAGTCAATGGGAGGTGTATTTTCAACATTCATGTTATTTTATTTTTGAGTTGAGTTTTATTAAACAGTGAAAAATTATAAAAATGAAAAATGCATACATGTGTATATATACATACGTATACAACCTATTTATTGCCTATTTATTTTTGTAATTTTATAACTATATTATAACAGAAATCAAATTACTAGTTACTTTTATGTTTTCATTGTTTTGAATTCTGCTCTTTTATCAATCTTCTCTTTCTAATTTTATTTAGAAGCCTCCTTGTTTGCAGTCATTTTAGCTTGATCAGCTTCTATGCCCTTAGAGGTATGAAATTGATTTTGCTACACCTTAGAGAATTGCCAACCTGTTCCATTTTGTGTTAACCTAGAGGCCAGTTAGGAGAATTGGATTTTATTTTGGGTCCTTCCACATCTATTACTAATATTTCTTATTTCACCTTTTTTTTCAGTTAAATGGCACTTTATCACATTTTTTCCCTAAATAATTTTTACATACGAATCAGCTTGATTAATCATTATATTACTCATTGATAAGTACATAATACATGCATTCATTTTTATTCACAAAATGTATTGATTATTTAAGAAGCATTGGAAATTATAATAGGTATCATATTAACTTGTGTATTTAATCTTTTCTGTTTTTAGTTTTAATTAATTTCCTACATTCATTCATAATTAATTGGCTAAACACTGGGAATTAAATTACTCAACTGATTTACAATCTCTGTTTATTCTGTTTTTCAAGGTTTGTCAGTGGTATTGGTGCTAATATAGTTCTGTTCCTTTTTTTCATAAGTGACTGCATTTTTTTGTTTCAAGAATTATATATATTTAATATAATAAAGGCCTTTATTATATTAAAGGTTTAATAAAACTGTAGCAGTAAATTTTAAAGCTTCGACAAAAGTTAATGTTTTAGATGTACAGAAACGCAGTAAGTGCTAGATGCATCAGTAAACTTATACTCGCCCCAAAAAAGTATTATCTTAAATATTTTCAGCAATATGTTACTGGGGATAAATAAAAATTGTAGTTCAACCGGTTAAAAGGCAAGTTCACCATAAAATAAAGTTATGCTAGAGCAATATTCTATGCAAATCTTCATTATTTATTTACTTAAATTATTCAAGTTTAAAATTTGCAGTTAAAATGTTTTTTGGTTGTTGGGGTCACTGTATAAAAGAGTACCCAGTTTATTATTTAAAAAACATAATTTTTGCATTCCACTTTTCCTTTGCTTTCGATCTTCCAATCTGACTTTCAAACTTCTGTATAGTTTCTGCCTGGATTTTGGGGTAAGATCTAACACCTATGTAGCAGAAACTCTAATCCTGACAACTGCAGAACAAAAATGTAACTATTAAATCTTAAAATATTTAAATTTAAATATTTTTTAAAACATAATAAGATAAGTCACAGTGCAACATTTTCCACCACAATTTCAGCCTAGTTGCTGCTGGGACATGATGAAAAAAGTTGTCATATTAAGACATACCCTTAAATCCATATGCCTCCTCCTCCCCTTGGATAACACAGCACCCCAGCACATGATTAAACACCTTAGGGGCCCCTAACAATAATTTATTTTCAAATGCTAACAAACCCCCAGAACAAATACCAGGCTTATGTTCCACAGACAGAGAAGGGCACACACAGGCACAGCATGGGAAACATGGGGAGCATTGGGAAGGTAGAACAGAGCAAGCGACAGGGAAACCTATCAGGACCACTCTAAGATCTACTACATACAGTGACAAAGTGCTGGTGCCCCATTAGCATTTTGTATAAAGTGTGGCCTGGTGAACAATGTGGGCAGTTTCAGTCTGAGTCTCAGGTTTACATGGTTTTAGGGGTGTGAACAATAGATGTTTTACAAGAGTGAACAATGCAGGGGGATCACAGGTGTGAATAATACAGGGGATTAGACTGAATTTGAGGTTTAAGGGTTTAAGCACAAGGGCTATAATGACAAAACGCCAGTGCCAATGCACTCTCAGCACTTCGATTTCCAAAGTCACCCGAAGTTACCTCACAAGGAAACTTTGGGTGACTTCGGAAATAGAAATGCCGCAAATGCATTGGCGCTGGTGTTTTGTCATTATAGCAGGTGGCAGGCAGTGGGAAGGCAGTTTGGGGAAATTGTTGCCCTGCAGAAAAAGCGATTAGTCACCAGGTGACTAAATCTCCCCAAATCTGCCCCTGTGCTTGGACCCTAAAGAATGCAGGGGCCAGTTAATCTCTGTAGTGATACCATTTAAAGCTTACTCATGGTAAGCAAACACAGCAGGTAGGTGGGGGCAATACAAGGGGGGGTCACGGACCGTATGTGGATAGCCCTGGCCTGAAGCAATGGCAATGTGTTAACATGTGAATATGACATAATTGTGCTTAAAATCTGATATTGGGATGTTATCATTTACAGTGCTTGGCGTCAAAATTATATCTCAAACCATCTCTTTGCAAGTACACACTCCATAACAGAGCACTCCTGACACCTTTGAAGCTTGGGGTGCCTTCTTTTAAACATAGGAGAAGTTGTTGTTGATATCCTGAACTGTATAGTTCTACCATCACAGCCAATGAGTAGTGATGGGCGAATTTGCCCCTTTTCTCTTTGCCGCGATTTTCCCGCAAAATTTGTGAAACTGGCGAAAAAATTGCAAAACATCAATTTTGACGCCGGTGGCGAAATGGGCAAATTTGCCCATCACTACTAATGAGTGTAAGGAGTGCCTGCTGGCCCCCAGTTACTAGTGATGGTGTAAAAACACACTGGTTAGTGACATCACCTCACCAGAGTATTGCCAAATTCAAAATAAAAAGATGTTGAAGTCCTGGGTTCAATGCAAAATGATGTGTTTGTTTTCTAAATTTCTGTGCATGCTATTATTGTTTGCTATTACTGATTCACTATTTCTTGATTTTCTGGCCTGTCTCTGACAATGGTGATTGCTTCTAGCCCTGACAATTGTCTGAAATTGACCAATCGATTTTATATCCCTTTGAATACCACATTTATTTGGACTGGACACTTTGGACTGTCTTCCAATTTTAAACTTTTTTAATCGGGACTTCTACCTTTTAAATCTTCCACATACCTCGTTGGCAATTAGGGATGTAGCGAACCGCCGACAATGTGTTCGCGAACGCCGTTCGCGAACACCGGCAAAAAATGCGAACAGTTCGCGAACAGTTCGCGAACTTCGAACATCCGAAAATCGTTCGATTCGAACGATCGAAGGATTTTAATCGTTCGATCGAACGATTTCCGTTCGAATCGAACGATCGAAGCCATTGGATCGAATGATTTCATTCAATCCAATGGCTTCGATCGTTCGATTCGAACGAAAATCGTTCGATTTTAGCGATCGTATGGTCGAATGGTCGAACGATTTTGATGCGAACGCCTATTGGCGAACGTCGCGCGACGTTCGCGAACTTGCGGCGGACGCGAACAGTCGAAGTTCGCGCGAACTAGTTCGCCGGCGAACAGTTCGCTACATCCCTATTGGCAATAAAAGCAGGAGAAAATCTGGTCCTGCCAAAAGTTTAGGGATAACATACAGTATATGGGGCACTGGATAGTAACACTAAAAAAAATGTTAAAGATTATAGGAAACTGAGAGAAATTATAGGGCTGAGGAAACAGATTGATTTGCCATTGTTATGAATTTAGAACAACTGTAACACAATGTACTGTGTTATTATTAAAGAAAAGAACCAATCAGTAATGAACAAAGAATTCATATATTCGAATTGGACACAATGAGAAATGGCTAATACGATAATAATAATCAATCCCATGCTTGTACAATATAAAAATAACAATCTAGCTTTCCTAGCCCCATGAACAATATTGAAATACAATAAAAATAAGCTGGGTTGAAAAAATTGTATTTCCAGGTTTGTAGTCCATTTTCACTCATGTAGCTACAGTAATCCCATGTGCTTTCTTTGTTATTTTGTTCCACAGACACAATGTAAAGATCCAAACTAGAATATTGTCTGATTTTATTTTTATTTTATTTTTGCTTGTGTATCTCCAATAATATCAAAATGCCTTGAAATGAATCCTGCCTACATTCATGTTAATGGCAAATGTTTTACGTTTAGTTGCTAGAATATTTAGAATCAAATAACTTTTACTTTTACTTATTACATTAATTCACCAGATTTTCTCATTCAAATGTTTTCTTATCAATAAATCTCAAAATGTTGAGTTTACATTTGACATCACTTTTTTCTTTCTTTCTACTTTCGTTCTACTTTCTTGAATGCAGAAAAGAAAGTCCAAATGAAAACCTTAATTATAGTTAATTAGCATATCTTAAAGTATGATTTTTTTGCCCTATATATTCATCTTTGAAAATGCATGCATCGATTACCCAGTACATGTGCTTAACACATGGTAACAATGTATCACATAGCAAACACATTTGCCTTAGTTCTAATTAAAATATATAGAGCACATACTAGAAGGCACAAATTATTAATTAGAAGAATTAGTCATCCAAAACATCTCTGCAAGGAGACAAAGATTAATACAGTCCTTAAATAATATCTAAATGTTTATGATAAAATAGCTTCCCTTTATCTTTAAAATGTTCAGCTATTCATTTAAGCACATCTTGCTCAACAGTAAATCTGCCAAAATTTGCATAACGGATTGAATTCAAAGTAATTTTTTTGGCAACTTTGTTGTTTAGTTGGACCCCATTTTTACTTTTTTTTGCAGCAACTTTTCAATGCCGAATACATTGGCGTGTATCTACATTTTTTTTTGCAGGGACACTTTTATTGAGCAAAAGACACAGAGGTCTATAAGCATTTGGTTGTGTTTTTTTACACAGTTCATGTTGTGCAAGGAGTATAACATAGCTCATCCTGGCAAAAGGAAGCCCTTTACCCATCTTGGTGTAGCTAGGGATATGAGAATATATGTTAGCATTATATCTGGCATCCAAGTAATGCCAGAGGGTTTTATCTACTGGCCTTCTTTATTTCTTAAATACAGTAGCATACAGGTGTCTTTTTTTTTTTACTTTGCACCTTGCCCCCTTTTGGTAAATTAGCTAGATAATGTATTTTCCTTGTTTCCTGTCCTTCTCTGTGTAAAATAACAACACAAAATATAAATCCAAGTACCAAGAAGAATAACATAATCACCTATTACATAAAGAGATAATGTACTAGACCTGGTATAAAGCAGCTGGGCCTGCACCTTTATGCCAGAAGCTTAACTAAAGAAGTAAGGTAGAGATGTTGTACTTTTTGTTTTGGGCTTCTATATCAGCCCAATGCAACCACAGGCCTTTAGCAGGGAAGATCTACATAGTAACATAGTAACATACATAGTAACATAGTAAGTAAGGTTGGAAATAGACAAATGTCCATCGAGTTCTACCTTTTTTTTTTTTTTTTTATTAACTACCTATCTGCCAGTTGATCCAGAGGAAGGCAAAAAAAAAAACCCATCTGAAGCCTCTCCAATTTGCCTCAGAGGGGGAAAAAATCCTTCCTGACTCCAAAATGGCAATCGGACTAGTCCCTGGATCAACTTGGACTATGAACTATCTTCCATAACCCTGTATTCCCTCACTTGCTAAAAAGCTATCCAACCCCTTTTTAAAGCTATCTAATATATCAGCCTGTACAACTGATTCAGGGAGAGAATTCCACATCTTTACAGCTCTCACTGTAAAAAACCCCTTCCGAATATTTAGGCGGAACCTCTTTTCTTCTAATCGGAATGGGTGACCTTGTGTCAGCTGGAAAGACCTACTGGTAAATAAATCATTAGAGAGATTATTGTATGATCCCCTTATATATTTATACATAGTCATCATATCACCCCTTAAGCGCCTCTTCTCCAGCGTGAACATCCCCAATTTGGCCAGTCTTTCCTCATAGCTAAGATTTTCCATACCTTTTACCAGCTTAGTTGCCCTTCTCTGTACCCTCTCTAATACAATAATGTCCTGTTTGAGTGATGGAGACCAAAACTGTACGGCATATTCTAGATGGGGCCTTACAAGTGTTCTATACAGTGGAAGAATGACCCCCTCCTCCCTTGACTCTATGCCCCTTTTAATACTGCTCAAGACCTTATTTGCTCTTGCTTGCTACAGCCAAGTTTATCATCTACAAGGACTCCAAGGTCCTTTTCCATTATGGATTTGCCTAGTGCAGTCCCATTAAGGGTATAAGTGGCTTGGATATTTTTACATCCCAGGTGCATGACTTTACATTTATCAACATTGAATCTCATTTGCCACTTAGCTGCCCAGATTGCCAGTTTGTCAAGATCATGTTGCAAGGATGCCACATCCTGGATGGAATTAATTGGGCTGGATAATTTTGTGTCATCTGCAAACACTGATACATTACTTACAACACCCTCCCCTAAGTCATTAATGAACAAGTTAAATAAAAGTGGACCCAATACTGAGCCCTGGGGGACCCCACTAAGGACCTTACTCCAAGTAGAGAATGTCCCATTAACAACCACCCTCTGTACCCGATCCTGTAGCCAGTTTCCTATCCACGTGCAAACGACTTCATTAAGCCCAACAGACCTTAGTTTAGAAAGCAGTTGTTTGTGGGGCACAGTATCAGACGCTTTGGCAAAATCCAAATAGATCACATCTACTGCCCCCCCATTATCCAGAATCTTACTTACCACATCATAAAATGCAATCAAATTTGTCTGACATGACCTATCCTTCATAAAGCCATGCTGATTGTTGCTCATAATGCCATTCATTAGGACAAAATTTTGAATGTGATCCCTTAACAAGCCTTCAAATAATTTGCCCACCACAGATGTCAAGCTTACTGGCCTATAATTGCCAGGCTGAGATCGTAATCCCTTTTTAAATATTGGAATAACATCAGATTTTCTCCAATCCATAGGCACCATACCAGATGACAGTGAATCTGAGAAAATCAGAAATAAGGGCTGGTCTAAAACTGAACTAAGCTCTCTTAGAACCCGGGGGTGTATGGCATCAGGCCCTGGAGCCTTGTTTATATTAATTTGTATTAGAGCTTTTTGAATCATATCCTGAGTCAGCCACTGACTAGATTGAGCTGAGCCATTATTGGAGCTATAAAGTGAGCCTGTGAACCCAGACTCCTCTATTGTATACACTGAAGAAAAGAACTGATTTAACACATTTGCCTTATCTGTATCTGTTACAACCATACTGGTACCTTTATTTAATGGAGCAACACTCTCAACCTGCATCTTTTTACTATTAATATATTTAAAAAACTTTTTAGGGTTAGTTTTCAACTCCACCGCAATTAACTCTTCATTTCTTTTCTTAGCCTTCCGGATTGCTGATTTACAACATTTATTACAGTGTTTATATTCATTAAATGCAGCTTCTGTCCCTACAGTAATGATTTAATATCATTTTAAAGGACAACTATTTCTGTTCTGTGTTTTTAGCTGAAAACCTAATGCCCCAATCAATGCTCTGTAGGGCAGCCCTCAAGGCACTAAAATTAGCTTTTCCAAAATTCATGTTTTTTGTTGCCCCAGTATATTTTTGTTTTTTGCACCAGACATTAAAAGATATAACATTATGGTCACTATTACCCAGGGGTTCAATGACTTGCACATTTGCTATAAGTTCTGGGTCATTTGAGATCACTAAATCAAGAATAGCATTTTTTCTGGTAGGCTCCTCAACAACCTGTGCTAAAAAATTGTCGAGCAATAAGTTTATAAACTTGTTCCCATTAACTGATCTACTAGTACCGTTGCTCCAGTCAATATCTGGGTAATTAAAATCCCCCATTATCATTACTTTACCTAAACTAGCAGCCTTTTCTATTTGCATGAGGAGCTTCGCCTCCTCCTCCTCACTTACATTAGGGGTCTATAGCATACTCCTACAATTAATTTGCTGGATTCATTACAATTGGTGAAGAACTCCACCCATACGACTTCTGCCCCCTCATTTTCTAACAAAACCTCCTCCTTTATATGAGCTTTTAAATCCTGCTTAACATACAGACATACCCCTTCTCCTTTTCTATTGCCTCTATCCCTCCGAAACAAAGTATAGCCACTGATAGTTACTGCCCGGTCATGTGACTCATTCGGCCATGTTTCGGCCACACCAATCACATCATATTTTCCTTCCAACACCAGCAGCTACAGCTCTCCCATTTTACCAGTCAGACTTCTTGCATTTGTAAACATACATTTAATACTGGTACCATATTGAACATATGACATGTGGTCCTCCCTATCCTTAACAGTATCCCCCAAATCTCCTCCCCCATTTTCCCTTTCTTTGCCCACTATCTCATCTAACCTGTCTACCACTGAATCTTTTACTGAACCCTCCCCCACACCTAGTTTAAAATCTCCTCCAACCCTCTAGCAATCTTCTCTCCCAAAACAGCTGCCCCATCATCATTGAGGTGCAGCCCATCCCTAGCAAAGAGCCTGTAGCCGACTGAAAAATCAGCCCAGTTCTCCAAAAACCCAAAACCCTCCTCCCTACACTAATCTTTCAGCCACGCATTAATCTCCCTATGCTCCCGCTGTCTCCTTAGTGTTGCTCGTGGCTCAGGTAATGCCTCTAAAGATCCCCCAGTAGCTCCCCATCTTTTTTTCTGCTGATTCACTGCACATGCTGTGTGCTGCTGTCATTTACTGAGCTTAGAGACAATCACACAATATACTGTATGTATATCATATAAATGTCACAACTATGTAAAGATAAGTATTAAATAATTGGTTATTGGTACATGGCAAGTTAGAAACAAAGTCGACATCGCCAAACGAGCGATCTTTCCCGGACATGCCACTAACGGCATGGCTATATCGGGGGTAATTCGAACGTTCGGCCATATGGCCGAATGATCGAATTACGATACGCCAAGGGGCTCCGACGGGTCGGTCGGGTACAAATCAAACCTTCCCGATCGATATCGTGGCCAGATATAAATTGGGAAGACCCGTCGGAAGCCCCCATACACGGGCTGTCACATTGGTCTAAATGACCAATATCGGCAGCTTTATCTGCCCGTGTATGGCCACCTTTACTGTAGCTTCTTGACAACTGTTTAAGGCACACTGAGCATGTGCGTGTCACAGACACTCCTAACAAAATTCAAGATGGAAAACTCTTGTGACAACTTTGAAGGCCTGGATCATTTCAACTATAGAGATGCCTTAAGGTTGGTTCAATACGTTTATATATACAATATGGCATTTCTAGCCATATTCATTTTTAGGGTTTAGTTTTTCTTTAATGACACTCTGGTGTAAGATGCAAATAGAAGACCTAAGGGAAACACAAAGTGGGACATTCACTAAGATTTGTTGTTGCGCTAGCGTCTGCTTCGCCATGCTTTACCACACTTCGCCAGGTGTATTTTCGCCAGCGCTACGCAAATTCACTAAAATCCGAAGTTGCGCTCAGGGTAAGCGAAAGGTTGTACTAGCGTTAATTCGCCAAGCAAAGCAAAGTTACTCTAGTGATGGTTAATTTGCATACAGTGCCAAATTCAAGTTACAATGGAGGTATATGTAGCAGCACTACACACCTGTTTAGTTAAGGTGCCATGAGTTAGGAAATGTATGGGGGAAGGAGGGTAGCCCCAAAAAAATTTTTCGATCTTTTTCAGCCTATCACCCATAAAAAATAAAAAAAACGCTAGTGTTTTTTGGGACTTAGAAACATTTTTAACTTTTTTTGAAGCAATCCCTATCTACTCTATTGCACTATACCTGGTCTGAGGTGGCGAAGGAAGTCTGGCATAAAAGGTAGCGTTCAGAATTTGCATAGTTACGTCCGTTGCGCAAATTCGCCAGGCGTAAGGGTGCGAAGTAACAGTAGCGAATTTACACCAGCGTCCGTTAGTGAATCGGTGAATTAATGAAAATGCGCTACGCTGGCACTTTCACAATAGCGTTAGGTGCTTCGTCGTTTAGTGAATTTGCCCCAAAGACATAAGGGATGCTTTAACCTCAAAGCAACTTATGCCACTGGTATCCAGTCCATGTGCTTCCTCTTCTCTCTCTGTGTTCCATACTGTAAGCAGTTGAATTTGTGTCTGTATTTTGCAGTTCTGACCCTGTATTGATATGTGTATATTTTGTTGTTTGTGTTACTGTATTTAATTTCTCCCTGGCAAAAAAATAGAAAAGAAGTCCTCCCCAGCTAAATGACTTTATTTCTTAATACAGTACAGTAAAAGCAAATCAATAATCTTCCAAGACTCATGACAAGAGCGATAATTCTTTGCTCATTGATTTCTTAAGCTCATTTTATTAAGAGAACTTTAGAGGGAACTTCACAGAATACCTGCAGTGTTATAGATGCAAAAAATCTATTCAAATTTAATATATAGCATCTATATCTATGTATCTATCTATCTATCTATCTATCTATCTATCTATCTATCTATCTATCATCTATCTGTCTGTCTGTCTATCTATCTAGCTCATGAAAGAATGGCAGTGCACTCGACTAAGTATTTGTTGAAGAATACTTTGCCTTTTAAGGCGGTGCGTGGGACAGAATAGAATAATATGTTGAAACAATGAATGGTCCCTTTTGTTGCACTCTGTAAATGACTTTTTATTGAAATAAAATTTATAATTTATTAAAGAGTTTTTGGAGTTCATTAATTTGAATTAATTGAGGTTTTTTATTTGATCACATAAAATATTAAAAGATTTACAAAATTCATTACTCAAATTTCATTTAAGGAGATTAATTTACAGCATTAAATTCATCTTAACAATTCATGTATAAATATTGATTTCATTGTGTAATTTCTAGCAGCAATTAGAAGCAAAATAAATTATTTGAAAGGACTGAGAGGTATAATGGCTTGGGTTATTTTGGCATTCCTTTTTACGGCAAATATAAGCGGGTTAATCATCAGCGCTTGTATATGACAGTCTTGTGTTATCTGCCATTCAACTGGGAAGAGAAACAAAGTAACAATACGGCAATTAATGACCATAAAGGTGGCCATACACGGGTAGATAAAGCTGCCGATATCGGTCGTTTGGACCAATTTGACAGCTTATCTGCCAGTGTATGGGGGCTTCCGTCGGGTCATCCCGATCGATATCTGGCCACGATATTGATTGGGAAGGTTGGATTTTTACCCAACCGACCCGTTGGAGCCGCTTGGCGCATCGGAATTCGATCGTTCGGCCGTACGGCCGAACGCTCGAATTACCCCCGATATAGCCACGCAGTTTTGTGGCATATCGGGGAAAGATCCGCTCGTTTGGCGATGTCGCAAAACGAGCGGATCTTTAAGTCTATGGCCACCTTTACTGTTGTTGCTGAAAGAAAGCACTGTAGCGATCAATTGTACAGTAAGTGTATTGACTTCGGCTGCTCTTGCAGAGAGCAATGCGCTTATTGTTAAAGTTCCAAAATAGAGGAAACACAAGCAGCTTCAATGTATGCAAGTTAAAAAGTTTATACTCGCCAGGTCTTGACCTCCATATGATGAATGCTTTACCACCAGTCAAAGCTTGGGGGCTGTTATTATAGCAACATCTTCTCGGGATCGTTTCTGACACCTTAGGAGTCGAAAGCCATATGCTGATTTTTTTACCGATGTTTGTTCTCATGTTTGCCCATAATCAGCTTAAATGCATGTTCATTCACCTCGTGGCCAACGCGCGTTTCACCTTGGATGGCTTCGTCAAGGCATAATGATGTCATCTTTGCTCGCCTCTTATGGCCCAAAATGAGGTGAAACGTATGAAGAAAGGAGTTAACAGTTTTTTAACTGCTTCAATGCTGTTTTTTTACTAAGAATATATTGAACTTGATAGTTTTAAGATTGCTGCTTCATATTAGAAGATATATCGATATATATCTATATATATATATATTAACACGAGTGGTTAAGATCATATTCATTATTAAAGATAATTTTGACTATAAAAATACTCCAAATTTGCTGTCATCATTTAGGCCATTAGGCCAAAGAGTGTTGA
Source organism: Xenopus petersii (assembly GCA_038501925.1). NCBI lineage: Eukaryota > Metazoa > Chordata > Amphibia > Anura > Pipidae > Xenopus > Xenopus petersii. Next base: position 109,238,915 of record CM076673.1, on the reverse strand, counting down.
GTTCATACATCCACCTTAATTCTTTTTCTATCTATCTATCTATCTATCTATCTATCTATCTATCTATCTATCTATCTATCTATCTATCTATCTATCTATCTATCTATCTATCATCTATCCATCCATCCATCTATCTATCTATCTATCTATCTATCTATCTATCTATCTATCTATCTATCTATCTATCTATCTATCTATCTATCTATCTACAAACAATAGCAACAGCACTCACGCACAGTTTCCGCAGTGCACGTCCCCTGAGGTCTCTGGTCCGTCCTCCATAATATGTAGTAAAAATAATAATTCAATTGCTCAGAGATTATATTAAAAAGTAAAAAAGTTACATCACCATGCATGTGCATATTACACTTTCTCAAACCATGTGAATGATGGTTCCAAATCAGTCCAAGTCTGTGCAGTTTTTTAAAGTCCATCATAGGAAGTGATATAGCATTGTTTTCTTTGAACGCTGTATATGGTATACAGTATATAACGAACTTCAGAACTAACAAGTGAAACTATTATTTAAGTCAGTATGTGATGCTTTCTACTGATGGGTGAATTTGTCCCGTGAAGTTCGAGAAACGGCGAAAAATTCACAAAATGCCGGCGGAGTCTCATTTTGGACGCCAGCATAAGTTTTTGGACACCAGTGTCCATTTTAAGACACCGGTGCACATTCGCCGGCAAAAATGCGTTCAAAAAAACGGACGCCAGAGAATTTTCGCGGCAGTTTCGTGAGTTTATTCACTGGCGGCGAAACACGGGAATTCGCTGCGAATTCGCGCCTGGTGAATAAATTCGCCCATCACTAATGCTTTCATTTTAATTATGCAGATCACTGTATAATTAAACAACTGGAGAGTGAACATATGGTAAATCAAAACTGATATAAGCATTTTGACCGAACGCCTACATTACCTTATTTGAAACTTTTAATCACCATATATGAGGGACACACTTACATGCAACTAATACATAAAATGCTGCATCCATCTCATCTTATTTGAAAGGGCTAATTAGTCATTCCCACTTCCCACATCGTGTTTATATTTTGTAAAATTATAAGGCAACATATGCTCTAATTTATTCAGTTCAGTAACTGCACAATACAATATTCTATCATGTATTCTCAGAAGCAAAAATTTATTTTTTTTTAAAAAAAATAATATACACTGGAAAGTTGCTAAAAAAAGATTTTATAATGTGAAAAATATTGTTTGGGTGAAAGACACCTTTAACAATATCTCCGGTCCCTGTAAATGAAAAGCAAAGCAGCGGGGGGGGGGGAATAATTGGTAAGTGTTATGACAATATTTAATGTATTTTTAACCTTGATATTTTTTTCATTTGCTACTTATTAGACTGAGGTTGCAATTACCATTTACAACACCTGGGATCATTATCAAAAAAAATCTTTGGCATTGTTCAAGTTTTTTTTAACATTAGACCTTGTGTCTTCATAAATTTTTTCTGTTTTTTCATATCCATATATTAAAAAATACTCATGTACTTGCACATGTAATCTATCTATCTTTACACTTACAAACAAATATGGGATCTCTAATTCCGAAACCTAAAATTGAAAAGATCCAAATTATAGGGAGGTCATCTCTCATAGAGTCCATCTCAAGCAAATAATTCAAAATTTTAAATGGCTTCGTAATAATAAAGCATTACCTTGTACCTGATGGAACTATTTGGTTTCCATACTGAAATAAGAGTTGTTCAGCAATTCTATAATATACTGTATATCCATATATCTATATTGGTGGCAATTCTGTTATGTTTATTTAATGTATAAATGTTTAGTAAACTGATGACTATGGCCCAACAAATAATTAGGCTAGAAATGCTATATAGTCAGTTTTTGGCTTCTGCACACACAAGACTACCACTGCCATATAGCCACGAAGGTCTCTAAAGTTATATAACTTTTTTTTTCATAGAACTGCTGAACAACTCTTATTTCAGTATGGAAACCAAATTGTTAAACAGGAAATACCAAGTTTTAAAAAGCACTGTATTGGGAGTAAATACTTTTACAAAGGGCATACTAAAGTTTTTTCTTCCTAACATTTGTTTCTAATATTAAGCAATGTCACATTAAAAAGCTAGTTTTGATTTTCAGTCTTTTGAAATAAAAATATTACAGAGAACAACATTTCAGTGTAGGAAATGTTATGCAGTAAAATGGCAGAATTATGGATTAGTCAAAGGTCTGAATAACTTTGCCAGGGATTGTATAATATATATCATTTCTAATTTACAGCAAACATCTTGAAATTTCTAATTGTATTTTATAAAATATGCCTTCATAATACAATCTCCTTGGGTTTTATAGTGAATGGGACAGTTGCAGATCAATAGGATGCTGCATGCTGCAGACATATAACTTTAATGCAATGTCATTTTTTTAATCATAAATGTGTTTAGTGCTTTACTTTTCATTTTCATTGCTTTTCTGATGCCTCATAAATATAGCATTGTTGCAGGAGAATCATCTATGAACATCTTTATGAGCACATGATTGCATGACCTCCAGCTTCTTTTCATTTTCTATTCCATTAAACAAAGATATATATATGTGTGTTAAAATGAATAATCAAGGAAATGAATACAAGCTGTCCATGCCCTCATAAGAAATAATGTATATTTTATGAAATGCAATATTCCTGTCATATCTATCTTATTAAGTAAATAAAATAATATATGTACAGAAATAAAATGGCCAAAGGGTTTTGAAAACAATAGTATTAATATCTTTACTGTTAACATTATGAATTATATTATGCATGCATGTTTATGTAACATATTTGAATATTTGCCCTTAGGGAACATATTGCAAACATGAAGCAGTTATAACAGGAACCGTGACTTAATAGAAAACATTTTTACAATTACTGGAAAAGAATATCTAGTTTGGCAGCACACATTACTTTTTATTTTGCAGCTTTACTGGTTTTCTAACATCTTGTCTGCAGTAAATCTTTAAACCTAAAATGCTGGCTCTTAACACAGTCAGTGCCTTAGAATAAATGTTATCTGGTAACTTGTGGCTCCAGTTGAGATGAATCAGCAGAGGGTTAAAGACATTGATGAAGCTTAGTGATGAAGAATATGGATCCCCTTGCCATTGCAAATGGTTATGCAAAACTAATTTTAAGTAGTTGGAAGCTTACCGTTTTAGCGATTGTTAAGTGGCTGGTAAATGAAGGTAATTAATAATCATATGGTACAAAAAATTAAGTTTTAATTGAGTAAAATAAGAATAGACATTTTTTTGGGTTTAAATGGATATACTGTATATTAGGCTTAAATTAATATGTGTTAAGATCCCAGTTGTCAGGAAATGCCAAGTTTCTAACCCTGGTCTGTGAGTTGTCTGGTTGGTGCACCTTCCCATTAAGCCACCAGGTGTTTTTGGAAGGGACTGTAGCCATAGCCAATACTCCACTTATCAATATATTCTCTCTGTCTCCACCGCTAGTCTCGTTAAGGTCAGGTACAGACAATTTAGTATTCAAGCCCCTATAAAATGTTAGTGTTCTAACAATGATCCTGGTTCCTGATTGCCTTGATCCTGGTTCCTCCTTTTTACCCAGTCCTGCCACCAATCTTCCTTTTCTGATCTTTTGGTTTGAACCCTGGCCTGTACTGTATATATGGACTTGTCTTCATGTTGTACCCTTTACTTTTCAAGATTTCATCATTGTCACTTTGGTTTCACATTAAATCTAGTTCTGAGTTTAAGTATTTTTGGTTCTTCTAACACCCAGTATATGGGAACAACATGTTACAAAGCACATAGGCTGCAACCTGCTAACCCTATTTGTGACACCAGCAATACAAGTAGAGTTGCTACCTACCTGGTTTTCCTGGACAGCCCAGTTTTCAGAAGGGAAGTCTTGGTGAAAACGGTCTGTCCAGATTTCCAAATGACGAAATACAGATAGGATTTGAAGTCAATTGTGTGGCAACCAGCCAATCGCTGAGTGCACACATTATTACACTGCCCCCTGATGTCATAGACCCAAACTGAAATACAGTATCACCTGCTCCTCCCCAGTGACTCTTGCCCCACCCCTGCAAAAGGTGGCAACCATAACTACAAAGGATATGTAGAAGAGACAGGGCCGACCAGCATGGATTCACAGGACTAAGTGCCCTGAGTGGGTGCGAAACATGTAGGGTGGACGGAGATGCAAATATTTTTTAAACTTTGTACAAATAAAAAAAATTTTAAACGATTTTCTCTGGTCCTGTGGATCCGTCTGAGTGCTGTTTGGCCCTGTTTCTTCTACTTATCCTTTGCTGTACTGCTCCCTAAAGCTGGGGGTCTGGGGCTGGAGCACCCGGACCACATTTACTATTTGGTGAGTCATTTACAATTTATCCTGGAGCACCATGTTTCTCAAAACTATTGCAATAGTGGTAGCTTATGATACACTGGATAACTGGAATAGTCAAATGAAGGGGTGCAGCTATTTATTTCATAGGTAAAAGTTATATAAATATATACAAATGTCAAATAAAAAAACATTTAAATCAAAACAACTTTCCAATTTATTTTGGGTGCTGCTCATCCCAACAAATTTATTCTAATATTTGACTTCCATTCTCCCCTAATGACAGTCACAGTCGCTTTATTTCCAAGAAACCTTGCCTCTCTTCTGACCATTGAGTGTATAGCAACCCATTCCCACAGGCCAAAAGCAATTTTTAGATCAGGCACTTCAAATGTGTTTTGGAAGCACGCACCGAAAGATGGGGAATCCAAATCTTCCCCCAATAACATTTCAATCTCTGCTGTTCTGATATTGCAATCTTAAGATGAGGTATGTCAAAGTTATCCCTGGTATGGCCAGTCCTACACTCAACTTTAATCTTTTTAAGTTAAAAACACTTTGTTCCCACTGTTGGCTATTTAATGGGGCAACCAAGAAAGCAGCAAGTAAGTTGCAAGTAAAACTCCCTGTGTAAAATGTATAATACAGCAATAGAACTCTTAAATCAGATAACAATTGAGTGTATGACTGGCCATTCCAGGGATAACTTTGACATACAGTAATAGGCCAGCTAAAATATATTGCAATATTTGGGCAAACAATACTGTTTAAAGGCATTTTTTGGTAGCTTAAGGCACAAAATGTCTCAATGTCTTAAATATATTGTTAATGGATTGAGTGCAGAGGACTTCTTATATTTGTCTGTATGAATTTTGTGGTCTCAGCCTCACTGCACCCCCGCTTAATGTTTATAAAAATTTGTGGTGAGTACAGCTTTCTTTTGTTTGAAATGTGGGGCTCAACTCAATCAGTGCAGTAAATGTCCAACAAATTGTACAAAAGGTGACGAGCAATCTTTCTCCAAATATGCCTACCAAAGGCAGGGCAATATTGTGCTAATCTGATCATTTGGCCCTAGGGCAAGCAATGAGATTATAATAATGGTAATAGGCAGTGACGAGATGTGGACCATATCAACTAGCCGATGCAGTCTTTAGTTGCAGGGAAAAAAACCTGCCTGATTTTTGTTCAGATATCGGCCAGGGAGGCCCATTGGAAGACCCCATACATAGGCAGATAAGCTGCCAAATTGATCTAAAGGATCTGAATTGGCATCTTAAATTTGGCCATGTATGGTCATCTTTATGCTGCTGGTACACCAGATGTGAAGGGTTATTTATTAAAGGTCAGTTTTTTGAGATTTTTGAGGTTTTTGAAAGCACAACTAGCGGGGTATTTTTACTAAAACCCGACTTTTTCTCACTGTATATAAAAAAAACTTTGGACCAAACTCCCAAACCCGAATGCCCTTAATTTACCAATAAATTCACAATGCATAAATCACATTCTGGTTGTGATAAAATCTTGCGTCAAATCAAATTGTGAGACTTTTTCTATTTGACCCTTGAAAAATTATATTATTTTGACCCTTGAAAAATTATATTTTTTTCAATTTGACGACGGAAAATCACGACTATTTTGGATTATTGAAAGAAAATCAGCCCAAAACCCTTGAAGATCATGAAAGCAAAAAACAGCTTCAAATTGTTAAAGGGATTAATCTGCCATTGACTTGATTTTGACAGGTTTTATCTGGAGTATTTTAAAATTCAGATTGTTGGCAGCTTTTAAGCATAATAAATCTCAAAACATTCAAGTTTTTTTTTATTTAATAAATAGGCTGATTCACAAAATGTCTTCATTCCTTTATGCTCAGTTTTGTGTGTTATTTATTTAAGGAACGATTTATCAAAGTATTTTCATTTGCTAATAGACATATATATAAGTGTTAATTCAACATTTCTGCACAGCGGTATTCTAATCACATTGCGATACTTATAGAATATAAATAATCCTAAAGCATTTTTCAATAACATCCTTTAAGCAATAAAAGCATGAAATTGTTGCAATAATTACTGTGAAATTTAACACCTCCCAGGAATAGGAATTACTAAACAACATCAGATGGAATAATAGAGGAAGATGTAGTGAGGAGCTGTAGGGAAGCAATTAAAGACTTTATGAGGAACTGGAGACTTACCTACAGCCACTAACACATTTATGTGTCAGTCAGGTCCAGAATGCACATGTTCTGTGTCATGGAATTATATTAAGTGAATCGATAGTTAATTCTAAATATATAAAAAGTGATATCATTTTAAGGCATGCTATAAATAGCATTCACTTTTTTGACCTTTAATGAATTGGCCCCTTAAAGTGATACTGACATTAGAATTTTCTTTTAAAAATACTAATCTACATTAAAAGTTGCCTATGGGTCATGTTGATTGTTTTTTGCTAGTTCTGATTTTGTAAGTAATTGCTACTTGAACCTAAACCTGACTGTTTTGCCAACCTGACTGTCTCTTCTCAGCCTGTCAGGTAGGGGCAGATTTATCAAAGGTGGAGGTGAATTTTCGAATTCAAAAGATTTGAATTTTGAGCTATTTTTTGTGTACTTCGACTAGGGAATAGTCCAAATTCGATTCGAATTTCAACATTTTTTAAAAATTCTAATATCAAAATTTATCATGTACTGTCTCTTTAAAAAATTGATTTCGCCCATTCGCCTTCTAAAACCTTCTGATTGCTGTTTTAGCCTATGGGGGACCTCCTAGAACCTGTTTGGAGTCAATCAAAGTTTTTTTGGGGGAAAACTTTGTGCGAATTCGATCGAATGCGCTATTCCTTCAATTCGTACGATTCAAATTTGGCCGAATACGGACCTATTCGATTGAGAAACTGACCTATTCGGTCAAAAAAAACCTTTGACTTCATTTTGGTTGGTCTTTTTTAATTTGAATATCAAAGTTTTTCAAATTCTAAATTCGACCCTTGATAAATATGCCCCTTAGAGTTTCTAATGCTAACAGACTATTGCTACACAAATATGGCACAGGGGTAACAAAGGTAATGTAAAAGCATCACACAAATACTTTTATGGCAAAATTATAAATAGCATTCAAAAACAATGTTTTGACAAATACAAAAAAAGGTTATTTTCTGGTGTCAGTATCTCTTTAAACTCACAAGCTCTAAAACCACGACTGTCATTGACTTTATTAAAAGTTCAAAATAAAAAACAATGAAAAAAAAGGCAATGAATGAAACAGTAAAAAATCCAGAAATTGATTTAAAGCAGTCCAATAGGATCAGTGCAGCTCATAGACTTCTAAATCATCTAGACAACTTTTAGTTGGTAAAGTTTTGCATTACAGGTTTTACATTAAATAAATCAAATACATTTTTTTTTTATAAAAATATAGAAAATATTTAGAGATTCCAAAAAAAGGAAATGTGATTGTTAGTAAATTTGCCACTTAAGGTGGCCATAGACTCCAAGGCTCCGACGGGTCGGTCGGGTAAAAATCCAACCTTCCCGATCAATATCTTGGCCAGCTATCGATCGGGAAGACCCGTCGGAAGCCCCCTCTACACGGGCAGATAAGCTGTCAAATTGGTCCAAACGACCAATATATGCAGCTTTATCTGCCCGTGTATGGCCACCTTTAGTATGAGGTCCAGAGCACAGCTAGACCCTGGGTGCAAGTGGTCTATAAATTATTGTTATCAGATTAGATTGTGAGCAAACACATTGGGTGACACTGACTAAATGTGGGACACATCTTGTATTGTACTTGTGTTATAAAACCTTTTCCCCTTCTTTCCCAGATTTAATGAATAAACTACTAGTACATGTAAATAAGCGCTATGTTCTCTTCTGCCAGCAGGTTTCATACTGTAAATTAGGCATCTGTAATCGAAATCTCCACTGACCTAAAAACAAGGCTTATTTTCATTTTATTTTTATGAACAGTTTCCTCTCCATTTGTCTCATGTACATTCACACATACAGTATACTCATTTGTAGACTAAAGTAGCACATTTTCTTACTTGTAGTCATTTTCAGTTCCCTACTTTAGTTTTTATTTGAAATACTGCACAAAGGCAAGCAGGAAAAAGGGATGCAAAAAGGTTATAATTGCCATTTATCTTCTCAAATTTTACTTCCTTGGCAAGCAGGTAGTCTTTTAGGATTTATAGTACAGAGGATTTGGGGTTGATTAACTTCAAAGAAGGACACATTGTTTTGAAAAAAAAAAGGCTAAAGAATTAGGCAAATGATATACAGGTATAGGATCCCTTATCTGGAAACCCGATATCCAGAAAGCTCCCATAGACTCCATTTTATCCAAATAATCCAAATTTTTGAAAATGATTTCCTTTTTCTCTGTAATAATAAAACAATAGCTTGTACTTGATCCCAACTAAGATATAATTAATCCTTATTGGGAGCAAAATCAGCCTATTGGGTTTGTTTAATGTTTAAATGAATTTCTAGTAGACTTAAGGCATGAAGACCCAAATTATGGAAAGATCCATTATCCGGAAAACCCCAGGTCCCGAGCATTCTGGATAACAGGTTCCATACCTGTATAATGCAATGTAATAGTTGAAACTTTTCTTACCTGTAACCTTTAATTACTGGAAATCCTTATCATCAATAAGAATTCATGTTTATGTAAATATTATTGCTATCCTTTATTTAGATTTTTTTAATTAAATGGAGGGGAACACACAGATTAGACAGTTTTAAGCAAGACTTTAAGGGATATGCTAAAAAATATTTTCCAGCAAAATATGGTGATGATGATAATATTCATGAATAATCCTTTGTATCATTGGAATCAGTTGTTTCCTCTAAACGTAATTATATTCAAATAACTAAGCTTCAATGTAAATATTTTATTTACTGCAAAAACTCATTTGCAATGAAAAGCAGGAGATGCAAAACATGCAGAGCAACAAGAAATGTAATAATCATTTTTCTTATGCCATTAAATAGGAAGTAAGAAAGCACTGTATAGTGCATGTGAAGAAAAACGTATGCTTCACTTAATATTTTGTTAAGACCAAAAGAACCTTATTAAGAGGCCCTTAAATCATGTGTAAATTGTCACTGAAATGTGTTCCATAAGGAATAGCTATCCAAGAACCTAGTCTTGTTATCTATGAAGAAAATGTGTTTTATTCATAAGGAATACTTGCCATCTAATTAAATGCCAGTAGCATAGACATTGCAGAATCCCTTGTGGGAATCACAACAGATAGATATAATAAATCTGCATGCGCTGCAACAGATTTATAACAACATTTTCATTAACAAGATTTTGTTAAATCTGTCTTTTAAAGTGCCATCAAGGAATAAAGAAATGCAATTAATTACTTTGCCATCATTGGTGTTATTCTTGCCAAGTAAGCAAAAATGACAGACATCTACTGTATGCTATTCTAAGGAATACAACAGCTCTTCTGCAGATTTCATTGGAATTAATTATTGCATATAAAAGCCAACTATCTGCTGCAGTATTTTAATATTATTGATTAGGTAGTAAGACAACTATTCTATAATGTTCTAAAAACAAACATCTGCACATAGTAGTAATATGCTTGCTTACAGTTGTAATAAACTATAGGAGGGCATCCACAAGGTCACAATGGTCTCAAAAGAAGTTTGTTAACAGAATAATAACATATAAAATGTAAAATGAATAAACTAGAAAATAATGAAACTGCCACACAGGATTTTAGAGTCTTCAGTACAAACAAACATAAGACTCATTCATTTTTATATTATTTTTGTTGTTTATTTACCCCAAAATAGGTTCTAATAATGAAAGAACTTACACGAGAATATAGGCAAACGGTTATAATGAAAGTGGATATAACTCCTGTAAATAATGTAATATGTTTCACCCATCTGATGGTCAAAATGGTGAGTTGTGATATTATTTGTGAGAATAACTTTGCTTAAATGCCATAAGGATACAAAAATGTGTCTACACTTCAGAAGACATGCCATACAAATGAAGTCTTGGACCCAAGCATATACAGTAACCATATATAGGACAAATGTATGCATGTATATGTGTTATGATTGTCCACATTGTCCCTGAAATAGTATTTGTTTGCATCAATAAATCCACTGCATTTAACACTAGCATTTATGTTCTAGCTATACATCCCATCCTAACAGCTCAGCTATTAACATCGACTTAAATGTTGTGCCTATCCTCAGTCAGTCAATACATTTGCCTCAAATGGTGTTTTAAGAAATGAGTTTTTCATAAATGCAAACTAGTTTTACTATACTGATGAACACAAGAATACCTGTAAAGGTGTATGATTTATTACAGAATTAAAGGTGTGGTTTGTGGTATTTTTAAGTTCATTTTTATAGAATGTCTTATTCTAAGAAACATTAAATTCTCCTTTTCTTTTTTTATCGTTTTTGAATTATATGCCTTTTTCTTCACATGGGGGTCACTGACCCCATCTAAAAAACAGATGCTCTATCAAGCTACAAATGTATTGTTATTGCTACTTTTTATTACTTATACTTCAATCCATGCCCTCTCTTCTTCATATTCCAGTCTCAAATCAATACATGGTTGCTAAGGCAATTTGGAGCCTACCAATCAGATTACTGTTGTTGCAAAGTGGAGAGCTGCTGAATAAAAAGTAACTTCAACACTACAAATAATTATACAATTGCAAGTTGTCTCAGAATATCTCTTGGCATCATATTAAGTTATTAAGAATATCACTCATGACATCATATTAATATTAATATGATGTCACTCTTGGCATCATATTAAGTTAATCTAAAGGTGAACAACCCCATTAAGTCACCCTGTGTGCCAGAGCCTTTAGCAAGGTCTAGGGATTTTTTCATGACCCAGGCATCACCCAACACATGCTCACTGAGTACCAATTAAAATGAGTTACATATCATTAATTGGAATGATTCTGGTTATAGCTTTATTAGTTACAACAGTACAAACATTATCAACTGTAACGCAATAAGATATTTGGATTTTTTTCAAGATTGTTATTTTAAGAGTAGGATTATCAAATACATTTGATATTTCAGTGTTCCCACTGTAGAGACACTAAGGTTTAGATATCTTTTACTCAGGCAGTTTCCCCCATATGTGGATACCTAAGTGGTCCTCTGATTCACCCAAGCATCTATTTCCCTTTCCTGGGGTTAACTGTAATCTAGTTCAAGGTTTGCCCAGTAGGTGTCAGTGTAATTCTGTATAAAAAGGAGAGCATACATGGGCTCAGGGCTCTTTTTCTGGATCCCACCTGATGGGGAGATGGGTATAGGACTGGGCCTGAGCGGGTTACAGTCTGCGGATAGGGACAGTCACTCTAGGAGCAAAGATAAGGCCGTTCAGCTAGTGAGCAGCTTTCTGACTCCAAGAAGGACAGTAGTTGGTGTTAGCACTCTTGGGGTAATCAAGGTGTCCGACAGGGATACGAGTGGGTGAGCTCAGGAGAAGGGAAAGTGCCAGGGAGCAAGATACCACATGGGACCATAGTGCTGGGGAAAATCAAACAAACAGGCTGCCCTCCCTCAAGTGGGACTGATCTGAGTTGATGCCAAAGTGTGAAGGATTTCCACTGTTTACATTGAATGTACCTGAAGACTTACAGTATACTGCCTGACAGCAGTGAGCATATCTACTGCCATTGTTCAATAAATCAGTTTTCTGTTTGAAGAAGCAATCCAACTTTAATTCCTTTCAGCCTGGTTGACCCAGGTTTAGAAACAATTAGTGATCTGCTGGACTGAAAAGCAGCAAGGTAACATTTGCACCTCACCAGGAATTTCCCACAGCCATAGGGTACCCAGGGTACAGTGGTTGCAGGTCACAGTACTACACACTACACTTCTATAGCACACCCAAGGGTGGGCTACACCATGCCACATGTAATTTGAATGCATCAGTGTGTTCTTTTCTTTTTCTGTATCTGTTTAAGTGTGTGTGTGAAATTAATTTATTTTCACCAGATAGTATATTTAACCTTACTGGAAATTAAAACACCACTATATATGTACTGTAAGTAATAAAGCAGCTAATAGGAAGAGCAAAGATTTTGAATACTTTAAAACATAATATTGTTTCATTAAGCTTTGTTCACTATGTGACTGCTAAATCAAGGAGGATCATGGAAAAACTATTATCCTCTGTTTTTCCTTTAACTGTTACAATTCTTATATTCAATTTCTAATTTTTATAGGACATTGTGCTCTTGCAGAGGAAGTTTTTAAGCCGTATTGGTATTTAAAGGTGAAATTGCTTTTGTGAATACTTAACATTCCTTGGAACTTAAAATAGGAGTTATAGAAGTCTGAAAATAGGAATCTTTAAATGATTATCTACTTGAACCTTGACAATTCCGATGGGTCTGATGCGTTTAGATAAATTTATCAGGAGTATTTAAATACCTGCTGTAGGTATGATGCATAACCTTGTCATCATTGGCATCATTAGAAATGTTGTGATATGTTGTGATGCATGCCTTTCACTGGGTTCATAGAACATGCTATATATCTATCTGGTTGTCTGCCTGTCTATCTATCATTACCAATTACATGTCATGGTTAAAATGTATTGTTCCCTTTAGGAAATGTATGACCCTTTTTCCCACATTCCAGTCCATCTGACTTGGCTTAGAGATTGTGCTCATATATGAGCACAACGTTTCTTAGTATAAAACAGGGTCTGCTTTTCTCCTTTGAAATTTCTCCTTTGTGAGCACACCATGAATGTTCATGTTCCATGCTCTAACTGCCTGTTTGAGGCAATAGGTCCCTTTCTAGAGTCAAGGTCTAGCCTTTGTGGATTCTCAAATCCTTGTGGCTGTTCACTGTAGATGTCTTCAGTTAGCTCGCTGTGTAAGAAAGCTGATTTGACATAAAAGTGCTTTATCTATTCTTTTTTTCCGTTAGGTATATGAATGTGTATCTTGAATGGTTACTGTTCTGGCTTACCTTGGAAGCAGTTGTAGCTTGTAGCTTTGGCTCTGACACAACACTCACATGTCACGTTAGTTGGACAGACTGACTATACAAGTTATTTTGTCAGGTTCCACCTGTATGCTATCAGGAATTTCTGTGGCCTAGATGCCTATGCCACATGTGAATGCAGTTATTTTGCCCCTGTGTGCAGAGTCTTGCCTGTTCCTTTACTGAGTCAAGTCAAATAGAATTTTCTGATGATTCCTTTGAATCCCAACTGCTTTACAGAGGCCACCTTCTAGTTTTGGAATATACAGCACATCTCTATTGGTATAGGCAATCTGCGTCCATCAGCATTGTGAAAAATGAGAATGCCATGCCCAATTCCTTCAGCAGTAGTGATTCCAATCTATATACCTATTCTGGTTTGGAAGAGTGTTTGTTACATTAACCCTTTGCCTGCCAAGCACGTACGCTGTACGTTCTGGCAGGCAAGGGCTTTAACTGCCAAGCACGTACATTGTACGTTCTTGCAGTTTAACATGCTGTACTCTGCATCAGCGGCTTTAGCCGCCTCTGCAGAGACTTAGCAGTGCTGACAGCCCCCTGGGCAACAAGGCTGGGGGGCTGTCATGTCGGCCCTGCAACAGGATTGTTGCAGGATCGACCTAAAATCGCAGAAAGAAGCAGCTTACCAGCTCCTCCGTCTTCCTTCTGCTCTCTCCTGCTCTGGCGACGCCCACACACTTCCTGGCTGCAGTGACTCAGCACACACGCTGCTGAAAGAAGATTAGACTCTCTCTCCTGCTCCAGCAATGGTAAGTGGACTTTATTTGCTAAATTACACACTACACAAACACTACATACACACTACACTACATTGTATAGATCTGTACACAGTTACACAATCATTTTAGTAAAGATTTTTTTTTTTTTAATTTTTTTAGAAAGTTATGTACACTTATTTGCACTTATTTGCACTTATTTCACACTTATATACACACTGTCACACCACTTTTAGAAGTGTATACACATGTATACACAAAAAACTCACAAAGAGGGATTTTTTTTTTTTACTTTTTCATTTTACTAATTTGTGTTTTTTTACCCCTAAAAACCATTTGTTTTGGCAGCATGACTATTGGATAATCGATTTTGGCCACTAATTATGCTGTTGGATCAGTAATTTTGTTATTTCATTGATTTACACAATTTTTGTGGTTTTATTGCAATTTTATCCCTGCATTATTTTTCCTTATGTATCTTTAGTATAGTTTTGCTGTTTGGTGCTTTGGTATAGAAAGATAGATTTTACTTTGTTTGATCGGTAAGAATATGTACTTTCCAAAAATGTATGCTGTTCTGGGGGCTTTTTACAGTTTGGGGGTCTTACAACACATAACGCAAAGTTGGGGTACTGTTTTCAGCAGCTTAGTTGGCTAGTGTGAAAATTCATATGCATGTTTTTCATTTGGGGTCCATACACACCACATACTTTGGTAAATCTATGCATATTGGGCATCAAGCTATTCATCAGACCTCTGACGTCCATATTTAGGGTGATTTTTCTTTGTACGTAAAACATTGTGTGCGAAAAATGCGGCAAACTGCAGCATTTTTAGGCAATTTTCAGAAATGTTGTAAAAACCTCTAAGTTTAGAAAAGCTTTGCAATTTGGTAGTTTGGTGTAGAAAGACGTCTTTATCTTTGTTGGATTTGTCAGAATGTGTACTTTCCAAAAACATATGGTTTTTGGGGGTCTTTGCTGTAAGGAGGGTCTTGAGGCACATAATATGAAGTCAATGGTCTATGTTCACAGAAGGCGAATCGGCAGCGGAGAAAACTCATATGCACTATTTTTATTTGGGGTCTGCACATGCCAGCTGCCTTGGTGTATCTATGCATATTGGGCATCAAACTGTTCAGTAGTCCCTTGGCATCAATATTTATGTTATTTTACAATTGTATGCAAGAAATTGGGTGAGATAAATGCGACCAATTGCAATATTTTAGGCGATTTTCAAAAATGTAAAAACCGTTGCTTTTATCGCCAAATTTAGGAAAGACTTGCGACTTGGTACTTTGGAGTACAAGCACATGTATACCCAATTTGGGTTTGTGGGAATGTGTACTTTCCAAAAATATATGGTTTTCTGGGGTGAACTTACTTTTTTCTACATTTGCCCCCCTCAAAACAATATAAATGTGTTGATTTTGCAGTATCTGAAATGACAGACCATATGGGGGTCTTCTTTTGGGGCCCCTATATGCCACATGCTTAGGTACACCTATACATGTTGGGCATCAAACTGTTCAGAGGACCCTAAGCTTTCATATTTGGGGTGATTTCTCTTGATACCTAAAAGTATGTGGGTAATACGATGCTGCAGGGTAGAAATTTTGAGGTGATTTTTGGAAATGTCACCGAAATCACCACATTTAGGAGTGATTTGCAGCTTGGTACTTTGTAGTACAAAGACATGCATACCCAATTTAGATTCGTGGGAATGTGTACTTTCCGAAAATATATGGTTTTCTGGAGTGAATTTACCCTTTTCTACTTTTGCCCCCCCCCAAAACGATGTAAATGTCTTGATTTTGCAGTATCTGAAATGACAGACCATAAGGGGGTCTTCCTTTTGGGGCCCCTATATGCCACGTGCGTGGGTACACCTATACATATTGGGCATCAAACTGTTCAGAGGACCCCAGGCTTTCATATTTGGGGTGATTTCTCTTGATACCTAAAAGTATGTGGGTAATACGATGCTGCAGGCTAGAAATTTTGAGGTGATTTTAGGAAACGTCGCCAAAATCACCAAATTTAGGAATGGTTTGCGGCTTGGTACTTTGGAGTACAAAGACATGCATACCCAATTTAGATTCGTGGGAATGTGTACTTTCCGAAAATATATGGTTTTCTGGGGTGAATTTACCCTTTTCTACTTTTGCCCCCCCCCAAAACGATGTAAATGTCTTGATTTTGCAGTATCTGAAATGACAGACCATAAGGGGGTCTTCCTTTTGGGGCCCCTATATGCCACGTGCGTGGGTACACCTATACATATTGGGCATCAAACTGTTCAGAGGACCCCAGGCTTTCATATTTGGGGTGATTTCTCTTGATACCTAAAAGTATGTGGGTAATACGATGCTGCAGGCTAGAAATTTTGAGGTGATTTTTGGAAACGTCGCCAAAATCACCAAATTTAGGAATGGTTTGCGGCTTGGTACTTTGGAGTACAAAGACATGCATACCCAATTTAGATTCGTGGGAATGTGTACTTTCCGAAAATATATGGTTTTCTGGGGTGAATTTACCCTTTTCTACTTTTGCCCCCCCCCAAAACGATGTAAATGTGTTGATTTTGCAGTATCTGAAATGACAGACCATAAGGGGGTCTTCGTTTTGGGGCCCCTCTATGCCACGTGCGTGGGTACACCTATACATATTGGGCATCAAACTGTTCAGAGGACCCTAGGCTTTCATATTTGGGGTGATTTCTCTTGATAGCTAAAAGTATGTGGGTAATACGATGCTGCAGGCTAGAAATTTTGAGGTGATTTTTGGAAACGTCGCCAAAATCACCACATTTTTGAATGGTTTGCGGCTTGGTACTTTGGAGTACAAAGACATGCATACCCAATTTAGATTCGTGGGAATGTGTACTTTCCAAAAATATATGGTTTTCTGGGGTAAACTTACCCTTTTCTACTTTTGCCCCCCCCAAAACAATGTAAATGTCTTGATTTTGCAGTATCTGAAATGACAGACCATATGGGGGTCTTCCTTTTGGGGCCCCTATATGCCACGTGCGTGGGTACACCTATATATTTTGGGCATCAAACTGTTCAGAGGACCCTAGGCTTTCATATTTGGGGTGATTTCTCTTTATACCTAAAAGTATGTGGGCAATACGATGCTGCAGGTTAGATATTTTTAGGTGGTTTTTGGAATTGTCGCCAAAATCACCAAATTTAGGAATGGTTTGCGGCTTGGTACTTTGGAGTACAAAGACATGCATACCCAATTTAGATTCGTGGGAATGTGTACTTTCCGAAAATATATGGTTTTCTGGGGTGAACTTACCCTTTTCTACTTTTACCCCCCCCCCAAAACAATGTAAATGTCTTGATTTTGCAGTATCTGAAATGACAGACCATATGGGGTTCTTCCTTTTGGGGCCCCTATATGCCACGTGCATGGGTACACCTATACATATTGGGCATCAAACTGTTCAGAGGACCCTAGGCTTTCATATTTGGGGTGATTTCTCTTTATACCTAAAAGTATGTGGGCAATACGATGCTGCAGGGTAGATATTTTGAGGTGGTTTTTGGAAATGTCGCCAAAATCACCATATTTAGGAATGATTTGCAGCTTGGTACTTTGTAGTACAAAGACATGCATACCCAATTTAGATTCGTGGGAATGTGTACTTTCCGAAAATATATGGTTTTCTGGGGTGAACTTACCCTTTTCTACTTTTGCCCCCCCCCAAACAATGTAAATGTCTTGATTTTGCAGTACCTGAAATGACAGACCATATGGGGGGTCTTTATTTTAGGGCCCTTATATGCCACATGCTTAGGTACACCTATACATATTTGGCATCAAACTGTTCAGGGGACCCTAGGCTTTTATATTTGGGGTGATTTCTCTTGATACCTAAAAGTATGTGGGTAATACAATGCTGCAGGGTAGAAATTTTGAGGTGGTTTTTGGAAATGTCGGCAAAATACCAAATTTAGGAATGGTTTGCGGCTTGGTACTTTGGAGTACAAAGACATGCATACCCAATTTAGATTCGTGGGAATGTGTACTTTCCGAAAATATATGGTTTTCTGGGGTGAACTTGCTTTTTTCTACTTTTGCCCCCCCCCAAAAACAATGTAGATGTGTTGATTTTGCAGTATCTGAAATGACAGACCATATGGGGGTCTTCCTTTTGGGGCCCCTATATGCCACGTGCGTGGGTACACCTATACATATTGGGCATCAAACTGTTCAGAGGACCCTAGGCTTTCATATTTGGGGTGATTTCTCTTGATACCTAAAAGTATGTGGGCAATACGATGCTGCAGAGTAGATATTTTGAGGTGGTTTTTGGAAATGTCGCCAAAATCACCAAATTTAGGAATAGTTTGCGGCTTGGTACTTTGGAGTACAAAGACATGCATACCCAATTTAGATTCGTGGGAATGTGTACTTTCCAAAAATATATGGTTTTCTGGGGTGAACTTACCCTTTTCTACTTTTGCCCCCCCAAAACGATGTAAATGTCTTGATTTTGCAGTATCTGAAATGACAGACCATATGGGTGTCTTCCTTTCGGGGCCCCTATATGCCACGTGCTTGGGTACACCTATACATATTGGGCATCAAACTGTTCAGAGGAACCTAGGCTTTCATATTTGTGGTGATTTATCTTGATACCTAAAAGTATGTGGGTAATACGATGCTGCAGGGTAGAAATTTTGAGGTGATTTTTGGAAATGTTGCCAAAATCACCAAATTTAGGAATGGTTTGCGGCTTGGTACTTTGGAGTACAAAGACATGCATACCCAATTTAGATTCGTGGGAATGTGTACTTTCCGAAAATATATGGTTTTCTGGGGTGAACTTACCCTTTTCTACTTTTACCCCCCCCCCAAAACAATGTAAATGTCTTGATTTTGCAGTATCTGAAATGACAGACCATATGGGGGTCTTCCTTTTGGGGCCCCTATATGCCACGTGCGTGGGTACACCTATACATATTGGGCATCAAACTGTTCAGAGGACCCTAGGCTTTCATATTTGGGGTGATTTCTCTTTATACCTAAAAGTATGTGGGCAATACGATGCTGCAGGGTAGATATTTTGAGGTGGTTTTTGGAAATGTCGCCAAAATCACCATATTTAGGAATGATTTGCAGCTTGGTACTTTGTAGTACAAAGACATGCATACCCAATTTAGATTCGTGGGAATGTGTACTTTCCGAAAATATATGGATTTCTGGGGTGAACTTACTTTTTTCTACTTTTGAACCCCCCCAAAACGATGTAAATGTGTTGATTTTGCTGTACCTGAAATGACAGACCATATGGGGGTCTTCCTTTTGGGGCCCCTGTATGCCACGTGCTTGAGTACACCTATACATATTGGGCATCAAACTGTTCAGAGGACCCTAGGCTTTCATATTTGGGGTGATTTCTCTTGATACCTAAAAGTATGTGGGTAATACGATGCTGCAGTGTAGAAATTTTGAGGTGATTTTTGGAAATGTCACCGAAATCACCATATTTAGGAATGATTTGCAGCTTGGTACTTTGTAGTACAAAGACATGCATACCCAATTTAGATTCGTGGGAATGTGTGCTTTCCGAAAATATATGATTTTCTGGGGTGAACTTACTTTTTTCTACTTTTACCCCCCCCAAAACGATGCAAATGTGTTGATTTTGCAGTATCTGGAATTACAGAACTGATAGCTCAAATGAGGTGTCTACATTTTAGGGCCCCTATATGCCACGTGCATGGGTACACCTATATATATTGGGCATCAAATTGTTCAGCGGACCCCAGGCTTTCATATTTGGGGTGTTTTACATTGATACCTAATGATTTGTGGGAGATATGATTCTGTAGATTGGAAGCTTTGAGGTAATTTTTCAAAAAATTCCCCAATTTCTATAAAACATTATAACATTAGGAAACAATTGCAACTTGGTAGTTTGGAGTACAACGATATATTTACCCATTTTTGATTCACCAGAATCTGTTCTTTCTAATAATGGGTAGTTTTCTAGGGTAAACCTACTGTTAGTGGAATGTTTGGCCTTGAAATCAGAAGTACATTGTATGCCATTTGGGGAGCGGTGCTTTGGAAATTTAGTTGTGTACTGCTTGTAGATTTTGATCTATACAAGTGAGAAATCTCCATAAAACTATATAGTTTTATGGAGATTTCTCACTTGTATAGATCAAAATCTACAAGCAGTACTTGGTATTGCCGCGTTCAGGAGACATAGACCTTTCCAAATAGGCTGTGTTCTCATACATAAAGTAAATGATGTTTCTGATATATGTGATTGTTCTTTGTGAAACATGATTTTTTTCATTTTATTGGACACTTAGAAGCCAATATTTTTTTACAGAAGTAGAATTACACCAAAATTCCTGCATATTTTGAAAGTTCAGGTTGTCCTGAAAAAAACAATATATTGTTTTGCTGGGTAAACTAAAAGACCGCCCCAGGAAAGGCCCTTAAAGTGAAAGAGTGCAAAATATCTAAAAACTGCTTGGCAATAGATGTTCGCATCTAGGACAAAACGGCTGGCAGGGAAAGGGTTAAAAGTATTATGCCACTGATCTCTGTCATTGTCATTTACTGTAGTTCTGACTGTTTGTTTAGAACTTCTTGGAAATGTTGCCCTTTGCTCTGCTTTCCATATTAAAGTCTTTCTTGATGTGTCCTGGTTTCTTGCATTTGAAGCATAATCTGTTCTCTTTCTTATGTAACTTTGTATCTGTGCATTAAAAATTCCATCAATATTACTCTCTGTATTGTCAATAGCTCCTTTCTAAGCATTGTATTTCATCTATGAGCCTGGTTTTGACAAATCCCAGTCTTAGTTCAGCTTCAGGACTTGTCTCCAGGGCATTTATCAGTGCACTGTATGATTCAGGTAAACTGTGCAGAAGTATGGCTGATCTTTCATATCCTCTCCAACCTCCAACATCACATATATATGCTCCTGCATGGCCTTTCCTTTGACTAGTCTCAGCAAAAGTTGTTTCCTTAGCAGGAAAAGTTTGCTTTTCAGGTTAGATCTTTCATAATACATTTGAAAAAATATACATAAACTGCTTGTCTTCCACTTACAGACTTATTGTTTTCCATACCTGTCTGTTTTTCTTATCCCATTCCTGGTGATTAACATTAGGTCTATCTGTATTTATAACTTCTCACAAGTTACCTCTGGAGAGCAGCATTTCTACTTTAAACTTTCACAGTTGATAATTCTCATTATTCAGCCACTGCTAGTTTAAGTTTTGAGTTGCTAGCCATGTCTGCCTCACTGCCTTGACTGCACAAAGCTGTAATTCTTACTTGTGCTTTGTAGTTCACAGTACCTCTGGAAGATTCCTTTTGTCAGTCTGTTTGTTAATTGTGCCTGGGCCCATAACCTGTTGGCAGAGGTGGTCTTTATGATGATCACTCAGGGAACACTTACCACAGCAAATTGTGAGAAGATTTACTTGTAAATCACACAAGGATTACACAGAGCACATTTAAAATTATGGAAAAACCAAGAAAAATATGGTGGAAGGAAACAGAAACAACAGAGTGCAGTAACACAACAGCACATATAACGGAAAAAGCATATTACCAATATTCACAAGGCCACCTTGTGATTGTTTAGTATAACACACAAAGTTTCGGCATGAATACTTTTGCAAATATTCCAACAATCTGTACCTTACTTTGTGCGAAATGCTTTTGTTCCATCATACCAGGGCTCAGGGTCGGATTGGGGTCCCAGACCAACTGGGGCTGCTGTCTCTGGGCCCCTTGCCCCACCGCAGTGTACCATAATTGCGCATGTGCGTATGTACTGGGGCTTTGATTGTCTACAATTTTGCATGTGCGTGTACTGGGTTTTTGCGGTGATTGCATATGCGCACATACTGTTTTATCATTGTGTCTTGAACATCATTTTTGCAGGGAGTGGGTCTGAGCCGGTGGGGCCCACAAGAGTTGGGCCCACTGGGTTTTTTTCCTTGTGTCCCGCTAGCCCAGTCCAACCCTGCCAGGGCTGGAACTAGGGGTAAACAGAAGAGGCACGTGCCTAGGGTGCAAAGTGGGGGGGGGTGCTTGGCATGTACCTTTTCCATCATTGACCTCTAATCCTGACCTTTATCCTCTCACTGCCTGCTCCTCCTGTACCTCTTCATGTAGCACAGTTGCATGTGTCCATTCAGAGGGGAAAGGTCGGCCTGGCTTGGATCGGCCCTGCATCATATTTTTGGTTATAAGGGGTCTGGATGCCTGTTCAGAATTTTAAAGGAGAACTTAAGCTTAACATAAATAGCATGCTAGAAGTGTTACATTATGTTTTGGGCTTCTGTACCAGCCCAAGGCAATCACAGCCCTTTAGCAGGGAAGATCTGTCCATCCAAAAATGCCTTAGTAGCTCCCCATCTTCTTTACTACTGGTTTACTGCACATCCTCTGTGCTGATGTCACTTACTGAGCTTAGGGACCGACTCAAAATATACAGTACACATAAAATATAAATGTCACAATATAAGGCTGATTGGTAATTAATACAGATAATTGCTACAAGGCTGCACAGTGCAACTAACATCCTAATTTAATAATCAGCCTTGTAGCATCAGCTTATATTACAGGCCAACCTGATTTTCTGCTTGATCATTTGCGACAACCCCTAAGCTTAGCTTCTCAACAGCTGCTCAGAGCCCACTGACCATGTGAGTGTCGCAGATATTTTCCAAGATGGTGACCCCCTGTGACAAGTTTGAAGTCCAGGATCATTGCTGCTATTGAGAAGCTGACACGTTAGGCTGTTGTAATTTGTTTAGTTTATTAAATATGGCATTATTATCCATATTCATTTTTTTACCCCGAGGGGTATAGTACATTTTTGTACATTGAATACTATGTAGGTTGGACATCTATAAAAAATGTTGTAATCTTTTCCTGAAAGAGTGAATGCATCTTCTGAAAATCAGTAAAAGAAGGTGCTTGAAGCTGCTTTTATACATTGTCCCATCTTTCATTAATGCAGTTGTTGGGAGATAAGCTAGGCTATAGAATAGCAACCAACAACATGCATGCAAAAAAAAAACTGCAATAAAATGTGTGCAATCTTTTTTTCTCGAACGTTATCTTATAGAAAAAGAAACCATGAGGGAATATTCCTGAGCATGTTTTTTTCACAGAAAAAAAGTCACCTGCCAGGGAGAATTACATTGTTCCATTCATTTTCAATGAAGCTAAAAAAATTTAAACTTTTAATGAAATGAGAAAATAAATAAACTTGTTAGAGAGTCTAACCTTTGACTTATAGTGAGCGTCGCCAGTTTTTACATGCTAAGTTTTTTTTCTGGTAACTTTTTTTTTCTAAAAGTGGAAAAAAAAAACCCTCAATTTTGATAAATCACCCACTTGGTATAAATAAAATTGCAGATTTAGAATACTTCATCTGCATCATGCTTAAAATTACATTTAACACGGCATCCCATATAATCTCCTTCTCTAATGTGTACTTACACATGCATCCACTAAAATGTGAGAAACTCAAAACATACTGCTGTTAATTCTTTTATTGTTCTTCTTTATAAATCACTATAAATCAGATCACTGGTTTGTTCTTATAATGTACTTGTTCCATCTCCTATCCCTAATCAGCTAATTTATATAAAAAATAGGTGTGTATAAACAATTCACTTGTAGTGTCTGATCTGACAAGTATGCATAAACCATTATTCAGGGAAATCTTTTTTTGTAAAAATGTAAAATAGTTGTAGTTTTTCTGTTTAGTGAATGAAATAACACAAACTATAGATCTCTTAATTAAAACAATGCACCTAAACTATGTTCAGCACAAGTTCTATACGTTGAACTCATGTAGAACAATGCTGCCCCTTTAAATTTACTCCAGTTGTTTTCTCCATTCCTCCTTTTTATGCATGTATGTTTTATATAATTACAACATTTAGAATCAATTAAAGAATAAAAACCCTTACGTGCATCATGTCTATGCTACCCCTCTGTGAAATGAATAAGCGATTTTCATTGAGAAACATAGTAGGGACACCATACATTAGAAGAAAGTATATGTGGCACTGGAATTACCTCTCAATCAGTTGAGACATGATTTAAATTATTAAAGAAGGCAATCTTAGTGTTTAACAGAACCATCACTCAAAATATAAAATTGCCTTCCTTATGTCTTGTTTCATTGTGTTTCCTACTGAATGCTACATAGGTGAGAAATCTGTTGTTGACTACAGAAAGTAAAAATTTGCTTGCTATGGATTATGTTACCCTTAGTGGGATGTTAGCTGTCGTCCTTCATTTGTATCCGTGTCACTTTGTAACCCTGTACTGACAGACTCGTCTGCTTTGCATGCAAGTAAATAAGACATTCTGTGCATCTATTCTGTGAAAATAAAAGCCTATACAGACAATTTAATGTTGACAATGACTTGCTCACTGCTAGACTTTTAAGAACACATCATTCCTCATTTGTAGAAGGTTCCATTGTACGAAAAGATAGATATGTTTGTTTCACGAAAATAAAGGAAAAACATCAGGTGTTAAACAAACTAAAATTAGCTACAGATAAACATTTATCCCTATAGGATGGTTTGACATGAGTTTTATTTAGGAACAAAGAAACTTCAAATATTAACATTCCCAGTGGTTTCTTTATTCACATTTATATGCCATCTGAATCATTATGCCTACTTTATTTATACTCTACATATATAAAGCTGGATACAAAATTTGGTACTTAGTGTACATAATTTTCTGTGACCCCTCTATATGAGGCAGCATTTGCTGCCCATACCCTCTTAGACAGGGGTAATATTGCCCCCCCATGCTGCCCTGTGGTTGCCTTCCCAATGCAAACCCCCACTGAGAAGTGGCTTACATAGTTATAGATTGTTAATTTGGGTTAGGAAAAAAGTCCATCAATTCCAACCGCTCCAACTAAAATCCAGTGCACATACATACACACACTGACACTGCCCCCATGGAAGTTCTCATCCTATAATCTAAAGTTGTGGCCTCTGGTGCGATGATCCATTCTATGGAAAAATATATTCTTTGCACTCTATCCAACTCACTGACAATTTGCTTAAGGACTGGAACCCAAAACTGCACTGCATACTGTTTCAAGCTGCTGCAGGGTTGCCAGCTCAAATTTTTTAAACCAGAGTCCGCTACAAAACCATCCGAAAACTAGCCAAGAGTCACTTCTAAAGTAGCCTAATAATAGCGCAATATGCGCAGTGAAAAGAAGTCTAAAAAATAAACGAATATATGTGAAAATATGCCTTTTTCAAATTGTTTTGAAAATTTTTCCATGAAGCAAAATGGGACAGATTTGCCCGTCACCAGGGGTGTAACTACAGAGGGGGGCCCAGGAGGTATAGGGGCCCAATAAGGCCTAATACATATACAATTTCAATAAATATTGGTAAAACTGGTCAACCTCTAGACATTTTGGTGACCAGCAGGTGTTTGCCCCAAACTTGTTTGAAATTGAGGAAAGTCACTGGAAAATCTGAAAAGTGACTGGAGACTGGGGTACAAAGCCCAAAATCTGGTAACTCCCGACTTCTACACAAGGCAGTCCCATTGCATGTTGGGTATTGTAGTCTTACATTAAACTTGACAGTTGGCAAATTGTTAAACAAAAAGTGCATTGCCCAACATGTTTTGGGAGACACAGGCTTGGCACATTAAGGCAAGAAAAAACTTTGGCTGGTTTCCAAAGTACAAAGCAGCCAAAAGCCCAAAAAGTAGCCCAAATCTGTACCTTGGCTAGTTTGTACTTTCAAACCCTGCCTGGGCTTTAAATTAGTAGCCCAGTTTGGCTGGAAACCCACCAACCTAGCAGCCTTGAGCTGCTGCCTGTAGATAGAATGTCAGTGTCAAAGTCCCGGTACAGCTGAACACTGATTGAATAGGGTAGAGGTATTGACCCAGCAGTCTAGCCAATCCCTGTGCAGCTGTACCGGGACTTAGACTGAGAGGAAGATGAGCAGTTTCTGCAGGCAGCAGCGGGCTTGGAATAAAGTTAAGGAATTGTTCAGTGTAAAAATAAAAACTGGGTAAATAGATAGGCTGTGCAATATAAAAAATGTTTCTAATATAGTCAGTTAGCCAAAAATGTAATGTATAAAGGCTGGAATGATTTCATGTATAACAAGTCAGTCAGAGCACTACTTCCTGCTTTTCAGCTCTCTTGGTTTACACTGACTGGTTGCCCTGGCTACCAGACAGTAACCAATCAGAGACTTGAGGGGGGGCCACATGGGTCATATCTGTTGCTTTTGAATCTGAGCTGAATGCTGAGGATCAATTACAAACTCACTGAACAGAAATGTACCATGTGGCCCCCCTTCAAGTCGCTGACTAGCTCAGAGTTATAGAGCTGAAAAGCAGGAAGTTGGATTCTGGCTGTTTTATTAGACATCTGTTCACTCCAGCCTTTATACATTACATTTTTGGCTAACTAACTATATTAGAAACATTTTTTATTTTGCACAGCCTATCTATTTACCCAGTTTTTATTTTCACACTGAACTATTCCTTTAAAGTTTATCATAAGTGAAAGCTCAAGATTTTTCCTAATCTTCTAATGTTTTGTGTGTGTGTGTCTGCCATGTGCATGTGTGTGTGTTACTTAGTATATATGATTCTATATTTGTGTGTTTGGACCTGACCCAGATATCTTTGTGCTGCTGCCTAATGAATTGTGTATTATTGTGTGTGTTTGCTAAGTATTGTCACAATTTCTCTACTTGTAAGTGTGCTTGTTACATTTTATATTAATTCTGGTGTGTTTTCTACTGTGTATTATCCCCTGTGTTCAGGGTGATTCTATATTAAATTGAGACCATGTTTACATTGTGAGGGACTATTATATAGAGAGTGTCTCCTCCTAACAATGCAGGTTTTTTCTTCCACATGCAGATGTGTGTCCATCTCAGGCAAGTGTCATACGTGATGTTTAATGGATTCAACCCACTTTCTTATGTCTCTGCAATGAGAGGGAACTATGTCAGCCTAGGTAAATAAACAGATAATGGCTTTCAGCACAAATGCATGTTTTCACTCCAAAATCTGCTCTGTGTGTATGTACCCAGTCCTACACTGTGCCTGTCAATGAAGAGGCAAAATTGAGTCAATTCCAGCAGATTGCCTGTTTCTCACTAGTCTGAGACTGTAAGTGCAAGTTTGTGAGTCGATGCAAGTAAGAAAAACTACTGTTACTGACCATTGCATCTGATGCACTGACCCACCTGCTAATATGTGTGTGACAGGCTTGGGCGAATTTGACCAATTTTCACCAAAAAGTTTCTGCTGGTGAAATGTTGCCGACGCCATTAAAGTCTATGGGTGTCAAAGTCAAGTGATGGGGGGGATACAAGTCTTTGGGTGTCATTTCAGCGGCAAAACAAGATGAAAACATTCGCCATCCCTAGTGTTTGCCCAATGCATTGATTTGCTTGCAAAGTGGATGGTCACATTGGCTCAGAGTTATGACTCTTATATAATTTCCTCTGCACAGCATTTCTTTTCACCATCAGGCTATTTAACCCTACAACCATTTTAGCTGTCCAATAGTTCTTTCTCAGGCATTAACATAACATTTCAGATTTATACTCAGCATTTTCAGGGCATAATAAATCTTAAAAAAGTTTTTTTTACTATAAAAACTTGACTAAAAAACAGAGTTTTGATAAATATCCCCTTTAATGTATAACTTGCATTTATATTATTTCTGCCAAAATACATAACCGTGCATTTATCAACATTGAACCTCATTTTCCAGTTTGCTGGCCAGTTTTCTAATTTTGTGAAATCAATCTGTAAAGTGGCAGCATCCTGCATGGAACCTATAGTTCTGCACAATTTAGTATCATCTGCAAAAATAGAAACAGTAACAAGTTAAAAAGCAAAGGACCAAGTATAGAGAGTAGAACAGAAACCGGAGAGTCTTCTAATGTGAATGGATTTTATTAAAGCACTACATTTTTCGGACCTCTAGGGTCCTTCCTCTGGTGCAGGTACCAAGTACAAAGCCCTTCAGTACTCCACTAACAACACAGGTCCAATTAGAATATGTTCCATTTAACACCACTCTGTAATCTATCCAAGTACAAATACCATATTCCAGAGTTCATCAGTAGTGTAGGGGGAGCAATTGTGCTCTCAGTACTAGAAGAGCTGACCTTCCAGTTTAAAAACTGGCACAAGTTACCAAAGATAGCTATTTGCCACCTCCGGTAGTCTGCAGAGGCAATGCAGCTTTATAGCAGCAGCAGCCATGCTCTTTATCCTACCCACAGGTGGGAGTAAAATACAGGTATGGGTTCCGTTATCCAGAAAGCTTTGAATTATGGAATGGCTGTCTCCTACAGACTTCATTTTTTCCAAATAATCCAAATTTTTAAAAATTATTTCCTTTTTCTCTGTAATAATAAAACAGTCGCTTGTACCTGATCCAAACATATTTGAGCCAAACAAAATAATTAATCCTTATTGGAAGCAAAACCAGCCTATTGGGTTTATTTAATATTTATACAATTTTCAAGTAGACTATGGGGGTTATTTACTAAACTCCGAATGCAAAAATCATGAACAATTCATTTGATTGGAGTTTACCTCATACAGTAGCTGCTATAAGCCATACAGAGATAAAGTATTCCTTTGCATGGATGTTTCAATTTATCATATTATGTTATATGAGGACAATACAGTATCTCTCATCGGAACATTGACTCCCCAGGGAGAATGGAATTAGACAATTATTTTCCATGCTGGAACTAAGCGTTCCTAATACAGAAAATAAAGGCTCTGTAGAGATATACTGAGTGGTAACTGTCTTTACCATTCAGTGTACCTGGCTACATAGAAAGGAATGACACAGAATGGCAGAAAAGCTGAAGTACCATAAACTCGGCTGGCTCTGGCCTATGCTGTCTTTAAAGTAAAGCCGTTTCTGAAGGCAACGATGAACTTCATGTCATGAAATCTGCAATACTTGAAATAAGAAAGTAATATTAACGAAAAAAAATGAAACCCTAAAAAACAAAACAATAGCCTAAAATAGCAGAATAATTCAACATCCAACAGCTTTTATCACCAAAGTCACAACTCTGAGACTGACCCTGCTTGCTCCCATACAGGGTCTAGGAGTATTGAATACTGTCGGTGCTGTATTCATGCGGTTTTCCTGCCATAATGGAGGCATTTATACTATTTTCTGTTTCTTTAAACACTTGAACACCACTGTATCTGCCCTTATCTGAATCTATAAGATTCTTACATGTGTAAGGAAGTTTAAATTAGGGACTATTTATTATGACCCCTGATAGAATTGCAAAAGTACTTTTGCCCTAGAACTTTCTTAGCCCTGCACCTCATGGTGGGTAAAAACTACAGCTACCACTGGGCAGATGGTAAGCAGTCTGCTACCTAACTAGTTATTGTATTCTTATATTTCAGTAATCTCTCTTCATAACCATGATTTTATATTAGAAGTACTGGGTTAAAGTTTCACATTTTGTACGTAACTGGGTGTATGTTGTTTACAAAGACTTCAGTTATTATAATAAACCAATTACTGTTGATAACTATCACTTCATAGATGAGTAAAAGACAACAGAAACAAAAAGAGGCAGCCATTTATTTTACAAATGTTCTGTTTTACAAATTTACATTTTCTTTATGACTGATTGATACAAGCAAGACACATTCTTTTTACAAATGTGGACAAGATAGTTGCATTTATAATGAACAACCTTCTGGCAATGGTCTCCATAGGTTTCTTGTTTGCATATGAATTGCTTCTCAGTCTGCCATAAACAAAAAAGTTTTTCACTCTAATGATCCTCTGAGGATTTAATGAACCATTTGGTTTGCAAAACAAACAGGTCATCACTTAAAAGTAGCAAAATTAAATCTAGGGTTGGAAAGCAAGCTCTTTATTGACAATTGAAAATAGTCTCTCTTAGGATAGATTCAAGCTTGGTGCCTTGATCAAAAGATGTAAAGTTTAACACAACAGTCATTTAGGAATAGCAACTGAAATTAAATTCAATGTACAACTGATTTTGACTTGTGACTACATTTCTTTATTATACATTTTTAATGGTTACAAGGAGAAAAAAAACTGAAACTGACATCCTGAATGAATGTAAATATAGGTAGGGAGCCAGATTACCTGCTTTCTACCTGCACTTCTCTTGGGCAGCCTGAATCCTGTGCCTTGCTTCCACCCACCATTGACATTACTCAGCTAAGTTACTGGCAAAGGATGTGTTAAAATGTTTTGAATGGCTACTGGCTGGGGAATCAGCTTGAACCATGCCTGGAGCCCCAGGGGATGTCAGCAAGAGGAGCAGGACTTAGAGCGAGCTTCCAATTGGGAAGTACCACCAGAAGCTATAAGAAACTGTCAGGAACTGACCTGTGCATTCATGAATCCCATACATTCAAGAATTAAACCGTGGGACTGTAACCTTAGAATATTGAGCTAAGTAGTCAGCCTGTATTTTGCTAGTCAGTCAGACTCACATGTCCCCTTTGCAGGTGTATTCTTCTGTATAAGATGTTTGCTGCATTTCCTCTTTTTTACATCAAGTGTATTACCATATATACTCAAGTATAAGTCGACCCGAGTATAAGCCGAGGTACCTAATTTACCTAAGAAAACTGGAAAAATGTATTGACTCGAGTATAAGCCGAGGGTGAGAAATTAATTTTAGGACATGGCCCATTTAAATTTTTTTCATACTATATTTTTTCTCCGCTGATCCTTTTTAATTATTTTTAACATTATTTCTCTGCCTTCATTCTTTATGCAATTTGCCCTCTTTGTATTTCGATGTGTCATTCTCTTCTACACAGTACATGAACAGTTCTCCCTCATTAAGTCAAATGTACAATTCTTCCACCTTCATCCACTTTTTTTATTTTAATATAATCTAAACCCCCTGCTTCTATTTCCTTTTATGCCTAAGATGCCATATATATCTGCTTTCCCTGTACCTTTGCCCCCTCCCAACCATCCACAAATAGCTTGTGTCTAGAGTCTAGTACTTTTTCCACTGTGCCCTTCTTCTTCAGACTTGACATGCTTGTAATTTGCAGTCATGGTGTGACCTATGGTGTGAGCACATTGTACAAAAGAGATAAACTCTGGCCCCAGCCAAATTATTTCAAACATTGAGCTACGTGGATTTGTTGCTTCTAGCTGAACTGTGGCTCTGACACTGATCAGTCACTGCGCAACAGCAGAAACTCCGTACCAATCTTCTCCATGACTCCAACAGTGTCCGACTGCGGCCAGAGTTCAGTAGAGGGTTACAAGCCAAAATGATTGCACTGAAGTGATTTGTTTGAAAAAGAAGGCAAACGGAAGGTAAAAGACTTACCACATTACTCATTTGCAAGGCTACATCCCCCAGTCATCCACTCATTCTGGCCCTGCCTGTCCTAGTCTTAAACACATTACGTTAGAGAAACTCAACGCTAGCCTACACCTCACTTCCCACCCACGTATGCCAAGGTTCTCTTACTTGTGGGAGGAGCGCGCAAAGTTTCTGGAACGCGCCGCACTGGCCATTTGGGATATGTTTAGGGCAGCTTGTGAGGAAGAAGCAGCACTGGAAGACTGTGACCGTGGCCATGCAGCACCTGTTGGTTCATCAATGGGAGTCAGATCTCACGTGTATGAAGAGTGGTAACTGGGCGGTGTTGGGTAATCCAGCCCTTTCGAGTACTGAGTGACGAGTGATAAGAGGGGAGGGGCTGAGGGATAAGGAAGCAGAATCAAGCCACGAGGAGGGAGTATGGGCAGCATGGAGGAGTCACTGCACGCTTCAATCAGTGAGTAAGCAGCAACTTTTTAGCTGACTCGAGTTTAAGCCGAGGTAGACTTTCTCAGCACATTTTGGGTGCTGAAAAACTTGGCTTATACTCGATTATATACGGTACTTATATTATTATTATACTTATTATTCACACAGTATCACAAAGTAAGCAAATAAACCACATATTTTATTTTTAGTGGAATACCCTGAGGGGCAGATACTGTGCAATTAAGTTTCCCAGTCATTCTACAAGTCAGCAAAGGGTTCTCAGATTCGGTTGATCACTAGCAGGTGAACTATGTCTAGAAAGGGTTCTAAAGACTTGTACATTAACAAACAATGTGTTGCTGATTCTCCAGAAGAACGCATACTGTAGCAAAGTGGCTACTCCCAATTGTTCTAAGCAATGGCTTAACAACCCGCCCCACAAAAAATCTTCGGAGGCCACCCACCCCTTACCGCCCTTCCTTGCTCCTTCATTGACCCAATTAATGCAGGATGATCTTCCAGTGAGAATTTTGTTTTATATGGTTATATCTAATTCTCTCTTCTTGACTTCTTTTAATAATTGTTTAAGGCATTATACTTTTTCTTTCAGCTATAAAAAATATGCTCTAAACAACAATATAGCTGCCCTTCTGAAGATCAATTGCAATGATATATTAGCAAGCAAATATAGCGTGATAATGATTTTGAATGAAAAATCCTCTTTCCTGTGCAACTAGGTTTGGGGTGCCAAGGAGAACTAGGTCATATCAAGATGCAGTTTAAGGGAAGGTTTCTATTCCCTTTAAAATGGCGGAGTTTTTTGGTGCTCAAACAACATCTCAAGAGCTACTGATATTTGGAGTAACAGAAACAGATTGAAATAACAATCAATCTAGTTTCTATATTGCTGTTAATCTGACCATCTAGTACATTTTGAAAAATGAGCATTATAATGTCATATTAATTCCCACACATTTTGAGTGTAATGTATTGACAAAGTATTTAAAAGTACAGCAAACACCTTCTGGTGATAATCAGTAGAAATATCATGCATTATATTATACATTAATAACACAGTTTCTCTCTTATCATGATTATCTCTTTTGTTCTTGGTCATATCATTTTTCTCTTCAATGGACCTTTATTTGCGCATCTATTTCACCAAATGGTAGCTGTAAAGTCAGCTCCATGAATATGGACACCTCTTGTAAATCTCCCCCAAAACAACTTGCTTGAGCAGCTGTAATCCATTTATTGCCTTTGTATTCTCATGGTAGGGGACAGTAAGCAATTTAACCAGAGGAACAGACCACTATTACATCTTTGTGTTTTGTATACAATAAAAAGGAAAAAAGAGAAATACAGCTTTAACAATTGCCCTTGCTCCTTTATCTATTTACATGACAAGTTATATTTCTTGTATAATGGATAATGGATTATTTTTAAAAGTATCAATCTTAAAGGGGAGCTAAATCCTAACATAGAATAAGACTTGAAATGCTGTACCATATAAAAATATGCAGTTCTTGTACCTGTAAAATAATTATAAATTACATAGGGTTTTACTGGACAGTAGGACTGCAGGATATTATGAAGCACTGCCTTTGGTTCAGACATTGTGCTTTGTATTGCATTCTCTCATTTCTATCACAGTGAGAGTTGGCAGCAGTTAGAAACATAGCCAGATCATGTACAAACCAGCATCCGATCAATAATAAAAATACATCCTATTGCTTACTTCTAGATTCAATATAAAAGCATATTAGTTGTATTATTTACAAACTACACTTTTAAGAACTCGACTTCCCTTTCACATGTACACAACCAAAAACCCAAGCAACAGGAAAAAACAAAAGAAACTTTTTTCTGATCAAAGCAATATGAAAGGGTGCTCATGCACAACCAGTTTATTATATAGGTATGGGACCTGTTATCCAGAATGCTCGGGACCTGGGGTTTTCCGGATAATGGATCTTTCCGTAATTTGGGTCTTCATGCCTTAAGTCTACTAGAAATTAATTTAAACATTAAATAAACTCAATAGGCTGGTTTTGCTTCCAATAAGGATTAATTATATCTTAGATTGGATCAAGTACAAGCAACTGTTTAATTATTATTATTAATTATTGTGCGAATTTTACAGAACTTTACCTCTTTCCCAAGAGTTTCATTCACCACCTTAGACCTGGCAAACTCATAAGATGAAACTACATTCTCCTCAATCTTATGTCAATGACATCATTTCCTGTATACTGAAAAGTTATAAAAATTCTTAAAAAAAACGCTGAAATGTTTTCATATTTTAAAGCAGGATTGCCTTAAAAAATTTTAACTATGAAAATGTGTGTGCTGACAACTTTGTTTTTACCAATTTGAGGGGCATGCCACATTTGTTTTAGGGTGGGCTCATGTATAGGGCATTAGAGGATCTCTTTTGTCTTTATTTTGCTTCCTTGGACATTTGTCATAATAAGAGGCCACTTCAAGTATTTGCACCAAAATCTCTAATAAAGACATCTATACGACCTATATGTACCTGCCCTATTCAAACTGACCTAAGTGTAAGAGCACTTACGAAGTTTCGCTAGGCAGAAATTAATGTTAGCGAAAGTTCGATATGAAATGCTTGGGATGACGAATTAACACTATCAAAACTTTGCCAGTGTTCAGCTACAGAGACTTTGCATTTTAGTGAATTAGTTAGGTGCAGAAGAGTGAAGGTCTTTGAAGGTTATGAGGAGGAGTTTGTAAGTTATTCTTAGTTTTATGGGAAGCCATAATGGATGGATAAATATATCTCGTTATCATCATCATACAGATATTTAAAGCGAAATGAACAGATGAGATCTACCAAAGGCAGATGCGAGAACCACATCAAGAACTACAAGGACAGGACACCAGCACAGCGACAGCGGCACCCCTACATTAAGTGAAACTGGAGATGAGGTTTCATTAGAATAAGACAAACGGTTATAGAGGTAAGAAGAGTTTCAAGATGCAGCCTTCAAACCAAGTGAATAGTGAAGTTGCATCAGGAGAGAGTGGTCAACTGTATCAAATGCAGATAATAAGTCAGGGAGGATAAGGATAGAGAAGTGACCTTTGGGTTTGGCAACATGAAGATCTTTTGTAACTCTGCACAATGCAGTCTCAGTAGAGTGTGCAGGCCGGAAACCAGATTGCAGACCATCAGGTTATGGGTGTGGGAAAGTTAGTTATACAGGAGAACATTATACATTGGAGTTAAGAGAAAAGTGGTAGAAGTGAGACAGCACAATAATTTGACAGACAGGATAGGTCAAAAATAGCCTTTACACAGGCCTGTTTGAAAGGAGCGGGAAGGTTCCAGAAGCAAGAGAAAAACTGAAGATGTGATTAAGTGCTGGAAAAGTTATTGTACCATGTTAGCCAGTAAAAATGTTACAGGGCAACCCTTTTGAAATAAAGAATAACAAAGTGGTATAAAAGTGATACTTTTATTGGCTAACTATATAAATGTGGATTTGTTGGTTAAAGAGCAGATGTTGAGAAGGGCACAAGAAAATGTAAGACAGGAAAAAGGAAGAGTTGGAATCTGAATAAGGTTACAGAGAATAGAGAAACAAGAAGATTTACGCAAGAGGAAAATAAGAATGAATGCAAGTTGCTATGGAGCAGGGCCTGAGGTTTGGAGAGACATCCCCTGCAGCAAGTAAACATAGGAAAAAAAAACTAGAAGATGTGGGAAGAGGATTTGAAGTGATTGCAGTAACTGGAGGACAAAGGTGGTGTAAGTAGTGGTAGAGTTGGAGTATGTGGATGGTAGCAGAGAGGAAGATATGTGAATAGGAAACTGACAAAGAATAGGAGGGTAAAAGGAAGTAACTACTTTAGGGAGCACTGTGCATTCAAACAGAATAATTTTGATTCACTTTGCCATTGCTGTTGCTATCTGAGAAATTGTAGTGATATGTCCTCAGTTGTTTATTGTAATAAGTGAGTCATCTGTGCTAGCTCTCTTTGTAGCTCTCCTTGTTGAACTCCTTTTTAAACTCATCCAGCTCACCACATTAATCACATGCAAATGCTCATCCCAGCAAATGCTGTCCCCTAAAGATGTCTTAAAGGAATTCTGTCATGATTTTTATCATGTATTTTTTATTTCTAAATGACACTGCAAATAATTCACTCTACAATAAAAAATGTAATTCCTGAACCAGCAAGTGTATTTTTTTCAAGTTGTAATATGGGTGTGTAGGCAGCCATCTCTTGGTCATTTTGCCTGGTCATGTGCTTTCAGAAGAGCCAGTACTTAAGGTTGGAACTGCTTTCTGGCAGGCTGCTGTTTCTCCTACTCAATGTAATTGAATTTGATGCAGTGGGACCTGGCTTTTTCTATTGAGTGCTGTTCTCAGATTTACCAGGCAGTTGTTATCTTTTGTTAGGGAGCTGTTATCTGGTTACCTTCCCATTGTTCTGTTGTTAGACTGCTGGGGGGGGGAGGGGTGATATTCCTCCAATTTGCAGAACAGCAGTAAAGAGTGACTGAAGTTTATCAGAGCACAAGTCGCATGACTGGGGCAGCTGGGAAACTGACAATATGTCTAGCCCCATGTCATATTTCAAAATTAGATATAAAAAATCTGTTCACTCTTTTGAGAAACAGATTTCAATGTAGAAGTCTGCTGGAGCAGCACTGTTAACTGTTGCTTTATGAAAAAAAAAAAAAAATTCCCATGACAGTATCCTTTTAATATAGACATTCGTTACTGCTGCACACAGGTCTGGGGAATCACAACATGTTCTAATTGATCAAGCACCAAACAAGAGGACATTTATTTAGTTCCTCGTATATACCTACACGTATATATTTACATTTGTGTAGGTATGTAGCAATTGTAGGAACAAAATTAGTTTCTTTATTGGGATTCTTTCCACTCTGCATACAAAAACCACAGTAAAGACAAAACGGGTCTGTAATTTGTATCTGAGCAGCAGCATAAATTGCCGGGCTGTGGCTCAAACATGATAGGTGAGTATTCGCCTGTAGGCCATAGTATTCCATGAACAGTGACTTGGCTTTGCTTCTCCGTAATACTTTTACTTTACTCATGAATAAAAAGAGATATGTTTGGCTATTCGTAATATCTTAAAGCACTGCTCTGTTCTTTTGTGGGATATCAAATTTGAATCAGTTCTCATGTGTAACAAACAGAACAACCTTAGGTAGGAATACATTCTTAAAGGGAAACATTTTTAATTCTCTTAAGCATTTCTAATACAGTAAGTTTCTGACTTACAGACAATCTTCTTTGAAGCAACTTCTACTAGGGTTCACAACTCAATCTTGCTCAGGATTTGTGCACAATGAAACTGGAAGTGATTCTTTGATTATTTCTGTTGAATGTGAATGGGTGGATTTGATGGCTAGTTTGCAGCTATTGGCTTAGCTCAGATGCAATCCATATCACTTTGGGCTGTTATGATTTATGAGTTTTGTACTACTTGCTGATAATGAAAGACTAGAGGGAACAGTGATATGGAATGTGCCTGAGCAAGTCTTGAGACAAACCAGTATGTGGCAGAAGGAGAAGAAGGAGCACCAAGAATAAACCATGTTGTGAACTTCTCCATCAATGCTATGCTGAATGCATCAGTAACCCCAATTTACCTTACCCAGTTGAAGGCAAGCTGCAATGAGTCAATGCCAACTAATATATCATATCTGACTTTGTCAGACATGAGCAACAGAGCGCGGAGAGTGAAATTTATCCATTGTCCAATTCTTTGCATGCAGCTCCCCACAGTTTTCAACTATACTCAATAGCTTGCAATGGAAATTTTAGTTGATGGATAGTTATCTGTCCCATTTATCTGAAAACATTTGCAAAACTGTGGAAAAATTTGCGAAACGCATTAAAGACAATAGGCGTCAACATTTTTTCACGCACAACAATGTTTTACACAAGCATTTATTCTCACACCAAATGCTATAAAGTCAGTGGGTGTTTTTCTTGTGCCGACTTTTTTGTCTCAACGTTTATTTTTTTTGTCGAAATGCATTAATGTCAATGACCATTTTGTCAACAATATTGGCAACTTTTTTGCCTCAGTTTTGTAAAAAAAAATATGCATGAGATTTTTTAAATGGTACATTTAATCATTACAATCATTACAAGAAAAGTTTGGTCCTACGATAACGAAAAGATCTTTTACACCTGCTTGAAGGTGGCAGAAACATTTGGAGCAAACGTAACAACTTTTTCATTAAGACATTTTTTTACATATACTGCAATGTGGATGCAGTTGGGTAGCATGCCGCCCCCCTAAAATCCAGCTGCCCTAGACCCGGGCCTTGGTCTCCTTTCCACAAATCTGGGCCTGGTTAGCAACCAATATTACATTCCCCCTTAACATTTATGGCTACCCTTATTTCCAGGTCCCAAGCATTCTGGATAGATATGCTTGGGACTCCATACCTGTATAACACAGTTCATGACAGATAGATAGATAGAAAGATAGACAGACAGACAGGCAAAATATAAAGCTGTCTCAAGATTTTATATCATTACAAGGGTCTTTCTATTGTAACAAATAGACATTTTAAAATGAGCAACTGTATATTTTTTAAGGCTAAATAAATTTTTTTTTAAATTTATGTTTCTCTTGTAAAATATTGATTGAAACTGAAGTTAGCAGTTTATTAAAGAGTTAGGAGGAAATTTTTATGGACTAAGCAAAGCAGTCAAATAGAAATAAAGTAATATGAAGGATTCATAAATAGTATGCCTTTGGGCTCACTAAACTGCATTTTTATTATCAATTGACATGCTGTATACAAAATATTTGTGACTATTTTTGCATTGATGCTTATAAATGATTT
Source organism: Xenopus petersii (assembly GCA_038501925.1). NCBI lineage: Eukaryota > Metazoa > Chordata > Amphibia > Anura > Pipidae > Xenopus > Xenopus petersii. The sequence continues at coordinate 109,200,118 of CM076673.1, read as the reverse complement.
GAGTTTTATGACAACATAGTTCATTATTGATTAGAAAATAACAAGCCTTGTGGGTCTGTACTAGTGTGTTCTGAAATTGCCACATTCAAGTAAGTCTGTGAAATCACTGAACTAGGGTGTTGAATAAAAAAACATATCCATAGCAATTTCCCATTTAACCATAGCAAATATTTCAGTTATAAAAAACAAAACTTTGAATAGTTTATAGAAATTATATTTTAATTTTGTATGCACTTGTTTTTTGTTCAACATGTGTTAGTCTCAAATTACATACAAGATATTTATATGTACTTAGGATGGCAGTTTTAGTTGTTGGTCTCAGGTGCCTATATATAAAATAACAATCTGTTGCTGCTGTGCACTTTATGTTAAATTTTTCAGTGGAAATTAGAGGGGGGTAACTTTGTCTTCTGAGACAAAGCCTACTGGAAATCTGTGGGTAGAAAAGAAAAGACGGCCCAGGAAGATATCTGAATCAGAAACGATATGCAAGGAATAGTGGGCACAACTCTCTGCAGCATCCTAAAGGTGGCCATACACGGGCAGATAAACCTGCCGATATCAGTCGTTTGGACCAATTTGACAGCTTATCTGCCCTTGTATGGGGGCTTCCGACGGGTCTTCCCAAACGATATCTTGCCACGATATCGATCGGGAAGGTTTGATTTTTAACCAACAGACCCGTCGGAGCCTCTTGGCGTATCGTAATTCGATCATTCGGCCATTCGGTCGAACGTTCGAATTATCCCCGATGTAGCCATGCCGTTAGTGGCATATCGGGGAAAGATCCACTCATTTGGAGATGTCGCCAAACGTGCGGATCTTTGAGTCTTTGGCCAGCTTTAGTTGCAAACAAAAGGAGCTAACAGGCTGTGATTTCTTTTGTAATGATCCTGTTGTGATACTCTCATTAATTTTATGGATAAGTTTACCAGCACTCAGGCAGGCTGAATTTTTTGTTAAGTGAGCGTTCCTCGATGTCTGCATATATATATAAATTGGATCTGACATGACACAATAGCTCAGTAGAAAAGATTAAAGTAAGAAGTAAGTGCTTGTTGTTATTAAAAGTGATGTGCAAACTGGGTGTTTAACTTTGCTGAAAAATGTGTTGCTGAAAATTCTATAAATACATTGGAGTCAAAGGAAAATGTCAATAGTTTTTTTAACATCATTTACAGCAGAAAAGTGTTTTCCTGTCAAAAGAAAATGGATGGAGAAATTTGAATAATGTGCTTTTCTGTATTTTTTCCCATGCAAAAAAGCTCAGGGTTATTAATTGAAACAAAAAGCATGGAGAAATTCTAATAATGGTGCTCACTTTTTTTTTCCCCACACAAAAAATCCAATTCTTTTCATTAAAACTAAATTTGTGGCAGAATTATACAACCGATTCTTGGTAATCTTCGCAATGAGATTGTGGCAGCTGAAAAAGATTGCTATTCCTTATTTATTAAAGATTGTGTGCAGGAGCTTTATCTCAAGTACGTATAGCTGGGAGTGCTTTCAGTATGAACAGTAGCACCACTCATGTTGAAAATTATATGTGTTATCTATTAATACTAAGCCTGAATTAAGACATTGGGCCAGATTCAATTAAGTGAGAAAAAGTTATCTCATGGTTCCTCGTGTGAAAATTTATGAACAGGATTCAATTAGAGGAGAAAAAACTTTCTTCTAAATTTAGTTCAATAGATTTCAGTAGAGTTAAGTGAGATCATTTTTTTTTTAATTGCATTGCATCTCAAATAGAGTTTTCACATGATTAACCTTTTTCTCATTGAATTGAATATGGCCCTTAATTGGGTGGAAAAGTAATATAAATATATTATATTACTTTTATTATATTATTTTATGAATGAAAATCTTCATAGTCATAATATAAATATACTGCAACCATAGCTATGAACACCCTCTCCATCAGTACCATAACTAGTAGTTCCTGGGCCTCAGCACAAGGTGTGCATCTGGGTCCCCCCACCCCCCCCTTCCAGTAGCAATTTTTATGATGGATTGGATCGTCGGCCTCCTAAGGATTTGTACCCACCGCACCCCCCATAGTTCCACCCCTGCTTTCCACTTGTTTATTAAAAGAGAACAATACCAAAGTATAAAATGTAGTAGCCCTGGAGAACCCTCTCCCTCCCTAAACTGCACCAACATATCCCCCTATGCATCTCTATTTTCCCTACCTGCAGAGTTTAGTGGGTAGGAGGATGCAATCTCATGGCACCTAATCTTCCATCTGAAGTAATAACTTACATTGAGCATGCAGCGTTAAAGCTGCTCTGGACCTCCATCTGCCCATACTTAGGGGCAGATTTACCAATGTCAAAGTGAAAATTCTAATTAAAAATTTTTTGTGTCCAAATTCGGTTGGAATTTTAAAAAAAATTAGAAAATTCGAATATCGAATATCGAAATTTATCATGTAGTGTCTCTTTAAAAATTTGACTTCGACCATTCCCCATCTCAAACCTGCCGAATTGCTGTTTTAGTCCATAGTGGCCCTCCTAGAATCTATTTGGAGTCAATTGGTGGAGTTCAAAAAATCAAAGTTTTTTTTGGAAAAACTTAGAATTGAATGCGCTGTTACTTCGATTCGTATGATTCTAATCCGATCGAAGACGGACCTATTCACCCAAAAAAAAAAACCTTCTGTTTCTTGATAAATTTCACTTTTTTTTTAATGTTTTCACGTATATTATTTCAAGTAGATTATTTATAAGAGCACTAGACATGTTGGTTGTATATTACTTATAAAGTTTATCATAATATGCTGTGTGCCACATTATAATTTCATAGCCTGGATTCATTACATGCTGTTATACGCTCACTATCATAGGTTAGATTTGTCCACTTAGGAATTAAACCAGTTGGGGTGGGTGTGAGAGGCGATGTCAGAGTGGGGGAAGGGAAGATGTAAAAAGTATATATAGTTATATTTTCAATGCTTCCCTCTCCCACTGCTGCTGTTCTCGTCTTACCCCCCCTTTCTTCCCCTGGTTCCCCCCCTTCTGTTTTTTTTTTAATTTTTTTTATTGCTCTTCCTCTTCCCTATACATATGCACATATATTGCACTTTTATAAGAAAGTATAGATCATATGCACTTCGCTGAACAATAATAAGACTAAGTGGAAGTTTATCTGATATACAGTATATATATTTTTATTTATTTTTATTTTTTTTATTTCGGGTACTTAAACCCTCTTCCCTTCCCTTCTTTTTTTTTTTCTCTTCCTCCCTCTTTGTGTTGTCTAGCTTGGTAAGACCAAGACCATCAAATGCATAACTATTTATCTAGTTGTTTAACACTCTTTCCTTCCTTCCCTCCTGGGTTTTGAAGGGATTTTGGCCTGAAACGTGGTAGGCTGAATAGTGGCGGAGGTACAAAGGAACTAACTCAGAAATATTAAGGGAAGTTGTGATTTAGCATCTTAACAAGAGATCGTTCCTTACTTTGTATTTCTCTTTTTTTCTCCTTTTTCTTTCTTTCTTTCTTTCTTTTTTTATGTGTTTTCAGGATCAAACAGCAATTAAGAGAATGTTTGTATATGGGGTATTAGGGGAAATACGAGAGGACCATGGACGGATTGAGAGGGAAATGAGTATACACTAAATATGCAATTCATGCCAATTACGATACTATGATGGATAAATTAGTAAACTTATTATCTCTAAATGTGAGAGGGATGAACACATATGTAAAACGCAATAACTTAAAATTGGAAATGAAAAATGATACAATTAGAATTGCCTTCCTCCAGGAAATTTTAATTATAGGAGGAGACTTAAACCTGGCGTTGGAACCGATAATCGCATAAATCTTCTTTAACAAACACAATCCTACAACAAATTTCGTTAATCCAGAATAATATCAAAGACCTATTAAATGTATATACAGAAAAAGCGATTTGGTATCAGCAACAAATGTATTATGAACACTGCAATAAGTGCGGACGCTTGTTGGCAGCCTCTCTTAGGCGTAAGCAAAGGAGAAATGTCATCGCTAAAATAAGAGATAATAAAGGGAACACACTATCAAGCACCAAAACAATAGCTGCGGCATTTAGAGAGTACTATGAGGCATTATACAACCTAAAGAGAAATACCTCATCAGAAGAGGAACAATTAAAGGCCTTGAAGCAGTATTTCTCTAACTTAGTAAAAACAGAAGTCTTGCAAGAATACACGGATATTCTAGAAACCCATATTACCATCCAAGAAATTGGGTTACCATTGAAAAATATCTCAATTAATAAAGCCCCAGGACCGGATGGATTTACGGGCTTTTATGATAAAAAGTTTGCTCCAAATCTGCTTCCATATTATGTAAAAGGGCTGAACAGCTTGTTAAGTGGAGAGAACCTACCAAAAGAAGCGACTATGGCACATATTGCCCTGATACACAAAAAAGGTAAAGACCCCTTGGATGTGAAGGGATACAGACCAATTTCACTACTAAATGTGGATACAAAACTGTTTGCGAAAGTATTGGCAAACCGTCTTAAACCAATTATATCACAAGTGATACATGCTGATCAGGTGGGATTTGTGCCAAAAAGAGAGGCACGAGATAACACACTGCGTCTATAAAGCCTTCTACATTTTAGTGAACAAAATAGAGTACCTTTGGCACTATTAACTACTGATGGCGAGAAGGCATTTGATAGTGTAGACTGGAATCTCATTTTCTATAGCTTATTGTGGATTGGGCCCTAATTACATTCAATACGTTAAAAATCTGTATATTGATCCACAAGCACGGCTTCGGATTAATGGGACACTCTCAGATCCTTTTAACATCAGAAATGGTACAAGACAGGGCTGCCAGTATCCTGTATACTTAATATTTCATTATTAGGGACACAGATGACACAAATTAGAAATTCATTTGCTTTTGCTATAGAGAACACATCTTTTACATATCTGGGGATCAAAGTGTCGGCTAAAATTGGTGACTGCTTAACAAATAATTTAAACCCTTTGTTGAAGGAAGTGCAGAAGGAACTGAAAAATTGGGATAAACAGAGATTCTCCTGGTTTGGAAGGATCAACATAATAAAAATGGATATCCTCCCTCGGTTCTTGTATTTGTTTCAGACAAAACACAACCATCCACGGGAAGTTGAAATAGGCCCGGTGATGTCTGGGATAATTAAAATCTGAGACGCCACAAAATATAAGAAGCATCTATTGAGCCAAAAATCAAGATTTCGTCCAATTTTTTATAACCCGGATTTTATACCGGGCCAAAGCCCTAAAAATTTTTGGAATTGGACCAATAAGAACTCCTTATTTGCATACCAATTGATGACTGGTAGAAAACGTAATACACCACAAAGTATATTAATGACAGAGCCAAGGACTGGATTGGATAGAATACGTTTGATGCAGGTGCAAGATTTTCTGTGTAAGTCAAGTGTTAGGGATAAAAAGGGCCCACCTGATACAGCGTTCAAATTACTGTTTATGGGTCGAAACAGACCAACACGAGAAATATCAATATTATACAAAATAATTTTGGAATCCGGAGACTACCCCACAAGCAAATTTTGTCAAAAATGGGAACATGAACTAGGAGAAACATTTACGGAAATAGAGTGGAACCCAAATAAATGAGCGCACTTTTAAGATCACCCCTGCTGTAAATTACAGGAAAATAACTACAAGATACTCCTATATTGGTACAAGGTCCCTACGGTTCTGGTAAGAATGAAGGGGGATATAACAGATAATTGCTGGAGATGCAATCAGCCGAAAGATAACCTAAGTCATATCCTTTGGGACTGCATTAAGATACGTCCTTATTGGCTCGAAATACAACGACTACTGAATAAATTTACGGATATAAATATAGAAGATTCAGCTGATTTTTTCCTCCAGCATAAAAATAAATTGTCCACAGCTAAATACAAAAAAATATTTGATATCTACTTTAATAAATGTGGCTAAGTCTCTTATACCGAAGTACTGGAAATCGCATATAGTACCAATGATAAAAGAATGGCTAGGAAAAGTTCAGGAAATTTATCAGTTTGAAAAATTTAAAAATAACAAAATGGAAAAAACGCAACAAGCACAGTTTATACGCAAATGGACTCACTGGCTTATTTTTATAGAAACTAGAGAATATCAAGAATTAATTACCCAGAATTGTAACATGAAATGCATATGGCAGTGTACCCAAAGGTAATAGTAGTCCTATATCTCAGTCCATGGTCCTCTTGTATACTTGTATACTCGTATATATGTAGGGGTATACATACCTATGTACGGATAGGTATCCCTATCCACTTTCTTTGTTTTTTTTTTTCATTTTTTCTTTTTTTTAATTAATTAATTTATTTTTATTTATTTTTTTGTTTGTTCCTACTTTCCCAAATATATTGTGTAATGGGTTAGACTTACCTTATGGTAAAAGTGCAAAAAACTATATAAATATTAAGGTGATAATATGCTAGCTAAACAATAATAAGTTCCTGAAGGTTGCATGTTAAAATATGCCATGTAACTTACTTTTACCTGGACTCTGTCCCTGTTTTTCTTTTTCTGTATAAATAAAGAATTTAAAAAAAAAAAAAAAAATTCACATTTTATTCGAATTTCGAATTTATGGGAGTTCAAAAAAACTCCCATTACTTCGAAATTCGACCCTTGATAAATCTGCACCAAAGTGTGAGCAACCAGAATGAAATCAGTTCTCCTTTAAACTAGATAGAGTTGAAAACAATGGGTACAATTAAATATGCATGTAATCATTTATTAATTTAGACTATGTGACAAGAATAATACAGCACAAAATATATTGTCCTCTCAAGCTATTTTATTAAAGAAAATCTACACATGCAGAACAGTTTCTGTTTCATACTCACCACAGAAAGCATTTCATGAAATTCAATTTAAATATATTCAAATTATTATTAACAAATTACACTTATACTCTTTAACATTTTGAAAAATATTATAGATAGGTACAAAAAGGAAACTCATTAAACCGTCAAAATATGCCCAAAGGTGCATTAGTTAGATATGCAAATAAACAAGATCTTTTTAACTAAAAGCTAGTTCTAGTTCTGCTCATCACAATCTTGTAGGCATTTTGTTAAGCTTCCAACTAATTCTGAATGATTACAAAGAGATTAAATAATTATTTGCATTTTTTATTCATAAATAATATGCATATTTTATTTTTAACTGCTTCCGAAGTGGCAATTAAAACAAATCTTAATATTTGACTTTTTGTAACAAAGTGTTTTCAAGAAAAAAAATATTTTATTTATGTACTATTACATGTTCTTATTATGTTGTGCTTAGTTCACATATGGGTCCTATAGTATAGCATACTTGGGACCAGGGTTTTCCAAATAAGGGGTATTTTTATAATTTGGAGCAACATTCCTTAAGACTACTAAAGGACATTGTAACATTTAAAAAAAATAACAGGATTATTATGCTACTAATTTATGCAGCTTAGTTACCATCATCTACTGTATCAGGTACAGTTATAGAGACAAAAGTCATTTGTAAAATAAATAAGAATTGTTTGCTAATAGAGCTTTCAGAAAAATTTCATTCCTGTATTACAGAGTTTTCTAGGCACATGTGCTTTGTGAAGGGGCAATATTATCTCAATAAATAGACATACTATATTTTAATTTATTTATATATATTATATATATATATATATATATATATATATATATATATATATATATATATATAGTCACAGCACATGTAGGATTAATATTCCCTCTCAGCCAAGTAAATAAGTGGCAGCTAAGAGAGGAGCTACCTATAGCAAACAAGGGAAAGTTGTGCTCACCACTAATTTTTAAAACCATTAGGCGGGGGTGCAATGAGGCTGTGACCACAAAATACATATAAACAAATACAAGAGTCCTCTGCACTCAACCCATTATCAATATATTTAAGACAGAGACATTTTGTGCATACTGCTACTGAAAAATGCCTTACCCTTTAAACAAAACAGGGATTGTTTGTCCATATATTGCAATATATTTAAGCTGGCCAACTACGTCAAAGTCATCCCATATCTGGCCAGTCCTATGCTCAATTTTCATCTGATTCATTAAGAATTCTATTGCTTCATTATACATTTTACAAAGGGACTAAGTTTTACTTGCAACTTACTAGCTGCTTTCAAAGTAAAACGCCCAAACTTGGCTGCCCTTTAATTAGACAAATGTGGGATCACCGACTATAGCTGGGAGGGGTGGAGCTACAACATGGAGCTGGTCACTGCTCCTGTATAACTATAGCAAACAAGGGAAAGTTATGCTCACCACTAATTTTAAAACCATTAGGAGGGGGTGCAATGAGGCTGTGAGGAGCTACCTCGGCATGTTAAATGGCTGTGTTTAAACATCTTGGGGCTCTCCAGATAGGAGGGAAGTGTGTTGCTGCTGGGAGAGACAGTGTCTGGCAGAAGGAGTCTTGCTGCCAGCAAGAGTGTTGCAGAGGCTGGTAAGCCTTAATCCCTGAAGAGGAGAAGGAACTGGCAGAGGCTAGTAAGCCTGAGTCCTAGGAGGGGAAGCCAGCAGGGCTGAGCAAGAATGCAGAAAGTTCCAGAGGGTGAAAATTTCCCTGGTGAAAACCCTGAATATTTTGTTTTGAAGTTGCTGAATTGTACCCTGAATGCTTTGCGTTGAAGTTGCTGTACTGTATTTTTCTGTTGCCTTTTTGTTGGGAATGCCTGATAAACCTGTGTTTTGTCTGTTAATTAACCCTCGATATTCGACCCTATGTAAATCTGTCCCTTAGTGATCAAGCAGAAGTGGGTGGGTCTGCCTGAGAGACTTCCTGCCAGTAAAGCGGAGCAAGTCCTTCTGGATATTTTTATATATTCAGTTCTGCATTATTTACATAAATCATTTTGGGTCTGTATCATAGTTAATACTATGGATATAATTACAATTCAATTATTAAAACTTTTTGTCGAAATAGCTAGCTACTGCTTACAGACTGAGCAGGATAAGTCAACTTCTAATACAAGTGCTAACACACTTGTGTGTCTAGGAGTATGAAAATGATCATCAGGCTTGTAATGTTTTATATAAAAAATTATTTTTATCACTGTGTCCAAAAATCAAGTTACAGCATAAATGGTAAATATATGGTGAATTAAATACAATGAGACAGCAACAAATATGTTAAATGCTGCTACCCTACTGTCTACTACGTCCAGACAAGTAATCCTTTTGCTTAACTGACTGGATGCTGAAATAGACTGCTATAAGAATATTTACTGGTAAGTTATTTTTTATGCATTTTGTGTGGTCCCTAAACTGGTTGGCGCTGGTTCATAAAAAGTTTGTGATAGTAATGTAAGAATGCTAACTGAGGTGCCAATTTTGCTCTTTGCGAAAAGGGATTGTTGTGCAGTTACCTGGCTGTGTGCATACTGTGTGCCAATTAATCTGACCCATGTTCTTGGATTTAAAGAAATGATCTCATATTTGGAGCAGATTTAATGTATATTTAACTGAAGACTCCAGAGAAGTTCCTAAAGTTATGGACACTTCCTTGGCTGTTAGAACAATGTAACTTAATGAGTGCTTAAAACAGCCAAACTCCCTGTCAATGTCATCAGTAGACTTCCTCTAAACCAACAAATGCTCCGTAAAGACCAAGATGCTCATCTTTAAATTGCACTTTAAATTAAAGAAGTAAATATTATGTATGCACTGATTCCAGGATCTAGTTTGAGATTCAGCCAAATATTAGCACTTTTTACATGATTAAGCTGAATCCTATAGAGGTAGGTTATCAATGCCTCTGACACCAATACTAAAAAAGAAAGAAAATTATATTCCTTAGAGCTCGGTTACACCACACTTGTTTTTATAATTTATTTAATAAGCTGTAAAGCTGCACACTCTGCTCCACATGGCTATCCCAAATTATAGTGCCTAAGATACTTTCTGGCCTGGTCTAGCAGGTTATTTTAGTGCCACCTGCTCTCTACATCTTGCACTAAATCCACAGTGGGTAAGTACAGAGCTTTATAGCACCTTGTTTCCTTATTATATTTAAGCTTATTATAAGACTATTGTAGAGTACTGTGTTACTTGTCAGTGATATATAAATGAAGGATGATGATGAATGATTATGTAATTATTGGCCCTAATGTTGTGTTTACGTTGATTGTATGCAAGTACTGTATACATTAACCCTTCAATTTTCTGCAAACATTTTTTTTTCTGGAAAACATTACGGAACAAAAGGTTTCCTCCTACTAAGGTCCAAGATGTGGAAAGTTTACTATGGATGTTTAATAACGTTTTTGAAATCATTTATCCCCTACAATTTTATTTAGTGCTGCAGAGCTTCTGTTTTTTAACAATTTTGTTTTAGATATTCAGAAAATGTAGACAACAACAGAGTCAAGTTATATTTAGTTAATTATCTGGTCACTGATTTCTAACTCCTTTTCATGTCAATACACTTTATTGTAATAAGAAAATATCCATAGTAATGTAATATACTTTGTAAAATGTATAAAACCTATTGGCTTCACAATTATGATTAATTGCATTCTCGGTTTTTGAAATGACAAAGCCAATTTTAAACTGACCAACTGTGTAGTTTCATTTAAAAAGATCATTGGCAAAAAAATAATTATTTGCTATGCAGTGTTGATCTTTTTGAGGGTAGACCCATAAGAGAGATCACTAGGGACGGGCAAAAATTTTTTGACACCCGTTTTTTTTTTTTTTTTTTTGACGCACGGTGCCATACAAGTCTATTGACGGCATTTCCACTGCAAATAAAGGCGAAAAAATTTGCCCATCCCTAGAGATCACAAAATATAGATATCCTCAGAATGGTAAACACTGATATACAGTACATGTGAGCCTATAGCTATTACCTACAGAAAAATAGTTTCAAACCATTACGTTAATACAATATTGTCACATATGTGACTCTATATCCAGCCATAGAGTATAAAACCAAAGGGGTAGCTATCTGCTTTAGAGCAGATCTACCATTGCAAGTTCTTAATATGTATTCCGATGCAGAGGGGAGATTTGTATTAGTTACAGTTCTAATTGAGGGAATCAAACTGTCTGTACTTTCGTATTATGCTCTCAATGTTAACCAACATCCATTTGTTGAAGGGTTATCAGCTGTTTTAGCAGATAAAGGACAAGGACGTCAAGTGGTATGCGGTGATTCTAATGTGGCTTTAGAAAATTACTGGGATAAATAGGCACTTTTGGCACATGTTGCAACTAACCTTCCTTACAGTAATAAAATAGCTAACTAAGTCAAGGCTTGTATGATATGGTTTGTATGGAATAAAGGTATCCCCCAAGTTCTGTCTTATACCATTCTACTTTACAGGGAGGGTTGGGTGTTTCCAATTGCTAGAATTATTACAGGGCTGCACAATTAGCACAACTTCCGTTACTAAAGGAATGAGGAACATAAATGGCAGTGATTGTCTAGCAAATTCCCTACACATTTGGCATCTAGGTACCATCTGCTCATGGCTCATAGGCTCATGAACCAGTAGTGATAGGCGAATATATTCGCCAGGTGCAAATTCCCATGATTCGCCGCCGGCGAATAAATTCGTGAAACCAGACCAAAAATTATTTTTTTTTGGATGGCGACGCATTTGTGCCAACAAATGTGCACCGGCATAAAAAAAAAAACAGAGGCCGGTGTCAAAAACGGACGCCGGCGTCAAAAACGATACGCCAGCACCATTTCACAAATTTTTCACCGTTTCGAGAATTTCCCTGGAAATTTGTGAATTATTCATGGGAAACGCCACAGATTCGCCCATCACTATAGACCAGCAGCCCCTATATTGGGGAAACCTAAATTCCCTCCAGGTATCTCCTGATCCCAGTTTGAATGGTGGAAACATAAAGGTCTTACTTCAGTACACACTTTATTAACACCAAGAGGTGCATATTCTATAGAGGCTTTAACAGAAAATGTTTCCTTTCCTCTTAATTTGTAGTTCAGTCAGCACTCGCCAACGTATCAAATCAGTGGTCGCAGATATACATGTATTATGGTCCACTTTCCATCTAGATTACGATACTCCAATATGTAACACAGCACCGCAGATGCAGGATACTTAGTTTAAAAAGCCTTTATTGGAACATATGGCTCACGACCTGTTACAGAGCAACGTTTCAGGCAAATTCTCTGCCCTTTATCAAGCATGATAGTGAGTGAGACTGCAATATGAACAGCAGAGCTCTGACTAGAAAGATAACCAATACAATTATTAAATATAAAAACTGAAGACCAGTTGAAAAGGTGCTAAGAATTACTCATTCTATAACATAGTAAAACATTTTGAAGGTTAACTAGCCCTTTATTGCTGCATTGCATTTATAAATTTAAACCACATATTTCAGCATCCTGCGTGATAGTATTCGTTTGCCTAGTATCATCAGCAAACATTACTTACAATTCTAAAGCTAAATTACATCCCCTGCAACCCCAGGGTTTATTTTCTGCCTATCTTTTCACAGAAGGCAATTGCATTTGACAGATGTATTGCACTTTAAGCCATGCTGACACATATGGATAGTGTTGGGATTTCACATATTTTCCAATAATTTATCCTATTATGGTTCGAAGGCTTTCTTACCACAAAAATATGTAATATTAAAAAAAAATTGTAACAATAAAGTTTATCTACATAGAGTATTATATAGAATCATATAATATGTATACTGATATAATATATTTATAAATTAATATAAAATACATATAAAAATATGTAAAAATATGTTAAATGTCTGATGCTAAGGTACTGGCAATTTTTATAATTAGGGAACAAAAGTGGAGGGATACTATGTTCCAGAAATAAGCCACTGCCACAGTAATTAATTATTATTATAAACCTCACCCCCAACAATTTGTTATTTCACCCACTTTAAAGCAGAGTCATTTTGCTACTTACACTTTGTTAATTCCATCTGCTGAACAGTTTGATGTTAAATATGCATAGATCTACCAAAGTATATGTGGTCTGTAGGGATATGAATTTTCTTAGCTGGTAAAAAACATCATAACTAGAAAAAAATAGTTTTAATAAGGTGAAAGAAGAAAAAGGGAAAAAAAGTTGAGTTGTTTTAGTGAAAATTTTTCAAAACGTAATATGCCCCAAAGTTGCTAAAAGTCTGAATCCAAAAATACTTAATAATACTTAGAATATTTAAAACCTGTCAAATTCATGTAAATGTCAATGGCAGCTGTTCCTTTAACCAGGTTTTTCACTTAAACATCAACTAGAAAAAAATGAGTTTTAATAAGGTGAAAGAGGAAAAAGGGAAACAAAATATACAAAACTGAAAGCAGAGGACTGTCACCACTGATAGCACTGGAATACCACAGAGCACTGCTCACTTTATTTATCAGATGTAAACACATGCATTTTCTTAAGAGGGTTGCCATCTATTTTGTTTTGATATAGTTGCACTACATACTACAGATTTTCAACTGGGAAACCAATTAGAGGTATAGGCTTTAAGTTTCAGGAAGGTATGGTAATCCAAATAACATAAAGATCTGTAAACTGGAAAACCACAGGTCCCAAGCATTCTGAATAACAGGTCCCATACCTGTTTATTAACAGAGTTTTCTTCTGTCCCTTTTTTTATTATAAATTTGATCCATAACTAGTCATGAGCAAAAGTGTCTTATTTGCTTAGGAAACAATTTGTGTTACTGCAGAAAAAGCCATCAAATTTCACCAAAATTCATTGGAGTCAATGAGAAAGTAAAATTACATTATGTTAAATTGTTTTTTGTTGACTGGTCTAGATGGTGGGTCAGGTTTAGCAAAGGCTTAATGCTCTCCAAATGATATTTGGCAGATGGCAACAAAATAAATGTGTTAGATGTGCCGATTTGATTTAGGAATGTCAGATGAGTCTATATACACAGGGATGGCAAGCAGGGTTAGTCAATCTCGATGCAGGGATGTTGCAAGAAAGCAAATCTTTAAAAATAGTACAGATCTATACCAAGGAGAAAATATTTATGCATCCTTAATTATGACATATAGACTACTAATTTGCTAATTTCTACCTTGAAAATGTCATCATGCATGTGACTCATCGTGCATTTGATGTACACATGGCTTAAAAAAGACCATCCAACCCAGCAGAAGAAGATGATCACCTTGGTCCAAATAGTAGGTATTGCAAAACTTCTGAGCAAATGGGGAAACTAACACGATTAATGAGTTACTGTCTGCAAATACAGTCCGCATTGTACAATTTTTTGGTTTTTCTGTTTTAAAAATTAAAATTTTCTGTACATCTATAGCTGACAAGTATTCTAAATGGATGTTTTTAAATTACTTTAATAATGGAATTTGTGAAAATATATCATCCTCTGATATTTCCTATAAGTGTCAAAAAGATAAGGCAATACTATTACCATGCACTTCATCATACTTTTAAACATTAAAGCACTTTAATTATGATTAATAATGATAAATACAGTCATTTATCTATTTAAAGCAAATATTATAAATAATTGATGGAAAGAATAAAATGTGCTCCTAGTCATATTACAGGAAGAGACATAAGTTTGCTTTAAATTATATGTTATCTTGATTTTTGTCGGCAGGTTTTTTTATAGACTAATTAATGTGCCCCTTTCTTGGTCATTTATTACATCATTATGTTCTACTTAATTATTGTAATGTAATTTGCTGGAAAGGGAGTTTATAAAATGACTTATGGAATATATTATTCTGCTTGTTTCCTTTTCTTTTTTCTATAGCTATTACTCATATTAATTACAACTGTTATATGCATGTTAAAGCTTTACATTTATATATTTGGGGGAGATAATTCTTTACATGACTACAGTCAGGGTCTTCCATGAGAGCCTTTTGTGAAGGGATTATGCAAAATTTTTGAGCTATGAACTATGGAACTATGATTAGTCTATCATAGCTCTTACCAACAGTACATAAACCGCTAAGAGTAATGTGTCACCATTAACTCACAATAATACAATGAATTATTACCATGAAAACAGTTAATTAAATACCACCAGTTGCTAATACAACTTAGTGTCTAGAAGACAGGGTGAAGTCCATTAAACATAACATGAAAAGAAGAGCACACGCTTGCAGGCTCATTTATCAACATTCTCATTTTAGTGTTTTTCAGAGGGCTTTGAAACCACTACTAGGGGCAGCTTTACATAGGGTTGAATATCGAGGGTTAATTAACCCTCGATATTCGAAGGATTTACCGCAAATAATCGTTCGATTTGAAGGATTTTATCCATCGATTGAATGATTTTTCTTCGACCTAAAAAACATTAGAAAGCCTATGGGGACCTTCCCCATAGGCTAACATGGCACCTCGGTAGGTTTTAGGTGGCGAAGTAGGGGGTCAAAGTTTTTTTTAAAAAGACAGTACTTCGACTATCGAATGGTGGAATAGTTGAATGATTTTTAGTTTGAATCGTTCGATTCGAAGCCAAAGTCGTAATCGAAGGTCGAAGTAACCAATTCGATGGTCGAAGTAGCCAAAAAAAAACATTTTAAATTTAAAGTTTTTTTTCTTCTATTCCTTCACTCGAGCTAAGTAAATGGGTCCTCTAAACTCACATTTTTTTTAAATCACGGATGTCTTATCCAAAAAAAAAGTGCTGAATGATGCCCTAAAAAATATGTATAACTCTAAAACCTTTTGAGTTTTTCAAAATGATCTAGTTAAGATATGTAACCTCGTTCATATAATTGTTGGACGTTTTCTCAAGAAGTTGTTGTGACTTAACAAATCTCAGTTTTTGAGCTTTTAAGAAATATAGATAAGCCACAAATTTTTGAAAATTTGTAGAAGAAATAGAAAGTTAGTTAATGGGCCCCATAATTTTAAACTGTATAATAAATAATTTCTTTACTAAAATTAGATACAAGCCACACTCAATGAGGTAGTTACTAATTTTAATAAATAAATTGTTTACTATACAGTTTTATACACTATGAATGAGCTTTTCTTTTCATTTTAGTTTTTTTTTATAGCATTTACCAATACCACATAACATATTATTCATAGGTAGGTATACTGATTATTTTTGCAACCTCTAGAAAATGTAATTGCTTTTATAGATAAAAGCAATCATGATGAGAATGTGGTATATTCCTGTGATGTTAACATGTTAGCATAATAATAATGACAGAATGTTAATGAGGAAACATAATAATAACTACAATGAAGATCTAAACAATATAATCCTGGCCACAACATGATTTTCACTGTATGGCGCCTCATTAGTACATTACTTTATGCAATTGTTTCAAATAATCCGCAATTTTGTGTCTATAATCCTTTTGCCCTGAAACATGATGCACAAATGTGGCCACTCTATTACAATATTTAAGGTAGAGGGACTCCGCTCTAAATACATGCAGGATGCATGAATGTGGCCACTTTAATACAATATTTAGGGTAGAGGGATTCTGCTCCACTTGCCTCCGGCCCCACCCAAGGGTCCAATAGCGAGGGTTAAAACCCTCGATATTCGACCATCGAAGTTAGCGCAAATAGTTTGATGGAACGATTAAATCCTTTGAATCGTTCGATTCAATGGATTTTAATCCATCGATCGAACGATTTTTCTTCGACCTAAATAACATTAGAAAGCCTATGGGGACCTTCCCCATAGGCTAACATTGCACTTTGGTAGGTTTTAGGTGGCAAAGTTTTTTTTTAAAAATATGTAAAAAGGAACCAGCAGCACACTGTGTTTAAGTTGCAAAAGTGCACCAAAAATTTATTAAGCCCACATCATACAATTAGGCAACGTTTCGGGCCCACCTGGCCCTTTCTCAAGCTTAAGAAAGGCCCTCTCTCTCTCGGCTTGAGAAAGGGCCAGGTGGGCCCGAAACATTGCCTAATTGTATGATGTGGGCTTAATAAATTTTTGGTGCACTTTTGCAACTTAAACACTGTGTGCTGCTGGTTCCTTTTTACATATTGTTATGACCCAGTGACAGGAGTGGGTCCTCCAGTCCAGCACCTGACACTACAAGAAGTGTGTATCAGTAAGGTGAGCGCTCCACGTTAACAGAAGTATTTTTTAAAGAGACAGTACTTCGACTATCAAATGGTGGAATAGTCGAAAAATTTTTAGTTTGAATTGTTCAATTCAAAGTCGAAGTCGTAGTCGAAGGTCGAAGTAGCCAATTCGATGGTCGAAGTAGCCAAAAAAATCATTTGAAATTCAAAGTAAATGGGCCCCTTAATGTTTTTACCATCGAGTACATTTTTTGCTCCTATTTCACGACTGGGATGGTGTTCACTGCAGGAGAAGGGGTTGGCTTGGCAACAGTGGGTAAATGGAATCATAAGTTCATCACGCAGCAAGCTTAGAGCTGCACTCACTTATTACCTCTTTCAGTACCTGGGAGGGTTTATACTGTGGGTGAAGGGGTTGGTTTGGAATGGTTGGGAAACGGAGCCTACTTTTGCTACCGCCACAATAAATCTAAGAGTCGCACCTAGATAGTGCCTCTTTCAGTCTAAACGCAGCAGTCTGCTACATAGTTACATAGTTACATAGTTACATAGTTAACTTGGGTTGAAAAAGACAAAGTCCATCAAGTTCAACCCCTCCAAATGAAAACCCAGCATCCATACATACACCCCTCCCTACTTTTAATTAAATTCTATATACCTATACCTATACTAACTATAGAGTTTAGTATCACAATAGCCTTTGATATTATATCTGTCCAAAAAATCATCCAAGCCATTCTTAAAGGCATTAACTGAATCAGCCATCACAACATCACCCGGCAGTGCATTCCACAACCTCACTGTCCTGACTGTAAAGAACCCCCTACGTTGCTTCAAATGAAAGTTCTTTTCTTCTAGTCTAAAGGGGTGGCCTCTTTTACAGTGATCCACTTTATGGGTAAAAGGGTCCCCTGCTATTTGTCTATAATGTCCTCTAATGTACTTGTAAAGTGTAATCATGTCCCCTCGCAAGCGCCTTTTTTCCAGAGAAAACAACCCCAACCCTCATAATTTAAGTCTTCCATCCCTCTAACCAATTTAGTTGCACGTCTCTGCACTCTCTCCAGCTCATTTATATCCCTCTTAAGGACTGGAGTCCAAAACTGAACTGCATACTCCAGATGCCTTACCAGGGACCTATAAAGAGGCATAATTATGTTTTAATCCCTTGAGTTAATGCCCTTTTTTATGCAAGACAGAACTTTATTTGCTTTAGTAGCCATAGAATGACACTGCCCAGCATTAGACAACGTGTTATCTACAAAAACCCCTGATCCTTCTCATTTAAGGAAACTCCCAACACACTGCCATTTAATGTATAACTTGCATTTATATTATTTTTGCCAAAGTGCATAATCTTGCATTTATCAACATTGAACCTCATTTTCCAGATTGCTGCCCAGTTTCCCAACTTAGACAAATCACTCTGCAAAGTGGCAGCATCCTGCATGGAACCTATAGTTCTGCACAATTTAGTATCATCTGCAAAAATAGAAAAAGTACTTTCAATGCCAACCTCCAGGTCATTAATAGACAAGTTGAAAAGCAAGGGACCTAGTACCCTACAGTACTCCACTAACAACACTGGTTCAATAAGAAAAAGTTCCATTTACCACCACTCTTTGTAGTTTTTTAGCCAGTTCTCTTTCCAGGTACAAATACTATGTTCCAGGCCAACTTTCCCTAATTTAACCAGTAACCTTTTGTGTGGCACTGTATCAAATGCTTAACAATATTAATATTTTAGACATTATATGCTGCAGTGATATCAAATTAAATGTATAAGATGCTATGCATGGTGGATTACCATTGTCTATGTATATAAGGATGATACCAGTACACAACAACACGCCACCATATTATTTTGTGGGATCGTTCAGCATATATATTGCCGCAGAGATTTGTTTTAAACCCACTATCCTGTGGCATCTTGCCTCCCTGTACCTAACGTATTTTAATGGTGTTAATCTGGACTTCTTTCTCTTTCTTAATGATATTTATTAAAAGTTATGTTTTAACACTTGTTGTGGGGTAGACATATGACTGTGTTTTTGGACTAAGAGGGATGGGAAGGTGCAAAGCAATAGGTCAATTCTTTTTCTTTTTCTTTTCTATATTCTCTTTTATAGATAATATATTGTATGTATTTGTATGTGTTTTGGTTCTTCCTAATAACCAGGCTTTTCTTGATCATGTTTCATAAGTTATATTAATAGAGTTTGTAGTGATTTAGTTTGCTGGCTATAAATGTAAACATAAAATAGTCATGATTTTGCTCAGATAATATTTATTTTGTTGAAGAGTTTTAGTAAATTCTTTCTGAAAAAAATCCAATGTATTGTTGTTTAAAAGGCAAAATATAATCACAAGCTATTGACAAAACTCATATTGCAACAAGAACAAGTCAAGAACTATAATATGGTAATTACTCGCCTCTAATTAAAATCTGTAGTTATATTCATTTGTAAATGTCATGTATTTAACAATGTATGAATTGTTTTTCAGGTAGTTGGAAATGTTGTAACTTACAGTACTTGAACAGTTTCTATAATTGTTTTGTTTTTACTTGTTTACTCATTAATGTATTTGTTATTAAATAGCAGTTTGTACCTCTGGTTAAAAAAGAAATTAGTAATATTCTAGGAATACAATGTAAAAACAAGGCATATGTTTAAATGGTATTTGAATTACAGTATCTGTTCATGTAATTACAAATTGAAAGAGTGAAATAAGGTAGTTCAGTATTGTTAACTCTTTTCACACACCTTCTGTGCCAAATTTCAGTTCCAACATAAGTAGTGTAGAGTATACAGATAGCATGTGATAACATTCATGAACAAAGGGGGGGAATGATTCCTCTGATTTAGTCTGAGCCACAAAGTTACTGGATACCAGGGAAAGGCCTTTTGGGAAAGAAGAATGTCGACTAACAATACTCTCTGTTTAAGCAGTTGTGTGAAAAGATTTAAAATATGGATCTATATGTATCATTATTACTCTTTCTCCACTTGAAGCACTGGAGTCTTATTACAGAATTGCTTAGCAGGGAATTGTGGGAGAACCCAAAACATATTTGCTTGTATTGTGTACCTCTATTAAAAGCATTCTATGGCTACACTCATGTTGCAGATATTTGGGACTTGCTTGTATTGTATATTGTAGGGAAAAGCATTATATGGCTATCCTCATGTTGCAGATATTGAACAATTGATTGCAACAATATGCAGTAGGTTACTTTTGAATCATGGATTGTTATGATCATCCCCTTTTAATTATTAACTATTTTAATCCAAATTTTGCAAACTTACCTTATGACTCACATCATAATCATCAATCAATCCCCCAAATCTTTCAGCATTACATTTAAACATAAAACATTTTGAAAAAAGAAAGTATATTGCATTAAACATGTTATCTGTGACGTTTGATCGTTTTAATGGACAGGTCATAAAAGATGGGACCTGTACCTTGTCTTGTTTGTCACAATTTTCCTTGCACTTCCCATCAGTATGCTTTCATATTCAAATATTAAAGATGACAAACTGCTGAAAATATGCAGTCATCAACCTGCAAAATTGCCTTTATTATGTGGATCACAACATGTTTTAGCATACCTCCCTTTATCAAGTGAACAGCAAACAAAATGGCCTTAAATAAACACAACCCCCTTCAAGCTCCTCCCTTCAGTGTATGTTGGGTATACAAGCACATACTGTATATAGTTTATCGCATGTGCAAAAAAACATATAAATGTCCATAAATAGTCCATACACAGTAAGCCAAGCCAAAGTCTCTACCCCAGTATCCATAATTAGTCCGTCAGTGTAAATTAACATATTCCTTCAAAATGTATTGGAAAATGCCAATGGTCTATCCACACTGAACCTGAAACTGCAATAAAATGACTTTCAGAGGAAAATATTACACAACTCAAGCTGTGAACTACTTACTTTTCTCCTGTAACACATATACCTCTAGTCTATCAGCAGGAGGTCCCTCTTTACTGTATCCTACGATAAAACATAGGGCTGTTGGCATATTGCAGAAAACATTTAGGGGGTTATGTACTAAAGTCAAATTTTTTTCTGGTCAGACTTTTAAAGGGGAAATTTTTTTTTTTCATTTTTCTTGATTTATTAAACCCTTGAGGTGTTAATAGTCCAAATAAAAAAGTACTCCAACTCAGACCTGCCTAGTTCATGTAGAAGTCAATGGCAGATGTCCCATTACAACTGGGAGATATCCTGGTCTGTGCTGAGTTTCGTTAAATAATGCGAAGATTTTGTGGTTTTCGAGTGATAATCCAAAAAAGTCTCAGGTTTTGGGTGTCAAATCTGAGGCGGTTTTCAGTTACAAATCCAAAAAATGTGTATGCTTTAAAAAAAAAAAAAATTTTTCATGAAATTTTATTGATCAATGGGGGGAGGGATCCGTGCAGATTTGGTCAGAGTGAGAAAATTTGGAATTTTGATAAATAACCCCTTAAAATTCAGTAAGAGATCAACAGAGTCTGCCATGAAATTCTGCTATTTTATATGGGTGAAAGTAAAATCTCACCCTTTCATAAATATGCCTTCCAAAATGCCATAGAAATTAATGCAGAATGGCAGAATTTCACTCTAGCATACTCCAGTGATCTCTTACCTAATTTTTTGATAAATACAGTATGCCCCATTGTGTCAAGCATTCTAATCCATTTATTCTCTGTTTATAATAGTATCTGGACTTGGTCTCTCCTCTGGGATGTGGTTGAAATTTATTTTAGTTGGGAAATATGTTTCACCTCATGGAAGTGTTTTGCTAATAGGGACTCATTGGGTTTGTTAGGGTCAAAATCTCTGATCTACGCACAATGTTCTCCAATGCGGATCTTTACTGCCCATGATGTTTGCCCTATATATGCTAGTCCACATGGACACTTCAACATATATACTGCAAATGTAGTCTTGCAAGTTGCAAACACTTTCACAGGAATGTTTTTTCCAATGTGGATAATTCATTGTATCCGTTTTAATAATTGAATTGCACACATTACAACTTACTGTATGCATGGGAAGGTGCCATATTTAGGTTTACCAAAGAATCTATTATCTTTATGTTTGGGTAAATCAGCCCCTGCCAACATGTCCCACGATGACACATCTTTTTTGTAAGAGAAGAGTGGGAATTATTTAAACCCTTAAGTACTGTATCATAGAAAACAGTAAAGAGGGATCTCCTGCTGTTAGAATACAGGTATATGTATTACAGGAGAAAAGTAAGTAGTTCAATTTGGTTATTGCAGTTTCAGGTTATATATGCTTGTATACCCTGCACACACTGAAGGCAGGATCTTATAGGGGATTGCGTATAGACTATTTATGGACATTTATAGCTCTGTTTTTTTCACATGCGATAAAGTATACATGTGCTTGTATACCCAACACACACTGGGAGGAGCTTAAAGGGGTTTGTGGGTATTTAAGGCCAAGCACCATTTTGTTTGTTGTTCATTTGATAAAGGGAGATATCCTGAAACATTTTGTGATCCACATAATAAAGGTGTTTTGCAGGTTGTATTGTTAGCAGTTTTTCGTCTTTTATGCTTGATTTTAATGGACAGGCACTTTATTTTACCCTCACACCTAATAAGCATAACTTATTGGAAAACAAATACATTTAGATTCAACAGCTAAAAGCATAAAGGCATTAGACGAAAAGTGACACTGCCAGTTTCAAAATAAACTCTCTGCCAATTTTGTCTTTGTAAGCATAATATTTATCTCTTTGGCTTGTTAAAGTGAAAATTAATTATTGTAGCTGCCTTATAAAAAATAATCATTTTAGTGTAAGTGTGATATGGAAAAATATCAGTTATATGTTTAGTATGTACTGTAGATATACAGCACTAGCAGGAAATGTTGAGCTGATCATCCTTTGAACTAAAAAGTGAAAGTGGAGTGCTGACAATGAAAATGTATAATTAGGAGTGCATGCATTTAGATTAGAAGCACAAAATGTAAAGCCTGTACCATTCCAATGAAAAATAACATGTTGTTATAATGACCTTGAACATTACTGCAATAAAGATTTACAATAAAAACTTTCAATATGGATGCAATTACTATGACAACAGATGTGTTTAATGGAGACGAATGCCTTGCAAAAGAATAACATCATTGCCATTGTCACCACATAGCCCAAGCTGATCATCGTCATAGAGACACAAACAATGACATTTTATCTCATGGAAACCTTTGTTATAGATTAGTCAAACGATATAGTAGATGCCACTCAAAAAGTAAACATAACATATAGTATAGATAGTGGGTGATTTCTTTAAAAAAACACAACATAATTTTATTCTGCATCTTCTACAGCCTTACTGATAATTACAACAGCAACTGTTACATTAGAATGTATCAATTTGCCATTGATAATGGCTACTGATATAGAAAATAACCCATAAAACCCATAAACATGATTACTGCAACAAATATTGCCATGGGGTTAGTTACAATGCATCCACTGTATTGCTGTAGGTGTGGGCTGTAGGCAAGGTGTGATACTTGTGTTGGGTTATACTTGTCATGAAGGTTTGCATTATGTGAAAGGTGCAACCAAAAAAAAAGTATAATAGATTTTAGGGCCAATCAGTTCAATAGCAGATTCGTCAAATTAAGCGACTGCATGCCAAATTAGGAGCTTGCCTGTCGAACTGGGAGCTTCCGTGTCAAATTAGGCACATCCGCGTCAAAGTAGGCACTCGCGTGTCAAACTGGACATGTGCGCGTCAAATTCGGAACTCACACGTCATGTTGTACTTCAGAATTGGGCGTCATCAGTATAAATAACCAATGCCCTTCCCTTACAATTATATGAGTGCATGTGGCAAGATGGCAGGTCCTGGCATACTGAGTGAGCAGCAGATTCACGTTTTCATCCGGTATCTGCACCGGGAGCGGTATGACAATATCCCTCTTTGGACCCCCACATTCAGTCCCTGAAAGGATCATAATGTGTCATAGGCTGAGGTGGCACTTCAATGTGCATCTGAGGCTTGCATGAGGTCCAGCGCATCTGTAGTGACCTGAAGATGTGGCACCCAGGTTTGGTTCAACAGCTTCGGGCTGAAGTAGAAGGTAGATTTATTTAAACAGATGTATTTCAACAGAGCAAAAGTGTATTTAAGTGAATACTTTAACGTAAGGAACAGTTGACTGTCATATATTGCAGAGAACAAGTAGGGATGGGCAAATTTTTTTGCCTTGTTTCGCTGAAAAAATGGCGCCCGTAGACTTGTATGGCGTTGTGCGTCAAAATTTTTTTTTTGACGACCATAGACTTTAATGGACGTCGGTAAATGAGCTGTTAAATGGAGATTGCCCACCCCATACCTGCCATCCTTATAGATGAAGGTTTTCTTGTAATTACATGACACACCTCGTCCGGCATAATTTTTACTGTACAAATGCAAGTGCTGTATTACTCAAACTGAATTTCTTACATTTTCAGCTGAATGATTTCAAGATGATCTGGCTGCAGATGGTGCTGCAACAGAAGTGGCAGAGGATGAGGCAGCAGAAGAATTTGCAAAGGAAGGGGCAGCAGAACCTGCAGGCCTTCCAGCACCTCTGCCTCCTTCTCCCAAAGAGGGTCGCCAGATACCACAGGTAGCAGATGCAGCAACCCAAACAGAGGACAACCTGCTGCATCACATAATGAGGGAGCTGCAGGAGATCAAGGACCTTGTTCAAAATTTGAGGGAAACCCTCCTCCTCCTTCAGCAGCATTTTAAATTGTTGGGCACCGTTGTGCTATATTTTATTTTATAGTAAAAAAAATTGTTCAACTCCATATTTTGAGTTTATTTTTCATTTAACTACTACTCAGATAGTTCAGAAGTTGTTTGGATTCTAAAACACAACTATGACTCAATCTCAGTCATGTAACGTTACATTACTTAGTATTTCTGATTCCTTACAGTTACACATAACTATATGGTTTATTCATTTTAACGTGGGATAAAAAACACCCAGAATAATTATCAGGTGTGCCTGTGTTAGTAAGCTAGTAGTAGTAATATATAAGTAATAAGTACATAGTAAGTAAAGATGGTACTTTTTGGTTAAACAGCAACATAGTGTAGTAGTAGATACCATTACCAGTCGGCCAGAGGTAATGTAAAAAAATCACAGACGTGTTTTTAAGAAACTGGCAAAATTGGTGCCTTTTTTTCCTTTGAAAAAACTGTAGCAAAGCAGATAGGGGGTTCTCTAATAATGCAGAGCACGTGTAGCGGTATTCTGAGCGGAACATGCATGTGAATTGGTCTTTCCATTGACTCCAATGCAATACAGCAAATTATGCCAGTATTTTATTAGTCCCAAAATTGAAAACCAC
Organism: Xenopus petersii; assembly: GCA_038501925.1. Lineage (NCBI taxonomy): Eukaryota > Metazoa > Chordata > Amphibia > Anura > Pipidae > Xenopus > Xenopus petersii. Next base: position 109,174,696 of record CM076673.1, on the reverse strand, counting down.
AGTAGTCCCACCCATTTAAACTTAAAACCGATCAGAGAGGTTAATCCTTTTTATTTTGGTCATACTTTTTTCCAGTGAACTAGTATTACTCCCTATAACATGTACAGACATTAATAACTACTGTAACACTTCTATTCTAACTTGTGGAAACCGACCCATTGTAATATTTTATGTACAACTTGTAATAAATTAGTCAATAATACAATCAGTACAGTCAGTACAATATTGTGCAGTACAATAAAAAATTTTAAAATCTCACACCATTCTAATCTTTAAAAAATCAGTCTTTCACCCATATAATTCCTATTTCCATTCTAAATGTCTCATCTGTCACAAAAGTGAACACCATAGATATTAACATAAATATAGATATATATGACCCGACCAGGACTGGACTACATAGCATTTAGGTAACGTCAAAGTCATAATTTAACCCCAAAGGCAGGCAAGTTTGTAAATGAAAAATCCAGAATTCTTCCCTCCTTGCCAGAAGGCACATATGGTCCCCTACTCTAACTCCTAACCTCACTCTTTCTATCCCTTGTACTGAAAAAAGGAGGTGTCCCCACTATTACACTATGCAAAATGTCTAGTAACATTGTTCCCCTCAGCTGCTAGTGAATTTTTAATTTGACTCAAATGTTCTCTTATCCTTTCTTTCAATCTCCTGCTTGTGCAGCCTACATATTGCTTGCAACACTTCAAACATGTAATCATGTAACCCTTTATCTCAAATATCTTGCCTATTACAGTTGATTTAAAGCTTTTGGATACTTTCTTATGGTCAGGTGATGCATCTATGGCTTACCTATCACCATCAAATGCCATAGGTTTCTTTTAGGTATGTACTAACACACGCCAAGCTAGTTATGTTATAAAGCACTGGTTTACTAATATTCTAATGCTAATGAGCGTGACCTTGATTTAGCTAAACGTTTTTTTTTAAAGTCACTTTTAATTTTTTATGTCGCTTTTTTCATTTTCATATTTTTGCATTTATAAGATTTAGTTGATGTCCCCAATTGTGTTTAACATAACAGAAGAATAGCTATGGTAGCACATTTATTGCAATACACTAATTTCTGTGTCATATTATGAAAGTCAGGGGTGAAAAGTTTAACGCAATTCAGCCGCATAATTATCATATAGTTTGCGCATTGTGCTTGTAAATCTGTTTTAGCAATCTACTTTATTTAATTATTTTAAAGTTTACATCTTGCAATTACCACTAAAAATCTGGCGGAACAACCAGGTAATAGATTCTGACATTTATTATACACTTTTGTGTTTTATTATTAAGAAAAGCAGTCCAAAAAAAAGAAAAATGTTTTCTGCCAAGTAGAATCTAAAACTGAAAAAGAATACTTTAAGTTGACAATAAATTCTAAAAGCTTTATTTCGGAAGTTCTATATTCTTTCCATCCGATCCATAATACTCATTTAAATAGTTTTCACAGACCAGAAAACAACCAGGTTAGACTGTAGACAAAAAAATCCCTTGTCTCTTTTGTTTTCATACTTTGTATAGATATAGAAAACGTTAAAAGCAATATTATATTTTACAACAATGACATGGCAATGTTTCAGACTGTTAATTTTTACCACAATTTAACCCTTATACTGCTAGAAAAATTTGAAACCTTTGGCACATGTACTGCCAATACAGTTGTTGGCTATTTAGTGCTTTTTCACTTTAGCTGCATTTTCTGGGTAGCCCATTTAGTTTACAAAGGAAAAAAAAACAATTTTTAACGGACAAACTAAACTTTTTAAATATGCTGTCATTTCTGTTTGATTTGAATTCTGCCTAAATATAGGCTTCCCAAGAATATTTTACATAATATTGACACATATTGCAAAAATTCAACTGATTTGGAGAATCCAATATCTCCCGAACATGTTAATGTGTCAACAGTAGGATTACCCTAGGAAACCATACATTTTTTTGAAAGAAAACACAATAACAAATCTCAAATGGGTATTCAGTATATGTTTGTCTGCTATCCATATGTGGTCCTTTTGTTACCGGTTGTTACAAACATTTCACCCGAAAGCTTCCTCTTTGTAGCATCTTACTGACTGCATTTTATTAGATATCACGATGAGAACAAATCTGCAATACATTTACTGTATTTTATGAAATGGGTTAAAGCCACAAAAATATGTTTACCATAGAAAGCAATATATTTTTGGCAAGAATTCATTCTTCTGAATCCAGTATGGGTAAATATGTCTTTCTTCTCGCAATTAATAAACAACAAAGCTTTCCTAAATATGGCAATTTTGATTACATTTCTGCATTGGAGTTAAATATGTTACTGTGGAGCTTTTGACCATGTCTCACTGAGGCCTTACATAATAATTGTGAAGAGTCAAGTATCACCATTTAGAATATTCAGGCCCAGATTGTGAGCAGGCCACAAAAGATCGGGCTTAACAAAAACATGGGGACGATGACACCTGCTGGAGGCATCAACACTAGGGACTGGTTGGCAGATTTTGACAGCCATTTGAATTACCTGCCCAGCCCATGATCCAAATTAATTTGTTAATTAGATTGTGGCCACTTCAGTTTTCCTAATTTTGGGTTTGCAGCCACATCAATACCATTGTTTCTGAAAAACCTGACATGGACTTACAAAATCTTCTGCAGCTCATCTAGATAAAGTGATCTTCAGATAAAATAAGGTTCTGTGCAAGGCCTGGACAATATATTTTCAATAAACAGGTCTGTGGTTCACAATAGTTATCAGGTCAGGTTGTCAGGGAAGACACCCCAAGATTATTGGCAGCAACTGACCAGACTCTAAGGACAGGTTTTGCAAGGGTCAAATTTCGAGTTTATGGGAGTTTCGAAAAACTCACATAAACTAGGAAAAATAACAAGCAATCAAAATCTATTAAAAAAAGAAAATCTAATTTTTTTAAATTCGGTTGAATAGGATCAACCCGCACACTCATATCGGATTTAAATCAAATTCGATCAAATTCAATAACAATTTATTCAAAAATTCAAATTCTTGAAGGGACAGTTTAAGAAAATTTTGAAAATTTAAATTTTTTTTAATACTCAAATCAAATTTGGACTATTCCATAGTCGAATTACACTAAAATAAACTCAAAATTCAATATTTTCAATTCGACCCTTGATAAATCTGCCCCAAAGTATTTGCAAATATTTAGCTGACACTTCAGACATTGCATTCAACTGACCAAGAGCCCATGGAATCAAGGCAACCATTCCAGAGGTCAGGCCATGGTGGGCAACAACTATTATACTTTTTTCATCACTTTAAAGAGCAAACATGATGATGCAATAGTTTGAATGATAGAATACAAAAGTGAAGATGTGAGCTGAAAAGTGGCAACCGCATCTAATTCCACATCTTGGAGAGAAGTAGAATAAAAAGGAAAAATTAATGTAAAAATGTGACTGAAAAGTTGTTTACATACATTGAATCTGCAGCATAGTAAAAATTTGAAAGAAACATGCTCTTTAATCAGTCCATTTATGCTAACTGTTTTTACTACATATTGTTCATGATGGCAAATCACTTTCTACCAGTAGTTTGGAACATTAAAGGTGTAATATTTTCTGCACACTGTTTAAATGTTTAATAGATTTCTTGGTCACCCTGCCAGATTTAATGAAGGCTGAATCATGCATCTGATTTATTGCCTGTCTGGTAAGAGGGCACAAAAGCAATCAGATATCAATTTAAACTACTTGGAGGTCAATGAAGCTTGAAACTCTGTGTTATTGTCAGCTGAAAATATAAGATGTTTAGGATTTTCAGGTTTTTGAATGATAGAATCTTATTGACTTTTGTCACACTACTCAGATGGTGGTCATTCATGATATCAAATGACGGAGCTGTGTTTCTCTGGCAGTATACAATATCATTCAACATAAGCAACGCACACAGTTTATCCAATCCCTACATTGCTGACAAAGATTGATGCAGTATTCCCAGTAGTATGATTGTTTGAACTCTAGGAATCACTTGTTTTAAAAAATACTATGTGAAAGTTATTTATATATTTTTCATGTACAAGTAAATTATAGAACATCTATACAATTAGTCTGCAATGACATATAACATACAGTACAAGGCTGTTTGTGCATTTCAAACTATGTTGCCCACAGACTTAACTGTCAAGTAACATGACAACCAGAGAGACTCATGATACAAACATTTATCAACCCTGCACTTTTATATTTACTTTATGTTACAATAACCTGTCAGCTATTCACATTGCAATGTGTTTTTTCTTAAGCTGTTACCCTGTGTGCAGACCCCAGCTCCTGTATTACATACAGTATTCTTCATCTTACAGTTAACAGTGGGCCATATACAGTATATAAGAAATATATATAAGAAATATACAGCAGGCCTAACACTGCAATTGGTTTGTCAAATACTGGAAGATACAGTATATAGCATATACTAAACCAGAAAAATGGCTATTTTAGCTACCAAAGATATTTAATAATAAAGTACATTTAGATAAATGTGGGGTCATACTGTCACGTGAACTAAAGTCTACATTTGGTCTTATAGAGGTCATGATGCTAGCTTTTATTTCTGATGAAATGAAGAATTCATGCCTCGAAATTATTCCTTTTTTACTTCCTACTTTATCACTTGTACAATGGATTATATTTATGGTTAAGGAACTATGTAAGATCCTTCGGGACTTGTGGCTAAATAGTGATAGCTCTGAAGTTACTGCAGTGAAGGCTTCATGCAGTCTGACCTTTGTTTTAATTTCACTCAGCGTGAGAAATGCCGAGTACACAGTGACATTTAAAATTATAGGACAACCGATAGATAGTTCAATGTTGGAAATGTTACATTTAACCAGAATCTCACTAGGTAAAGTTAACAACCTGACATCTGAGGCAGTGCCTCTGGTCTGTTTTGAAATAATCTGTACAAGCTAGTAGCTTTATACAAGCTCTCTACCCTCTTATAAGAATCTGGTTCACTACATGAGATGGACAACCAATTTATATTATTTTACCACCATACAAAAATCAAACTCTTTGAGGGGAATCAGTTCTAGAGAACCTTACACTTTACAGCAAGTAGAAAGAACAGGACTTACAGAAAGATAATATCATTTTAGTTGGCAGAATAAAGAAGGATTTTTTTTTTAGGAAAGAAGCACTCACCATAACAAAAGAAGTTGACTTTAGATAGGGAAGTAAATGGTCACAGGCATAATTGCACATTTGTTTCTTTTTCTACCTGATCCCACGAGAAAAGGAAGGACTCAACTGTTGACCATTCACTTCATCTGGGCCCCCAAATATTTACTTATCCTGCCCAACCATTCATTGGCAAAGTAAATCAAAGTACTGTATAACCCCAGTCAGTACAGAAGTTGTCCAAGTGACCAACTTGATTTTATTTTGGATCAAGGGGTGTTGCATAATAATAACAGTACACAGAAGAAACATTCCCTTACAGATTTACTTAAACTTCTAGGGTTACATTGAGGTCTAATCCCTTGTTCAATATAATAGTTACCTAGTTTAATCTGGTTGAAAAAAGACCAATGTCCATCATGCTCAATCCCTCCAAATGAAACCCAGCATCCATACATACACTGAACCCTCCATACACTCACATAAACTATATATTCCCATATCTATACTAACTATAGCTTTTAGTATGATAATAGCCTTTGATATTATGCTTGTCCAAGAAATCAACCAAGCCACGCTTAAAAACATTAACAAAATCAGCAATCACAACATCTGGCAGGGCATTCCACAACCTCACTGCCCACTGTGAAGAACCACCTACTCTGCTTCAAATGAAAGTTATTTTTCTCTATTCTGAAGGGGTGGCCTCTGGTGTGGTCATCATCTTTATGGGTAAAAAGGTATTTGTCTATAATGTCCTCTAATGTACTTGTAAAGTGTAATCATGTCCCATCATAATAATATTATGTCTACCATGCAATTTGGTTAAAATCTCTGCACGTTTCTGCACTCTCTCCAGCTCATTTATACTGTTAATGACTGGAGCCCAAAACTGCACCGCATTCTCCAGATGAGGCCTTACCAGGGACCTATAAAGAGGCATAATTATGTTTTCATCCCTTGAGTTAATTCCCTTTTTTATGCAAAACAGAACTTTATTTGCTTTAGTAGCCACAGAATGACGCTGCCCAAAATTAGACAACTTGTAATCTACAAAAAACCCTAGATCCTTCTCAGTTAAGGAAACTCCCAACACACTGCCATTGGGAGGCACATATATTAAAGGTCGAATTTCGAATTCATGTGAGTTTTTTAAAACTCTATTGAATTCAATATACTCGAAATTCGACTGGGGGTTATTTATAAAAAATCAAATATTTTACAGACTCGAAAACTCGAATTCAAATCGAAAAAAACTTGAATGTCAGGAAGACTACTAACATGTCCAAATTGGTCCCTGGACATCTCCTATAGATTTATAGATGAACTCGGCAGGATTTAGGTGGTGAAAAGATGAATTTGAATTTGGCCAGAGTATGATAAATATTGAAATTCAAATTCAAATTAAAACTCGAATCATGTTTGGATAATTTACAATTCGAATTTGAGAGTTTTGACTATAAAAATAATTTGAAGAATCAAATTCAAATTTTCAATTCGATCCTTAATAAATCTGCCCCTTAGTGTATAACTTGCATTCATATTATATTTTCATGCATAACCTTGCATTTATCAACATTGAACCTCATTTTCCAGTTTGCTGCCCAGTTTCCCAACTTAGACAAACCACTCTGCCAAGAGGCAGCATCCTGCAGGGAACCTATAGTTCTGCACAATTCAGTATCATCTGCAAAAATAGTAACAGTACTTTCAATGCCCACCTCCATTAATAGGTCATTAATAAACAAGTTGAAAAGCAAGGGACCTAGTACAGAGACCTGTGGTACTCCACTAACAACACTGGCCCAATTAGAAAATGTTCCATTTACCACCACTCTTTGTAGTCTATCTTTTAGCCAGTTCTCTATCCAGGTACAAATACTATGTTCCAGGCTATGTCCTTAATTTAACCAGTAACCTTCTGTGTGGCATTGTATAAAATGCTTTAGAAAAGTCTAAGAAAGTAAAATAAATGAATAATAATAAAGAATAGAAGAAGAGTAGAAGTAAAATTAAGATCAATATATCAGAAAGATCAAAATCCTGAATTTATTGATCATCAATGATGAGAAAGGAATCCACTAACTCCTTATCATTCCAGTTTCTATCCTCATGCAGTAAAAAACGCAACTGTTCCTCAATAGAGTTATTTAAGGTGGTGGAATTAAAATTAAAAGAAAGAGGATACTTTGGGAAATTGGTGAAAAAGGCATACCATAGGGCTCTATGTACCGATAGATTCAAATTATTACAAATTACGAAAAGCCCGGGCCGTAGATATTGGTACAGTGAGATTCCACATATAATACCAACAGCTCCCAAATACAGGATATCTTAATTAAACATTGGCCAGTATTAGGGGATGATGAAACCCTAAGCCCTTTATTAGAAGTCAGTGTCTCTATTTGCTATAAATATGTTATAAAGGAGCCATTTCCAAATCACAGTCAGTGAAGAATAGGGGATATTTCCCTTGCGGTGAATGCAATATGTGTAATAAGATACTTAACATTACCACTTTTGAGTATAGATTTGGCAGGAAACATTCACTAAATTGTTACATCTATTGCTGGACTAAGGGGGTAATTTATTGCATGGAATGTCCATGCAACAAAAGATACAGTATGTGGGTATGACAACACAAATGTTGAAACTGAGAGTACAACAGCATTGTAGTTCCATCAGAAATTCAAGTAATGCAAATAAAACGGACAAAACTCTCCACGTTGGCATGCCATTTTAAGATATCTCATAATATGGACCACTCAGACATCAGATTTTGGGCCACTGAAAAAAATTATTTAGCCATAAGGAAAAGCAATGTAAAACAGGAATTGCTGAAACGTGATTGGATTGCCATTGGATTTTGAATCCCCCTGGATATGAATAAAAATATATTATTTAATGCTTTTATTTGAATTACTCTGTATATAGTTTCTGATTGATTGGTAACATTGTATGGACAAATATATACTGTAACTTATAGATTGAATTCATAGCCCCATATACAGTTTATGATAACAGAAAACCTGCAGTATATCAATATATCTCTTTAATTATGTTGTTGTCGTTATATACCGTACTGAGGTGTATAAGACTTGATGTCATTTAAAAATGCACAACCCAGAGTAATTTAATTGTTCGACTACTGGATTCACCTGATGAAATGGAGCCATGGTGGAATTCTACTTCAGAGAAGGAGGAGACCCTGAAGTGTCTCTCTCCCTCCTTCTCCCTCCATTGAGTATGTTACATCACAGAGAGGGTATCCCCTAAAGGATGTTGAGCTTGTCTCACAGTTGCAGAGTACGCCAGTGTGGTCCGGTAGAGCGTCTGTGCGTGCTGAAGTGGCTTCTTGGGGGCACGGACTTTTGTGAGATTTTAGTGACGCCATACACTGTAGCTTTATATAACCATGCGCACTTTGTAACAATCACTGTAAGGATGTGTTAATAGCAGAGCTCACCCCAGCACAGTAGTGTCTCCCAGCCGGCCGCTGCTCTCACGAGAGTTTGGCAACTCCTATTCAAAAACTCCAATGCTTCACTAAACTATTACCTGCATCGAGTGCTGACCAACATATCTACCAGATATCCACACACATTTGTGTGTTTTATTAAAGCTGCATTGTTATTAAGATTAGCGACTCCGGTGGATATGTTGGTCAGAGCTTGATGCGGGTAATAGTTTTGAAAACATTCACACTTTGACCAGTTTATTTGCCTTGAAAAAGCTTATGCAAAATGGCAGACGGCAGAACCTTCTTTTTAAATTCATTTTTACATTTTCTCTACTTGTCATTTTAAGGATCTATATAATTACTTATTTGATACATAGGGCTGAATTTAGTGTTAAGTGCTGCAGTTACTTACTCTCAGATTCTCATTTTACTCTAAGGCACAGGGGATTTGTAGTATTATAGGGAAGTTGACTCTTCAATACATAAGATAGGAAAGGTAACACATGTGACCACATTCTTCTCCCTCGCATGGTGTCCCAGGGTCTAGATAGAAAACAATATTTAGATGGCACTTTATTTTTTTATAATTTATACCTAACCTGGTTATTAATTGATTGAATTATCACTAATTGACACTTACTACCTTGTTAATTCACTTTACACTTTAACTATATAACTCAACTCACTGAATTTTGGTTGGAAAAATGTGGGGTTATTTTATTTGTACTCTTTTTTTTTTATTATTTATTCCACCACCACCACCACTACTCATCCTTGAGGTGACAAATTCTAGATTGCAATAATGCATGAACAACAATAGACATGCACATAGCCTATTTAAATTATCCTCAAGTCTTTAAGTTGGAATAGTGTCTTTATAAATAAGAGAAAAGTTCTGAATGTTTCATAACTTTAGCATTTTTATGGTTATTTATGATTTAATTATAAGCATGCTATAACCATACATATTTCCTTTATCTGTATATCGTAAGCAAATCTTATGCTAAGAATTATTTAAGTGAATGTTGTTTTTTTCACTGTTTTAATTACATACATTTGTGTAAAATGCTGTGACATTGTACATAAAAATGTTTTCTTTTCTTAAAGAAAAAAGTTAGCATTAATTTACAGTGCATCTCTTAGTGCTCATGATTTGAAAATCTTTCCTTATGTACCTAGACTGCTGTAATGGTATTCCTTTACATTACAAAAAAAGATGGTGACTTAGCTGCAATTTTCTTTAGTGTCTGAGATGATGTATATTATATTTCATCAGAAATAACCTATATTTTGAACTGAGCATTCTGAAAAAAAAGTATGTATAGAACATTAAAATATAAGAATTTTGCTTCTCAAAAAATAACCTTCAATTTCAACAGACCTTTATGTGTAAGCATTGTAGTAAAGTCTTTTAAACTTGATTTAATTAGGTGTTTATAAGAAATGAAAGAACACAAGGATCACATTAACTTTTATATTTCAAACATTCCTATTTTTAACCTTGAATTGCAGTACTGAATTAACTCTTCATGCTTGCGGTGAGGATTGGACCGAGGGGCCCAGGGCCTACCGGTGCTACTGTCTCAGGTCCCCCCTCCGGACGCCTGCCCCCCGCCGCGTATGTGCGTTCCTGCCACGGGAGGCCGCGGCAGGACGGCAGGAAGATTATCCAACCAACGGGTCTGGGTCGGTGGGGCCCACAAGAGCAAGGGCCCACCAGGTTTTTTCCCGGTGTCCCGCCGGCCCAGTCCAACCCTGCTTGCAGTATTCATTCTAATATAGTTATTCTTTGTCTACATGCTTATTCTGAAATATTGAAATGTATGTACATATTGTATCCTTTCTACAGAGGGCCCCAAACTTATTACAATATAGTTTATAGGACTCCAGCCTTAAACCAGTGTGGAATTTAAAATAATTTTGTTTCTTATTTATCAACTTTCTCATTTTAGTGATTTTAGAGGTTTTTGAAACCACAATTGGGGGCCGATTCACTAAGGGTTGAATATCGAGGGTTAATTAACCCTCGATATTTGACTAGGAATTAAAATCCTTCAAAGTCGAAGGATTTAGCGCAGATACTATAGTTTGATCGAATGATCGAAGGATAATTCCTTCGTTCAAGCGATAAAATCCTTTGAATCGCACGATTCGAAGGATTTTAATCCAACGATCAAAGGAATATCTTTTGATCAAAAAAAGTTAGCCAAGCCTATGGGGACCTTCCCCATAGGCTAACATTGACTTCGGTAGCTTTTAGATGGCGAACTAGGGGGTCGAAGTTTTTTTTAAAGAGACAGTACTTCGACTATCGAATGGTTGAATAGTCAAACAATTTTTACTACGAATCCTTCGGTTCGAAGTTGTAGTCTAAAGGTGGCCATACACGGATAGATCCGCTCGTTTGGCAATGTCGCCAAACAAGCGGATCTCCCTCCGATATGCCCACCTTGAAGGTGGGCAATATCGGGCAGATCCGATCGTGGGCCCTAAGGCCCAACGATCGGATCCAGCTCTCACAAACGGGCGGTCGGATCGCGGGACCGCATCAACAAACAGATGCGGCCGCGATCCGATGGGATTTTTAACCCCATCCGATCGAGATCTGGCCGACTTTCGGCCAGATCTCGATCGGGGAAGCCCGTCGGGGGCCCCCATACACGGGCCAATAAGCTGCCGACATGGTCTGTCGGCAGCTTTTATCGGCCCGTGTATGGCCACCTTTAGTCGAAGGTCGAAGTAGCCCATTCGATGGTCGAAGTAGCCCAAAAAAAACTTCGAAATTCAAAGTTTTTTACCTTCAAATCCTTCACTCGAAGTTAGTGAATCGGCCAGACTTTCTCTAAAACCACGAATGTCTTGTAATTTATTAAATGATCTAAATATAAAAAGTAAGAACAATAAGAAGCGCTGAATAATGCATTAAAAATATAAATACCTCTAAAACCTCTAAAATGTAGAGTAAATGTGAACAATTACTAGCACAAAAAAAATCCTAAAACATCTAAAAGTCTGAATTGATTAAAAGCAGTTTAATAAGATCAGTGCTGCTCCCATTGACTTCTACAGTATCTTAACTTAGACATTTTTTGCATTAGCCTGTCAATTGAACAATAGGCAGGTATCAAGATAAGCTCCCACTGACACCACTTCAGAAGGACTGAAATAAGATAGTCCTGTGATCACTGCCCCCACTTACGTTTCAAAAAAAAAAAAATATATATATATATATATATATATATATATATACACACACACACAATTCATTTTGGGCACTGGAAAAAATATTTTATATAGATAGTTTATTTAAATTTGTTTACACAAAAATGAAACACAGGAGAAACACAGGAGTACACTCCCAGGACTGATGACAGGGAATAGAAAAAAGGATAAAATAAGGACATATTTGAAAACCAGGAAAACTTAGAAGGAAGTCTAGAAAGGGTTAAAATAGCTCAGGAGAAAGGAGACAGTAAGTAGTTAATGAAAAAAGAAGTATTGCAGGCAGGAAAGCAGCAAAGTCTATGTGAGGTGGATAGCAGAGGGAACTCACAACTCCTTTACCACCAGTAAAACAAACTAGGAAGGCAGCAAGGAGAGAAAGTTCCCCCCTCCAAAGGAAAGCAGAGAACAAACTTACAGAATGGCAGGAGCTTTGATAGTGTCTGTGGGAGGAGGGGCTGCTAGTGCAGCTGTAGAGCAGGACGTAGGAAAGTGAATGTAATTGCTTCCCTGCAAACCATGTGACCTCTCTCCTCCAAACATCACACACGGGCAGAGAGGGGAGGGTGAGTGTACAGCTAGATTCTCATGTCATGGTGCGACCTGGCTTTTTATTACAGAGTGGCTGCCTCCAAGCACACAGGTAATGCTGTGCCTACTGTTAGAGCAGCCCAGGATGAATGTGTAATGAGCAAAAATGGAAGCCCCCATGACAAAATACAAACTAAAATAACTTATGCATGGATTTGTGGATTAACATTTTATTTTCCAGACAGTGTTTATGGATGTGTGTTTTTTATAAAAATGCAAAAAAAAAAAGTTCATAATGACGACAGATTCCCTTTAAGTTGGCAAATGGTCGAAGTCAAATTTTTTAAGCAACAGTACATGATACATTTTGATATTAAAATTTTCACATTTTTTTAAAATTTGAATCGAAATTTTGACTATTCCCTAGTCAAAGTATTCAAAAAATAGCTTGAAATTCTAATTTTTTAGTTCAAATTTTTACTTCGACCCTTGATAAATATGCCACTTAATGTGTGTCTTAGGATGTATGGTTTTGAGAGTCTTAGATACTCTTAAAACTATATCAAGTGACCAGATAACTGTAATGTACGGTATCCCAAACCCAGAACAAACCCCTAGGTCCCAGCTTCAGCTCATGCTTACGCATATAATCACCACTACTGGAGGAGCCCTCCTCTATTCAGATGCCGCCTTATAATGAGAGGACCAAGGTAGAATGGAGAACAAGGAACATGGTTGATGGACAGGCTGGGTCAATACCAATCATGCAGGGCGGTACCAAATCAGACAGGAACATAGTTAGGGTCACAGGCCAGCGTCAAAACCAACAGTAGTGCAGTACAATAATGACATCGGAGAGAATGGTCAAAGAACAGGCAGAGATTGGCATATGCAGCAGAACAGCAAGGGTCAGGCAAAGGCAGTGCTCAATAACAGAAACAGACAGGATTAACACAACCAAGAACTATGGAATATAGACCTACGTTGGGCAATGAGTGTTTGGATCAGGCCCCTTTAAATATCTGAAATTTGCATGTTGATGTCACACACGACCACGTGTGTCAAAACCCCAAATTGTGTGACCGTGCATCATATAGGAGATCATACATTTTTACATACTGAATGAAAAACGGTTACACTATAAAAATCTATGTAAAATATTTGAGTTACAATGGTTGGGGGGTATTTAGAATAACAATTGATCTCTCAGTTCATAAGGTTTTACAAGGCCATCTCAAAGTCAAGGTGACTGAAGAAGTTGACTTAGGTTAGGGCCCACTTTTAGAATGCCCCACCAGGCTTAATGAGTCTCACATTGTATTCTGCATCTTTACAAACTGGTGCCCCTGGAAGGCCATTTATATGCATTTCACAGCTGCATTTATCAAGTAGATGCTTACTGACTGCTGTTAATAAACTCTAACAGCATTTTCTCTCTCTACTGATGGATTAATGTCCACAATATGCTATAATTCAGACAATGGATTGGCTGCCACAGCAGCCCATTTCTCTGCCAACTATGTAACCCCACAGCAGCCTCTCCATCAGTGAATTATCCCCTGTGCTACTTTTTTTTCCGTCAATGAATGAATTACTATAGTTCCCCCTCTGTGTCAGCCCCACAAATACATTGTTATAAAAATGTAATATAAAAGTAGGACTTACTGAACTTTCTTACTGTATTCCTACAGCAGTGTCACATATTTTACCCACCTAATGGATTAACCCCAAACAATACCCTTTTAACTATACCTTCAATTAACTCCCCAAGTAGTCCCTCATTTTGTCCCCAAAAATGTATTTCCAGAGCAGCCTTTATCTCTCATTTTCAATGACAAACCCCATTGTCTTCCTCTTTCTCTCACAATTCAAGCTGCAGTATTATTAATTTCCTTTTGAACTGCTTATCTGTTGAATTAAGTAACCCCTACAACAAGACTTATGAAATTCCTCCATACAGTAGGTTATCTTCTCTCTCAGCCTTCAGAATTAACTATAATTAGTACCTCTTTCTCTCAGCCCTATACATCTCCACATTAGCTTCCACTTTCTCAGAGCCATATCAAAACACTCTGCAGTTTCTCCTGACAATAAGCTGCATAAATTGTCCTCCATAACTTCTCAGTACAATGAATGTTGTCTTCCCTTTCTCTTAGCTATTTGAATGTTACCCCACTGCTACACCTCTTTCACTGCACAGAATTAATCACCAATGTTACAGTTGTCTATCTTAGGTGGTACGTAGAGGACAAAGATAAATCAGTACCCATAAGGGAACAAAAACCCCAACCTGTATGTTATGATAAAGTTAACGCTAAAAAAAATAAAAGTATGAATTTTATTGGTAACAGGGTGTTGCTCTCTGCTCCTACTCCAATCTCAGAGGTATCCACTTCTACCAAGAAAGGAAGGATATAATCTGGATTCTTAAGCACAGGAGAAGAAACGAAAGACTTGTACAACTGTTCAAAAGCTATTTCTCTAGAGGCCAAATACTAGGATCTGCCCCTTTCTTAGTAAGTGATTGGAGTCACCAGAGTGGAAATATTTTCTTATTATAAATTGCCTGTAATAATTGGTGAACCCTAAAAATCTTTTAATAGCTCTTACAGAAAGGCCTGAAAATAAAATGGCCTGAAACTTGGCTGGCTTCATCTCTAAGTCTTGCTGTGAATTGATAAACCATAGAAATTGAATAGAGGACACTTCAAAAATACATTTTTCAATCTTGACATATTGTATTATATGTGCCCCTTAGTATAAGCCTATAAAAGAGTGTGGCACCCTTAACTCTATTGAAGAGTTCTGAAATCAAGGGAAAGCAATCACGATTCTTGACAGCGATTTTATTCAGCCCCCTATAATCAATGCATGGCCTAAGGCCACCATCTTTCTTCTCTACAAAAAAAGCAGGCACCTGCAGTAGAGGAGGAAGGTCTTATCAATTCTCTCTCCAGAAATAAATACTCCTCAATAGCCTGAGACTCGGGGAGAGGGTATGTCTTCAGTAGAGGGGTTTAAGCCTGACAACCAAATTGGGAAAATTATCTTTTACTTGATTATTAAATTGGAAAACTATGACTCACACTGTAATACTGACTCTGAATGAACTTTTCTGAACTTGTTTGAACTTTTTGTGATATTTTGAAAAAAAAATGTTGGACTTATTGGTTACACTGGAGTTATTATGTTACCATTACAGGGTGGTTGTTTGAGTAGGTGCACCAGACTTGCACCCAGCAAATCAGATGTGATTGTTGTTTTGAACACACTCTGTAAGTGATGTAATTCTAACTCTGGAAATGCTAGATGCAAATTCCACCCAAGAGGGGTCTCCCAACACACAAGATGGGAGAAATGCTGCATTATGGGTATAAAACATGCCAATTTGCTTGCAGTTGTAAATGACTCCTCTTGTCTATGACTGTTATTTCCAAAAAAACTGATTTTTATATAATGAAAGAAAATGTAATTAGAGCAACTTTGCAATACACATTCATTTTTTAATGGGTTTTATGTTGTTATTAAACATAATTGCAGTTGAATGCAGTGTTTGTTCCCTTTCTATTCTCTGGTTGTAACAGCTTGTAACAGTTGTCTTCTCCAGATCTTTTATTAACAACTCTCAAAAGTCAAAGCTAGGAGTGTAGACAGATCCTGCTTTAGTGTTAATCAAATTTACAAAAAATGTTGAAACATTGAAAATGTGCAATTAATGTTTATTGAAAATATAAGGTTTTTTTTCATTATTAGGGATGAGCAAATTTTTTCATCAGGCATGGATTTGTGGGGAAATTTCGAAATTTGCCATCTGCAATTTTTTTGACGAAACTGCCGCAAAAATCAGCTGCAAAAAAAACATTGCCGCAACAAAAAAGTCAGACAAAAAAGCTGCCACAAGAAAAACCTTTTCTTTTTTTGATGCCTATTGACTTCAATGTATTTTGCAAATTTTTACGCAGTTTTGTGAATTCTTCGATGAAGCGAAATGGGACAAATGCGCTCATCATTATTCATTATGCAAACAGGAGTTTTGGGTGAGCACCCTGTTAATGTCTATTCACATTAACACTTTATTTTGCTGCTATTTCATATTTAACCATCAGGCAAACTATATTATCTTGTATGCAGAGGTTACAGCCAAATGTATATTTGCGGAACTAGTAATTTATTTGGAGTTGTATATTATTATTATAAATGAAAAATCATCCTTTGTGGCTGTAGGGTAACATAGTGGTTAGAAATAGGGATAGTTATTAACTTTTATTCAGGGTCGGACTGGGCCGGCCCAGACCCACTCCCCCCATTGGCTAGACTCAAAAGTAAAATATGGTGAGGGCTGGCACGCTGGCGCCCACTTCACGCAAGTACCTGGCGCGCTCTGCACATGCGTGAGACGAGACTCCTTTCGCGCTGTCTGACCATGCTTGTATTTAAGTGAAGTACAAATACATAATTAGTTTTCATAGTATTACCAAGTAGTGATTGCCAAATTTGTCCCGTTTTGCTTCGCCAAGTAATTTGCAAATTTCCAGTGAAATTTGCGAAATGGGCTAAGAATCAGCGAAACGCAGATTTTGACACCGGCGTCAATTCGTGGGCGTCAAATTTGATGCTGGTGACATTTCCGACACTGGCGACATCTGACATACATTAAAGTCAATGGGCGTCTGTTTACTTGTCTCCGCCGTCTGAATTGCTGCAGCGATTTCAAGAATTTATTTGGTGGCGGCGAAACGGGGCAATTGGACTAGAATTCGTGCCTGCTGAATAAATTCACCCATCACTATTACCAAGTAAATATACCAATCCTATAGTGAATGTAGCACAGATGACAGTAAATAGTGAATGAGCACAGAGTTACCTCACAACTTACTGTACAAACACAGGCGGGTAATAATTCACGCTGCTGTGGGCATCAGCACAGGCAAATAAAAACAGAATAATGGTTTTGCCTTGTGCAGGTTTACAGTAGCATCAATTTAGCTTTTATATGGTTCCCTTCAGAAATTAGACAAATCAATTACACTGATATTGCCTTCTCAGTACTGTTGCCCCAGGCTCCAAATTAGACATAAACAAAATTATTGCAATACATACAGGATGACTCAGTCATTTTCATACTGATATTATCTCAGTTACATTTTGCATGTAATAGAGATGGATATAGGAAGAAGATAAATGACTGTTTTAATGAGGCCAGTTAATGCTAAATTACTTATTCCCATTCCAACACATGCCACACTGTCAGACAATTATTTATTTAAATGGTACAAATCTACTGCTGTAGTTTTCCCATGGTGAATAAATTAGCAGGGTTAAAAAAAAAAGGAATTACTCATGGGAGTAAGACTAGATTTTAAGGGGAACTGTTACTAATATAAAAAACATGAACCCAAACTTTAGTGGATGCTTAACTGTTAAACACAGGTTTAATATGTTTTATATAGTTTTTCCAGGTATGAACCATTTATTAATCTCCTTTTGTAATTGAACCAGATGTGCATGGTCACCCTTAGTAGAAAATGCTGTAAAAAAGATTGTGGTGAGACAGAGAGCTGAATGTTTTATTTGGTTTTTAGCACTGAATCCTTCTCTTTTTTTAAAAAAAATATTTTGTTTTTTATTAAATTTGTAAATAAATCCAGGGGTACAGAAAAGAAAAAAAAGGGGGGGGTGCAGTAAAAGCAGTACACGCCATTAATACATTGTATTAGTCTTGAACCACTAACATCAGCAGAAAAATCCACAGCAAATAGTTTGAAGTACTAATCTATGTAGGCCCAGCAATTCAATACAAGAGATATAAGAATGAATAATCATGTCAAAAGGGAAGGGACTAGGAATGCCTAGTCTAGGAGAGGGCTCTCTCGTAAATGTATGTTGTTATGTCAGGAGTTAAGTGAGTGTGTTATGGGCTTACTAATTGTTTGTATTCAGACGAATCTTTATACAGGAACCATCGCAGCCAAGTGTCCCTATACTGTGAGTGGTGATTGCCGGAGACTGTAGAAAGTTCCTCAAACTTGGCGATTTCGTTAACTTTGTCTATCCAATTTTTAGTAGTTGGAGGAGTGGAGGATTTCCACATCCTAGGGATAAGAATTTTGGCCGCATTAAGTAAATGTCTTTCCAGTGCGAAGTCCGGGACACCTTCCTTGGTTTCCTCATCCCAGAAAAGTAGCGTGCGTGCAGGAGAGGCTGGTACGTCTCTGCCTAGGATCTGGGAGCAAGCATGTATGATTGCTGACCAAAAGCTTGAGAGGTCAGGGCAGCTCCAAAAAGTGTGCATTAGCGTTCCTACTTCTCTTTTGCATCTCCAGCATATATTGCTTGTAGCTGGATATATCTTGTGTAGTCGGGCTGGAGTGTAATACCATCTGCTCAAGATTTTATAATTAAGCTCCTGTATCTTGCAACATCGTGAGCTATATATCATGTTTCTAATCAGATCTTTGTATGAGTTTTCGGGTATTTCTATATCTAAGTCATGTTCCCATGCTAGTAGAAAGAGTAATTGATCTTTCTTGTTATCACTGTCAAGCATATTGTATAGGGCAGATATAATATGTTTTGGTGGTGTTGCACTACTACAAATCCTTTCAAACGGGGTGAGAGGCCTGCCCAACTTATTAGTTCCGCCTAAATACCCGTAGAAGTGTCGTATCTGGCAATACTGGTAATCCTGTAAAACTGCTGTAGGTCTAGCCTTCCGGAGAAGTGGTAAATCAGCTAATCGCCCATCGTCGAGTAGATGGAAAAACTGTAGATGTCCATCCACAAGCCACTCCTTGAATTCAGTGGAGTGAATTGCAGCAGGGAATGCAGGGTTGTTTGTAATTGGGGTTAATGGTGAAGGCCAAGCTGTGATATCTGAACTTTTGTAAGCCCTATCCCATACTGTTAATGTGCTGTTAAGCAGAGGATGAGAGTTATGTATTATCCTACGATGTAATTTATCTATCCATGGCAGGTGAAGCAGATGTGTGGCTGTAGATTGCTGCTCTATTTCTATCCACCCCTTGTTATCTAGATGGAAAGACCAGTCTATCACCCTAGCAAGGATTACTGCCCTTAGGTATCTGGTACAATTTGGGAGAGCAAGCCCTCCGCCTGTCTTTGTCTTATATAAAATTGTAGTTCTCAATCTGGGGGGATGGTTGTTCCATACGAAATTTGTTATAAGGGATTGGAATGCTTCCAGCCATGTCGTAGGGTATGATAAAGGAATGCATTGGAACATATACAGTAGGCGTGGCATAATGTTCATCTTAATGACGTTAATCCTTCCAATCCAGGATATAGGTTGTGTCGTCCAATGTCTTAGGTCTTTAAGAATTTTGTTATACAGGGTTTTGCAATTCACATCTATCCAATCATTGTAGTCCTTAGTGATTGTTATTCCGAGATACATAAAGTGTCTGTTTGCCCAGCTGTATGGAAAGTTCAGTGAGAGGTCCTGTAGTGTTGTGAGAGGTAAAGAGACATTCATAGCTAATGATTTGGAAAAATTGATCTTGAAATTGCTGATGTGGCTATATGTTCCAAAAAGTAAATTGAGATGAGGGATCGTGGAGAGAGGGTTCGTAATAAACATCAATAAGTCGTCAGCATACGCTGCAATCTTATAGTGTCGATCTCTAATGCTGATTCCCGTGATATCTGGGTGCGATCTGATTTGAATAAGGAGAGGTTCCAGGGCTAAAGCGAATAAGGTAGGTGACAATGGGCAGCCTTGCCGAGTACCATTTTGGATAGTTATGTACTCTGACAGTATTCCATTCACCCTAATTTTAGCTATCGGTCCTGAGTATAGTGATTTGATCCAATGGCGTTCACCAAATCCAAATTTCTCAAGGCAAGAGAACATGTAGGTCCAATTGACCCTATCAAATGCCTTTTCGGCATCTGTAGACAGTAGCATAAAAGGGATTTTCTTTTGCTTAGCGTAATGCATGATGTTGATCAGCTTGTTGGTGTTATCTCTTGCCTCTCTGCCAGGGATAAAGCCTGTTTGATCTAGCCCTATCAGTTGACTTAAGACATTTTGAATTCTAGATGCTATGATCTTTGCCAGGATCTTCACATCAACGTTTATCAATGATATGGGCCTATAGCTGCCCGGGTCATCTGGGTTCTTATTTGGTTTTAGTAGAAGGGTGATGTGCGCTTCCAATGAGTTGCTAGAGAATTGGGCTTCATTTTGCAGAGCATTGAATGCTTTAGTCATATAAGGAATAAGGAGATCCGAGCATTCTTTATAATAGCCAATGGAGTATCCGTCTGGACCTGGGCTTTTGCCTGTAGGGGAGGAGCCAATCGCTTGAGAGACTTCTTCTGCAGTAATATTTGCCTCCATCAGTTGTTGTTGTGCCAGGGAAATGTGTGGAAATGGTACGGTATCTAGAAAACTAGATATAGCTTCAGGTAGATTAGCGCCATCTTTTGCAGCTGGTGTCTTGAGCCGGTATAAGTCAGTGTAAAACTTATGAAATTCTTGGGCTATTTGGGGGCTGTGATACAGCCTGTCACCTCCTTTATTTTGTATACTATGGATGTGGTTCCTACTGATTTGTGCTTTCAGAAGGCGTGCAAGAAGTCTACTGCATTTGACTCCGTGTTCATAAAAGCGGTGCCTCATTCTAGTGATAACTTTTTCAATGAAAAGATCATGATGATCTGCTAGTTCAGTCCTGAGAAAGGTTAGCTTAGAGAGTGTTTCCGGAGAGGGGAATTGGTTGTATTCGATCTCAAGATTACGGATTTCCTTTAAAAGTGTTTCATGCTTTGCTCTATGAGCTCGCTTCCTCCTTGAGCACAATTGAATCAGTTTGCCTCTAATGCAACATTTATGGGCTTCCCAAATAGTTGTAGGGTTGACGTCAGCTGTGTCGTTCTCAGTAAAGTATTGCCGTATAGCTAATTTGACTTCGTCAAGAACCACTGGGTCCTTTAGAATTGATCCGTTTAGCCTCCAGGTGCCACATTGTACGGAATCAGCGTTTAGAGATATCTCCAGTGATACTGGGGCATGGTCGGACCATGAGCGGGTATGTATAGCTGCTACTCCTAGAGCATGAAGATAGTGTTGAGATATAAAGAGGTAGTCAATTCTGGTAGATAAGCTGTGTCTCGCTGAATAAAAGGTATAGTCCTTTTCTTTGGGGTGAAGTAATCTCCAAGCATCCACTACTTGTTGACGTATCAGGTCTTTCGCTATATTGTTGATGGTGCAGTGGGTGATACTGGATTTCCCAGTAGAACAGTCTATACGGGGGCTCATGGGAACATTAAAATCTCCTCCTAGGATCAACATACCTTCTGAAAAATTCAGCAAACTTTCGGTGATAGTGTGAAATGTTTCGTCCTGGCGATCATTAGGTAAGTATATGGAGGCGAAAGTTATCATCTGCGATTCCAAGGTGCCTTTAACAAAGACGTATCGGCCATCTGGGTCCTTCTTTGAAGAGGAGACTTTGAATTAAAATTTTTTTCCAAAGAGAATAGCTGTGCCTTTTGTCTTATTCTTTTGAGGAGTGCTATGGTAGATGTCGGGAAAGTATCTGTTGGACCAATTAGGAGTCTGCAAGGCCTTAAAATGGGTTTCCTGTATGAAGGCTACTTGCGCCTTGAGGCGCCTTAGTTCTGAGCTAAGCAGAATCCTTTTCCTTGGGGAATTCAAGCCGTTTACATTAGTACTAACAATGTTTATCATTGCACGTGGTCCAGTAGGGAGTGGTCGTGTGATTGATGGCATTTGACTGTGTACTGGGATTGGTTAGAGTTGAGAGAAGTGGGGGAAGCTATAAAGGATGGATGTAGGTGAGCTTGAAATTATAGCAAGTTAAGGGGAGTGTAGTAAGGCGAAAGAGGATAAGAACGGAGGAAACTATAGAAGGAAAGAGGGGAGAAAGAAGGGGGAGAAGAAAAAAAAAAGGGGGGGTTGATAGGAGAAGGAAGAAAAGAGGGAGGGGGAAGAGAGAGCGACAGGAGAGGTGAGGAAAGGTGCGGGTAGTAGGGATGAAAGAGAGTAAGGATAGAGAAATACAAGTTTGCAAATGCAACTGAAAGATGTGAGGGGGGTGATATTTCCCTCACAAAGAAGAGGGGTAGTACGCTCTTACCAACGGAGAGTACGTTACTCCATTACTTCCGTATGGTGGTATGTCACAAGAGCGAGTAGATAGGAATGTGTCCAAAGAGCGGGTGATATTGTCGGTGCTCCGATGTGTCTCTATTAAAGTTACCATCTATAACAATTTTCGGTCCGAGGAGTTGAGAGGTTTCTCATTCCTATGAGGATGGGACAAGGTGGTGGGCTTGGGTCCTGAACTATCTCGTTGTAATATTAAATCCAGCATTGTGTATGGACAGGTGCAAAAAAGGGTGTATAATGACATGTACGTGGAGTACACAATTTTACCAAATACACCTGCATGAAAAAGTACAGATTGTTTCAAACAATGTGACAGAAAAATAACATGGTCAAATTGTATGAAGTAGAGCATTATGCATTTGTATGACTGATAACATACATCTCAATTGCACCTATTTGAAATACTTGAAAACGTCCTTCAGTATGGTCTGGAGAGTAGGACACTTGAAAATTTAAAATATACCAGGTCTTCACTCGTAAAACCCCTTTAACCTAAGAACTCTACTATAATGATTAATAATAACATATAATGACATATCCAATAACCACACTAAACCATATATGGCCTGTGTGGTAATAGATCTGTGTGTAGTTAGTAAAAAAACATATTTCACAAACAATTTGAACTGAAAATCTTTCAGACGGCTTGGATTAACCAGATATGTAAGACAAGCCAGTCCTACATACATATGTACTCAATCAGCTTAGAAAATCTATTGTAAGGAACACTGTTTTCGCATTGTGAAAATGCAAATAACCACATAAAAGTATGCATTACATATACAGCATTATCCCTGAGTGCAATAAGAAAAAAAACATAGCACGTGAGAATGTCGGGTAAATAACTAACTTATAAACGATCCACTTTCAGGATGGGGTTAAATACAACTAGATTGAATTACTTTCAAGTTCTGGGTGGGCTCTTCGTGTCAGGGTAGTTGTTTGATCTGATGGACATGTTGAAAGTGCTGTACTGGGAAAATGGTGGGCTCCCTGTGGACAATACCAAAGTGCATCATAGATGTATTGGTAGCATTTATAGGTATATAGGGGTATACCCGTGATGTCCGACCATCCTCCAGCTATGCAATTCCGGGAGTAAATATTCCCCTAACCGTGTAAGGGCTCAAAAGGTAACAGTGGGCCAAGGAGGTTGCGTAAAGTACAGCAAATAACAATGGTGAACAGGCCCATTTTTATAATATTACAGTGTGTTAATAAGGTAGTGTGCCAACTAAAGTCAGCCTCCCCACAATAGGGCCCTGTCCCAAATGGCAAACTCACGTGTCGAAGTCTCTTGCCAAGTTATGAGTCCTTGTACCAGTTCCTTCGGAGAAAGTCTGGCCGGGAGTGTAATCCGCATCTAGGTGCGAGATAATCTGTGGGCTAGAACAGCGGGTGTGTAAAGCCTCAGCCTTCTGTCTTCGGGTCAGATGAGTAGCCGTATGCGTATTGTCTGGTCTGGTCTGGAATGGTAATATCAAGTGCTTTGCAAAAGCGATGTGCGTCTGACGGTTCCCGTAGCTGTAACCAAGCACCATTGTAGTGGGCAGCCAGTGCGAATGGAAAGGCCCAGCGATAGATGATTTTTCGGATTTTTAAGGCCTCGACCACCTCTCTCAACATTCTGCGTTGTAGGATGGTGGAGTATGCCAAATCTTGATATAATTCCACCTTGTCGTCTGCTATCTTTAGAACCTTGGCCTCTCTCGCTTTCCGCAGTATCTCTTCTTTTTGAGTGAAGTGATGCATGCAGCAAAGGATATCTCTAGGCTTCCCTTGACGGCCTGTTTTGACTCTGTGGAATCGTTCTATGCGTATCATGGAGTCCTTATCTAGGCCTAGAAGCTGTCTGAAAAGATCTTCCGTGAGTTGACGGGCCTCGGGTAAGTCCACCTCCTCCGAGATTCCCCTGACCCGCACGTTACATCTCCTGTTCCGATTTTCAGAATCCTCTGCTGCTCTGCGTAACAGATATATTTGGCGAGCTTGATTATCTAGTTTTGCTGATAAAGAGATAGACTTGCTGTCTGTAGCAGCCTGTGCCGTCTCCAGCGTCGTCATTTTGTCAGAGAGTTTAGAGAGTTCTGCCTGTAAAGCTGTCACCTCTTGCTTGACTGAGGTTTTGATCTCCGATAACAAGTGTGCAAGGTCTGCTTTAGTTGGCAAATCTGAAAGTAGTGAACGTAAATCAGTGGAGTCACCGGTGCAGCTTCTCGGGAAGTCTCAGGGCCTCGTGTCTCCTCATCCGCCATGTTAGAATCTTCAGATCTCTCTGCGTCGTCAGCCTGCCTGCTGAAAAATTTCTCAATGTCCTTGCTGCGTTTCACTCCTGCAGGTTTCGGGGTAGAGCCCGATGGTATAACCTTCTGATTTCTCCTCATGTTGACAATTCCAATGAGTTATATGCAATTAAAGATAGGAGACACACCGGAGCTCCTGAATATATGTCTTGTTCAGTGCGCCATTAGGACACGCCCCCAATCCTTCTCTTTTAAATGTAATGGGGTCCTTTATCTCCAAAGCCGTTATCCAGAAAGCTTCAAGTTGTAGCAAGGCTGTGTTTATTTTAAGGTAATTATGAAGTCATTTTTTATGGTTTCCTTTTTTTCTTTTATAGGAGTTGAAGTATGGTGATTAGTGATGAGAGAAATTTTTCACCAGGTTTCGCCATGAAAAAATGCCCAAAGACTCTAATGTATTTTGCAATTAAAAAATTGCCCCAAAAAAGTCACACACAAAAGTCACACCGCAAAAAAAACCCCAAAAACCTCCCATTGACTTTTATTAATTTTTTTAAATTTTATCCGTTTTGCAGATATTTGGTGAAATGAGACAAATTTACATCATCAGTAATGGTGATTCAAATGACGGGAACAATTTATCCTTTTGCTGGACTATTGGTTACCATTAATGGGTAATAACAAAAAAATCTATTTTTATTTTCAAGGAATGTCATTACTTATAATAATGTATCTGAACTGGTGAAAAATATGTATCAATTAAATTGAAATGACGATTTTATTACCATTAGTGATGAGCAAGATTTTTCGCCAGGTTTTCACTGCGAAAAAGACACTCATATATAATGAGTCAAAGAAGAAATGTAGCACGTCAAAAAAAATTGTCGCAAGTCAAAAAAATTTGTTGCCCTTACACTTTAATGCATTTGCCATTTCGTGAATTTTCAATGAAGCAAAACGAGTCAGATTCGCCCATCACTAATTACCATCTATTAATGAGACCATTGCAGTTAGTGGGGTTTTCAATAAGGATATTCATAAGAGGACAGTGATACAAAAACTTAATTACAGACCACTATAAATATATGGGTACAGGTTTATAATCAAGCACGGACATTTTTGTCACAACATGTTTTGTATGGGCTTTGTTACTTGTGTGATTAAAGGAGCATTTGGCTTATGTAAACAGGTATGTTTACATAAGCCAAAAAAGGCAAGGTTAGCTCAGAAAATGAGTTCTGCAGGCTTTTTTCAAATTCTTCCACATAATAAAGTTCTAAAGAGGCATTGCTTTGTTTTAACCCTTACTACCTACTGTTCCTTCTCCCTGGATATCGATAATGTAAAAAAAAAAAAAGATTTCTGAAAAGATACACAATAATAGTTTTTCTGCATAGTTGTGTCATCACCAAACAGATATAATTGTTACAAGACTTGGGGGGGGGGGTGATTTATCAAGCTCCAAATATCCGAATCTCAAATAATTTGTAGTTTTCGGAGCAAAAAAAAAAAACTACAAATTTTTCAAGATTTATTAAGTCCGATGGTCTAAAAACTCAGAATCTGAAACCCTGGCATCTAAAAGGTTCAGGTGTCTTTGCTGATATCTGTACTGATATCCAAATATTTCTGGGTTTCGGCTCAAAAAACTCTGAAAAAATCTTAGTTTCGGGGGAAAGCTCCGAAGTTTGCCCGACCCTATTTTTCCAGGGTTTTTTCTTCATAAATAAGGTTCATTCTGGAATTCAGAGTTGCTTGAAAGTTCGGAGCTTGATCAATAACCCCCTCAGTCTTTTATAATGGATAAATACAAGTGTAATCACTATATGAACCTTCTCCAATTACAGAATATATCATTAATGACCACTCTCTGGACACAATCCTCTAGTCAGTTTTTTATACATGCATAAATAGTGTTGCCAGTACCAATAGAACTTAGATTATAAATAGTTTAGGGCACTGTGTCCAAAAGCTTTGGTAAAAGTAGATTGTATTTAATATGTCTTCACTGTCGAAGTTCCTACTAACAGTAATTCATCATAAAAAGCAATTCCATTTGTTTGGCATGATCTATTCTTCATAAAGACATGCTGATTAGTACTTCTAATGCCATTCCCGAACATAATCTTGAATGTAATTTCAATTAACTTGCACACTACAAATGCTATCATTACTACTATTAATAGCTTAACTGTGACCAATTTTTTTATTTTTTTATATCCATCAATTTACAATTGATCTTTTGTTTTTTGTGGCGAAAAACACAATTGCAAATTGCATGGTTCATTTCATTTTGAATGAGTTTGTAAAAACACACTTGTATATTTAAAAAAAAAAAAAAATCACAATCACAATCACAATCAAACTGTTTTATTATTTTTTACTATTATTTACTGATACAAAAGAATTAGCATGCACTTTGCACAGATCTTTCCTAAATTCAGATATACTATCCCTCTGATGGCTTTAAACTTATTCAACTTTTACAGCAGTAAGATGTCAGTAGCACTCTTATTAATTGTGTACAATATGAATGTACTGTAATGTTCAAACTCATCATTAACCAACATTTACCCTTCAATGCATTAGTGTAATCAACACCTATTTTCTTTCAGTGGTATAAATGGAGCCGTCTAATAAACTGCTCCATTTTCAAAGATGCATAATTGTAAAATAAAATGTTATTTCCAAAGTCCTTAACAGCTTTTTAATTGTTCTATTAAAAGATATGGTAAACAAAACTATTCTTACAACAATACATAGAATTAAATAAAATCACAGTAAGTAAAAATTCTAAAATTATATAAATTTACAAAATATACAAAACTTATTTGCTTAATATCATAAAAAAAGACTGAGAAAGTCACATTGGTTTTTGGAAAGGTCAGCAAACATAAAGTAAGCACAATTTGTATCTTGGGAGTTTACACAGCAAATTATGGAAACTGAAGTGAATACAAAAAGGAATCTCAGTATACGAAAAACCTGCAATGTATTTCTCTTTTTTATTTAAGTTACATAGTTACATAGTTACATAGTTAAATTGGGTTGAAAAAAAGACAAAGTCCATCAAGTTCAACCCCTCCAAATGAAAACCCATCATCCATACACACACCCCTCCCTACTTTTAATTAAAATTCTTTATACCCATACCTATACTAACTATAGAGTTTAGTATCACAATAGCCTTGGATATTATGTCTGTCCAAAAAATCATCCAAGCCATTCTTAAAGGCATTAACTGAATCAGCCATCACAACATCACCCGGCAGTGCATTCCACAACCTCACTGTCCTGACTGTGAAGAACCCTCTACGTTGCTTCAAATGAAAGTTCTTTTCTTCTAGTCTAAAGGGGTGGCCTCTGGTACGGTGATCCACTTTATGGGTAAAAAGGTCCCCTGCCATTTGTCTATAATGTCCTCTAATGTACTTGTAAAGTGTAATCATGTCCCCTCGCAAGCGCCTTTTTTCCAGAGAAAACAACCCCAACCTTGACAGTCTACCCTCATAATTTAAGTCTTCCGTCCCTCTAACCAATTTAGTTGCACGTCTCTGCACTCTCTCCAGCTCATTTATATCCCTCTTAAGGACTGGAGTCCAAAACTGAACTGCATACTCCAGATGAGGCCTCACCAAGGACCATAAAGAGGCATAATTATGTTTTCATCCCTTGAGTTAATGCCCTTTTTTATGCAAGACAGAACTTTATTTGCTTTAGTAGCCACAGAATGACACTGCCCAGAATTAGACAACGTGTTATCTACAAAGACCCCTAGATCCTTTTCATTTAAGGAAACTCCCAACACACTGCCATTTAGTGTATAACTTGCATTTATATTATTTTTGCAAATATTAGTGCATAACCTTGCATTTATCAACGTTGAACCTCATTTTCCAGTTTGCTGCCCAGTTTTCCAGTTTAGACAGATCACTTTGCAAAGTGGCAGCATCCTGCATGGAACCTATAGTTCTGCACAATTTAGTATCATCTGCAAAAATAGAAACAGTACTTTCAATGCCCACCTCCAGGTCATTAATAAACAAGTTGAAAAGCAAGGGACCTAGTACAGAGCCCTGCGGTACTCCACTAACAACACTGGTCCAATTAGCCACCACTCTTTGTAGTCTATCTTTTAGCCAGTTCTCTATCCAGGTACAAATACTATGTTCCAGGCCAACATTCCTTAATTTAACCAGTAACCTTTTGTGTGGCACTGTATCAAATGCTTTAGCAAAGTCTAAGTAAATCACATCCACTGCCATCCCAGAATCGAGGTCTCTACTTACATTCTCTACTTACATTAATGAACCCTTGCTCACACTTGCAAACCCAAATGCTGTACAGATAGGGCATATCCACTGCTACCCTCTATAAGCTGACATTTTGTCCTCCAGTTCATTTCTTGGTACCCATTGCAGATATCTATTTTTGTTAAAAAAGCACTCAAGTTCTGATTTATAATTAGATAGTTAATTAGAAAGTTAATATATATATTTCATTTCAGTATTTCATAAACAAAATCTAAGCAAGCTGAGCAAATCACCCTTTGTCTTCTTTAGATTGTTTGCCTTTGTATCATTACATTTTACTTGCAGTCTGGTTGCTGGGTCAATAAAGGCAACAATGCATTAGGGCCTAGTTAAAGGAGAAGGAAAGGTCCAATAGACTGGTGGTACAATATGTGAGGGCACCCCCCAAGGATTGTAATCACTTACTTAATATCCCAGACTGATGCTTCTGTTAGCAGAAAACTGCACCTACCAGGGGTACTTGTGAGTATGCAACCTCCCTTCTTCAAAATCTTGTGACCTACGCATGTGCAGTAGAGAGAAAAGGCCAGCTTTTTGTTTATGTTCAGTGTTTTGCTCTACCGTACCGAACATGCACAAGCAGTAACAGGATCAGTGTATGTTCCCCAGGAAGGAACAGTTTTCTGCTAACCAGAACATCGGCCTAGGAGATCAGGTAAGTGATTACAATCCTTTGGGGGGTACCCAAACATTTGGCACCCTCCCATTGTTTTCCTTCTACTTTAAATTAAATTAATAATTAGCAAATAGCTAAGCATATTTCAAGTGAGCAAGAAGGTAGATTTGGGCTAAGCCAATTTAAGTCCAGCCACACCCTCATACATGCTAAAAAATTATAAATGCAGATTGTAGCATTGCAGAATGAACAGCTACTATGGAGGCATCAAATCCGAAAATATAGTACAATTTGGACTTGGTTTATGGAGTCTTTTCTCGCATCAGATTAAAGATTTTTATATTAAATTCATTGATAAATACGGTAAAAATTTGCACAGGAGTTTGGTCGAAACGGTTTTAAGAGAATAGTGCGACATTTTTGGATTTTAGTAAATAACCCCCCAAATCTAATTTCAGATCAAGAGAAACTGGCTGTTTGAAAATGAAAAAAAAAGAAACATTTAAGATGTGGGTAAGCTTCTTAAAGGTATAGAGACTGTACTGAAAACAGTATAACAGTGTTCAATTTACCAAGCTAAAGACTAAACAAAGATGTGTTTTCCAGTCCATGATTCATTGTAATGTATTACTGCTTATTGTTTAGTTATTCTTTGTTTGGCTGGTGACCTCTAAAATGGCTCATCGGTTTTAGAAAAAAAGCAATAAGAAAGGAATCTGTGGCAGCTGACGTCTTCTGTGACACCTTTTGAACTTACAATCAAATGCTTTTATGCTACCTGAAAGCTTTTATTTAATCCACAGATAGAGTTAGTGTTAAAGTAAAAACTACAAAAGAAACTTAATTTAAAAATATCCCATCTGTAGACAAAAAAGTAGTTGGGTAAAATGTATTCAAAGACCATCTGAACAATAAGCATTTAAAGTTTATTAGTCAGTTTTTAATATCCAAAGCAAACCTCTTGTACCTTTCTTCCACTACAATTCCTAAAAAAATTAATTAACTTAAGCAAAACCTGAAAAAGAATGTGTTTTAAAGGAATGCCAATATAATGTCTTGTTGCCCTGCATTGATAAAACCGGTGTGTTTGCTTCAGAAACTTTACTATTGTTTATATAAACAAGCTGATGTGTAGCCATGGGGGCAGCCATTCAAGCACAGGATATACAGTAGATAATGGATAAGTGCTGAAGAATCCCATTGTATAAGGGCTTGTCTGTTAGATAGAAAGTAGAGTTTCTGAAGTAAACACACCAGTTTTAACAGTGCAGCAGTACATTATATTTTTATTTCTTTAAAATACTATCATATTTTGGTGTTACTATTCCCTTAAACAATAAACAGTACCTTTCTTTTTTTAATTTGATAATTATTAATTATTTTTTCTTGAAATTAGTGTCTTTCTATTTTGTTTGTATATAATATTGTCTGCATATATAATTGATCAATACAAATAAAAAACTGGGTAATGTAAGTTACATAAATTAGCCAGTACCTACAGTACATGGCATTTTTATGACAGTGGACTTGTATCCCTAATTTGTGTAACTGATTTAAGCAGTACAGTTCTGAATCTAAGGACTTTTTCAGCTGCTTCTCTATGTGGTTGATATTTTTTTCTTTTTGGTGCTGGATGACAATCTTCCCTTTTATTTATTGGATACATATTATTGTTATTATATTACATAGCATTTTAAGTAGTACAATAGTAGTATACAGTATTAATAATCATTGATTTATAGAAGGACAAGTCACTTTGCCTTTATAGGTTATAACAAGGATTTGTGATTTATCACATCACATGTGTGTTTACGTTTTTAAACTGTAAATTAATGGCATTAAGGAGTTGTTCACCTTCCAAACATTTTTTTCAGTCCAGTTGCTTTCAGATTGTTCACAGTAAACAATGACATTTTTTAATTGCTTCCCATCTTTTATTTTTTACAGTTTTCCCAAAATTTAAGTTTTGGAATTTTCCTGTCTCTGGTGTTTCAGTCTGGCAGCTCAGTGATCCAGGAGCATCTGAAATGTTACAATTTGGTACATTTAGTTGATAAATTTCTCAGCAGTATCTGTGGAATATTAGCAACTATTGTATCAATTCTAACAGCTGTCTTTAATGAAACACAGGGATTCTGCTGAGCAGGGTCAAAGATGACAAATGTATCAACTAAAAGTATCAATTTAGAACAGTTAAAGAACAGCGACCAGGTCTGGACTGAGAACTTAAATAGGCCCTGGCATTTCAGGTAAACAGAGGCCCAATTAGCCCACACAGAGGCCCAAACAGCCCCCACCAGCCCACTAAATACTGACTTTCTATGGGACCTTATAGCAGCCCCTCTGGCATTTGCCAGAACCCATATTAGAACTATATTTATATATTTTGCAAACACCTTGCAGTTCAAACAAAAATATTTCTCGATATGAAGTTTGTGAATGCGGGCAGTAAATAAGTAATATAACACTTTAATGAAAAAGCAATTATTTAGCGAGAAAAAAATTATGCTACCTAGTGCACAACATAAAAATAACTTGAAATATAATAAACTGTGTACATTATTGCATTGTGGAATATGTTTTTTTTATTCCTTTTACTGGCTTTATACATAATGAGAAAATACAAAGTAATGTGGCATTAAAGGGAAATACTGTATTTATATATACACTATATATATATATATATATATATATATATATATATATATATATATATATATATATATATATATATACTAACCATTATAAAATCACTTAAAACCTGGCCGGCCAGAACCCCAAATCAATACAAATTCATAAAAGTTAATTTAAGTAAAATTTAATAGTCACTTATTACAAATCAAGACAATCAGAAACTTATTATAAATCTTCCTATTAGGAAAAAAATCATTCAGATAACTCAGTAGTTTTCAATACGGAGTTAAACTTTTTCAAAATCTTTGTGTGAAGTATAGTTCTAAAAAGCAGTCACTAGCCGTCATGTCTCCAGAGCTACAGTATGTACTTGGAAGTTGAGACTTCACTCAGAATAGGGTCTCAATTATTACTATACACAGGGGACATGCAAAGTTTCTTATGGGTCAAAACGGTTTATTGGGGTGACACCCACCACCCTCTTTCAAACACACGTGCCCCAGAGTATTGGACTGCTCTCACCAGATCCTGCTCTCCGGTGCTCACTATGGTTATGTATTGCACCTTCCCCTGTGCAGGTTAACATAGCGCTAGTAAAGTTTGTACTCAGTTTTTAATTACTTACCTTATTTATTACATAATGCCCTAAATGTTTTATTTCAGTTGTTTAACCATAATGCCTAGGATAAAGTCAATATCCTTTTTTCATTCTAAATGTTTCAAGGGCTTTTACTGTATCTCCACATCATGTTTCATTTTCTATTTTGCAAAGTACATGTTGGCATGTTTTACCCACAATGCATAATTTTTCCCATAATTCCAGCCACTGCTGACGCAGGCCATTGTATCACTTAATACACAAAATTGCATTACATTTACACTTGATTGTTTAGCAAAAGTATGCTGCAATTTTTGATTCAGCTTTTGTGGAATTATACAATTGCTCTGAATTTGGAATAGAATGTCACATAAGGTCACAGGTGAGTTGGCAGGTAGGAGCCTATGTGCTCTACAACATGGGTAAAGTGGGTGTTTGACGTGTTGATAGGCTGGAAACATGTTGTTACAGAGAAGGATGATTTATTACTGAAGATTAAGGCAATACAACTGGTTAAATGCAATGTAAGGTAACACAAGTCATTTTAAAAGGCCAGTAGTCAGAGGCAGGTGACTAACAAGAAGAATCCAATAAACTGGCAGAAAGGTCTGGGCAGGCAGCTGGCAAAGAGAGTTTGGAAAACAGACCAAGGTCAGGGGCAGGCTGAAGACCGGGAATAATCAGAGAAACCAGTCAAGGTCAAATACTAGGAGATCGACAGAAACCAGGCAAGGGGAAATGAAGTGGAGGAACAAGGGCATTGAGCAGAGAATCATGCAGAACATGGACAGGAACCAGGCATGGGAATTTCAAGAATGCAGGCAGGATCAGGCTGTAAGGCTTCAAAGATCAAGCAACCAGGAGTTGCTTGTAGCAGCCTTATAAAGTCCGTTAAAGGAATAACTGGAAACACTTGGTTTTAACAAGTTGTGTGAAGGAAGAAACTGGAAGGAAGAGAGTGACACATATCCATCAGAATACTTGACACAAATCCACTCTGAAGACCCCCAGTTGCTGAGCAGGTTAATATAGGCATAGTTCATCATTCAGACCATGGTTTCATTCTCAGTGAATGCTTACATAGAAGGTGGGTACTGCGGTGCCAAGAGCAACTACGTAAAAGTGCAAGAAGCAGCTTTGGATATAAGTGCCTATTTGAACAATGCTGCAGGTATCAAGCAGCATCAAGCCTAGTGCTAAACACAGTATTAAGCACAGTCAGGCAAGTACAGGATCTTCCCCCACCAAACAACTCATCTCAGTGACATTGGTCAAGTATAATAATAAGAGCTATCCAGTTATCTCTTGTGGGTTACCTGTTTCTGACTCTGCACCGGGCAAGTGAAAGACAGTTTATGTATCCTTCTACATACTGTAAATGTTTCTGTTTGTCAGAGTAAATTAATTTACCTTTAACTATTGCTTAGGTCCTGAATTCCCTAAATCCTGACAAGTTCACTTCTTCGGTTTTGACCCTGCATGTTATTGACTGTTCTCCCTTCTAGTCCATGCTTTAGTTTTGTTTTGTTTTTTTGCTTCAGTCCCCTATTCCTTGCAGCAACTTTTTTCAGCATTTTCTATTCTCATGAAAACACTGTCATTTTATCATTCTCATTATCAGACTACTGGAATTGTCCATCTTAGTGTCAATTCTTGCACCAGGCTGCTTACAATGATCATCAATGATCTTTTTTTCACGCTGCTACTGACACCATTGCAACACAATCAGGTAAATCAAATCCTAATATCCGAGATTAAGGGCAGAATTTATCAAAGTGTGAAATTAGGGCTCTGCACAGATAAACATACTCACTTTCTATTAATTCCTAAGGGATCTTTAGAAATATTCTAAAACATTCTAAATCATCTACCAATGGGTGGAAGTACACAGTTTCATAAAAACACTTTTGAAAATACCATAGGAATGAATAGAAATGGGTGAGTTTTTCTGTGGTGAGCCTTAATTTCACAATTTGATAAATCTGACCCTATAGATTTGTGGCTATATAATTGTAGTGATGTGCTGATCAGAATATACTGAGCTTCTATGGCAGCACAGACTGTGTATAAAAACCTCTACTAGTTCAAAAATGGCAGAAAGGTTGCTGCAAATTGACACTGTTCATAGTGCTATTTACAGTAAGCTCCAAGGGCACAGGTGGAGGAGTGCCATTCAAGACAGAGATGACCAAATATTCTTTTTATTGTAAATCATACCTCTTGTCGCATGTAGAATATGTGTAGATTATCCAATGTATAGGTGCTTCCATAATCACATCACAACTTATAGATACACTGTATGAATGTATTTGTTGTAGTACAAAAAGGTTTAAATCCCTTGTCAGTATGTAATGAATTTCCGTATGACACGATTACCTCTTTAATCAAAAGAGTAATACAGCGCTAGACCTGATAATAGACTGATCTTAATTTACAGGTAATAAAATCAGCAGTACCTTGATGCAATTTAGTTCAAGGAATATTGAAAAAATACAGCTCAGATCAAGCAAATTTTAGATTTAGATTATTTCCCTAAAATGCTTTATTGTTTTGTCATGCAATGTATATTAAAGTCATGTATAATCTGTTCCTATGTAGAACTGTGCAATTGTATCTTTTCATATACTTGTTATCCAGACTATATATCGTGTAACGTTCGAAGCAAAATATTGCTTTATTTATCATAAAAAGGAAAACAATTAAAACAGATCAATTTGAATAAAAAAGTTAGCATGCCTGCAGACAGCGTTTTGCCTTTAGTTAAATTGTGATTGTATTTCTACCAAAAGAAACCCAATTTCCTTATTATTTTATCAAATATATAAATAAAATCTGTTTATTCAATAGTCACATATTTTTTTAAGAGGGCAGACAGACCTCTCTATTTCCCCATATCAACTCTTGAATTATTCCTTGCATGTTTAATGAGAAGATATAAAATCCACTCATAAAGGGAGTACTGCCATTTCCTAATCATGTCTAAATCTTATACAGCACATAATCAGAAATAATTTCTCAGCAGCAGATTAGTTATTTTAGAACACAATGATCACTGATGTATGCTTTGGAATATCAAATTACAGTTAGTTACAGCGCCACTCATGCGGGAAAGCTTGCAAAATAAAACTACAAACAATTTTGAGTTTTTGTTAATACGTGAATAATAATTCTAAACAAAAAAAACCTGACAACGTCATTGCTGGGTGTGTATGCATACCACTGTATTTCATTTCATTTTCTATTTATATTATTCAGAATAATCTGGTGTGGATAGGGGGATTTTTTTTCAACTGATTTAGCAAACTCCTTTGGAATTCATTGCACTTCATGTTTAAATCATCAAAGTACTCCAATATCCTTAGGCAAGTGCTTAAAATGGGAAGTTATCTTTAATTCCATTCCTTTTCATTATAACCATATTATACATGGAAGTTAGTGCTTGTGTTTTCTAAGGTATAGACACTCCACTTATAATGGAGTATTGATTATAGAGCAGAAAAAATGCATTCTGCAGATTATAAACCTGTAAAAGTTCTTTGCATAGATTAATTAAAAAATTACTTTCAACACTGCATTTTCCTGCATTCAAAGTGTGTCTGTTAATCCAAGTCCTACAAAAATATCTCAATGTATTTGATTTCATAGTCTTGTAGAGAACATGAAAAACATTTGACCCCTGTATAAATCTGACAGAACTTATCTGTTCTCCACTGTAACCATGAGCCGTTTTGCCCCACTCAGCTTGGTGGCTCCCATGGCTACACAGCTGTGGATAGGTGCTGATGGACATTAGTAATACTATATAGATATATAGCTTGCAATGGCATAATTACAGTATTAAGAGCAGAACATGAGTTCAAACTACAGGTCACTTCAGATGTCAACCGATTGCATTCCAAAAAGTAAGCAAATAGAGGTCAGGACTCCCAGTCATAAAGGGTTTTGGGGCCATAATTCAATTAAAAACAACAAGTTTGACATATGAATATGAAGATTTTCATTCATCCAGGTCATGGTATATCTAATACAAGTAATTCAAAAATAAACAACTGGACTTGCTGAGTAATCATTGAAGATGTTTCACTACTCATCCGAGCAGCTTCTTCAGTTCAACTGACTGGTGTAGGAAATTCTCGGCATATAGGCTCTTCCACCAATCCAATCACAACGGCACACTGCAACTTTTCAGAGAGGTGAAATTCACAGAGCTGTTGATTCTGTGTAGTTACTGTGATAGAATTACCAATGTGTCATGCAACTCCTAGAAACAGGTGTTACTTGTGAGAGTTGCTTGAATGGATGTGTGAAGTGTTCTGAAATCGCCGGGGTACAGATGTTAGAACAGCATTGTATGTAGCAGACAGGTGGTGTCTCCACCTTGACATAAATTGCCTCTTTCACACCCAAATGTAGCTGGAGTGTCGGAGAAACTCAGGAGAATTTTCAACAAACACCATGTCCCTGTGTTTTGCAAACCTAGCAACATACTAAGACAAAATCTGGTATACCCAAAGGATCCAACGCCTAAAGAAAAAGGAAGCAATGTGGTATAGGCAGTCCAGTGTAGCGAGCAGTGCACAGATCTATACATTGGGAGACAAAACAACTGCTCACCAAACAAATGGCTCAGCATAGGAGGGCAAACTCTACAGTGCAAGACTTGGCTGTATTTCTACATCTAAAAGACAAGGGACACTCCTTTGAAGATAGCAATGTTGCATGACACATTGGTAATCCTATCACAGTAACTACACAGAATCAACACCTCTGTGAATTTCAGATGTCACCTCTTACAATGTGCCATTGTGATTGGATTGGTGGAACTTCCCACACCAGTCAGTTGAACTGAAGAAGCTGCTCGGGTGAGCAGTGAAATGTCTTTAATAATTACTCAGCAAGTCCAGTTGTTTATTTTTGAATTACTTGTATTAGATAAACAAGTTGGACGTGCCTTCAATTGAAGCTAAATCCCACTGCATTATTTTAGTTCATTCATAAAATATAGTGCAAAACAGTTGGTAATAGGCTGTGTCCGATAAGCATCAAAATATTGTATCTGTGTATATGAATTGTGTAAGAGCAGTGCAGTTTGATATATACATTGTCAGCTAACATCAAGGAAAGTGCTTAAGGGAAGGTTTGTTGCACCCATGTTTCTTACCTACATATGATATGGTAAAACTAGTAAATTGGGCTTTGGTAAGAAACACCTTTTGAAAATGCTACAGTGGAATTTTATTTCAAGGCACTTTAGTGTATGCCACAAGTATGAGAAAAAAAGTCTCATGTGCCATTACTTTGAAGGGGTTGTCTGGGTGGTTCTCCCATCCTGTTAGACCTGGAGGTGTGCAATTTGGTGCTAAGACTGTGAATAGAAGAGAAATCACTGGCACAACATGGGTTATTTCTAGCAGGGAAAACCCTTGCTCATTTATTGTGGATACACTAAATGAGACTGTGAATGCAATTGGAATTTCTGTTTTGTTGTATTTTTGGAATTCTGGAAATCTATCCAGTCTTGTGGAAAAAACTTTTAGAGAATATAACACAGACACAGACCTTTACTTTACATTATAAAACACAGACCCGGGTGAAATGTTCAAAAGACTGGCTCATTACACCTTTTTTTTAAATTGTGCACCATAGCACTCAAGATTGAAGCACAAAACCTGTGCTTCTCCCTTGAATATATTACTGTCTGCATTCAGAAGTGCTTTGTTAATGAGGCGGTTGACTGGGGGACAGTATGTGGGCATTATTCAGATGTGCAAGCTATGGAACACCAATGACATCTTAACTCATGAGAAATTCACAAATGAAATGGGAAGCTGAATATAACAACTGTTTTTGTTCTGAAAGTATACAGAAGATAAATTAGCACCCATCACATAACTTACCTTAACTGGCCTTCAGACAGGCATCTTACAGACAAAAGAGTTCATAAATGTTTTATGAAATCCTCACAAAGACACAAAGTATGACATATGAATAATGTGAGGAAAGCTTAACTTGCACAGCTGGTAAATTTTTGAAAGGCATACCGTATAATAAAATACACATTCATTCTTTGTTCATAAATACAAATTACTTGGTGATCAAAACATTAAATTCCAAAAACAGTCAGTTCTGGCATACTACTGTATACAATTTAGCCTACCACTGTGCAACAATTAATTCTCATTACACGCTATTAAAAGAAACTGTCTTGATCAATGAGGTAAAGTGTTGGTTGAGTGGCTTTGTTCACAGTAAGAAATATTACAAATTGCTTAAAGCTTCATTGTGTTTAAGCAAGATGTTTTGGTCCAACGTTTTGATAAAATTCATTATTTATATTGCCTTGATATACACTGAAATAAAATCAGTATGTTCAAAAACATTCTGTTTTATGTAATGTAAAATCTTAAAGCACATTAAAGTGACACGCACTACTGCAATTGTGAACTGCACTGCATTTGAGTCTTCACTTTAGATGTACAACTTCTGTATGAACAACAGAGCTCACACAGTTTTTAACTATAAGCCCTTACAGCAGGAAAACAATTAAAAACTTTTACAAATGCATACCTAAATATATGTACACTTCTACACTTACCTAAAAAATAAATGTTCTAGCATGTCTGCAAATAATAGGACAGTATATTTTGTATTATATCATCACATTGTACCTGTAACTCCCCCTTCCTCCAAGCGCTCAGAGCATAATTTTGCTTTACTTTCCTGTCTTTCATAGCTGTTTTGCAATAAAAGAGTGACATAGCTATGGGTAAATTCCTTGTCTTATAAGTTCACATAGATTTGGTACCTTTGCTTATTAATGCTACTATTCACATATTTTTATATTGTCGTATGCAAAAGAACAGTGATTCTGTAATTTATAGTACCAAAATCTGTAATTGTTTTCTCTGCACACAGACAAAGGTTTACATGGTTTTACAGGTAAAATATTTGCTAGTAAATCAACTAGGAAAAAGAAAACATGAATAAACATTGATTTATGCATGATAAACAAACATTTGTTTCATACATTGAGCTTTGTTTCCCTTATATTTATATTTTGTCCCTTATATTTATATTTTGTAAAATGTTGACCTTTTTATATAATATAGGAGTCAGTCAGGGGTACTCGTATATTAGGTATACAGGAAATCAGGTCTGCACACTCAAACAAAGATCTTTTGACTCAGGTGGTAAGATTGAAATATGTTTTACTAGTAAAAAAACAACCAAACAGCAACATGAAGTTTACAAAAGACAAAAAACATTTCACATGATAATAGTATAGATACCACCCTTAGGTACAGAAAAAGGCAGAAAAGAAACTACAAGTAGCGGATACACCTGCCAAGATGAGAATAGCCCCAACGTTTCGGCAAAATAGCCTTTGTCAAGGGGATTCTGATGTGTAAAGGGATTAGCAATGAAATAAATACCCTCTTCAACTACGCGTCCATTCCTGATTTTCACGCGCTACCCGAACTTCCGGATCTGTGACGTCACATGTGCCTACGTCACTTCCACCAATGGTACGTTCAGCGTAGTGACGCGGCTCCCTAAACCAACATTACCTCGGGTAAAGAATCGCGCGAGAACAGAAGGTGAAACGCATGGGTGCTTTGAACCTGCGCAGTAAGATATGCCTCGGCAGTCACGCCGTATCCTAGCATCCCCAGCATTTTCACAGCAAGTGGGAGATCGGAGATAGAACCTATTATTGTGACCAAATATCAACCCCATTGAAATAATATAATAGAATAATACATTAAAAGTGACATAGCAATTAATAATCTAACACAGGAAGTATTTAAGCATTATTATATATTATATAATTCATCAATTACATATCGTGACATTTCATTGGCCATATTGTACCAATAAAACTACGAAATAAGTATATTAAAGTGACAGTGCTAATATGTCAGGCTTGGCCACAGGTGAGTGGCTGGTGGTTAGGAGCCCTGGTGCTGAATAACACGAGTACATCGGGTATTTGAGGTTTTGATAGGCCGGAAACATGTTATGCAGAATAGTCTTTTAATAATGAAAAGTATGGCAATATAACTTATAACAAAAGATAAATAATATAAGTTCTTACGCCAGGTTGGTGGTCAAGGGCAGGCAACAATAAAGCAAGTCCGAGAAACAGGCTAAGGTCGGGGGCAGGCTGATAGCAAACAAGTCCGTATGGCAGGCCGAGGTCGGAGGCAGGCTGATGGCAGAGGGTAGTCCAGAAAACAAGCCGATGTCAATAACCAGGAGATCAAACAGAGAGCAGGTAAGGGGAACTGAAGCAGAGAACAAAGGCACAGGGAACAAGGCAGAGGAATCTCAGGAACAAGCAGGAATCTCAGGAACAAAAGCAGGAATCAGAAGTCACAGGAACAAGGAGAACGCAGGATCTAGCTTGGTAGCTTCAATGATCAAGCACCGGAGTAACATTGGTAACAGGCTTATAAAGGCCCTTAATTAACATATTACCAACACCTGGCAGAACAAGAAGGAGGAGGAGGAGGTGAGCAAACGTAAAAGGTAGAACGTCTTTAATCATACCAATAGATGCAGGTTCAAAAGGTCTCCAGTGGCTCAACGAAATAATGCAGGAGCTTGTGAGAGTATAATTCAGGGTTCGATCCCAGTTAGCTCCTGACATAATAAGTTCATACAGTAGGGTAATATACAGAATAAAGTGCAGGTGCATAGTACCACATATAAAGGTTATTAAAAATATTTCATACAAAAAATATATTTGCAATTCATCAAAATAAAGTGTCCAGTGAAAATTAATCACCAACGTGATACATCTTCATCAAATCCATTGTAAGTTAATCATCAACGTGGTACATCTTCATCAAATCCATTATAAAAATTGGCGTGAAGACAATCATACCCATTTAAAAACGATTATGTCACTCATAGATAGGGTTAAATAACACAGATTCAGATCCATCACCATTGTCCTATAAAATCTGAAAGAATAACGGTATTTATAAAGATTAAAATCTCACATATAGACAATATACTACACAAACATCAGAACACAAAATAAAACCCATTTTACACACAGGCTGAGGTCACGGACAACTAATCTCCATCGAACCGTAATCAAAAAAATAAAGACAGTTCCCTATCCTCATTGAGGCCATAAGGAGAGAGGCAATTCAATTTGTATATCCATTTCAATTCCCTCTGTTTGAGAAGTAGTTCCCTGTTTCCACCTCGATTGGGTATTTTAACCTGTTCTATTCCCATGAATCGCAACTGATTCACTTGATGTTGTGCCTGCATGAAATGTCTAGCTATCGGGGACGAGTTTTTACCAAGTCTCACATCACTCCGATGCTCCCCAATTCTCACGGTTAGGGATCTAGTTGTCTCTCCCACATAGATCTTTCCACATGGACATTTCACCATATATATGACATGGTCTGACTGACAATTGATATAGTCCCTCATCTCATAGCTTTTACCACTCATTGGATGATAGAATTTATCAGTACGGACTACAAAATTGCAGTTAACGCACCTCCCACATTTAAACATACCCTTAGTCCCACTCAACCAAGTACCTTGTTTTTTAGGAGGTTCACTCAGGGCATGGACTAACTGGTCCCGCAAGTTTGTTGCTCTTTTGTACGCCATCATTGGAGGATCAGCCACCCAAGATCGTAACCTATGGTCCATCTGTAACAAATGCCAATGATGGTTTATTATATTCTTCACCTGTCCTGATTTAGTGGAGTATGTGGAAACAAAAGGTAATCTGTCTGTCTTTTTAATCTCTGTCTTCGTCAATAAGGTGGATCTTGGTTTTTCCCTAGCCCTCTGTTTAGCCTCCAAAAGGACACCAGTCTCATAACCCCTGCTTCTAAAGTGGGTCAGCATTTCTCCTGCTCTCTCGTCGAATTTAGTGTCCGTGCTCACAATCCGTCTCACGCGTAATAGCTGGCTGTAGGGTAAACCCTTTGTGGTTGAAGGTGGATGAAAACTGTGGGGATCAAGATAGGTAATTCTATCTGTGGGTTTCCTATAGATATCTGTCACAAGTCTCCCTCATTGCACCTCTATGGTCACATCCAAAAAATGTACCTGACATCGATCAAATTCTAGGGTGAATTTAATAGTTGAAATTCTTGTGTTAAGATATTCCTTGAAAAGATGTAGGTGGTCCTCAAATCCCTGCCAGATAAAGAAGAGGTCATCTATGTAGCGAAGCCAAGAGACAACAAAGGGCCAAAACTCCTGATTGTTATATACAAAATCCTCCTCGAAACGTGCCATTTATAAATTTGCATACGCAGGAGCAACATTTGACCCCATTGATGTCCCTTGGCTTTGCTCATAGTATTTTCCATCAAACAAAAAATAATTCTTAGTCAAAACCCATTTAAGAAACTGTAGGAGTAATTCAGCAACCCCATCCGGTAGTTGCTGCCCTCATACAATCATGTCAATAGTCTCAATACCCTGATCGTGTGGGATAGAGGTGTATAATGAGGAGACATCCATTGTGCATTGTGCATCAGATACCCTAATTGAATACCTGAAAGTGAAGAGAATACCGAGAGGGTTAAGGTTGGGTATTAAACCCACATTATGTAAGGAGGATCCGGCCTTCTGTAGAAACTGGGATAAGATCCTGAATAAATGCAGCCTTGACCTTATGACTTTGACGGTAGAAGGAATCCAATCCAAACTATCTAAATTGAGAATTGACATTGGTAGCATTAAACAGAAACTACAGTCCTCATATAGTCACATAAATTTGGATGAATTAGATACGAAATTAAGGGATACGGTCGATAAACATCGGGTTGAATTATTGGAGGTGAAACTTGATAAATTTAGGAGAGACACAATAGACTATCAGGAAGATAGGGTGTATAATTGGAAGCAGCTTAATACATCTGGATCAGTGGAAAGCGAGGTGGCTAGTGGATC
This sequence comes from Xenopus petersii, assembly GCA_038501925.1. Classification (NCBI taxonomy): domain Eukaryota; kingdom Metazoa; phylum Chordata; class Amphibia; order Anura; family Pipidae; genus Xenopus; species Xenopus petersii. Next base: position 109,130,833 of record CM076673.1, on the reverse strand, counting down.
AGAAAACACTGATATTGGATCTAGTCCTTTTTTAGACAGAGGTACAAGAGGAAAATACGGAGAGGGAGGAAAAGGAAAGAAAGGTTCACAGGAGCCGGGTGCCTCACGGATGTCCACCAGGAAGAAAACATGATAGTCGTGAATATAAGTAAGAAAATTTTAACAGAACCGGAGATGCGTGTATTAAGCAAAGGTCTGGGGTATGTACCAACCAATGATGGTGATAAACTTATGCTTGATGTTGAGTTAGAATTTTTTTTTCGTCTGTTAAGGCTAAAAGCTCATTTTGCACAGGAAACATTGGATGATGATAATCTACCAAGTAATGAGGACGAGTGGGGTGGAGTGCAAGAGATGGTGTCTACGCAGGATGTACCCTGGTATGACACCATAAAATGTAGACCACGTAGTAACTTTTTTCCCCCCATGACCAATCATTGTGTGGAAACTTTTGTTCAGGCTGTAGAAAGGTATGTTAACAAACTTAAATGGCCCATTAAACGACATAGAACACAGAACCTCTCTAGAGCTGAAAAGGATGCGTTGCATAACCTGAAATTGGATACCTCCATCACCATTAAGCCTGCTGATAAGGGAGGGGCAATAGTGGTGATGGATACTGACTATTATAGAGAGGAAGCTGTTTCCCAATTGAGTAATACTTCACACTATAGGTTATTGGAGGGGGATCCCACGAATGACTGGAAGCGGATAATAGATCAGGTCTTGGAAACCAGTAAAGAGGAAGGGATTATAACAGAATGTCTTAAGAAATACTTGAGAGTAGATTTTCCAATTGTACCTGTGTTTTACCTTCTTCCTAAGATTCACAAGGATATGCAAAGACCACCTGGGAGACCCATTGTGGCGGGAATGTCATCCATATTTCAACCGATGGCTATACTACTGGATAGTGTTTTGAACCCCCTTGTGGTATGTACCAGATCATTTGTGAAAGATACCACTGACCTTATAAATAAATTAAATGCTATAGACATGGTTCCACAGGATGCATTTCTATGCACAATGGATGTCTCCTCATTATACACCTCTATCCCACACGATCAGGGTATTGAGACTATTGGCATGATTGTACGAGGGCAGCAACTACCGGATGGGGTTGCTGAATTACTCCTGCAGTTTCTTAAATGGGTTTTGACTATTAATTATTTTTTGTTTGATGGAAAATACTATGAGCAAAGCCAAGGGACATCAATGGGGTCAAATGTTGCTCCTGCGTATGCGAATTTATACATGGCACATTTCGAGGAGGATTTTGTATATAACAATCAGGAGTTTTGGCCCTTTGTTGTCTCTTGGCTTCGCTACATAGATGACCTCTTCTTTATCTGGCAGGGATCTGAGGACCACCTACATCTTTTCAAGGAATATCTTAACACAAGAATTCCAACTATTAAATTCACCCTAGAATTTGATCGATGTCAGGTACATTTTTTGGATGTGACCATAGAGGTGCAAGGAGGGAGACTTGTGACAGATATCTATAGGAAACCCACAGATAGAATTACCTATCTTGATCCCCACAGTTTTCATCCACCTTCAACCACAAAGGGTTTACCCTACAGCCAGCTATTACGCGTGAGACGGATTGTGAGCACGGACACTAAATTCGATGAGAGAGCAGGAGAAATGCTGACCCACTTTAGAAGCAGGGGTTATGAGACTGGTGTCCTTTTGGAGGCTAAACAGAGGGCTAGGGAAAAACCAAGATCCACCTTATTGACGAAGACAGAGATTAAAAAGACAGACAGATTACCTTTTGTTTCCACATACTCCACTAAATCAGGACAGGTGAAGAATATAATAAACCATCATTGGCATTTGTTACAGATGGACCATAGGTTACGACCTTGGGTGGCTGATCCTCCAATGATGGCGTACAAAAGAGCAACAAACTTGCGGGACCAGTTAGTCCATGCCCTGAGTGAACCTCCTAAAAAACAAGGTACTTGGTTGAGTGGGACTAAGGGTATGTTTAAATGTGGGAGGTGCGTTAACTGCAATTTTGTAGTCCGTACTGATAAATTCTATCATCCAATGAGTGGTAAAAGCTATGAGATGAGGGACTATATCAATTGTCAGTCAGACCATGTCATATATATGGTGAAATGTCCATGTGGAAAGATCTATGTGGGAGAGACAACTAGATCCCTAACCGTGAGAATTGGGGAGCATCGGAGTGATGTGAGACTTGGTAAAAACTCGTCCCCGATAGCTAGACATTTCATGCAGGCACAACATCAAGTGAATCAGTTGCGATTCATGGGAATAGAACAGGTTAAAATACCCAATCGAGGTGGAAACAGGGAACTACTTCTCAAACAGAGGGAATTGAAATGGATATACAAATTGAATTGCCTCTCTCCTTATGGCCTCAATGAGGATAGGGAACTGTCTTTATTTTTTTGATTACGGTTCGATGGAGATTAGTTGTCCGTGACCTCAGCCTGTGTGTAAAATGGGTTTTATTTTGTGTTCTGATGTTTGTGTAGTATATTGTCTATATGTGAGATTTTAATCTTTATAAATACCGTTATTCTTTCAGATTTTATAGGACAATGGTGATGGATCTGAATCTGTGTTATTTAACCCTATCTATGAGTGACATAATCGTTTTTAAATGGGTATGATTGTCTTCACGCCAATTTTTATAATGGATTTGATGAAGATGTACCACGTTGATGATTAACTTACAATGGATTTGATGAAGATGTATCACGTTGGTGATTAATTTTCACTGGACACTTTATTTTGATGAATTGCAAATATATTTTTTGTATGAAATATTTTTAATAACCTTTATATGTGGTACTATGCACCTGCACTTTATTCTGTATATTACCCTACTGTATTTGATGCTGGGTTTTCATTTGGAGGGGTTGAACTTGATGGACTTTATCTTTTTTCAACCCAATTTAACTATGTAACTATGTATGAACTTATTAGCACTGTCACTTTAATATACTTATTTCGTAGTTTTATTGGTACAATATGGCCAATGAAATGTCACGATATGTAATTGATGAATTATATAATATATAATAATGCTTAAATACTTCCTGTGTTAGATTATTAATTGCTATGTCACTTTTAATGTATTATTCTATTATATTATTTCAATGGGGTTGATATTTGGTCACAATAATAGGTTCTATGTCCGATCTCCCACTTGCTGTGAAAATGCTGGGGTTGCTAGGATACGGCGTGACTGCCGAGGCATATCTTACTGCGCAGGTTCAAAGCACCCATGCGTTTCACCTTCTGTTCTCGCGCGATTCTTTACCCGAGGTAATGGTGGTTTAGGGAGCCGCGTCACTATGCTGAACGTACCATCAGTGGAAGTGACGTAGGCACACGTGACGTCACAGATCCGAAAGTTCGGGTAGCGCGCGAAAATCAGGAATGGACGCGTAGTTGAAGAGGGTATTTATTTCATTGCTAATCCCTTTACACATCAGAATCCCCTTGACAAAGGCTATTTTGCCGAAACGTTGGGGCTATTCTCATCTTGGCAGGTGTATCCGCTACTTGTAGTTTCTTTTCTGCCTTTTTCTGTACCTAAGGGTGGTATCTATACTATTATCATGTGAAATGTTTTTTGTCTTTTGTAAACATCATGTTGCTGTTTGGTTGTTTTTTTACTAGTAAAACATATTTCAATCTTACCACCTGAGTCAAAAGATCTTTGTTTGAGTGTGCAGACCTGATTTCCTGTATACGTTATATTTAGTTGCTCAGTAGGGGCGACTTATTGGTTTTTTTGCACCTCTCACTGCATGTTTGTTCCTTTATAGTTTGAATTAGGTGTGCCCTCCATTTACCTATATTTTCGTACTTGTATATTAGCAAATGGTTTTGGCACATAACTTTGGACTATTTTTTTTTTTGATGGCCAGATGTCCCATAAATGACAGTGAGCCAAGTTTATACATGACCTTTGTACATGTCTTTGTAAAGTTCATCTATATTTCTCAAAATCTCCCTGCAAATCTATTAGAGGGAAACATAACTTATTTAGCTTATTTGTTGCACTGGCATATTTATTCTTTGTCTGTAATCATGGACACAACATAGTACAGTATTTAAAATAATTTTGTTACATTAGCAGCTTTGTTTACCCTTTACTATCCAAATATCAAATGCATGCTTGCATCTTTTCCAACATTGTGAGCTGTGTTACTTGATATTACAATTCCCTGTAAAAATGCACAGTATTTATTTACTGACATTTATTACATTAGTTCACAATTGTTTTTTGTAACATCTGCAACACCTGTATTTAAATGTTAGATGCCATCAGCACCATCACATAGCAGTGAAATTCCCAAAAACCAGTGCAACAGGGAAACTACATTCCAAAAGTTATTCCCGGTCTTGTGCAAAGGAATAAGCCAAATGATAAAGCTTTAAAAACCTAGCGCAATCAACCTTTATGAATTTATGAGTACTATTCCACATACTATTTAATAAAAAACATAATTAATTTATTTTTTTATTATTAAAATCACATAATAAATGCCATAGATATAGATATTTGCCATTCACAAAAAAAAAACACATAAGAAAAACTTGGTAAAGTTTGCACCATCTGTCCATCTGTATATATATTAGTAATAGTGTAAATTACTAAACTACTGTATACACACACACAAAGTTCTCTTTTAAAAAGTTTTCTTTTAAAAATGTATGAATATTTGACTGTTTGCCCTTTTTCCATGAGAATGCATATTTCTCTTTGTGACGAATATTCATGCATGAATTGATGCTATGGTTTGTTGCTTATTGATAATCACGCAGAGATAATACAACATGAAAATGAATTAAACACAAACTCATGTAAAATTCATGGTTATAAATCTGTACAATGCAGAATACCAGATGTTAGAATTTTGATTCATTGAATCAACTCACAGATCATTCCCATAAGACAAAAGATGCTCAGATGAAGACGCTTTTACTTTCATATTCATTAAAGGATAAAACAAAAAGTAAGCTCTTTATTTTCTAAGGGCATGTCATGATCCTAATGAATAAGTAAGTTATGTAAAAATCATAATTTAAGAAAACAAAAATAAGATTAAGTATGCTAAGTGGATTGGGTGGAAGCTTATTACATTGATGAGCCACTGAAAGTAATGCTAGCTAGTAATAATATAATATTTATATTTAAGGCACCTTAATCCTGTGTTTCGTATATTTTCTATAATCAACATATGCTTATACATATGAACAACCCACCTGTTTTCCCCAGTTGTACTGTTATACTATTTAATATATGTTTATTAAATGCTATTCTGGGTATAATTCTCTCCTTTAAAACCAGATTAGGATTTCTGTAGATAAAATTGTTTAGTCATTCATTCTGTGTTTGACATTTTTTATTTGATATAGGCTTTATAAATAGGATGCTAAATTCATAAGCTGCTATTTGGACTGTACAAACAGAGCACAATAGAAGGGTGTTATTTTATCAGACAGTATTCCTTTTATTTATTTATTAGAGTAATTCTGCAATATCAGTTTAGATCATTATAAAAAAAAGATTAGAAATTTTCTGGGCACCATTCTTTATTTTTATTAGTCCTGTGTGTAGAAATTTTTTCTTTAGCCAAAATAATAAAGCATTAGTAACATTAGCCTTCAATTTATAAGCTGTAAAAGCTTATAAAATAAAAGTAATTTGTGTAACAATATTATAGAGGTGAATGGTTTAGTTTAAAGATTTAAAAGAATTTCTTTCCTTTGTGTCTGTTAGTTTTTAGGGACTTATTTATCATGCTGTGTGGATTCTCATTTGTCCAGGTCATGATATACAGTATATAGTACAATTAATTCAAAGGCAACTGGACATAAATTGGTGCACACTAAAGACCCAACATCAAAGCACATGAAGAACAATGTGGTCTATGCAGTCCAGTGTAGTGAAGAATGCTCAGATCTATACATTGGGAAGAAAAAACAACCACTTTATAAAAGAATGGCCCAACATAGAAGGGCTAACTGTTCAGGACTAGACTCAGCAGTCTACAGTATTTACATCTCAAGGAAAAGGGAAACTCCTTTGAGGGCAACAATGTGCACATTTTGGATAGAGAGAACAGATAGTTTGAAAGAGGTGTGAAAGAGGCCATTTATGCCAAAGTGGAAAACCATCCCTGAACAGCAGAGGGGGCCTGTGATCCCCTTTGTTATCAACATACAATAATTTACACTTCCAGTCATGTACATTGCAAGATTATCACCTGTATCAAAGTAAATCATGGTACTATTGTGACTGGATCACACTTTCCCACATCTGTGAGTTTCAGCCAACACCTTACTAAGGTTCAGTGGAAAAATTGTGATTGGTTATCAGTGACTTTACTATGCTCAAGAGTTTAAATGTTGGGGAATTCCATACCACAGTTTAACTAATGAAGCTTCTCGTATGAGTGATGAAACATTTTAAAGAAAAACTCTAAGAGGGTTATTTATCTCAATATTTTTGAAAAGCCACTCCGACCAAATCCGCACAGACTCAACCCCCCATTTATCAATACATTTTCGCAAAAAATGATTGTGTGGGAACGGTCTCAATAAGATCGTAGAAAAAAATCAGAATCCGTGAATTTTAAATTGACGCCTGAATGTTGCATTTTTTTGGAAACCCATCTGCCATTGAACTCAGCACGTCAAAGTCAAAGTACTGTTTCATTAGGACTTTTAACACTATCATGGTTTAATAAATCATGAAAAATGTGAGTGTTTTTTTTCTACGAAAAATTGTAGGTCAATTGACATTGATAAATAACCCCTAAATGTCCAGTTGCCTTTCTACTAGATACTGTATAAAAGGTGATGTTGCCCATAGGCGTCTGTTGAACTCTAATTGCTGATTGGTTGCTATGGGCAACATCACGGGTAATGTTTTTCTCCACTGTTTTAAACAGCCTGATAAATAAGCCCCATCATCTTGGTTATTATCAGAACTGTTCATATTTGTTAACCTTGTGTTTGATAGGAGAGATGTCAATGAAGTTTTTTATATTATTTATCAAAAGTGATAGTAAAATAATAAATGAAACATTATTCATGTCACTATGAAAAATAATATTATATAATATAATTCAGTGCATTCATAAAACTAATTATATGCATGACTGAATAAACAAGATTTAGACAGTAATAAAATCTGCTTACCCTGGTGGTCTAGCGGTGTCTGCCGTGTCTCTGGCAGGGACGCCCACCGCATGTGTCCAGTCTGTTCCTGTGCCGGCTTCCCTTAGGGCGCGCATTGCGGGTTCGTTATTTAAAGGTGCATGCGCGCTGGTCGTGTGTCTTCAGCGTGCAGTGGCGCAAAATGTAAAAGTATTTAAAGGCACAGTTTGGATTTTCTCATTGCCCATTATAGGACTTGTTTCCTGGTGCTGTTAGCTGTTGCTATTCTGTTCTGAACCTGATTCTGATTACCTGTTTTGACCCCTGCCTGGCTTTTTATGATTCTACATTCTGTATCCTGACCCCTTGCCTGATTTCCGACTCCGATTCTGCTTAACCCTCTAATTGGCTTCCTGGTTTGACCCTTGCCTGCCTGACTTAGTTTGTACTCTGCCTGCCCCGAACCGGCCTGATCTGACTATGATTCTGTCTAACGCCTCATACTGCGACCCTCTGCCCAAAGACTCTTGCCTTATAGTTGTGCCCTCTACTTGTCTAGAACCCCTCGCCTTGCACCTCTCATTTTAAGACTTGGCAGCATCTGAGTAGCTGAGGGCTCCTCCCGAAGCCAAAGGCGGCTGATACAGGCAGAAGCACGAGCCGTGACCAGGGTGCTTGGCATTGGTTCTAGAATTCGGGTGCCAACCGTGACATAGACCTAACAAACCCTTGAGGTTAGCTCAAAAATATATGGAAAATAATTTAAGTAAATTCTGCACATTAGTTACATAAAGATTTGTTACAGGAGCGTAACCATATTAAATTAGGGAATTTAAGCTAAAAGTAATAATCACAGGGATCTATTTTCAGATGAAAAACAGGAAATTATTTCTACACAGATACAAAGGAAGAATGAATGATTGTTGCTTCAGATGAAATTAAATAACTTTTGCATTAAATTGCAATGGTCTTTATATTAATGGATGACACAAACCCAACCTCTACATTCACCCATGTTCTTTATTCTTTATTGACATCATGCATACTTCATTAAGTGCCTACAAATAAACATTTTCTTGGCAACAAATGTTCTATTTTACATGAGAAAGATATTTAATCGATAGTCCTTTAGAAGCACCTGCCCACCTTCTTGTGTAATCCCCCTTCGATTGCGTGCATGTGTCTGGACGATGGCAGGTCCCCAGTGCTGCCCTAGGCCTGGGCCTTTGTGGCCTCACCACAAATTCAGGCCTGAGTACATTATATTTTAATGCATATACAGTAAATTCCTTTAAAAAATTTTTTTGTGTTACTGGTCCTTCAAATGAAAAATAGTCTCCTTTAAATAAAGAAAAAGTTTGAACTATACAGTAATCTTTGAAATTTTAATAAATAAGTAAACACCAAACAAACATTGGACCAGATTAATGACATTTACCAATAAAGAGGAAGTAATCCAGATAATTATACATAGACAATCATGTAGTTAAGAGAGTCACTCAAGTAGAGATAATTGGAAGTTGTCATTTAAAAAAATTTGTTTGATTTCCTAAAGGTACCCCAAGGATTATATGTTAGTTTATTCAATAGCAATTTACAGTAGTATTTTCTAGGTCGGGCCACTGTCATTGTTTAGGTGAATTAGGTTGGTAGAATAGGCTTGTGAAATAGTCTTGTTCATGTAGGGGTGCAATACTATCTATTATACCTAGAAATCAAGTACAGAGGGATCTTACTTTAAGTATCTGAGGATCTCAACCCAGTGTGCTACAATATTGGTGCATTTTTAAATCATGAAAAGAAAACTTACTGCCAACATGCTACATCTCACACATTTTGCATCTTCCATTCTGTTCATTACTTTAAGCTTAGGGGTTTAATATATGTTTGATGGATCATCTTGACTTTAACCATTCTATCTCTAGTGGAGGTTAGAAAACTGTAGAGTTAGTCAGTGAATATCCTTTAATTGTTCCTTGTCCAGTGGCATCCGTTTTATTTTCGATTTTACAACTGGGGTAGATTGGACAAACATCTGTTAAGGAAATGTATACAGTTTTAAAATCTATAGATGCTCTTGGGGTTACTGCTTTATAGGCAATTTTGGGTAAGTATATTTAATTAATTAGAAAGAGGTATGGCTGGAACATCCTATTGAACAGAATAAAACATAGTGTACATGGTGAACCCTCTAAAGCAAATGTATTAAATTTCATCAACAGCCTTAATGAATAAACATATTTTATCACTAAAACAGGGAGGCTCTTTGGTATTTTCTGTATGATGGTGGTACTAGCCACCATTGTAGAACTCAAGGTAGGTTGAGTCTATATGCCAGGAAGGGCAACATTTTCTTCATTATGCATATTTTCATTATACATACTTCTAGAAGCCCAGATGGAATCCACTCGGAATTAGGACTTTATGGCAAATTTCTAAATTAGGCAAATACAAGAGATCCTCTGCACTCAACCCATTATCAATATATTTAAGACAGCGACATTTTGTGCATACAGCTACTATAAAATGCCTTACCCTTTGAACAAAACAGGGATTGTTTGTCCATATATTGCAATATATTAAAGCTGGCCAACTACGTCAAAGTCATCCCATATCTGGCCAGTCCTATGCTCAATTTTATCTGATTCATTAAGAATTCTATTGCTTTGTTATGCATTTTACAAAGTACAAAGTTTATCTGCAACTTACTTGCTGCTTTCAAAACAATCCCTGTTTTGTTTAAAGGGTAAGGCATTTTTTAGTAACTGTATGCACAAAATGTCTCAATGTCTTAAATATATTGATAATGCGTTGAGTGCAGAGGACTCTTGTATTTGTCTATATGTATTTTGTGGTCACAGCCTAATTGCACCCCAGCCTAATGGTTTTAAAAATAAGTGGTGAGCACAACTTCCCCTTGTTTGTTAAAATTCCTAAATAAGTTAATTTCTGTGTGACTGTCACTGTGACCCATTTTACATTCTGGATCTTAAAACTGGACTTGAACTTAAAAAACTCTGAAACCACAGTTCTGTGAAGTGACATAAAACATATAAATTCATCGAATGTGAATTGTTTGTTATTTGTTTTGATAATCCCTTTTATTAATTAACGCATTATATTTCCACTTACATTTTAAAATAAATTGGATTTTAAAAGTTTGAGCTGATTATTTGTACTGACCTACAGTAAAATAAAAAAAGTTAAGTTAATCACAAATTCACATGCAAAAGACATTTGGTATACCTACTGTCATGTTGCAAAATATACTTTTGCAACGTTCTTTGGTGACGTGTCAAGATAACAACCATTGCTTTCTAACATGAGTGTCTTAAATGAACAACAGTTTTATTGTTAATAGAAGGCTTACTATGTATATAAAAAGCTTTCCCAGAATAAATCATCGCATAATCATCTACATATTATATAAGTGTAGTTGAAACTTCTGCCCACACTTTACTAAAATTAGAGATCACTATAATTTAGACTGCTCTTTTGTGAAAGATGAAAAGCTTTTCCTTTGATGGGAAATACAAATCAATGAATCAGGTTTGCTGGCTTCTGATGTACAGCTGCAGGTTACTTTACAAGAATCCTTTGTCAACTTAGACAGTTATTTGTAAATGAACAATGCCTTTGCAACAGTATTATAGTAATATAGCTTGGGTACCCCTATACTTAAATTGATTAAAAGTAAAAAGTTGTTATTTACAAAGCAAAAAAAGAATTCTTAATATTTTTCATGTTGAACCTTTAGAGAAATTATATTACATTTACTTCCACCCCAGCCACATTGGCGTTAACAATTTAAGACTCTGTCACATTCACACATACTATAGTCAAATTTATGAAGAGCCAATAATATTTCCTGTGTTTTTAGTATTGCAATCACTTATGATCTATGCTTTTTTTGTGGTTCATTTTTATTTGACCTTTTATCTGGATTTTCTGACACCTGGGGGATTCTTAGTGATGTGAAAATAATATAAAGTTGAAAATCCTAGTAGTAAAGCCTTTATTTGCCTCTACATACACCTTTATTATTATAAAAAGGCAAATAAATAAAAAAAAATTAATAATGATTCCGTAAAATAGGATACAATAGAAAATACTAGCATAGCTGCTGTACTCTGTTAATTTTTAATCCCAGAAAGAAAATAATAATAATAATTATTGTTAAGATTAATGTATTCTTGGTATACTGTTAGTGCAATACTTTGGAGCTTAACTCCAAACATACAATTTTCCTGCTATTTTTTTCCTACTTGAGGAAAGCTGAGGAAGATTATATTTCCTTTATTTTCTGTCCTTGTTCTTGCACCTTCTTAGTTTTATACTGTTTTTTTCTCTTCACAATGTGTTTGCTTTTGTTGAATTGGTTTAAACCATTATATCAAGAGGGAACGTTAACATTCACAAAGCATTCTATTTAAATCGATTTCTGAAATGAATTACACATTTTACAAGTATATTAACAATAAATAATATGAACTACAAAAGTCCCTTTTCTTTGTAAGAACATTAATAGAAGCAGCATCTTGTCCCTGAATGTTGAGCTCTACTGACATGAAGAGCACAAGATATACGCAAACCAAGATACTCAATATCTTTCACTCTCTTTTACTTCTGTCCTTCTCTAAGGTTATGTGTAAATATAGTTGCTCCAAGCATAGGGATGGTGTGCATGACAACCAAGAAAACAGAGGAGAGAGCTGTAATTTCAACATTGCCTGCCGAGTCCGCTCCCTTCTCGCACAGATCAGTAAATGACACTCATTTGTTCCACTTCCGCTGCTTCTGCCACTTCCCTGGTTTGACACGAGCTCTGTGTCCAACGTGATCGCGCAGTGGAGCGAACTTCAAATATTTAAGTCCCAAAGCCAAATACACACTACGCAATGTAGGACTATGTTCATAGTTCCTGGATGCGTTTCTAGTGTTCTGATCTTGTTCTTTGACCTTGCCTGCCCCTGATCATCCCAAGTCTGCTGCCTGCCCTGATCTTTGCTTGTATTTTTAGTACCCTTTTGGATTTTCCTCTGTACTGTGATACTGTTGGGTTTTGACCCGGCCTGTGAACCCGACTACTTTCCTATCTCCTGATTCAGTACTGCTCTGTCTGATTGTTATTTAACCCAGCCTGACAATGGTCCTTGTTCCCAGTTCCTTATGTAAATGTTTGGTTCCCTTGCCTTCCCAGAACTCTCTCCTTGGTCCTCTTGCATTAAGGCCTGGGGCTCCTCCTGAAGCAAAAGCTTGTGGTTATAGTCAGAATAGTGAGCTGAGACCGGGATCTTGGGGTTTATTCTGGGTTTGGGACACCATACTATACACTACTGTGTAATAGTCAGAGAAAGGTATGCTATGCTAATAACCATACAAGTGATAGATCACCAGATAAGACAGATACAATTCAGTGGACAAAACTTCATGGGCAGAAAAATTTACCAAGGTAGCCAAACAAACCAGACCAGATAATAATAGTACAGTTAGGTATTGTTTCAGGGTGTTTGCAAAATTGTCACATGGTCGGCAAACACACCTCCTGTAGATGCACACTATAACATGTGATACTATAAAACTTATAACTTAATACTATAAAATTAATAAAATATGCAATAAAAATTAAATATTTATAATAAATGTTTCACGCTAATGGTAACTTTTCATTTTGTCTCAATATGCCACTTCAAACATATCAAGCTCAATTATTTAGTAATATGAATAGGATTTACAATATTTTGCTATCCCTAAGAGGAGAATTAAAAAATTGACATAAACATTTATTAAACCTCAATTTTTTCTGGGCAAGTTTTTTAGGAGAATAACTCAAATTTTTAGATGCTGGTTTTAATTTGAAAAACTCTAAAAATTTTACGTTTTTGGACAATAATTAGAAAAAGTTGCACAATTTAAATTGTTGCATGCTTTTGTTGAGATGCTTGCTTTTCCCACACACACAATTTTTGTTAAGATTTTTTAATAAATGAAACCAATTCATGTTTGGGAGTTAGGTCAAATTTTTATTTTTAATATAATGAAAACAATATTAGTTTTAATAAACCCCCCCCCAAGTGCATAACCGCACTTATGTTATTTATATCAGACTGCACAACCTTGCATTAACCATAACTGAAATAAATTTTACCAGTTTGCTGCCCAGATCTCCAGTTTACTCAAATCTCTCTGCAAGTGGCAACATCCTGCATAGAATTTGTCATTTTGCACATTTTAGAGATTATACTTTCATAAACCAATTAAACTTCAAAAAAAAACTGTGGTACTGTGTTAGCCAAAATAACAAATAAATAAGAACAGTGCCAACATTTGTTGCACAGTGTAAATACATACAGTACTGTGCAAAGATTAAGTTGCAATACCAACACACAAAATGTCTATGCCATTAAGACTACTATTCATGTGCTTAAAATTATTCATGTGCTCTACTATTATTATTCATGTGCTCTACAGGACGCTTGTACATTGGAGAAACAGGGCAAAAACTTTGCACAAGGATAAACTAAGTGACTGTAGCATGATGGATATTTTCTAATTTAATTTAATGATTTTATATATATATATATATATATATATATATATATATATATATATATATATATATAATGATAAATAGTGACTCAAACCTTAAGTCTGAGTAAGTGTAACAGCAGATTTTAGGATAAGTATTTGAGTCAAATGTCTCAAATGTTATTATATGGTGTATTATATTGCTGAGAAAAGGTTCTGTAACCCTTTCTTGGCAGGAATATCCAGGGCCACACTGTCACTAACAGTATAGATCCCAAGTGGGAGATTTGCGGAGTTTAAATAAGTTAAGTGTCTCCACCTAGGGCTAAAACCAGATATTGGTGGACATACAGTATAACTCCCTGGGAACTGCAGTAGCAGTGACAACTGTGCACAATGTAACAGACAATAAACCACACAATAGGCAATTAAGCAGTAATTTGTAATGTTAGAAATGTAATATATGCAATGCAATAAGAACAGTTAAATAATAATAACACAATGTGTGTCAGACAATATAATAAGTATCACTTATGAAAATGTCCACTGTCACTTTAGGAATGGTAAGTGTGCTAACTAGGGGCATATTTATGAAAGGTGGAAGGTCAAAGTTAAAAAAAACTTCAAACTTCGAATTTAAAAAGACCAATCGAATGGAGGTCAAAGTTTTTTTGGGGTCGAAGTGGGCCGAATTCAGCCTACTTTGAATCGTACGATCGTACTTCGATTCAAAGTTTTTTTAACTTCGACCTTCGATCTCCCAAACTACCCCAATTGTCTCCATACAGGTTGTAGGAGGTCCCCCATAGGCTAAAACAGCACTTCGGCAGCTTTTAGGTGGCGAATGGTGAAAGTCGAAGTTTTAAAGAGACAATACTTCAAAAAAATTCGACCTTCGAATTTCGACGTTTTTTCAAATTTGAATCGAAGTACGACTATTCCCTAGTCGAAGTACACAAAAAATTGCTTGAAATTTGAAGTTTTTCACTTCAAAACTTCACCTTGACCTTTGATAAATCTGCCCCTAGGGGTCTGAGGGGATATACCAAAGTAGTATGAGTAGAGTTACCAGATTGATGCACCCTCGGGTGTGTAAAGTAAAGCTGGCCACAGACGCAAAGATCCGATAGTACGAATCAATGTACGATCGGACTTTCCCATCTCCCGACCTGCCACTAACCATTCAGATCAAAGTCTTACCATTCCGTACAAATAAAGTAGTTAAAGAACAGATCAGCCTATGTTCTGCCCCTGATAGCAATCGTATGATAGACAAAGCTAGTGACAGTCTCCCACTGAAAATCGTACGATTGCCAATTCACGCAGAGATATCGGCAGCCGACAGAAATTTTCAAACGACCGATCTCCGCCGGACAAAAAAATGCCGGACTCTCCACACATGTTCTGAAAATCGTACGAACCCTCGATTCGTACGACAATTGCGTCTATAGCCAGCTTAAAGGTCTCACCAATTCCCAGTGGTAATGAGAAAGGAATAAATGGGATTTCCATTGATGCTGTATATTTGTATTAATATATGTATTAATCATAATTAATTCAATTATTAATATTGATAAAGGCTCATCCCTTTATTACACTGACATAAAAGCAAATCAAGAGACATCAAGACTAAAGCATGTGATACAGCAGTGGGGCAACAAATTCTGCAATCAAAATCACAGGCTTCAGGACATGAAGCTCTTAATTCCAAAGTGAAATTTAAAACTGAACCACAAATGTTTATGAATTTAAGGGGGTTATTTACTAAACTCAGAATGCAAAAATCAGATTTTTTTTCCCCTAAATTTATTAAACCCAGAGGATGGAAAAGTCCGAATCTGAAAATCCAGCATCTCAGACCTGTCGAGGTTGCATATAAGTCAATGGAAGAAGTCCCAATGATTTTTTGATGTGCATTATATTCGATGCAATACCCCGACGTTTTCAAAGTTTTCAGGTGAAAATTCCGAAAAAAACTTGGAAACCGGATGGAAAAATCTAAAAAATTGTGAAAACCAAATTTTTTCCCGCAGCGCAAATTTTCAGGAAAATTTAATAATAAATAAGCATCAAAAACCACAGCGGATTTGATCAGAGTTTGAAGCAGAAAATATTGAGATAAATTAGAACTAAATAATACCCCAAAAGTAAGGAGTTATTTAACACAAGACAGGGCCTTAATTTGGGATTCATGTCACACTATGTGACTTTGAGTCCAGACCTCTGTTCTATTTACAACCCACCCTAATTACTTTTATTATCTCTACAAGTTATATCTATCTGTCTGTAACTTCCTAATTTATTGCCCATGAACATTTTTCAATGATCTAACAGTATATATGCTGTGCCTTTCCAGCTTGCATTTGTATTTTGGCTGACAAAGGGGCCTTGATGCTCCGAAAGCTTGAAATGTATGTTTATTGTCAATCAATATAGGTATCAAATCTACAATGGTTAGAAAAAAATGCTTTTAATAATAATATATGAATTTTGTAAATATATCAGAACATTGATAAAGATTATTGATTATTGAATCTGTCCCGTTTTGCCCAAAAGTTTTTAGGCACGCTAACATTTTTTTATCACTCCTAATGCATTAATTCAGTGGGTGTTTTTTCTTATGGCAACGCAACAATTTTGTATCGCCGAGATTTTTGTCTCAGCAGCTTTTTTGAGCAAATGTATTAAAGTCAATGGGCGTCAAAAAATATGTTATTTTTTATGTACACAACTTTTTTGTCGCGGCAAATATTTCTGCTGCAAATGTTTGCCGCGGTTTCACAAAAAAAGTTGCAGGTAGCAAAGTCAAAAACAAAAATGACAATGCATCCCACTGCCCCGTTCTCCCTCCATTATTTGTGTGGCTTGTCTCCACAATCACAATCTAAAGGATTAATTACATTTTTTTAATGAAATTATCTCCATCTATGTGTATGTATTTCATACATGCTTACTACAAACCGGTGGCTCTGTTATATTACCATAAGGTCATGTTTTGTTTGAGATTTACAGCCAAGCAAGCTGTGTGATTGCAGCTTGACCTCTGTAGAAGAATTAACCCTTTAAGTGCCATAAAGCCTGTGGAGACTGAAAAGCTAGGGGGATAACTGGTGTCTCTCAGTGCTTATATGCTTTTAAATTGGTTTAAGTAAGTTCTTCTCCTGAGGGAAGTTGCTAACTGCAAGAAATGACTCATACAACCAGGTGGGCTTTTGAACGCCTTTGGGTACCTCCAAGTGTCATAAATGCAATCAGATGCTAAGCCAAGAACTTATTCATTTATTAAAATACATTTAATTATATGTAGATATTGACACTGGGAAATATTTACACACAATCAGTTCAATTAAGTTTACAAAAAAAATATTTGAAATTACAGTGAAGCCATTATATTATCCATTATTAAACGTTTAAAGGACAAGGAAAGGCAAAACAATAAAATCCAATTTTTACATTCTTTAATGAAAAATAAACCTTTCTCCAATATACTTTAATTAAAAATGTGTACAGTTTTTATAAGAAACCTGACTGTATGCAGTGAAATTCTCCCTTCATTTACTGCTGTGGATAGGAATTGTCAGATGGTCCCAGGGAAACAATCATACTTATGAACAGCAGGGGGAGCCCCCGCCTTACTTACCTGCCATGCAGAACTCAAGCAGCTTTGTTTATGATGATCCCTAAGCAGCCCAGACCTCACTGAGCATGTGCAGGGTCAGGGTCAGGCCAAGATGTTTAACAAAGTTACAAGATGACAGCCCCCAGTGGCCAACTTTGAAAGCATAAATTATTTGTTTGATTAGGCTTGTGGTGCAGTAAGTTCATGCTTATGTTTAGTATACAAAATACAGCATTTCTAGCCTTATTCTATTTTAGACTTTCCTTGTCCTTTAACACTAATAATTTTTTTAAAAACTCTGTAAATTGTTAAATGTACTTCTAGAACTAGCATTTGTTTGCACAGCAAATATAGATTGTGTCATAAGTCTAGAACTACATACTTAATTCTGTTTTTTATTACTCATGCCAAATCTTAAACAGCTTTACAGCGTGAAGTTCTGAATGTGTTTTAGTTTTTTTAGTAAAAATACATCAAGATACAATAAGCTTTACCATCATAATTATATGTGCTATAAAGGAAAGTCCTGGGGCTTTAAATGTAGGGGCTGCATGACAAGGGATCCGACTGACCAGCAGTCAGATTACATTTACGTTTAAAGATTGGCAGAATCAGATGTAGCTTTGATTGGGTGGGAAGGATTTACTTAAGGCAGGGGAAACCTGGGCTGGGGGAGAGGGATGTGATGTCAGGGGAAGAAGCAGTTCACTTCCTTATCTTCTAAGCAGGTAGAGACATATCACCCACCCTACCCCTTTTTGCATATTTTGCAAAAATGTCAGGAGTTTTTCTTCTTTATGTTTTCCTATTATTTATTAATAACTAAATGTGGATGTTTTCCTGAATGCACTATAATAATTATAATTTGGTTTATTTACAGTTATACAGTAGTAACGTGAGAGTCAGCATTTTATTCATTCGTGTTATTTCCGAATGCTTGATCTAGGGAATGTTTCCAATCCCATTGGGGTCAAGAAGTATTGTTTCCCTCTTGAGGCATAATTGGCACTGGCTTATGCTGTTTTTTTTTTTGCCTTCCTCTGGATCAAAACAGTGGATATATGATAATGTACTTTAAGTAATGATTTTGAAAATTATTTTCTGTTAAAAACAAGATTCTTAAATATAAATATAACATCATTGTCTTTAACCCTTTAACCGCCAAGCACGTACGGCGTACGTGCTGGCGGTTCAGGGCTCAGGCTGCCAAGGACGTACTATGTACGTTCTCCTGCAGCTGAGCCCTACACTCTGCATCGGCGGCTTTTGCCGCCTCCGCAGAGTGTCAGAAGGGTTGACAGCCCCCTGGGCAACAAGGCTGGGGGGCTGTCGAGACGGATCTGCGACACGATTGTCGCAGATCCGACTTCAAAGACGCAAATGCGCTGCAAATAGCGCTGCTGCGCATTACTCACCTCTTCCTTCCTGAACAGCCGCCCACACACTTCCTGCTGCGCAGTAACTCTGCAGACACGCTGTTCTGGCTGCCTCCATCTGTTCCAGCGATCCTCCTGCTACAAAAACGGTAAGTGCACGTTTTTTTACCCACTTACCTGCATTTACACATACCTACAGTACATTTATACACTTACACAAACATTTTAGTAAAAATTTGTATTTTTTATTTTTTTATTTTAGCACACTTGGTCAATTTTGTACACTTATTTACAGTTAATTACATGTATTTGCACACTTAGACAACTTTTATTAGTGCACAAATATGTATACACAAAAACTCACAAACAGGTTTTTTGGGTTTTTTTTTACTTATTCATTGTACTGTTTGTTTTGCCTAAAAACATGTTATTTTGACAGCGTGACTATTGGATAATCGATTTCGGCCACTAATTACGCTGTCGGATCAATTATTTTGTTATTTCATTGATTTACGCTATTTTTGTGGTTTTATTGCAATTTTATCCCTGCATTATTGTTCCTTTTGAATCTTTAGTATTGTTTTGCTGTTTGGTGCTTTGGTATAGAAAGATTTATTTTACTTAGTTTGATTCGCCAGAATATATGCTTTCCAAAAATATATATTTTTCTGGGGGTCTTTTTACATTTTGTGGGTCATACGGCACATAACGCACAGTTGGGGCTCTCTTTTCTGCAGCTTAGTTGGCCAGCGTGAAAATTCATATGCATGTTTTTCATTTGTGGTCCGTACACGCCACATACTTTGGTAAATCTTTGCATATTGGGCATCAAAATATTCAGTAGACCTCTGACGTCCATATTTAGGGTGATTTCTCTTTATACGTAAAACATTGTGTGTGATAAATGTGGCAAACTGCAACAATTTTAGGCGATTTTCAGAAATGTTGTAAAAACCTCTACGTTTAGAAAAGCTTTGCAGTTTGGTAGTTTGGTGTAGAAAGACGTCTTTATCTTTGGTGGATTCGTCAGAATGTGTACTTTCCAAAAACATATGGTTTTCGGGGGTTTTTGTTGTTAGGAGGGTCTTGAGGCACATAATATGAAGTCAATGGTCTATGTTCACAGAAGGCGAATCGGCAGCGGAGTAAACTGCAACAATTTTAGGCGATTTTCAGAAATGTTGTAAAAACCTCTACGTTTAGAAAAGCTTTGCAGTTTGGTAGTTTGGTGTAGAAAGACGTCTTTATCTTTGGTGGATTCGTCAGAATGTGTACTTTCCAAAAACATATGGTTTTCGGGGGTTTTTGTTGTTAGGAGGGTCTTGAGGCACATAATATGAAGTCAATGGTCTATGTTCACAGAAGGCGAATCGGCAGCGGAGTAAATCATATGCACTATTTTCATTTGGGGTCCGCATATGCCAGCTGCCTTGGTATATCAATGCATATTGGGCATCAAACTGTTAAGTAGACCCTTGGCATCAATATTTATGGTGTTTTACAATTGTATGCAAAAAATCGGGTGAAATAAATGCGGCCAATTGCAATATTTTTAGGCAATTTCAAAAATGTAAAAACTGTTGCTTTTATCGCCAAATTTAGGAAAGGCTTGCGACTTGGTACTTTGGAGTACAAAGACATGCATACCCAATTTGGATTCACGGGAATGTGTACTTTCCGAAAATATATGGTTTTCTGGGGTGAATGTGCATTTTTCTACCTTTGCTCCCTCCCAAAACTATGTTTATGTGTTGATTTTGCAGTACCTAAAATGACAGACCATATGGGGGTCTTACTTTTGGGGGTCCTATATGCCACGTGCTTGGGTACACTATACATATTGGGCATCAAACTGTTCAGAGGACCCTAGGCTTTCATATTTGGGGTGATTTCTCTTGATACCTAATAGTATGTGGGTAATACGATGCTGCAGGTTAGAAATTTTGAGGTGACTTTTGGAAATGTCACCAAAATCACCAAATTTGGGAATGGTTTGCGGCTTGGTACTTTGGAATACAAAGACATGCATACTCAATTTAGATTCGTGGGCATGTGTACTTTCCGAAAATATATGGTTTTCTTGGGTGAACTTACTTTTTTCTACATTTGCCCCCCTCAAAACAATGTAAATGTGTTGATTTTGCAGTATCTGAAATGACAGACCATATGGGGTTCTTCGTTTTGGGGCCCCTGTATGCCACGTGCTTGGGTACACCTATACATATTGGGTATCAAACTGTTCAGAGGACCCTAAGCTTTCATATTTGGGGTGATTTCTCTTGATACCTAAAAGTATGTGGGTAATACGATGCTGCAGGGAAGATATTTTGAAGTCATTTTTGGAAATGTCCCCAAAATCACCAAATTTAGGAATGGTTTGCGGCTTGGTACTTTGGAGTACAAAGACATGCATACCCAATTTAGATCCGTGGGAATGTGTACTTTCCGAAAATATATGGTTTTCTGGGGTGAACTTACTGTTTTCTACTTTTGCCCCCCCCCCCCAAAACGATGTAAATGTGTTGATTTTGCAGTACCTGAAATGACAGACCATATGGGAGTCTTCGTTTTGGGGCCCCTATACGCCACGTGCTTGGGTACACCTATACATATTGGGCATCAAACTGTTCAGAGGACCCCAGGCTTTCATATTTGGGGTGATTTGTCTTGATACCTAAAAGTATGTGGGTAATACGATGCTGCAGGGTCGAAATTTTGAAGTCATTTTTGGAAATGTCCCCAAAATCACCAAATTTAGGAATGGTTTGCAGCTTGGTACTTTGGAGTACAAAGACATGCATACCCAATTTAGATCCGTGGGAATGTGTACTTTCCGAAAATATATGGTTTTCTGGGGTGAACTTACTGTTTTCTACTTTTGCCCCCCCCCAAAACGATGTAAATGTGTTGATTTTGCAGTACCTGAAATGACAGACCATATGGGGGTCTTAGTTTTGGGGCCCCTATATGCCACGTGCTTGGGTACACCTATACATATTGGGCATCAAACTGTTCAGAGGACCCCAGGCTTTCATATTTGGGGTGATTTGTCTTGATACCTAAAAGTATGTGGGTAATACGATGCTGCAGGGTAGATATTTTGAGGTGATTTTTGGAAATGTCACCTAAATCACCACATTTAGGAATGATTTGCGGCTTGGTACTTTGGCGTAGAAAGACATGCATACCCAATTTGGATTAGTTGGAATGTGTACTTTCTGAAAATATATGGTTTTCTGGGGTGAACTTACTGTTTTCTACTTTTGCCCCCCCAAAACGATGTAAATGTGTTGATTTTGCAGTACCTGAAATGACAGACCATATGGGGGTCTTCGTTTTGGGGCCCCTATACGCCACGTGCTTGGGTACACCTATACATATTGGGCATCAAACTGTTCAGAGGACCCCAGGCTTTCATATTTGGGGTGATTTGTCTTGATACCTAAAAGTATGTGGGTAATACGATGCTGCAGGGTAGATATTTTGAGGTGATTTTTGGAAATGTCACCTAAATCACCAAATTTAGGAATGATTTGCGGCTTGGTACTTTGGCGTAGAAAGACATGCATACCCAATTTGGATTCGTTGGAATGTGTACTTTCCGAAAATATATGGTTTTCTGGGGTGAACTTACTGTTTTTTACTTTTGCCCCCCCCCAAAACGATGTAAATGTGTTGATTTTGCAGTACCTGAAATGACAGACCATATGGGGGTCTTCATTTTGGGGCCCCTATATGCCACGTGCTTGGGTACACCTATACATATTTGGCATCAAACTGTTCAGAGGACCCCAGGCTTTCATATTTGGGGTGATTTGTCTTGATACCTAAAAGTATGTGGGTAATACAATGCTGCAGGGTCGAAATTTTGAAGTCATTTTTGGAAATGTCCCCAAAATCACCAAATTTAGGAATGGTTTGCGGCTTGGTACTTTGGAGTACAAAGACATGCATACCCAATTTAGATCCGTGGGAATGTGTACTTTCCGAAAATATATGGTTTTCTGGGGTGAACTTACTGTTTTCTACATTTGCCCCCCTCAAAACAATGTAAATGTGTTGATTTTGCAGTACCTGAAATGACAGACCATATGGGGGTCTTCGTTTTGGGGCCCCTATAAGCCACGTGCTAGGGTACACCTATACATATTGGGCATCAAACTGTTCAGAGGACCCCAGGCTTTCATATTTGGGGTGATTTGTCTTGATACCTAAAAGTATGTGGGTAATACGATGCTGCAGGGTAGATATTTTGAGGTGATTTTTGGAAATGTCACCTAAATCACCAAATTTAGGAATGATTTGCGGCTTGGTACTTTGGCGTAGAAAGAAATGCATACCCAATTTGGATTAGTTGGAATGTGTACTTTCCGAAAATATATGGTTTTCTGGGGTGAACTTACTGTTTTCTACTTTTGCCCCCCCAAAACGATGTAAATGTGTTGATTTTGCAGTACCTGAAATGACAGACCATATGGGGGTCTTTGTTTTGGGGCCCCTATACGCCACGTGCTTGGGTACACCTATACATATTGGGCATCAAACTGTTCAGAGGACCCCAGGCTTTCATATTTGGGGTGATTTGTCTTGATACCTAAAAGTATGTGGGTAATACGATGCTGCAGGGTCGAAATTTTGAAGTGATTTTTGGAAATGTCCTCAAAATCACCAAATTTAGGAATGGTTTGCGGCTTGGTACTTTGAAGTAGAAAGACATGCATACCCAATTTAGATTCGTGGGAATGTGTACTTTCCGAAAATATATGGTTTTCTGGGGTGAACTTACTTTTTTCTACATTTGCCCCCCCCAAAACGATGTAAATGTGTTGATTTTGCAGTACCTGAAATGACAGAACATACAAGGGGGGGTCTTCATTTTAGGGCCCCTATATGCCACGTGCTTGGGTACACCTATACATATTGGGCATCAAACTGTTCAGAGGACCCTAGGCTTTCATATTTGGGGTGATTTCTCTTGATACCTAAAAGTATGTGGGTAATACGATGCTGCAGAGTAGATATTTTGAGGTGATTTTTGGAAATGTCACCAAAATCACCAAATTTAGGAATGATTTGCGGCTTGGTACTTTGGCGTAGAAAGACATGCATACCCAATTTGGATTCGTTGGAATGTGTACTTTCCGAAAATATATGGTTTTCTGGGGTGAACTTGCTGTTTTCTACTTTTGCCCCCCCCCAAAACGATGTAAATGTGTTGATTTTGCAGTACCTGATATGACAGACTATATGGGGGTCTTCCTTTTGGGGCCCCTGTATGCCACGTGCTTGGGTACACCTATACATATCGGGCATCAAACTGTTCAGAGGACCCTAGGCTTTCATATTTGGGGTGATTTCTCTGGATACCTAAAAGTATGTGGGTAATACGATGCTGCAGGGTAGATATTTTGAGGTGATTTTTGGAAATGTCACCAAAATCACCAAATTTAGGAATGATTTGCGGCTTGGTACTTTGGCGTAGAAAGACATGCATACCCAATTTGAATTCGTGGGAATGTGTACTTTCCGAAAATATATGGTTTTCTGGGGTGAACTTACTGTTTTCTACTTTTGCCCCCCCCAAAACGATGTAAATGTGTTGATTTTGC
Source organism: Xenopus petersii (assembly GCA_038501925.1). Lineage (NCBI taxonomy): Eukaryota > Metazoa > Chordata > Amphibia > Anura > Pipidae > Xenopus > Xenopus petersii. The sequence goes on along the minus strand of CM076673.1, from coordinate 109,106,543 downwards.
AGTACCTGAAATGACAGACTATATGGGGGTCTTCCTTTTGGGGCCCCTGTACGCCACGTGCTTGGGTACACCTATACATATCGGGCATCAAACTGTTCAGAGGACCCTAGGCTTTCATATTTGGGGTGATTTCTCTTGATACCTAAAAGTATGTGGGTAGTACGATGCTGCAGGGTAGATATTTTGAGGTGATTTTTGGAAATGTCACCAAAATCACCAAATTTAGGAATGATTTGCGGCTTGGTACTTTGGCGTAGAAAGACATGCATACCCAATTTGAATTCGTGGGAATGTGTACTTTCCGAAAATATATGGTTTTCTGGGGTGAACTTACTGTTTTCTACTTTTGCCCCCCCAAAACAATGTAAATGTGTTGATTTTGCAGTACCTGAAATGTCAGACTATATGGGGGTCTTACTTTTAGGGCCCCTATATGCCACATGCTTGGGTACACCTATACATATTGGGCATCAAACTGTTCAGAGGACCCTAGGCTTTCATATTTGGGGTGATTTCTCTTGATACCTAAAAGTATGTGGGTAAAACGATGCTGCAGGGTAGATATTTTGAGATGATTTTTGGAAATGTCACCTAAATCACCAAATTTAGGAATGATTTGCGGCTTGGTACTTTGGCGTAGAAAGACATGCATACCCAATTTGGATTCGTTGGAATGTGTACTTTCCGAAAATATATGGTTTTCTGGGGTGAACTTACTGTTTTCTACATTTGCCCCCCTCAAAACAATGTAAATGTGTTGATTTTGCAGTACCTGAAATGACAGACTATATGGGGGTCTTCCTTTTGGGGCCCCTGTATGCCACGTGCTTGGGTACACCTATACATATCGGGCATCAAACTGTTCAGAGTACCCTAGGCTTTCATATTTGGGGTGATTTCTCTTGATACCTAAAAGTATGTGGGTAATACGATGCTGCAGGGTAGATATTTTGAGGTTATTTTTGGAAATGTCACCAAAATCACCAAATTTAGGAATGATTTGCGGCTTGGTACTTTGGCGTAGAAAGACATGCATACCCAATTTGGATTTGTGGGAATGTGTACTTTCCGAAAATATATGGTTTTCTGGGGTGAACTTACTGTTTTCTACTTTTGCCCCCCCAAAACAATGTAAATTTGTTGATTTTGCAGTACCTGAAATGTCAGACTATATGGGGGTCTTACTTTTAGGGCCCCTATATGCCACATGCTTGGGTTCACCTATACATATTGGGCATCAAACTGTCCAGAGGACCCTAGGCTTTCATATTTGGGGTGATTTGTCTTGATACCTAAAAGTATGTGGGTAATACGATGCTGCAGGGTAGATATTTTGAGGTGATTTTTGGAAATGTCACCTAAATCACCAAATTTAGGAATGATTTGCGGCTTGGTACTTTGGCGTAGAAAGACATGCATACCCAATTTGGATTCGTGGGAATGTGTACTTTCCGAAAATATATGGTTTTCTGGGGTAAACTTACTGTTTTCTACTTTTGCCCCCCCAAAACGATGTAAATGTGTTGATTTTGCAGTACCTGAAATGACAGACTATATGGGGGTCTTCATTTGGGGCCCCTGTATGCCACGTGCTTGGGTACACCTATACATATCGGGCATCAAACTGTTCAGAGGACCCTAGGCTTTCATATTTGGGGTGATTTCTCTTGATACCTAAAAGTATGTGGGTAATACGATGCTGCAGGGTAGATATTTTGAGGTGATTTTTGGAAATGTCACCAAATCACCAAATTTAGGAATGATTTGCGGCTTGGTACTTTGGCGTAGAAAGACATGCATACCCAATTTGGATTCGTGGGAATGTGTCCTTTCCGAAAATATATGGTTTTCTGGGGTGAACTTACTGTTTTCTACTTTTGCCCACCCCCAAAACTATGTAAATGTGTTGATTTTGCAGTACCTCAAATGACAGACCATATGGGAGTCTTCCTTTTGGGGCCCCTATATGCCAAGTGCTTGGGTACACCTATATATATTGGGCATCAAACTGTTCAGAGGACCCTAGGCTTTCATATTTGGGGTGATTTCTCTTGATACCTAAAAGTATGTGGGAAATACGATGCTGCAGGGTAGACATTTTTAAGTGGTTTTTGGAAATGTCACCAAAATCACCAAATTTAGGAATGATTTGCGGCTTGGTACTTTGGAGTACAAAGACATGCATACCCAATTTAGATTCGTGGCAATGTGTACTTTCCGAAAATATATGGTTTTCTGGGGTGAACTTACTTTTTTCTACATTTGCCCCCCTCAAAACGATGTAAATGTGTTGATTTTGAAGTATCTGAAATGACAGACCATATGGGGGTCTTCCTTTTCAGGCCCCTATATGCCACTTGCTTGGGTACACCTATACATATTGGGCATCAAACTGTTCAGAGGACCCTAGGCTTTCATATTTGGGGTGATTTCTCTTGATACCTAAAAGTATGTGGGTAATACGATGCTGCAGGGTAGAAATTTTTAGGTGATTTTTGGAAATGTCGCCAAAATCACCAAATTTAGGAATGGTTTGCCGCTTGGTACTTTGGTGTAGAAAGACATGCATACCCAATTTGGATTCGTTGGAATGTGTACTTTCCGAAAATATATGGTTTTCTGGGGTGAACGTACTTTTTTCTACCTTTGCCGCCCCCCAAAACGATGTAAATGTGTTGATTTTGCAGTATCTGAAATGACCGAACAAACGGGTGGTCTTCCTTTTGGGGCCTCCTATGCCACGTGCTTGGGTACATCTATTCATATTGGGCATCAAACTGTTCAGTGGACCCAGGATTTTATATTTGGGGTGATTTACATTGATACCTAATGATGTGTGGGAGATATGTTGCTGTAGAGTGGAAGCTTTGAGGTCATTTTTCAAAAAATTCACCAATTTCTATAAAACATTATAACTTTAGGAAACAATTGCAACTTGGTGGTTTGGAGTACAAAGATATTTCTACCCATTTTTGATTCACCAGAATCTGTTCTTTCTAGTATTGGGTAGTTTTCTAGGGTAAACCTACTGTTAGCGGAATGTTTGGCCTTGAAATCAAAAGTATGCCGTTTGGGGAGTGTTGCTTTGGAAATTTGGTTGTGTACTGCTTGTAGATTTTGAGCTATACAAGTGAGAAATCTCCATAAAACTATATATATTTGGTATTGTCGTGTTCAGGAGACATAGACCTTTCTAAATCAGCTGTGTTCTCGTACATAAAATGAATGATGTTTCTGATATATGTGATTGTTCTTCATGCAACATGATTTTTTTCATTTTTTTTGACATTTAGAATCCAATATTTTTTTAGAGAAGTAGAATTACACCAAAATTCTTGCATATTGTGAAAGTTCAGGTTGTCCTGAAAAAAACAATATATTGTTTTCCTGGGTTAACTAAAAGACCACCCCAGGAAAGGCCCTTAAAGTGAAAGAGTGCAAAATATCTAAAAACTGCTTGGCAGTAGATGTTCGCATCTAGGACAAAACGGCTGGCAGGGAAAGGGTTAATGTTTCTTTCTTCTATTCATTATCCAAATATGGGTTTTAATTTGTTCATGCCGTGATGCAACCTGTCATATTTTTTGTCTTTGTTATTTTGTTCTTGAACTGTTGAAGTTTTGTCATAATTTTTTTTTCCAGTTATAAAATAAAATTAAAACATTTGAGCACTTTATCAATAAATTAACTCAAAAAAAAGCTGTTGCAGGAAAAGGAAACAATCCACACTGTACTTTTTTTCTGGATTTGACACCCAAGAACTCCAATTTATTCAGAATATCATCCTAAACCTTCAGCGATGCAAAATATGTTGGCACTATATAAATACATACTAATAGTAATAATAAACCCAATAGTAAAAGAGACATCTGCCATTATCTTCTACATGACCTCAGCAGGTTTGAGATGGAGTATTTTTTTATTCTGACTTTTAACAGCCTCTGGGTTTAATAAATCTTAAAAAATTCATGGTTTTTTTTTCTATGAAAATTTGTGTTTTCCCCTTTAAAACTCTGACCAGAAAAATTTAGTTAAGTTACCCCTATAAAGTATGTTTATGATATTTATATATTGTAATTTACATTCAAAAGCACAGTTTCGTTCACACAATCTTCTCCCTTGGCATAGTACCTGTACCTGCATATTAATTCTGACCTGTAAATGATTTATTTTTTTATTTATATTTTTTTGTGCTTTTACTTGTCAAAGACTCTAAGACATATATACTAAACAAAGAAATTTTCACACATCAGTTTCAAAAAAGGAATCTTTGTAACTTCCCTTTTTTTTAGAGATCTATTAGCCTAACTATTCCCTAAATAGCATATCAAATAATAGCAGAAACACTTTCCAATTAAGAACTTGCTGCTCAAGCAAATTGTTTCCTTTCCAAAGTTCTCAAATCACAGTAGCAGTGATGTTTTAAATTATAGAACTGAATTTGTTTAAGTACAAAGAAAAAAGAAAAATGTTATTACCGACTGTGAACAAGATTCATATAACGGGGAATAATAATGTTATACATTAAGGGAATATAATTAGTTATATAGATCACAATAAATTGCGTTAAGAGAGGGAAAAAAATTATGATGTTCCAAATCACTGTACTCAAATATGTCAATGTCACCATAAATGACAACATATAGGGATCTTGTGTAATAAAATAAAATGCTTGTGCTTTTTATTTTGTCATGTGTTTTTATACAACTGTAATTAAAGTAAAACAAAAGTAAATATTGTACCTTACTGCAAGTCATTGGACTCTGCTGGTGATGCAGGTACATAATCAAAAAATGTCAAGTTAAAAAAAAACTGTGACACTACTATATCATCAAGTGGCAAGCAACAGTTTGGCCTATCATCATGTTTCATCAGTTTTATCCTACAGTTTTAGGGCAATGGCACATGGTGCTACAGGTATTTATCTCTCAGCATTTTGTCATGGCTACTAATTGCCAGAAAATACCCTGCCATAGATATTACTGAGAATTATCTACAGTAAAAGTTATTGGTCGAAAATGTTTGCATAATTAAAATATTAAATAAATATTGGGGCCTTTCTTTTATTAAAAAAAATACTTGCAAGATTGTCACTAAAGGGAATTTATATAAAAAAAGGCTTCAAAATCCATTTAACAAATTTGATTTTAGAACTTTTTGTACATACTAAATACCTTGAAACTTTATTTTTTTTTTTACTTACAAAAACTATTTGCCTGCCCATGACTCATTTGGAGCATAAACATTTATTATTAAAGTTTATGGGAGTTTATAAAAACTATGTAGAATATTTAAGAGAATTGCACGACGCCATATATGTTGCAGGTGGGGAGCTTACCCCTTTTATTTAAAGTGACCACCTGTGCATCACAGTTTCGGGGGGATTAACCCTCCCTTCGTCAGGATACAAACAGTACTTCAAACATTTTTAAAGCATAGGGATACTTAGGGGCAAATTTACTTAAGGTCGAATATCGAGGGTTAATTAACCCTTGAAGTTAAATCCATCGACTTCAATATCGAAGTCGGAGGATTTAGCGCTATTCGTTTGATCGAACGAAAAATCCTTTGATCGAACGAATCGAAGGGTTTTAATCCATCGATCGAACTATTTTTATTCGATAAAAAAAAGCTAGCTAAGCCTATGGGGACCTTCCCCATAGACTAACATTGACTTCGTAAAGAGACAGTACTTCGACTATCGAATGGTCGAATAGTTGAACGATTTTTAGTTTGAATCATTCAAATCGAAGTCGAAGTCATAGTCGAAGGTCGAAGTAGCCCATTCGATGGTCGAAGTAGCCAAAAAAACATTCGAAATTCAATGTTTTTTTTTTATTCATTCCTTCCTTCACTCGAGCTAAGTAAATGGGCCCCTTAGAGGCTTGACAATGTCCATGTTCTGGTATTATTGTCCAAAGTCCAGTTTCACATCAAAAAGCAGCATAATTGCATATTTGAACCTTCTGACCCAATTTGGTTACTATATATTAATATACTTGGTTACCAAATATTGTAAAATGAATTAAGTTTTACTACCAGTGGGAGTTTTACCATTACCTCTATCTTTCAGTTTTCCCACTGGCAAAGATTATCTGTGGAAAGGAAACAAAGTGTCAATAAAAGTGAAAGGATTATTTACAAAAAGCAAGTCAAGCTAAAATTCTCATTTAGACCCTTAGGTTGTTTCCACATCCAGAAAGCTTCCCTTTTGAGGAGGGCCAGCTTCATTTCGTTGCCTTGCAGTACCACAATTTTCTCAAGAATTTGCCACCTTATTTGTGACACTGTATGTTTTTGTGTGTAGTAGTGTTTGGCTAATAGTGTTTCTTTTTTGACTTTCTCTTTTTGTTTACTTGCTTTTGGGTCACTATCTTTTATTTCAGGTTTAAAATTTCTAATCACGCTTTTGTTCTCATTTAGTCTAATCCTGCATGCTCTTGAGGTTTGGCCCACATATCCAAGCCCACCTGGGCATTTTAACAGGTAAATCACCCTTTCCGTATTGGAGGTAGCAAAATCATTTAGTTCAATGGGGAATCCCTTCCTTGGATGGGTACACACATTTTATAATTCCACTACAGTGCCCACAGGTATAGCAGGGGAAGGTTCCCACCCTCTCAGAGAGTGGTATTTTGGGTTTATTAATCCTCACGTCTGTTTTAGTAAGCTGATCACCGACGCTTTTACCTCTTTGGTATGAAAAAAGTGGGTTTTTAGTGAACGGTTCACCATATACTTTGTCATTCTGTAATATGGGCCAATGTTTATTGATTACCTTTTTAATGAATGTTGAGTGGGGGCCATATGTTGTTACTCAGGGGATTCCCAATTTCTTCTGTGGTCCTGCTCTCTTTTGGAGTAATTCCTCCCTTTTATTTTCTCCTTCCTCGTTTGTAATGCTCACCAAATCAGTTTTATCATATCCCCTTTGCATGAATTTTGTCACCAATTCTTCAGATTGTTTTCTATACAATGTGTCTGAAGATGTTATCCTGCTGGCTCTTATAAATTGACTTTTGGGTAGTCCCTTGATGGTCCCTATTGGATAGAAATTATCCTTTCTCAGCATATTGTTCCTGTCAGTTGGTTTTTTATATATCAGTTAGAAGTACGCCATTTGAGATTGTTACCTGAACATCCAGGTACATCCACTATTGGGTCCAATACAGTTTGTGAATTTGATGGTATTGTGTATGGTGTTCAAGTATGTGAAGAATTCTGTTAGCATCTCAAGGGAGCCTGTCCAAATTAAGAACTTGTCATCGACATTGCGTTTCCATAGCGCAATATGTGCTTTGAATTCTGTGTGAAGCAGGATATTTTCATGCTCAATTTTGTTCATAAAAATATTTGTATAGGCAGGAGCCATATTAGCCCCCATACTGGTGCCCTGAATTTGCAGGTAATACTCAGAATCAAAGCGGAAATAATTGTGCTTCAAAACCAGCTCAAGGCAATCGCATAAAAAGTTTATCTCATGTGTGGGTACGTTTTCCTATAGATACTCCCTGGTACATTCAATACCCTCATCATGTGGTATTGAGGTATATAGATCTTTGACATCTATGGTACATAGTATAGAAGAATGGAATTCAAATGTGACACCTTCAATTGTTTTTAGAAATTGTGTAGTGTCACCTACACATGTATCCAGTTTGGGGAGGATCTCCTGTAAGTATGTGTCTATATAGATCGCTAGGGGTTGTAATAATGAGTTTACCCCAGACACTATGGGTCTCCCCGGGGGGATTTATCAGGGTCTTATGTACTTTAGGTAGTAAATAAAAATTTGGGACCCTAGTGTTATCCTTCTGTAAGAGTTCCTGTATTTCAGGTGAAATGATTCCAGCTAAGCAAGCATCCTCCAGGAATACTGCAATGTCAGTTTTTAATTTCTCAGTTGGATCCTTGTTTAATGGAGTGTAGTGTTCAGTGTTATTCGATTGTCTGTAGGCTTCCTTTACATAGTCCACCTTATTCACAATGCTACCCCCCTTTAATAGCTTTTTTAATAATTAACTCTTTGTCATTTTGTAACTTAATCAAAGCATTTCTTTCTTTACAGGGTAAATTACTTTTATTTGGAGCTGTATGATTTATTAATCTTTTTTCTATGTCAGAGTGAATCATATTAGAAAAGGTATCAATGGAGGCACAAGAAAAAAAACGGATCAAAAGTACTTTAAAGTTTCTTTAGTTTACTTGACACCAACTCCCTCCTCCCTTTAGGCCATATCCCCGTATTCTTTTCCATATACAGCATCTTAAGCTTAAGTGATTGCAAAAACTTGCTGATTGCTTCTCCGGCCATTGAGCTTCCTTTCTTCCTCCTCTGGTGTTGTCCCCCCCTACGGGTTCACCTGTGGCTGGGTGAAAAACCACCTGTCTCTTGGTGCTGCAGCTGATGTGGTAACCAAGTGTGTTACTTTATAGTAACCAAATTGGGTTAGAGGGTTCAAATATGCAATTATGCTTGCTTTTTGATGTGAAACTGGACTTTGGACAATAATACCAGAACATGGACTTTGAGTGTCAAGCCTCACTTTGGAACACCCCGGTGGATTATGGGTAATTGGGCGGGACTCTATGTATCCCTATTCTTTAAAACTTTTTGTAGCACAAATGTTTGTATCCTGATGAAGGGTGGGTTAATCCCCCCCGAAACATTAATGCACAGGTGGTCACTTTAAAGGAAAATGAAAGATACTGAAGCAGTTTATTACCAATAGATTAGCCACAATAGTGCAAGCTATAACACTATATTTATTCTGCAGAATTCTTTACCATACTTGAGTAACAGGTCTTGAAGTGTTCTCTGTTTGTTTAGGATAGCAACTGTCATATTGGCTTGGTGTGACATAACTTCCTGCCTGAGTCTCTCCCTGCTCACTCATAGCTCTGGGCTCAGATTACAGCAAGGAGGGGGGGAAGGGAGAGAGGAGCAAACTGAGCATGCTCAAGCCCTAGCCCTGGAGGTTTAAGATGAAAACAGGAAGCCTGATACAGAAGTCCATGTGTACACAATAGAAGGAAAGAAATGCTGTGTTTCTTTTGAAAGAGGACTCAGATCAGCATTAATTTGATGGTTTACTGGTGTATTTATAGAGACCTTTCTTATAAAGCTTACTTAATTTTAGCCTTTCCTTCTCCTTTAAATAAAAGGGGTAAGCTCCCCACCTGCAACATATATGGCATTGTGCAATTCTCTTAAATATTCTACATTGTACTGACGAGTGCCGTCTAGAGAGAGGTGCTCCACCAGGGCAGGAAACATCATAGGAAGGGTGAGAGGTGCGGTTCATCTACACCTAGTTTATAAAAACCATAAACTCCCATAAACTCGAAATTTGAAAAAAGCATGACCAATCGAAATTTACAAATGAGCCATGGACAGTGGTAATGATCTGTGCCAGAAAAATGCAAGATCAGGTTTAATAAAGTGTGAGTACATTGCAGATTTTTATTGCTTCACATTTATTATCACCTGTTACAGCATTCATGCTACATAAATTGTCTTGCAATGTTTACTAAAGATTATTGTCAAAATTGTCTCTGGTTTTTATCACCACCTAGAGAGTGGCAATATGTGAAATAAAGTAGAAAACTGTCTAGTGGGAGAAAGTCAGTTTTTTAACATGAGCAGCAAAAATTAGCGATTGCACTGGGGAAGAATGATACTTATATATGTATTATTAGGGAATTAATTAAGAATAATTTATATAATGGGAAAATAGTTGATTCCTGATATTACTTCATTGGCCATACGTATATTTAATAATATTTTCATAAATTACTAATAAATACTATTTTTTTAAAAAAATGTTCATTAGTCTGACCATTTTAACTGTGAGAAAAACGTATCTACTTTTTTAAAGAAATTTGTACCCACCAGAATTGACTTAAAATACACTATAATTTTACTAATTTTACTAATTTTTACAAATAAACTCAGATTGTTGTACATCTATTCTTAAATAGCTTAAAATAATAGATAAATTGCTGATTAGTCAGTACTTTAGTAAACTATGTGTATAATAGCATAACAGGTATTTGTGGAGTTTATATTTATCATAGGAGAAATTATGTTCAGACAAAATGCAAGGTCTAAAAGCCATGTCAAAGCATAGACATTTCACATTTAAGGAAATAACCCCCTACTATCAGTTAGAGATGCACCGAATCCAGGATTTGGTTCTGCCCAGCCGAACCGAATCAAAATCCTAATTTGCATATGCAAATTAGAGGCGGGGAGGGAAATTATGTGACTTTTTGACAGAAAACAAGGAAGTAAAAAATGTTTTCCCTTCCCACCTCTAATATGCAAATTAGGGTTCAAATTCGGTTCGGTATCCGGCCGAATCTTTCGCGAAGGATTCGGGGGTTTGGCTGAATCCAAAAAAGTGTAAATGACTGCGTATAACATGCATTTTGTCATTTATGACCACAAGTGCAGTTGGGGTTGTATAACTGTCAGTTAAATTAAAAATTCCACTTGGTACTCATACACATAAAAGGCACTTCTTGCACATCTTAATAGTTGTTTAATGCTACTGCCTTCCACCTGCCTCCTGTTCAGAATTAAGTCCAAGTGTGCCTATTGGTGCAGGGTAACCCAGGAGTTGCTGACACCTTCAAGCTAGCAGTAATTTAAAAAAATCCATAAATGCACAATCCACACTGTAATTGCTGTTATAAATGACCCCTTTCAAACTGAATTGTAGATTGATTATTTCAGATTTTGTCCTGCCAGAAAACATTAAACAGCATGATGATGGAATAAAAATAAAAGTATCAAAAAATGTTTTACAGTTATTTGTTAAAGTAATTGCACCTAGCACAGTTTCTTTATCCCTTTCTCCTCTTTGCATCTGAATCTTAGAATAATGTAACAAAAGATAGTTTTCTAGGTCTTTAACCAGCTGCCGAGCTACCTTTCATGAGTCAGGGACGTAAAATCCCTATATACTTCTATACGGCATTGTCAGGGCCTTAAAGCGGTAGCACACTTTTTAGAAAATGATGAAGCAGTTTTACCACCCCAAAAACAATTCATACTGAAAGGTATAGAATTTATATTAGAACATAATTTCTTTTGGTTCCAGGACCATTTTTTCCTCCAGATATGTAGTACTGCCATGGGTACCAGGTTCGCGCCCAGCTATGCCAATTTACATATGGTGCATTGGGAAGAACTACAAATTGCCCCGAGGTTGGCACTGGGCGCGGACCTGTTCATATGGCACCGCTACATAGACAATATTATAGTAATATGGTGAGGATCAGCTGAGAGTCTAGAATTGTTTGTAAATCACCTAAATCAAAATGATTTAAATCTGGAATTTTCATTAACCTATAGTAAGCAAAAAATAAATTTCTTGGATTTGGAGATATATAAAGGATCATAAGGTACATTTCAAAACCTGCTTTAAAAAAGTTTATGCTAATAATTATGTGGCCCCTGATAGTAATCATCATCCTTTATGGATTCAGAGTATTCCCCTCAGCCAAATGTGTAGGATAAAAAAGAACTGCAATCCAAAAGAAAGTTCCAAACAAATTGAGTTTATTAGTGAGAGATTTATGGACAGAGGGTATAAAGAATAATGGATTAGGAAATCACAGAATAAAGTTGCTGCAATTGATAGACAAGATCTTATAAGGAAGAAAGATAGAAAAGGAGAGGACAATCAGGAAATTGTATTTTCCACTACGTATAACCCCTTAGCCAAAGATATTGGAAAAATAATTAAAAAACAATGGGGAATACTACAGTGTGATGAGACCTTAAGAAATGTGCTCCCCGACAGACCAAAAATTGTATTCAAACGTGCAGAAAATTTTAAACAAATATTATCAAAGAGCCATCTCCCCACGAATAAGACAAGAAGTATACAGAAGGAAAATATATGGGCTGGTTTTTATCCTTGCTCTTTATGTACAGCTTAAAATGGCTCTAAAAGAAAACTTTTTAAATCTACTAGTAATGGGACTGAATATAAAATTAAACCAAGCATTAAATGTGTAACAAAAAATGTGATATATTGCTTGCAGTGCCCATGTGGATTACAGTATATAGGGAAGACAAATAGAATGCTTAAAGACCGAATAAGAGAACATATTGGGAACATCACAAAAGGGAAGGAAAATCACAGTGTTTCGAAACATTTTAAAGATTGCCATGGAAAAAATCCTAAAGGCCTAATATACTGGGGAATAGAACAAATTAATAAAAAATGGCGAGGGGGAGACCAAATAAGGGAAACACTACAATGTGAAAGTAAGTGGATGTATGCCATGGAGACAATAAACCCAAGGCCTTAATGTTGATGTTAATTTACGAGCATTTCTATTTCTATAGAAGGATATAGAAATAGAGGGGAAGGGTATGCTAACCTATTCTAGGTATGGTTAACCTAGCAGTTGCGAGAAAGATCCCCTATATGGCTTTACAAAAAGATGCATTTTCTAAAAGGAGATATAAATAGAAATATTAAATAGTTAGAATTAGGAAGATAAGTAAAACTATATAAACAAATGGTATTCCTATAAAAATGTCCAAGAGAATGTCCTTTTGAAATATATAATCAAAAGAGAAATTTTTTGAATACAATGTATAAATATTATGTCAAATGTTGTGCTATTTTAAATGTTCAGAGGGATCGCAATGACAATAGAAAATAATGAAAAAGAAAATGTCTTTGGTCCAATATAAAAGAAAGCCTGTGGAGAGCATGGGCATAGCGAATGTAAAATAATAGCGGAGAGAGAGAAAAACGTGTAACTATGGAAACCAGTACACGTAAATATGAAGAGCGCCGTACACACAAGAGAAGCCTTTGAGAAAGTCCGCAGTGACGAAACGCGTTAGGCGGAGCTAAACGACGTCAGCCTAGGTCTTTTTTGTAGTTTCCTGGCCTTACTTGTGAAGTGCTGTTTCACAGATTATTTGATTTTTAAAGTTTTTTCCGATTGGAGAATGGAACAGAAACGGCTACAAGAGTGAACTTCTGGAAACCTTGGAAACCATTTTTTCTTTTCATGAGTCAGAGCCAGGTGGGGAGATGCTGTTTCCAATTTAAAGTAGATTTACATTAGAATAGATTAACAATCGAATATTGGAAAGTTTCTTAGAATTATGGTTGGTTTAAGTCTAACAGTTATGTATGGTGGTTGTAGAATCATGCTGTGGGACTTTTCATTGGAAGAGATTGGCATACAAAAGAATGGAAAAGATACAGTGAAATCTTGCAAAATAATCTTTTGAGTCTGCTAAATGTACTTAAACATGACAGTAAACTTGATGAACAAAAAGAATAGTGTCATATAATGTTCTAGTATCAGCATCAAGCCAATGCAGAATTTGTGGTTATGTTTCAAAATAAGCTCACTAACCTGAAACACCTGGAGCAAATCTGCCTTGAATAATGGTTGAAAATCACTACCAATCAGTGTGCAAAACTAACCCAGTAAGCTTTCATGGACAGGGCTGGTTGAATTAATGTCCGATGCCTAATGCCTGTGTTCTCCCTAATATACCGTTCAAAGCTACAAAAATGTTGTTGCTTTATAGTTAAGGAAGAACTAAAGGTCAATAAATAATTACTATTTCATTTTGTAGGCTTTTGTATCAGGCCACCACTGGCATTTAGCGATCAAGATATGTGCCTCTGAAAATGTTCCCCCGAATAGTATCTATTCTGAATTTAGTATACAGATTTAAAAATGTGCAAGTTTAAAATGTGTGCACAAAATACTTTTATTGCACACATAGCTAAGAAGGTATCGATAATAAATGATTAATACATGCATCTATTCATCTACAAAAGAATATAATTTACAGTTAAGGAAGAACTAAAGGTCAATAAATAATTACTATTCCATTCTGTAGGCTTTTGTATCAAGCCACCACTGGCATTTAGCAATCAAGATATGTGCCTCTGAAAATGTTCCCCAGTAGCTTCCCATCTTCTTTTTAGTTCAGTTAAGTTTCTTTTTTCTTTAGGGACAGGCTCCCTATACATTATTTGAAGCTATGAAGGATTAGTATCCTAGAATTACTTAACTTTCGGGCTGTAGGATAAGCACAATATATAAAATACTAAGGAGTTAATATAATACAACTTTGCTATTGGTAACCCCTACAACCAGTTAGCAGGCAGCATTCAGTGGTCACTTGCTTAAAAACAAACATCTGATTGTTTGCTATGAGTTACAAGATGTGGGTAAATGTGGGTAAAATTATTTTTGGACTTTAGCGAGCAGCTTAACATCATGTTATTGTAGCATAAATGTTAACAAATGTTTTTTCTTTACTCACTTTGGGAGTAATGTATTAAAAAGTATTTTTTCTGACATACAGTATATTAACATAAAGTAACCCATAGCAACCAAACAGCTGACAAGTATTGCTACCATGATTGCTATTGGTTACTAGACAAGAAAACTCAGGACCATTTACACCATTATAAATGCTAAATTATTGATCAAAAAGAAAAAATATATATATATTTTATAATAATATAGGTAATCTATAATTAGATAATAATATAAGTAGGTCTATCTATACTTATATAATTATATAGATATTTTGTGATGAAAACAAAATGTAAACCAATAAAATATATTATTCTAAGGCATAATTTAAACATCGAAAAATAGATATTGGGTGCAGCTTTTCCCTGCATCCTCTGAATAAACAGAGCAGACATAAAATAGAGTTAGCTTTAAGAGGTCATGCCTCTTGTAACATCTCATCTAATTTTGTTTTTATTCTTTGCAAGAGTAGAAATAGATCTGATTTTTTTAAAGTGTTGACATAAATGTAGATTAAAATTATTTAAATTTATATATATTTTCAGTCCCCAAAACCTCTTCAGCTACTGTATATATGTTGTATTTGAACTATTATGAATCAAAGTGGCAGCCATGCCACCAAGAAACTGGATATTAATTGCTCTTCACTAAAATACAACGTTTGTTGGGAGGGGGCTAGTTACACGCTGCTTTTGTTTTCACCACATTAAATATGAATTATATTTTACTAATACTGTGCCTTGAAAAAAAACACTGAGGTTGTCTTCTAGACATTGAAACACTTTAAGTAGGCAACTATGCCTGGGTGGGAAATTCATAAAATATGACCTCCCAAATTTACTTGCTGAACCAGCACTTAACAATCTCCATCTCATGAATTAATTATGCATTAACCAGTTATCTGTGCTCTTAACTAGAAAAAGCAATATTATTAAAAATATTTTCCATAACTAGACTGAAATTTATAAAGAATAGATGAACATGTGCACAGAGGATTGTGTGCATACAGATTAATAATTAGGAATTAGGATAGGAATTTCTATACTGTTCAGTGAGTGACTGACTCCTCTCCAGATATTTTGTATGAATAATTCTTAGCATTATTCTATATCCTTTTAGTATTAATATTTACTTTGATGGCTTTACGGCAAGGGTACCATTCCATTAATGTCCAGTACTGATAGCTAGAGATATATGGAAAGAAACATAAATCTAGATGAGCTGGAAGAGGTCAACTTACCATACATGTCTGAAAGGCTCAACATGGTTATAACCTGTGCCTAAGGAGTCATCAAGTTTTTTTTTCAAGGACATCCCTCCATCACAATTGTAGGCTACTCTTTTTCTTGCACTTATTCTCTAAGTGCAGAGAAACTAGAAAGGAAATATACAGTATGCTCTGTGTGTTCTGGACAACTATGTAATTAGTTATAATATATATAATATGCAAAACTTAGTTCAGATCATCATTTCTAAGCATAGACTAGAAGTGGGGTGCAACTACAAACATCATAATATTTGAAAAATAATGGAATGTCTAGGATTTCGAAATACAGCTCACCATAAGAGGGAAGAGCAGATGATGTCACACACATCTGGGAGCCTTATAGAAAGCACTGGTTGAGGTGTGATTAGCCTAGGAGGAGAGTGTGACTGGTTTGTTATCTGCCCATAATACACAAAAGCCATGAATATCCTGTAAATTATATCCTTATAAACAGTGAGTTCTGATGTCATCAGTTATAAACGGTGAGTTCTGATGTCATTTCTGTCACATGACTCACTAAAACTTGTGTATTATAATAAATAAAGTACCCCCAGTTGTAAAATATGAGGATATTAGAAGTTACCTTGGAGTTCCATGACCTGTATAAAAACACTCGGCCTTCAGCCTCATGTTTTTATATGGTCATGAAACTCCTCGGTAACTTATGATATACTTATATTTTACAAGAGGGGGTACTTTATTCACTATATAATGCTGCCTGTAAGATAGTTGACATTCAATGACTATATCACACCTGAACTGACCTCAGTGAACACAGTCCCTGTTATTTCACCCATTTGCTCTGTCTCATAGTGGATTCTGGGAGAGATATATCATTTCTTTATATTCTTCCCAGTTTCTTCTGTGTAATAATATATTTACACAGATTTGCCCTGCATATTGTATTAGAATAAGGGCCCCTGTAGCCTTCCTTTTTTCCCTGGTTTAATGTGGAGATTTATTGTATAGTCATCTTCCACTGGTTACAAAATTAGTATTTTAGACCACATATCAAAAGAGTTGCTTTGTAATTGAGAACATTTAGAAGATTGCTCATACAACTTAAGGAAAATCCTGTTGAGTAAGAATGTGAAAATGTAAATACACTTCTAAAAACCAAAGCAAATGGCCTGTATTTAAAATTAATATGAGCAAAAACAATATTTTTCTTGATTTGCTTTTTATATCAAAATTGTTTTAACCTTGTCTCAAGGAATGCTAAAATTATCCAGCGCCCTAACTTTACTGCATCACAAATTATTAGTCATGATCTAGTTATAATATTTATAAGACAGCAGCATTACCTTAGAGATACCCTGCTGAATGCTAGCTCATTATCAGTTTATAGATGACATTTAATGCACAAAAAATAAATGTCTGCCCCTTAAAATGGCCATTGAAGAACTCATGTAGAGATGTATATCTTATTTCTGCTCTACAATAGTCCTCAGTGGATTTTCGAAGTACATTTTCCATCTGGTACTTCTACTACAATATTTCCCTTATGATATTTTTTCTTGCTAATGAGAAAATCATTTTGAAGTTTTTGTGATAAAACATAATTATATTTCAAATATAATGTTGATTTTTTTCTTTTTAAAATGTATTATAAAAAATTCCTTTTTTGTTTTTCTCTGTGTTAAAATTATTTAGTTTATTTTTCTTGAAATTCAAGAAAAGTTAAAAGAATGAACCTTAAGTGGATGAATGCAATGTATACTCTAGAATCTAAAATAATTGTACTGTATATTTACCCTATAGTGATCCTTTTTTCCAGCATTTTTGCTTCTCTTGAAGCAAAATGAATGCTAAATTAAAAAGACTGTTAAAAGTTAATTTGTGGTCTTCAAAGTCTTCAATATTTAAAGGTGAATGAAGCTCTATAGAACAAAAATGCAAAATATACCTTTTGGAAATAAGATTGTGCATGGAATCAGGGGAAAACTGTATCATACTTAAAGTAACTTAAACTTACATATATATATTCAGCTGCCTGTGTGCTGAAGGTCTTAGCAATAGACACATACTGGCATGGAGCTTACAGTACTGGCACGTCTTCAGCACACAGGCAGCAGTATAGGCCAAAGGGGCAGATCATTTCACTAATTTGCCCAAATATTAGGGCTAGGCGATTCCTGATTGCACTGTGCTGGGGGGCCACATTATTATTAATTTCATGATGGAGTCTGAGGGCCAGTGTAAATTTGAAGACAGGCCGCACTTTGGACATGCCTGATTTAAAAGTTATTTTTATTCATCCTCATTGCTAATATCTTACTGTTATCATATTTATTGCAGTACTTGACAATTTCTTCTTTCAGATTTCTCAAATGACACATCATTCAACAAAAAAATAGATGCAGTTTTTTTTATTCTATTTATTACTTACTCAAGAATTCTCAGGAGTTTGCAAAATTCTAAGTTGCTTTATTGAGGTCTATGGGAACCTCACCTAGGCTTGAAAAAGTGTTCAGAAGGGCAAATAACAATTCAGTCTTTCACCTTTACAAATCTCAGTGTGCTGCATAAAATTTTACTTGTGTGTATATATATATATATATATATGCCCCTAACCGGGTGGGAGTCTGTTTTGCATTAGCACCTGAAACCACAAAAGTTGATAAGTGTGGTTGACACATTCAAATTCTCAAATAACCTATATGGGAAACTTGCTTATCATGAGAAATACATTACAAACATGTTTATTACATGTGCAAAAATAAAACTGATTTGGAAAGCCCGTGTCTCCAAGATGGCATGGGGGTGACTGTAGGGTGCTAAAAGCAGGAGGAAACGGGGCACTTGTGTTTCATGTCTTTACTTAAAAAAATAAAATAATCCTTATAGTACAATTAACACTGTGCATGTGCATGGTTCTGCATTTATGTTTCACCTATCCTGGTTATAACAACAAGTTACAGTACATACTGACATTTGTAAAATATTTTGTTTTTTACACTATTTTTTTATTCTAAACAGAAAAGTGCAAAATCTTTAAAGTTCTAAGTTTGGCTCTCATCATCGAGACAAAATGCTACTTAAATCTGTAACATCCAGATTAATGACTCAGCCACCTAAAAAAGACCTGAAGGTTGAAAAGCTTTGCCATCTGGTTATCAACGTTATTGCAATGGCTGATAAAATTCTCAATGGTATTCAAAAATTCAGACATCATCTACATCCTGTCCACAAAGCGAATCCTTCACTTCAGGGCTCTGGTCATGTGTGATTTGTCTTAAGTGGTTAGGAGGGATGATAGCATCAGTGGCAGATGTTTCACTGGATTGCCAAATATCACTTACTGAAGCCAAAAATAAAGCCTTTTATTTTAACAAATAACACTTTTGCAAATAAGAAAATGGCCTTCACTGAAAATTGTTTGCATTCTGGAGGATGCATTTTTAGTAGACCGTAAATATACATTATTGTTATAAAAGCAACATCAATAAAATACTGATCAGATTCTATGTTAATATTTAGCTTCAAATTCATATATTCTTATAAGGTATTTTCTTAAGCATTATCTGATTTGTTTTTAGGGGCAGATTTATAAAGGGTCGAAGTGAATTCGAGGGAATTTTCGAAGTAAAAAAATTCGAAATTCTAAGTAATTGTTTGGATACTTCGACCATCGAATAGGATACTATGACTTCGAATTTATTTCGACTTCAATTCGAAGTAAAAACCATTCGAATATTCAACCATTCAATAATCCGAGTACTGTCTATTTGAAAAAACTTTGACTTCAATACTTTGCCAAATTAAACCTGCTGAAGTGCTATGTTAGCCTATGGGGACATTCTAGATAATTTTTCTAAGTCTTCATACATCGAAGTAAAATCGTTCGACCGTACGCTAAAATCGTTTGAATCGGTCGAACGATTTTACTTCAATCGTTTGATGGCCAAATTCGGTGAAAAATACTTTGACTTCGATATTCGAAGTCGAAGTATCTCAATTCGAGGGTCGAATTTTGAAGTATTTATCACTTCGAAATTCGACCCTTGATAAATCTGCCCCTTAGTGTAGTCTAAACTTAATTCTTGCAAACAGATGGAATTATGGCCAATTGTACAAAGGATTTGACAAAGATACTGTTTTGCATCCTAAATCACTGCTGTTGTACAACATCTTTATTTTTAATTAGAAATTTAAGCAACTATGCTGGTTCTAGCTTATTAATGTTTGAATACCTGGTCAATACATCTTCATGCCATCTGCTGCTGTAGCCTTTGTTATTCCTTCCTAATCTATGTTTCCTTGAGACATGAATACTGAAGTGACCTTTTCTAAAGTCCATTTGACCCATTCTGATTTTTAGTATGGGGAACTCCTTGCAACCACCATACCCACAAACTATGAATAATAATAATATGAGGAAGATAAATACTGTAGCAACATGTTCTGTACAGTCCACCCACAGCCTTGCTATAGTTCAAATGTATATAACACAATATATATATATATACATATATATATCCCCTTTGCAAAAATAGCAAAACTAAGCTGCAGTGTATAATATATATAGTATTGTTTGTAAAGCAATTTCAAGATACAAAGGGTGAACAAATAGAATATGGAAGCAGCAATGCTTATAAGTTGGCATACAACACACAACCAAAATGCAAAAGTTTTTTTTTTTATTTACTTTTAACATATTTATTTCAACTTTTCTATTTCCCTTAAACACACTCAAAGGAAACTCCTGTAGTGTTTTTTTTTATTAATTTATATCCAACACAATCCTGTGTCTGTTTCTTTCTCTTCTTTTACGCAATGAAAGAAAACTTACATTAAAAAAAATTCACAAATGCACATACACTTTAGTTTGTGTGCCTAAAACTTCAGGAACATAGTTTAGTTTATTGATCAAAATATTGTAAGTTGCAGGACTGAGAGGGATACACATATGTACAATACGATTATTTTTATGTCACAGAGAGTTACAAAGAATAAAGAAAATGTGTGAAGGCTATAAATGCACAGCTGGTGTTATTTTAAAATACTCTTTTATACTTTTCAGATACACTTTCATTGTTTTCTGAACTAGCAGGCTATGAATTTCTAGTATAAGATCATAGTGCACATGCTATTATTTCCATGAGGAACTTGATTTATATAAAGTATAAGTTGATCACCCAAGGTCAGACTAATGGAACACTTATGTAACTCAGAGAATAATGCAACAAATCATAGTGTTCTAATTCACAGCAGTTTTCTTTTTTCCAATGGGTTAGAAATCACGTGAATCTGTTTATTGCTTAGCTGGTACAGCATGGCTTTTCAAAATGTAAAGTTACTTCTCTCAGTACCTGGAGTTATTCATTTTTTTTGGAGGGGAGGTGGGTTGCATTTTTCCCTACATGACATTTTAGCAAGTTTCAACTTTTTTTTTGGATTATGGTACTTTGCTACTAAGTCCACTGAAAAACAAATATACGATTTACAAAAAAAAATAAAAATAGGAATTCAAAATTGAAAACATCCATTACCATCACATACTTCATCAGGGATTTTCCTACAACTCATCCTTATACCAATAGTGATTCTCACTTAAGTATGTTGGCAGGAATAAAGTAAAGTAAAGTAAAGGGGGAAAAGTGGATTTCCATTTTGATTTAATATTCTGAAAAAACATTGAAAATTATTTTGAAGCTTTTAGGGATTCTATTGAAAAATGCATTACAGACAAAGCAATGAGTACAGAGTCAAAATTGTTTAATAATTTGAATAATAGCTCATGTCAAATGAATTCTTTAGCAACAAGGAGACTGAAGCAAATTACATAAGGGTATAACTGTCAATAGGATATATTAATTTTGTTAGAACATGATTATTTTGTTTCATACACCTCAGACTAGAAAAAAAATTAAGATACAGAGAAGGCATTGTACTTTGATGATAGGATCTATTTAAATTGGGTAAAAAATGATGCTCTAAATGGTATAGAAGATAATTTACCCATAATAGCAGATTAAAATAAACTAGTTACATCTAGTTTCAGAGTATATAATTTGCTAGTTTCAATCATAACAGAAAAGGTGCCAGAAATAGTCAATGAAACATGCAAGGTAACTCCCTTCAGACATTTAGGGGGTAATTTATTTAAGTCTGTTTTTTTCTGGTCTGCCTTTTAAAGGGGAAAAACACATTTTTTTCATAGGAAAAACCCTCAAATTTTTCATGATTCATTGAACCCGATGGTGTTAAAAGTCAGATTAAAAAAGTTCTCCAACTCAGATCTGCCGAGTCATATAGAAGTCAATGGCAGATATCCAGAAATCCAAAAAAGTTGCAGGTTTCAGGAGTCAAATCTGAAAAAGTCGCAGTTTTCAGCAACAAATTTTTCATGATTTTATCAATTTTTTTTTGTGCACAAGAAATTTACAGAAAAATTCATTGATAAACGGGGGGGGGGACAGTGTAGATTTGGTCAGAGTAGTTTTCAGAAAATAGAACTTTTCAAATTTTGATAAATAACCCCTTACTGTATTTGTGCAAAATCACCACAGCAAATAATATAAAAAAATATGAGAAAATAAATTGCATCATAACATACTACAAGGCAGTATCTATCCACGTCTATATACCTCATGTCAGACCCTTGCATAGTGCTCACTTATAGATGGCATATATCCATAGTATAAAGTTTATTTATGATAAGATGTCACAAATAACTAATGTTGATAAACTCACAATGTTTAAACAGTGGTCCATGTGCACCAGCCCCAGACCCTTAGCTCAGGGGGGTGGAAAAACTGACTTACTGTAGGGTTACAGGCACAATTGAAAATCCTCAGGACCACAAGTAAAGAGTTAATTATTTCAATTTAAATTAAAAAGTAAACATTTCCTAATAACCCTACACATTTCATGCTTCATTTGCTAACCACTAAAAAAAACATTATAAACGATTATTAGCAAATGTGAATATGGCAATTCACAAACATTTGTTGTATTAGCAATAAAAATCAACTTAATCATCAACAGTATCAGTTTATGGAAACTGGCACCAAAGGAATAAAGGTGAAGCAGGATATATTTACATAGATATAGCAAAGTAGATATTTATTACAGGTATGGGACCAGTTATCCAAAATGCTCAGGACCTGGGGTTTTCTGGTTAAGGGATTTTTCCATAATTTGGGTCTCCCTAACTTAGGGGGCCCATTTACTTAGCTAGAGTGAAGGAATAGAGGAAAAATAGTTCGAATTTCGAATGTTTTCGAACGATTCGAACTAAAAATCGGTACTACCTCTTTAAAAAAAAATTCGACCCTCCAGTTCGCCACCTAAAACCTACCGAGGCCAATGTTAGCCTATGGGGAAGGTTCCCATAGGCTTCCTAACAATTTTCTGATTGAAGGAATATCCTTCGATCGATGGATTAAAATCCTTCGAATCGTTCAATTTGAAGGATTTAATTGTTCGATTGAACGATTATTCCTTTGATTGTTAGATCGTAGAAATAGCGGTAAATCCTTAGACTTCGATATTCGAAGTCGAAGGATTTTACTTCAACGGTCGAATATCGAGGGTTAATTAACCCTCGATAATATATGCCCCTATGTCTACCAAATGAATGAATATGCCCCTATGTCTACCAAATGAATTAAACCTAATTGGATTGTGTTGCCTCCATTAATGAATAATTGTATCTTAATTGGGATCAAGTACAAGGTACTGTTTTACTATTCTGTAATTCTGAGCTTTCTGGATAAAGGGTTTGCAGATAACGGATCCTATACCTATGTTAAATGTTTAGTAGTAATTAGGGTCAGACTGGTGCATTTGGGGCCCACCACGTTCCAAACCTTGGGGCCCTGTGCACATGCGCGAAAGTCAGCGCTGGGTCACAGCGCACATGCATGAACGCTGGGCGTTCACACCGTACGGAACATATTTTTCCTTTAGTTCCACCTTATTGGGGAGCGGGTCTGGGCTGGCGGGTTTTTTTCCGGGGCCCAGTCCGACCCTGGTAGTAATCATCCAGGAAGTTATGATTACAGCAATCATTTTGCAAGCTCTGAATTACAATATTTGAACTATTTCAAATGCAGTTGAAATGGTATTGTCGTAATGGTTACAAAGTCTTAATTACGGTTGTTTGATTTGAACAGAAAATGTCCTCAAGGTCAATAAAATTTGTTTCTTTTAACCCCTTTTCCTGCATAGTACAAAGAAGGCACAGTAAAATGGAGTTTTGTTGCTTTCTGGCTATACTTGCATAACTTTTTTTACTATGGGAATTTAGGGGTTATTAATCAAAATCTGAAAAGTTTTCACAATTTCCTGAAAACTCCTCTGCCCAAATCCGCACAGACTTTCCTCCCTTTCACAATAAATTTTTCCGAAAAATTTCTTGTGCAGGAAGAAAATCGATAAAATCTTTTTCGGATTTTATGCATGAAACCTGTGACTATTTTGGATTTGATGCCCAAAAACCACAAAATCTTTGGATTATTGAGCGAACCCAGCACAGATCTGGATATCAACAGGACATCTGCTATTGACTTCGACATGAACCCGGCAGGTCTGAGTTGGAGTACTTTTTTATTCGGACTTTTAACACCATTGGAGTTTAATAAATCACAAAAAATTGTTTTGTTTTTTTTCCCCTTTAAAATTCCAATCAGAAAAAAATCGCACTTTAATAAATAACTCCCTTAGTGAACACAGCTTAAAATAAGTAATTAGACACCATTAATGAATACAAACTAATTAAAAAAACATACAGAATACAAAAATATCTGCTCTATATTGCTAAAATAAAATAATTTAATAATCAGACTTGTTCTCTTTAGCTGGCTTAATATTGTACATTTACAATTCTGTTGGGTAATAATGTCTGCTACAGCTTCTATATAATTATACTAAAAGAGAGGCACATTTCATATTTAATAATTTTTAAATCTCAAATGAGATGACTGCTGTATGTTGAGAATTGTGAGAGAAACACAGGCTTCTGAAGGGATGTCATTAGAGAATGGCCTTTTTTTACAACACTGTAATTAATATTCAGATAATAATTTAGCGAAAACATATAATGAGGCATTATTTTGCTCAGAACTTGTGCTCTTGATGGCAAACATGAGAGTAGTTTCAGTTTCAGTACAAAACATCAGCACACAACCTAAAGGTGGCCATAACAGGCCTAGCCAGCAGCTTATTAGCCTGTGCCCTCCGATGGGCTTCCCATATTGATATCTGGCTTAGAGTTGGCCAGATGTCGATCGGGCAGGGGTAAAAATCCCATTGGATCTTGGACTGCAACTGTTCGTTGATGCAGTCCCACGATCTGACCACCCGTATTCCTTTTATTATGATCTGATATGGCTATAGTGCTCTCTGCACTATAAGAGCTGAATTTCAGGTTTAAAAACCAGTAAAGTTACACAGAGCGGTATTTTGCCTCCCCTTGTAGCCTGTTTGGTGCTGCCTGAAGCAAGTTACTCAACTCGCCTGATTGGAGCAGTGCCCCTGATTGTCACTGGGGGATGCCTAATAATTTGGCATAGTTAGTATTAGTCATTACCTTTTAAATGGCTTGTTTGTATTACCTGCCATTTCTAAATACTTATAGTTGTGAAGAAATGAATGTTATATTACACAAAATTGCTTCAGTGTCTCTAAATAAAATCTCAGCAAAGACAAATAGCAAACTACAGAATAAGTATTTTCATGATATCAGCAACAAGCAGTACTGTATCTCTTCAAGATAAACTTCTCATTGGCCACTTTTCAAATATTGTCCTTATCTGATATTTGTTTTTTATATTATCAGAATCTGGCTGGATCCAGAAAATGTTATCTTCATACAGTACAACATGAGGTTTCCAAAACTGTAATTATTGTTTTATTTCTCTGACTATGCAAATGCTTCCCTGCAGCTAAAGCTACTTTGTGAAGACAGATTACCGTTGCAGTATCCAAGGCATATCAGTCACAGGAATTGGAAATGGATGGGGTGCGTAGTCAGAGATACCATAACACATCGGCATAAAATAAAGTATTATTTGAAATAAAAAAAAATATTGCTACACAAACGTTAACAAAAGTATAGATATGTATATTTCATCAATACAATAATATTATAATATAGGTATGGATCCTGTTATCTAGAATGCCTGGGACTTGGAGTTTTCTATAATTTAGAACACCATACTTCACATCTACTGAAAAAATCATTAGGATTGTTTTACCTAGAAAAAAGGATTAATTACATCTAAGTTGGAATCAAATAAAAGTTGCTATTTTATTATTACAGAAAAAAGGGAATCATAATTTATTTGACTTAAAAGGAGTTTATGGGAGATATCTTTCCCATAATTTAGACTAGAGGAAAATAACTTTAATTTTAAGTAGCATAGGTGGTTCTTCACAGTGAGTGCAGTGAGGTTGTGGAATGCACTGCCGGGTGATGTTGTGATGGCTGATTATGTTAATGCCTTTAAGAGTGGCTTGGACGATTTATTGGGCAAGCACAGTATAGTTAGTATAGGTATGGGTATAAAGAATTTTAATTAAAAGTAGGGAGGGGTGTGTGTATGGATGATGGGTTTTCATTTGGAGGGGTTGAACTTGATGGACTTTGTCTTTTTTCAACCCAATTTAACTATGTAACTATGTAACTATATAGCCAATGAATATAGATATTAGTATATATTGTTTGTGAGTGTATGGAGGGGTCAGTGAGAGTATGTATCCATGTTCACTGAGTTTCATTTGGAGGGTGTTGAACTTGATGGTCTTTTTTCAACCCAACTTAACTATATAACTATGTAAATATTGTGTCTATTCTTCGGTTTTATTTCATGTAAATATAATTTAATTTGGAAAGCTACATTTTTGCCAATTTACTTTAAAGGAATGTATCGACAGTCTACTTGTTTCACTATGTATAGAGCCAACCAACTTTAAGGATCTATTATGATATGTCATAGTGAAGGACATTTGAAAAAGTCCATGCAATGTATATTTTGATTATGAAAAATATATATTCTGAGACCGATGAATGCATGTATGACCTTAAACAAATATTCATCTAGGATTCATATCATTTTTAATCTTTTTATACTTAGATTTTCCATTAGTGCAGTTATTTCTATTTTATATGATTTATTGTAATTTGTAAAACGGACTGGGTCATCTTTGCAGATTTATCTTTCAAGCTAGTGTGTTTCATTAATCATCTCTGTGCATTAATACAATTCATTGTCAACGGCAGTGATATGTTTTAACTTTAACCACCTAACATAAACAAATTACCTAACAAAATGAAAATACATTATTGTCAAGAAGTTACATTTGTAAGAGATAAATAAATGTCACGTCTTACCAGAAAATGTATTATTACAGGCCAAAATAAATTAGAAATAGTTGTTATACAATTTGTAAGTTACAGTATGTGCCATTAATCCTTGAGTCATCTTTCAAATATTATGAGTTCATGCTTATGATTGTTCTATTTCTCTATCTCATGTTACACCATTTATTTCATAGTGGCATAAAGTCAAATCAAAACATTTCCTGTAGCATAGAAATTTACAGCAGCATGGAGTAAAAAAAGGAAGTGATTATATTATATCATTGCTATTGTTAATTGCTATTTATAATTGCTATTGTTAACTTTTCCATATTGCAGATCAGGACATGTATGGTAAATTTAAATGAAAATATTTGTTTTATTTACAAATACTTAAATAATTTGCCTGCTAAAGTTTAAAAGGGATTCTGTCATGATTTTTAGGGTGTAGTTTTTTCTAAATCACTGCAAATAATTCATTCTACCATATATAATTTTATTCCTAAACTAACAATTGTATTATTTAGTCGAACTATTGGTGTGTAGGCAGCCATCTAAGGTTATTTTCCCTTACTGTGCTTTCAGAAAGAGGCAGCACTTCATGATGGAACTGCTTTCAGATAAGCTATTGTTTCTCCAACTCAGTGAAACTGAAGGAGTTGCAGTGGGACAGGTTTTTACTATTGAGTGTTATTCTCATATCTATCAAGGAGATGTTATCTTGTGTCAATGAGCTTTATCTTGTTACCTTCCTACTGTTCTATTGATAGGCTGCTTTGGGGGGAAGGAAGGTGAGTGACATCATTCCAACTTGCAGAGCAGCAGTAAGGGTTTGGCCACATGGGCAGATTTGGGGAGATTAGTTGCCAGGCGATACATTTCCTCTTCTTTGCGGTGATCAAACTCCCTGATCTGCCTTCCCCTTCCTTCCGCCGGCTAAATTGTAAATCGCCCAGGGACAGGCACATGGAACACTTTGTTTTTTGAAGTCAACCAAAGTTTCCTCGTGAGGCAATTACAGGAGACTAATCTCCCCAAATCTGTCCGTGTGGCCATTCCCTAAACAGTGATTGAAGTTTAATTTCACAAAAATTGAGAACAGAAGGACGCTGAAGCAGAATTACTGCTAGTGTGCAAATTTATTGTCCACACGACATGTTTCGGGCAACATATGCCCTTTTTCAAGTGTGAATACAAGTGAAATACAAAGAAGTATATATAGCCACACAGGGGTATGTAACCACACCCCCTCCCACCTGATGAGTTAACAAGTAACCATTAAAAATTTCATATGAAAGTGAATACAATGTTTCAAAAGTTCATAGTGTAGCCATCAGTGCAAAATCAATAGAGGAAGTTCTCAAAAAAACCTGAAGATAAAAACATTAGAAAAACTTGCTGGAAAGTGGAAGCACTGCCTCAAATAGGCCTACTTACACTAAGGGGCAGATGTATCAAGGGTCGAATATCGAGGGTTAATTAACCCTTGATATTCGACTAGGAATTGAAATCCTTCGACTTCGAATCGAATATCCTTCGATCAAAAAAACTTAGGCAAGCCTATGGGGACCTTCCCCATAGGCTAACATTGACTTCGGTAGCCTTTATCTGCCGAACTAGAGGGTCGAAGTTTTTTTTAAAGAGACAGTACTTCGACTATCGAATGGTCGAATAGTCGAACGATTTTTAGTTCGAATCCTTCGATTCGAAGTCGTAGTCATAGTCGAAGGTCAAAGTAGCCCATTCGATCGTCAAAGTAGCCCAAAAAACACTTCGAAATTCGAAGTTTTTTTACTTCGAATCCTTCACTCGAATTTAGTGAATTGGCCCCCTAGGGCACTACAAACTTATAAACACTATGCTGTCCCTGCTGAATTTTACATTACAGAAAAGAGATACATTCTTACCCTTAGAAGCGAATAATAAGGTTTTCAAAATCTGTAAAGATAAGAAAGAAATTTATCAAGAAAAAGATTATAAAAAGGGTGTTAAACTCCAATGGTCATTAAGACCCACTGGTAACATTGTATTAAATTTTTTAATCCATCTAGCTTCGTTTTGCAGGAGCAATATTGCCCCCTCTTTTTGGTAACTTAACGTTCTCCAATACCAGCCACCTTAATTGCATTTGATTATGGCCATAGGAAGCAAAGTGCCTAGATACTGGAGTATCTGATTGCGTACCCGATTTGTAATTTCTAATGTTGCCCCTGTGTTCTTTTATTCGTCCTTTTACTGCTCTACTTGTTTGTCCTATATAGGCTAGTCCACAGGGGCACTTCAACATATAGATTACATTTTTGGTCTCACAGGTTGAAAAATCTCTAAGTTGTATAGTATTGCCTTTAGTGGGATGGCTGACTGAATCACCTTTAATAATAGAAGAACAACATATGCAGTTTAAACACGCATGTGTACCTCTTTTTGGTGGTCCCCAAAATGGTTTATTCTTTTTTTGTTGAATAATATCAGAGGGACAGAGAGTATCTCTAAGATTTCGACCTCTGGTGTAGCTGAATATGGGATTTTGTTTAAAAATGGACCCATATTTGGTGTCCTGTTGCAAAATAGGCCAATATTTCTTAATGATTTGTTCAATCTTTTTACTTTGTCTGCCAAATTTTGACACAAAAGGAATTCTATCTGAATTCTGCTGTTTAGTAATGGACACTTTCAAAAGATCTTGACAATTTATTTTGCTTACTTCATTTTGTATCGATTTTAAAGGAATAGTTCAGTGTGAAAATAAAAACTGGGTAAATAGATAGGCTGTGCAAAATTAAAAATGTTTCTAATATAGTTAGCCAAAAATGTAATGTATAAAGGCTCGAGTGACTGGATGTCTAATAAAACAGCCAGAATCCAACTTCCTGCTTTTCAGCTCTATAACTCTGAGTTAGTCAGCGACTTGAAGGGGGGCCACATGGTACATTTCTGTTCAGTGAGTTTGTAATTGACCCTCAGCATTCAGCTCAGATTCAAAAGCAACAGATATGACCCATGTGGCCCCCCCTCAAGTCTCTGATTGGATACTGCCTGGTAGCCAGGGTAACCAGTTAGTGTAAACCAAGAGAGCTGAAAAGCAAGAAGTAGTGTTCAGACTGACTTGTTATAAATCAAATCACTCCAGCCTTTATACATTACATTTTTAGCTAACTAACTATATTAGAAACATTTTTTATTTTGCACAGCCTATCTATTTACCCAGTTTTTATTTTTACACTGAACAATTCCTTTAATTTTACTGTTGGATACCCCCCTTCAGTTTTTGAGTGAGGGTATCTGCAGCCTTTTTATATTGTATGTCAGTAGTTGCTATGCATCGTGCACGTATATACTGGCTTTTTGGTATAGCTCCCAAAGTGTGTGGATTATGATAACTGGAATGGAGTAATAATGTATTGCGGTCTGTGGGTTTTGAATACATTTCAGTAATAATTTTGTTATCACAGACACTAAGTTTAACATCTAGAAAATTCAAAGATGTATTGGACCATTCACCAATAGATTTTATAGTAGGATGGCACAGGTTAGCCGTAGTCAACATTTCTTTAAAAGCTTGTTCAGTGCCATGCCATATAATCAATATGTCGTCCACGTAGCGCCAATATCTAAAGATATGTTTAATGTAAGGGCCCTTCAAAAAAAATTTTGTTCCAATTAATGTACAAAAATATTTGCAAAGGAAGGGGCCACCGATGCCCCCATCGACGTGCCTTGACATTGCCAAGAGTATTTCTCATCAAACTTAAAGTAATTCTTATGTAATACTAAAGTCAGGCAATCCAATAAAAAGTAAATGAGGTGATGCTCAATGTTTGTTTCTAAGAGCGATTCCTCTATGTACTGTAGGCCTTGATTCTGGGGAATAGAGGTATAGAGACCCAAATCCTGGCGACCACACATCCACCTTTGCCTATGAGGACTCTGATGTTGAACGCATCCTGAAACGTGTGGAATCATTTCATTTTGATGTGACCAGCTCACCTCCGGAGGACGATGCCGGTAAACAGCTGTTAAACCTGCAAATGAAAGAAATAAGCATTGCTTTACATGTAAGCACATTAGCTCAATACATCAAACATAAACGCATCCCGAGAGGCCTACGATTAGATATTAAGCCGATTTTGGGTGTGGATGATCCTACCTTCATACAGCAGTGGTATGCTATATGCAACAAATGCAGCCAGGACTAGGGATGGCGCGAACTGTTCGCCGGCGAACTTGTTCGCGCGAACATCGGGTGTTCGCGCTCGCCGGAAGTTCGCGAATGTCGCGCGACGTTCGCCATTTTGGGTTCGCCATTGTTGGCGCTTTTTTTTGCCCTCTCACCCCAGACCAGCAGGTACATGGCAGCCAATCAGGAAGCTCTCCCCTGGACCACTCCCCTTCCCTATAAAAACCGAAGCCCTGCAGCGTTTTTTCACTCTGCCTGTGTGTGCTGAAGAGATAGTGTAGGGAGAGAGCTGCTGCCTGTTAGTGATTTCAGGGACAGTTGAAAGTTTGCTGGCTAGTAATCGTTTTGATACTGCTCTGTTATTGGAGGGACAGAAGTCTGCAGGGGTTTGAGGGACATTTAAGCTTAGGTAGCTTTGCTGGCTAGTAATCTACCTTCTACTGCAGTGCTCTGTATGTAGCTGCAGTGGGCAGCTGTCCTGCTTCTGATCTCATCTGCTGACTGCTGCAATAACAGTAGTCCTTGTAAGGACTGCTTTTATTTATTTTTTTGTTGTTTTACTACTACTACTACTACTACTACTACTACTACTACTACTATAAGAGCCCAGTGCTATTAGTCTAGCAGTGTTGGGGAGTGGGACTGGTGTGCTAATCTGCTGCTCCTAGTAGTTCAGCAGCACCAACTTTAATTTTTTTTTTTTTAATATTCATTTTTTTTTTATTTTACTTTTTTTTATTTTACTACCGCTGTAGTAGTGTATAAGTTGACCTTTTAGGCATTATTTGCCCTGTAGGCATTTTTTGCCCAGTGTGTTATTCAACCAACTGCCATCTAGCTGTGTGACCTTGTTCACATTCTGTCTAAATATCCATAATATTACCGTCTCCAGAAAAAACACCGGAGTGACTTTTTTCAAGCAGCCATAACATATTTTACGTAATCTGTATCCATTGCTGTAGTAGTGTATAAATTGACCTTTTAGGCATTATTTGCCCTGTAGGCATTTTTTGCCCAGTGTGTTATTCAACCAACTGCCATCTAGCTGTGTGACCTTGTTCACATTCTGTCTAAATATCCATAATATTACCGTCTCCAGAAAAAACACCGGAGTGACTTTTTTCAAGCAGCCATAACATATTTTACGTAATCTGTATCCATCGCTGTAGTAGTGTATAAGTTGACCTTTTAGGCATTATTTGCCCTGTAGGCATTTTTTGCCCAGTGTGTTATTCAACCAACTGCCATCTAGCTGTGTGACCTTGTTCACATTCTGTCTAAATATCCATAATATTACCATCTCCAGAAAAAACACCGGAGTGACTTTTTTCAAGCAGCCATAACATATTTTACGTAATCTGTATCCATCGCTGTAGTAGTGTATAAGTTGACCTTTTAGGCATTATTTGCCCTGTAGGCATTTTTTGCCCAGTGTGTTATTCAACCAACTGCCATCTAGCTGTGTGACCTTGTTCACATTCTGTCTAAATATCCATAATATTACCATCTCCAGAAAAAACACCGGAGTGACTTTTTTCAAGCAGCCATAATATATTTTACGTAATCCGTATCCATCGCTGTAGTAGTGTATAAGTTGACCTTTTAGGCATTATTTGCCCTGTAGGCATTTTTTGCCCAGTGTGTTATTCAACCAACTGCCATCTAGCTGTGTGACCTTGTTCACATTCTGTCTAAATATCCATAATATTACCGTCTCCAGAAAAAACACCGGAGTGACATTTTTCAAGCAGCCATAATATATTTTACGTAATCCGTATCCATCGCTGTAGTAGTGTATAAGTTGACCTTTTAGGCATTATTTGCCCTGTAGGCATTTTTTGCCCAGTGTGTTATTCAACCAACTGCCATCTAGCTGTGTGACCTTGTTCACATTCTGTCTAAATATCCATAATATTACCGTCTCCAGAAAAAACACCGGAGTGACTTTTTTCAAGCAGCCATAATAAATTTTACGAGATCCGTATCCACCGCTGTAGTAGTGTATACGTTGATCTTGTGGGCAGTATTTGCACAGTGTTTTCTTCAAACCGCCATCTAGCTGTGTGAGCTTGTTCACATTTTGTCTAAATATTGATAATATTATCGTCTCTAGAAAAACCACTTGAGTTACTTTTTTTCAAGCAGCATTCATATATTTTACGTAATCCGTATCCACCGCTGTGTATACGTTGACCTTGTAGGCATTATTTGCACACTGTTTTCTTCAAACCGCCATCTAGCTGTGTGAGCTTGTTCACATTTTGTCTAAATATTGATAATATTATCGTCTCTAGAAAAACCACTTGAGTTACTTTTTTTCAAGCAGCATTCATATATTTTACGTAATCCGTATCCACCGCTGTGTATACGTTGACCTTGTAGGCATTATTTGCACAGTGTTTTCTTCAAACCGCCATCTAGCTGTGTGAGCTTGTTCACATTTTGTCTAAATATTGATAATATTATCGTCTCTAGAAAAACCACTTGAGTTACTTTTTTTCAAGCAGCATTCATATATTTTACGTAATCCGTATCCACCGCTGTGTATACGTTGACCTTGTAGGCATTATTTGCACACTGTTTTCTTCAAACTGCCATCTAGCTGTGTGTATTATCGTTTCCAGAAAAACCAACTGAGTTTTTGTTGTTGTTGTTTTTTTAAAAATAATGCCAGGCAAAGGCAGGCCGCCACGCAGAGGCCGTGCTAGGGGCCGTGCTGCTATGCAATCCTGTGGCCCTAGCAAATTGCCCAGTTTTAAAAAGCCAATGACCCTGAACTCCCAAAATGCTGAAGAGGTAGTTGACTGGCTTACACAGCACACCCCATCCTCTACCGTTTCTAACTGTACCACAACATCCTCCTCATCCTCCACTGCTATGGCCACCCCACGTAACACTTCCTCCACCACTGGTGCCCCTTCTTCACTGGAGTCAGAGGAGTTATTTTCCCATGAGTTTCTTGAACTGAGTAATGCGCAACCATTATTGCCAGAAGAAGATGAAGGAGATGAGGACGTTACACCAGATTTAATTCTGGCAGAGAACACGACAGAGATGGACATAATGATGAGTGATGAGGAGGAGGTCCCCGCTGCTGCTTCCTTCTGTGATGTGTCAGAAGAAATTGATGCATCTGAGGAGTATGATGATGAGGAGATTGATGTTTTGTGGGTGCCTAGTAGAAGAGAGCAAGAGGAGGGTAGTTCAGATGGAGAGACGGAGAGTCAGAGAGGCAGTAGGAGAATAAGACTTAGAAGAAGCAGGGAGGACAGCCCGCAGGGATCAGTAGGGCAACAACATGTATCGGCACCTGTGTTCAGCCGGCCAACGCACCCGCCAATGCCGCCAACTTCTACTGTTACCGCCAGATCGCACACTTCCAAAAAGTCAGCAGTGTGGGATTTTTTTAATGTGTGTGCCTCTGACAAAAGCATTGTAATTTGCAATGAGTGCAGTCAGAAACTGAGCCTTGGTAAGCCCAACAGCCACATAGGTACAACTTCTATGCGAAGGCACATGAGCGGCAAGCACAAAGCACTTTGGGAGCAACACCTCAAAGGCAACAGGCAAACTAAAAGCCACACTCCTTCTGGTCCAGCATCTTACTGCTCTACCTCTGCTCTCCTTGACCCGTCTGAACCACCCTCCACTCCGCCTTCCACCTTGACCACCTGTTCCCATTCCCAGTCATCTGCCACCAGCCAAGTTTCTGTGAAGGCCATGTTTGAGCGTAAGAAGCCAATGTCTGACTGTCACCCCCTTGCCCGGCGTCTGACAGCTGGCTTGTCTGCACTCTTAGCCCGCCAGCTTTTACCATACCAGCTGGTGGACTCTGAGGCCTTCCGCAAATTTGTAGCAATTGGGACACCGCAGTGGAAGGTACCCAGCCGCAATTTTTTTTCTAAAAAGGGAATACCACACCTGTACCAACATGTGCAGAGCCAAGTTACCGCATCTCTGTCACTTAGTGTTGGGCCAAAGGTCCATATGACTACTGACGCATGGTCCTCCAAGCATGGTCAGGGCAGGTATGTCACCTACACTGCCCACTGGGTGAACTTGGTAATGGCTGGGAAGCAGGGAATGGGTAGCTCAACAACAACAACAGTGGAGTTGGTGTCACCGCCACGGATTGCACGCGGTTCTGCCACCACCTCTACTCCTCCATCGCTCTCTACCTCGTCTTCTTCCTCTTCTTCTTCTTACTCTGCTGCTGGGTCCTCCTTCTCCTCCTCCACACCTGTGCACCCCCAGCTCCCCCTAGGCTATTCGACGTGCCAGGTACGCCGTTGTCACGCTGTCTTGGGGATGACGTGCCTGGAAAGCAAAAACCATACCGGATCTGTACTCCTGTCATCTCTGCAGTCACAGGCCGATCGGTGGCTGACCCCACACCAACTGCAGATCGGAAAAGTGGTGTGTGACAATGGAAGCAATCTGTTGGCAGCGTTGAGACTGGGCAATTTAACACATGTGCCCTGCATGGCACATGTGTTAAATTTAATAGTCCAACGTTTTGTCTCCAAGTACCCAGGATTCCAGGACGTTCTCACCCAGTCCAGAAAGGTGTCGGCCCATTTCAGACGTTCCTACACAGCCATGGCACGCCTTGCTGACATTCAGCAGCGCTACAACATGCCAGTCAGGCGTTTGATTTCTGACAGCCAGACTCGCTGGAATTCAACGCTCCTTATGTTGGAACGTCTGCTGCAACAACAAAGGGCCGTCAACGAGTACCTTTTTGAACTGGGTGGTAGGACTGGATCTGCAGAGCTGGGGATTTTTTTCCCCCGTTACTGGGTGCTTATGCGCGATGCCTGCAGGCTCATGCGACCTTTTGAAGAGGTGACAAATATGGTCAGTCGCACCGAAGGCACCATCAGCGACCTAATACCCTTCGCTTTCTTCCTGGAGCGTGCCGTGCGACGAGTGACAGATGAGGCTGTAGACCAGCGTGACGAGGAGCTGGAAGCGCACGATTTATGGTCGGAATCACCAGAACGAACCCAGGCACCTGCTGCAACGCAGGGAGAGGTGCCAGAAGTGGAGTCAGAGGAGGAAGGTGGCTTTGTGGAGGAGGAGGAGGAGGACCAACAGGAGCAGGCTTCCCAGGGGGCTAGTGGTGACCTTTTGGGGACCCCTGGTCTTGTACGTGGCTGGGGGGAGGAGACCGTGGATGATGCAGTCCTTGATAATGAGGAAGCGGAGATGGATAGCTCTGCATCCAACCTTGTGAGAATGGGGTCTTTCATGCTGTCATGCCTGTTGAAGGACCCCCGTATCAAGAGGCTTAAGGAGAAGGACCTGTACTGGGTCGCAACGCTACTAGACCCTCGGTACAAGCATAAAGTGTCAGAAATGTTACCAACATACCACAAATCCGAAAAGATGCGGCATTTACAAACCAGCCTGCAAAACATGTTGTACAATGCTTTTAAGGGTGATGTCACTTCAGGAACTCATCAACATTCCAGGGGCAGAGGTGCCAGTAATCCTGCCACGAGCACACCTGCAAGGACAAAGCCCTTTGGCCGGTCTGTAACGTCAGACATGCAAATGTTTTTCTGTCCAAGGCAGCGCCACAACCCTTCTGGATCCACCCTCAAAGAACGCCTCGACCGGCAGGTAGCGGACTACCTGGCATTAACTGCAGATATCGACACTCTGAGGAGCGATGAACCCCTGGACTACTGGGTGCGCAGGCTTGATCTGTGGCCAGAGCTGTCACAATTTGCCATGAACCTCTTGTCTTGCCCAGCCTCAAGTGTGCTCTCAGAAAGGACCTTCAGTGCAGCAGGAGGGATTGTAACTGAGAAGAGAACTCGCCTAGGTCACAAAAGTGTCGATTACCTGACCTTTATTAAAATGAATGAGGGGTGGATCTCGGAGGGTTACTGCACGCCGGAAGACTTGTTCTGACTTCTATGCAGCTGTCCTTCTCTTCAAGCCTCATGACTCCACACACAGCTGTCCTTTAGCGTCCTCCTCCCTCCGCCACCGTTACAAACTAGGGTGCAAACCCTACTGGTTTAATTTTTTCTGGCCTCTGTGCTTCAGTGGCTGCAACCAAAAAAACTGGGCAA
Organism: Xenopus petersii; assembly: GCA_038501925.1. Taxonomy (NCBI): domain Eukaryota; kingdom Metazoa; phylum Chordata; class Amphibia; order Anura; family Pipidae; genus Xenopus; species Xenopus petersii. The sequence continues at coordinate 109,069,395 of CM076673.1, read as the reverse complement.
ACAATGTCTACAAGGTCAACGTATGGCAAAAAATGACTATTTTCAGCATTTATATGGCATATTTTTTCTGGCAACTGTGCTTCAGTGGCTGCGTCCAAAAAAACTGGGCAAACAATGCCTACAAGGTCAACGTATGGCAGTTGTTTAAAGAGAACAGTAGATTACTAGCCAGCAAAGCTACCTAAGCTAAAATGTCCCTCAAATCCCTGCAGACTTCTGTCCCTCCAATACAGAGCAGTATCAAGCAGATTACTAGCCAGCAAACTTACTATCATCTGTCCCTGAAATCACTAACAGCTCTCCCCCTACACTATCTCTTCCAAGCACACACAGGCAGATTTTTCAGATACATTTTTGCCCTTGATCCCCCTCTGGCATGCCACTGTCCAGGTCGTTGCACCCTTTAAACAACTTTAAAATCATTTTTCTGGACAGAAATGTCTTTTTTAGATGTTAAAGTTCGCCTTCCCATTGAAGTCTATGGGGTTCGCGAACCGTTCGCGAACCGCTCGCATTTTTGCGCAAGTTCGCGAATATGTTCGCGAACTTTTTTTCCGACGTTCGCTACATCCCTAGCCAGGACTTGATGTTACTTTCCGTTGATCGCCTTTCCACACAAGTGGATACAATTAGAATTGACGTTGAACTACTCCGCTCAAAAATCATTGCGGACAAGGGCGAAGAAGTGGCAGCGAAAATCTTTTCCCAACACTGCGAACCACTAAACAGACTGCAAAACAACATTGTGTCTAAGTAATCCTTGAAATTTGATAGAGACGCCAACGACTATTTACAAAACCGCGTGTACTCATGGCGGGAGGATCGCAATCAGCAGCGGGAGGATCGTAATCAGCCTAGGGTGGAACGCAGCAGAACAGAATACCGCATAACAGAGGGAAATTACCGGCAGCGCTCCAAGGGGAACTATTGGATGGGACCACCAGCTCCCCAAAGGTATCATCGGCAGAGCTACCGCCCGCCATTGGAAGCCGCACAAACAGAGATACATGCTTCCAGCAGCAGCGATGATTACAGCCCCTCTCCAGCCAGCCAGCCTTTTTTAGAAGTAGATACAAGAGAGCAACGCTACCCACCAAAACGCCAATACAGAAATCCAAGAGAACCGATACCAAGGGAGCGATACCCGCAACGAACCCATCACAAAGTGAGGTATTAGACTTATGTATCAATATATCCTCACATACGTTGACTGATGTGGAAATCTCATTGCTTAACAAAGGTTTGGGTTATGTACCGTATTATGAAAATAATGTGTATGATTGGGAAATTGATTTTTTAAAATATGTCAGGAGACTGAAAATGAAAATGCATTTTGTAGATAATCCAAATCTTGACTCCGCTAAATCTTTTGATCCCAGACAATTAAAGAAATCAAGTACGTTTAACTTTGTAATTGACAACGCAGCCATTCTTACCTTTGAGAATGTAATATGCAAGGAGGTCCAAAAAATATGGGACATAAGGGGTAACCAGAGGTTTTTATTTAATCTCTCAAAAAAGGAAAAAGGAGGCTCTACACTCCTTAACTTATAATTCTGCAATTGTAATTAGGCCAGCTGATAAAGGGGGTGCCATAGTGATAATGAATACTTCTCAATATATGGAAGAGGCCAATAGACAATTGTCCGTACCTGAACATTATGAACTAATTCCTAATGACCCTGGGCAATTAAACGGGAAGTGGATGGTTTAGTAACAGAAGCATGGGAACAAGGTGTGATTAATACATCCACTAAGGATTTCCTTATTACAGACCATCCACGTACACCTATCTTACATTTACTACCAAAAATCCATAAATCCCTAGTTAATCCACCAGGGCGTCCGATTATTTCAGGGATTGGATCGATACTAGAACCTTTGTCCAAATTAGTAGATCAATACCTTCAACCCATTGTACGTAGAATACCTACATGCTTATTAGATACAACTGATTTACTTAGACAAATCCAGGATTTATCTCTCCCAAATACCAATTTATGCCTTTGTAGTATAGACATACAGAGCCTCTATACCTCTATTCCCCAGAATCAAGGCCTACAGTACATAGAGGAATCGCTCTTAGAAACAAACATTGAGCATCATCTCATTTACTTTTTATTGGATTGCCTGACTTTAGTATTACATAAGAATTACTTTAGGTTTGATGAGAAATACTATTGGCAACGTCAAGGCACGTCGATGGGGGCATCGGTGGCCCCTTCCTTTGCAAATATTTTTGTACATTATTTGGAACAAAAATTTTTTTTGAAGGGCCCTTACAGTAAACATATCTTTAGATATTGGCGCTACGTGGACGACATAGTGACTATATGGCATGGCACTGAGCAAGCTTTTAAAGAAATGTTGACTACGGCTAACCTGTGCCATCCTACTATAATATTTACTGGTGAATGGTCCAATACATCTTGAATTTTCTAGATGTTAAACTTAGTGTCTGTGATAACAAAATTATTACTGAAATGTATTCAAAACCCACAGACCGCAATACATTATTACTCCATTCCAGTTATTATAATACGTGCACGACGCATAGCAACTATTGACATACAATATAAAAAGGCTGCAGATACCCACACTCAAAAACTATCTGAACGGGGGTATCCAACAGTAAAATTAAAATCGATACAAAATGAAGTAAGCAAAATAAATCGTCAAGATCTTTTGAAAGTGTCCGTTACTAAACAGCAGAATTCAGATAGAATTCCTTTCGTGTCAAAATTTGGCAGACAAAGTAAAAAGATTGAACAAATTATTAAGAAATATTGGCCTATTTTGCATCAGGACACCAAATATGGGTCCATTTTTAAACAAAATCCCATATTCAGCTACACCAGAGCTCGAAATCTTAGAGATACTCTCTGTCCCTCTGATATTATTCAGCAAAAAAAGAATAAACCATTTTGGGGACCACCAAAAAGATGTGCACATGCGTGTTTAAACTGCATATGTTGTTATTACCTATTATTAAAGGTGATTCAGTCAGCCATCCCACTAAAGGCAATACTATACAATTAGAGATTTTTCAACCTGTGAGACCAAAAATGTAATCTATATGTTGAAGTGCCCCTGTGGACTAGCCTATATAGGACAAACAAGTAGAGCAGTAAAAGAACAAATAAAAGAACACAGGGGCAACATTAGAAATTACAAATCGTGGTACGCAATCAGATACTCCAGTATCTAGGCACTTTGCTTCCTATGGCCATAATCAAATGCAATTAAGGTGGCTGGTATTGGAGAACGTTAAGTTACCAAAAAGAGGGGGCAATATCCAGAAATTGCTCCTGCAAAACGAAGCTAGATGGATTAAAAAATTTAATACAATGTTACCAATAGGTCTTAATGACCACTGGAGTTTAACACCCTTTTTATAATCTTTTTCTTGATAAATTTCTTTCTTATCTTTACAGATTTTGAAAACCTTATTATTCGCTTCTAAGGGTAAGAATGTATCTTTTTTCTGTAATGTAAAATTCAGCAGGGACAGCATAGTGTTTATAAATTTGTAGTGCAACATGCGCCCTAAGTGTAAGTAGACCTATTTGAGGCAGTGCTTCCACTTTCCAGCAAGTTTTTCTAATGTTTTTATCTTGTCTATTTATATATGTGGTTTTGAGACATATTAACTTTTTATGGCACATTTAACACTGCTTTTTAACCTTCAGGTTTTGTAAGAGAACTTCCTCTATTGATTTTGCACTGATGGCTACACTATGAACTTTTGAAACATTGTATTCACTTTCATATGAAATTGTTTAATGGTTACTTGTTAACTCATCAGGTGGGAGGGGGTGTGGTTACATACCCCTGTGTGGCTATATATACTTCTTTGTATTTCACTTGTATTCACACTTGAAAAAGGGCATATGTTGCCCGAAACATGTCGTGTGGACAATAAATTTGCACACTAGCAGTAATTCTGCTTCAGCGTCCTTCTGTTCTCAATTTTTGTGAAATTATACTACTAAATTTTGGTGCTGGGACAAGGCACCAGGGAGACAGCTACAGGACCATCTATACCCTCCACCGTGTATAAATCTACCACTAGTGATTGAAGTTTATCAGAGCACAAGCCACATGACTAAGGACACCTGGGAAACCAACATGTCTAATCCCATTGCAGATTTTAAAATTAAATATAAAAAATCAGTTTGTTCTTTTGAAAAATGGATTTCCATGTGGAAGTCTGCTGGACCAGCACTATTAACTGATGTCATTTGAAAAAATATGTTTTCCTGTGACAGGATCTCTTTAGAATCTCTTTTAGTGTTCTAATTCCTAAAAATACTTTTATGAATTAGTACACTTTGTAAGTTTAGCAGTGTCCATGTGGGATTAAGATATTTCTTTGCAAGTTTGTTGCAACCTTTTTTGCTAATAACTAATATGAACACCTTTTTACCATTATCCCTGTTGAATACTATACTTTGCTACTTTAAATTATTACTTTTTGAACGGCTACTTTTTTTGCAAATTTGTTTTTGTAAAAGTTTAAAAGTTGGGAAACAATTACTGTAAGCACACTCTGGGTGAATGGATTGAAATAACAATGTGCAGGAGAAGGGCAAACTCCAAGTATAAATTATCTTCACTGCTCTCTGACTGCCATCCTGGGTAACTCCTCACAGTTTCCACCAGCTGTCATAATTTCCTAATTAGCAAACCTGGAAAGGCAACCACCCTGTTGACTATCTACCTTATCCTCTGTATTAACCTATGAAACAATGGCCCCCAGTGTCTCAAATTTACTGGCACATGGACTTTTAATTCAATTCATTTTTGGAGCCATTCATTAAATATTTTAAAGACTACATATCACCCCAGTTTGAACAACTGGCTTATGGTGGTCTGTCCAAAAAGGATCTTATAACCCAAATACACTGCTTGATTAATGATCCATTTGCTTTATAGAAGTATAAACATTCAAAGGAGGACTGGAACCTTGTCTGGGAAAATGCCAACAGAAGTGTCACCTGTACTAAACAAAAGGAAAATATGCTGTATTTAAGATATTAAGTAAGACTACACAAATTGTTCCCTAATGTTTCACAGGGCTCCCACCCACTTGGATGGATTCTGTTCTTAAGCTAGATTAGTCATCATCATCATGACCTTGAAAAAGAATCATCTAATTTGTTCTTTGAGCAGTTCTTAATTTTTTTGTGCTGTAAAGCGATATCCCTATGCTCACTGGCTGTGAAAACACCAATATTATGCCAAGCCACATAGGGTCCCTTTCACTCCAAAAACACATGTGCACTTTCCGCCTGTATAGAAAACTCTATGTGTGACACAACAGTTGGTATACAGGCAAAGCAGTGAGATTTCTCAGTTCTCTAGCCTGAGTTATGACAACAGATATTTGTTCCTGTGTGGAAAATTGACAAAATTCATTGGTGGAGCCAAATAACTTACGATTCTTTAAATTACTGATTCTGAAATGAATATTTAGTAGAAATATTTCAATGATATATTGGGTTTGACACTGCAACATTTGGGGTTTACTAAGACTTGATCACTAAAAGAGGAATTCAGATTCAAGTGAGCAGAATATGCAAAGAATCTGACAAATCTGAAAGAGATTTTTTATTTTATCTCTGTAATAATAAAACAGTATTTTGTACTTGTTCCAAGATAATATATAATTAATCCTTATTGGTAGCAAACACAACCTATTGGGTTTATTTAATGTTTACATGATTTTCTAGTAGACATATATATATGTAGATCCAAATTAGGGAAAGATCCATCCAAAAAAAAAAAAACAAGTCCCAAGCATTCTGGATAGCAGATCCTATGCCTGTTTTAACATATGTTTATCTAATAAATTAGTAAATTGAATAACATTGGACCTCCACTAGGGTTAAGCAGAATATTTCCCCATGTTTTGCTGCAAAAAAAATGCCTATAGACTCTAATGCAGCGATCAACATGCTGCTCACCAACCTCTTGAATGTTGTTCCCAGTGGCAAAGCAGGTTTTTATTTTTGAATTTATGGTTTAGAGGCGAGTTTTGGTTGAATAAAAAACAGTTTGACTTCTACATGACTGCTGTAGGTTTGAGGTTGAGTACTTTTTTATTTGGACTTTTAGCAGCATCGAGGTTTAATAAGTCACGTACGATTTGAGTTCCTGTTTAAAACTCTGAGCAGAAAAAATTTTACTTTTACAGGGGGCCAAAATGATGGATATATTGTCCAAAACAACCTCTATTTAAGAATATAAAGTTCATATAAAAACTGCATTGTTTCATCTTAAGTTACTGAAATATTTCCAACTTTTTTCCATTGTAGTTGAGATGATTTCAGCTTGAGAGAATTTTATATTTTACAATCTTTTTTGGACCATTGCCCCGCTTTAATATTTAATTTTCTTAATCATACAAAGATTACTTGTTATCCTGGTCAATTTATTTTATACCTATGGGCGTAGAAGTGTTTAAGCAAATCTTTTATTTTATAGACCAAAAAATATCTGATAAACTAGATATGGTTCTTATGCTAATAAGCAGTGATTCTGCTAAAGCAGAAAAAAGACAAGGTGCAATATGCTTTATATTATTTATATGTTCCCAAACTTTAAAGCATCTGTTCCATGAGAAAGGAAATAATTGGAAACATTTATTGCCAAGATAAAAACATCTAACATGTTTTTGAAGCAAAAAAAAAAATAAATATAAATATTTATAATAGAACATTGATAAAAAATGTGATTCTCATTGTGTAAACATACGAGTAACAAAATATCATCTTTACCATATTTATCAATATATGTACAATGCATTGTATATTTTCTCTTTTCAGTCTGCTCTTACCAGTCCTGACTTTCAGTAATCTGTAAACTTTAGTGTAAATTGCTTAGAAAAATTAGGCTATATTCATATATATTTGGGATAAATTTGCAATTTTACTTCCAGAGTGCTATATTGATCTTTTTAGTGAATCATTAAAGACAGTAGGGTGCAAGGCATCCTGTTCTTACTACTTGAGATTGGCATTCACATCCACGTTCGAACTGCCCTCTGTACCTAGAGCCTAGCTGGAAAATATGGAACTAGGTGCAGAGAGCATCATTACCAGGCACAAGAAAGCTCCATTCTTACACCTTCCATTGAGCCTGCTAATTATGAGATGGGTAGGGGGCATGAGGAGGGGGGTGCCTTCGTGACTCCCACTTTCCACCCCTCATGAAAACAGTACTGCAAAATGTAGGCTTATATTCATTGAAGGAGAGTAGTGTATGGGGAAAATAGAGCACAAAAAAACTGCAACAACTGTACATGTTTTCCACTTTGCACCCTAGACCTCCATTGCTCTTTTTGTGACTGAGGTTTCATGTATAGGTTATTTCTGATGAGACAATTTATGCCTAAATGGATCTAAATAGTGTAAAATGGATTATTATCACCAGAATCGGGACCTGTGTGCTGATTATGGGTGTAGTAAGAAAGTGCTGAATTAGCAGTGAAGGCACAAAGAAAAGTAGAAAATGAAGTTTGAGAACAAACTTCGTGTTGGTTAAAAAAACATGTGAAGTCTGAAATCTGTTTGCCTGTTGTTGGCTCCACCGGGTTTTTCTAACCGTGGACTACAGTCATATAGAAAAAACACTGTACAAATTTTGGGGGCACTGGTTTTAATAGTGTCAGAATGGCTGCAATTTAGATTTCCCCACTGAAAGTCAAGGGGGCAGATTCACTAACCAGCAAAAAGTCTCCAGCAACCGCTTTGTACCCATCGCCACACTTTGTCAGTCGAAAATTCGCTCAGACAACACTAATTCCCTAAAGTGCGGAGTTTGGGCGACAAACGCTGGTGACGTTTTACTAGCGTTACTTCGCCATTGCGAGCAAATCAAAGCGAAGATGCGCTAGCGTTCATTTCAAATTCACTAGAGGTCTTGCGCTCAGGTTAGTTTGCATACAGCGGGAAATTCAAAGTTGCAGCAAGTACATAACATTTCCACTGTTAATTACACAAGTCCAGGGAACCTTAATAAAGACATTAGAGTTGTTATAATGCCCTACAAATGAGCCCACTGTATATATATGTTAGAAAATGTATGGGGAACTTTGATGCTTTTTCCACTAAAAAATATGATGTAAGTAACAGAAGACTGAGGAAGATCTATGCACTTCAGTGCACTTCGCCTGGTCTGAGCTGGTGAAAGAGGTGATGTACAGTGAAATCAGCTTTTTAGTGAATTTGCAGAGTAACGTCCATTCGCCAGAGCGAATTGTTGCCTGGGGATAGAGTGAGAATCTCGTTCACTAGCGAATTGGCACCTGCGCCCATTAGTAAATCAGCAAAGTCCCTGTGGGTGGTAACGCTGGCGAATTGTCGACAGCGCTTGCCACTTCACCCTTTAGCCAATCTGTCCCCATTAGTGACATCTGATTGACAGTTGGTGGCTTCACACATTTTTTAACCTTGAACTGGGGAGGAACCAGTGACTGCAAAGTATGAGGACTCTGCCATAAATGCAGTGTAAAAAGCAGCAGTTTAAATATAAACCAATAAAACTTAATGGTTAAATGATTGACTGCTGGTCGTTATTAACCTTTAACCTACACTGGTGTTAAACTTGAATGGCTGCAGTTTAAATTTGCCCATTAAAATGAATAAGATGAATCTGATTGGCTATTGGCAGCTTCACCCACTTTTCAAACCTAAAACTGCAGTAACCTAGTTCCCTTGTGACCCCTAGTGTTGGCTCTGCCCCCTTTTCTAAACTGTAAACCCAGTGACAAATTGTGTAAAGTTTGGGACCCCTGACGTTAAGCATGTGATTATGGCAGCACTTAAAATGTCTCCCCTGAAACCAATGAAAAAAAATGTGATTGGCTATTGGTGGCTCTGCCCATTGTTGCTAACCTAGAATTATTTTAGAAATGGTATAGAATTTAATTAATTTAATTTACAAAGAAACTTATTGCTTTTAGATGAAGCTTATATTAAATTAACATTTTTGCCATACAGCAAATTAGTCAGAAATGAAATCTGGATAACATGCTTCTGTATAATAGATTATACTTTATATCTATATCACATTGAAATGGCAAATCCCATATAACACTTATGAACTGGAAATATCAATTTTAGATTAGGCTTAAACGAGTCATCACTAAACTTTTCCCCAAATTTATGATTTTTATGCTGGGGAGAAAAAACTTCCCATTTCAAGCAAAATGAACTTTAATTACACTATATAAATTATTTGAATCTGGTTTCCTTCAGTCTGGGAATTCATAATTATAAGAAACAGACAGGAGCCATTTTGTGGACATTTTGCATCATCTCAGAATCTTGTTTGTGCACCAGAATGGGGGACCCAATGTCCATCCCCATGCCCTGGCTACACAATTAAATGGTGAAGAAAAAGGGGGAATGTGTGGAGAGCAGTGAAATCTAGGACGTGCTGAATGGAAAGTGAAAATAATTGTCTGCCCCGCCTCTATGCCTACGCAAGGGTGTCCAAACTTTTTGCAACGAGGGCCAGATTTGGTGAGGTGAAAATGTGTGGGGGCTGACCATTCAGCCCAACATTCTTTGAACCATTAACATTAAATTACAAGAATTGCGTAGCCGTAGCAGTAATATTTGGGCACATTAGTGAAATGATCTGCCACTTGGTCTGTACTGTGTGCTGAAGGTGTTAGCAATAGAGACATACTAGCACGTAGTGATGCACCACTCTCACATACGTCTTTCGTTTACTGTACTGGCACGTCAGAACGTCTATTGACACCTTCAGCCCTAAAGAAGTGTGCGAGAGTGGTGCATCAGTACGTGCCAGTATGTGTCTATTGCTAACACTAAATATTACTGCTACGGCTATGTGATTCCTGATCGCACTGTGCTGGCGGGGCTCAATATTACTCATTTCATGATGGAGGCTGAGGGCCGGTGTAAATTTGAAAACGGCCCGCAATTGGCCCCCGGGCCTGACTTTGGACATGCCTGGTTTAAGGCATAGAGGAGTAGCAGACAATATTTGATTGACAGTTGAGATTTTCCAAAAGCTATGAATGCTTTAATAAAAAATAGAAATTGGATTTCATGTTTAACTTGAAAAGGTCTTTTATTATACAAATTTTTGTGTCTGGATGACAGGTCCACATTAAAGGGGATGTAAAGGCAAAAAAATAAAATCCCATTTTTACTTTCTTTAATGAAAAAGAAATCTATCTACCATATACTTTAATTAAAAAATGTGTACTGTTTTTATAAGAAACCTGACTGTATGCAGTGAAATACCCCCTTTATTTTACTTGCTCTGACTGATGCGAATAGGAAACAGTCCCTAGCTGCTCTGCAGTGAAATTATCATACTTTCGGACAGCAGGGAGATCCCCCACCTTAATTCCTAGCCGTGCAGAACTCAAGCAGCTTTGCTTGTTTCCCTGTAGAGCAGTCGGCGACTGTGTTGAGATTTGTATTGGATTTTATTTTTGCCTTTATAGAACCTTTAATGTTTCCAACTCCAGTGGCAGGGACAACGATCATGGAGCCAGATTTTAACAGATAAACTGGGATTCTCATTGAAGGATTATTAAACAGCAGCCACTGGTTCTGGAGAGTTGGAGAAAGTTTGTAATAACAATACAAAAACTATAAAATCCACATTAGATCACATGACAACACAGGACCCAATGCAGTCTGCATATTCTGATTATTGATCAGTCTTGCTGTATCGGCTTCTGGCAGATATTATTTGACTTGTGCTGTTTTGATCATTTATGATGATCCCTAAACTAAGCCTCCCAGCAGAATCCCAAACTACACTGAGCATGTGCATGGTCTTGGTCTTGCAAAGATGTTTTAACAAAGTTGCAAGATGATGACCCCCTGTGGCCAACTTTGAAAACATAAATCATTTTATTTATGTTATTTATTTAATAATTTTTTATTACTGGTTGGAGTGCAATATGGTTTATATGCATTGGAGAAAATGGGAAGTGTAATATTACATTGCATTATACGTCTATAGTATATGCTATGCAAAAACATACAGTATATTGTATATTGCCATACATTCTTAAAGATTCTCCTTTTCACTGCTCTACAACTGTTCTTCATAAAAAAATCAGGCTCCCTATTTTGCCAATTTCTTACAAACATGGCAACAACTTCTCCATCAAAACGGTACTATCTACATGTAGGAGATGTAGATATCAGGGTTTCTGATTTAAGCCATATTAGTTGTTATCATATTCTTGTTATCAAGAACAAAGATTACAGAACATGACATTAATACAGAACTGCTATGTTGTAGAAGAAGCTCAAGGTTAATGGTCATTTGGTTTGTAGAATGTTTACAAAAAACAAGTAATACATCTGTTGTCATGTGTATTTCTAGTGCAAGGCCAAGAAAGGCACATATAGTCTCAGAAACCACAGCACCAATACCATTCTGGACATTGTGCTGACACAGTAGATGCACCTTATTTGGCTATTGTTCTGAGACTGTGAGTCTGCCCCTAAGATGGAAAGATGGAAAAAGTGACACAGTTATGCTACAACAAGACTGATGATTGGTTGCCACTGGATCAGCCCCATGGAAGAAGAATGGTTATTGCTGTATTGCTAATTGTTCCCTTTACGACCTCACAAGCTTTCAGAACGTATAAGCTGTTATTTAATACTCTGTATTAATATATACCTCAAATAAAGCTGTATGGTTAATATCCTGAGTGAATCTGAATAGTTCAAGTCAGGCCCAGGGGGAATTTTGGGGCCAGACTCTATTTGAATAAGTATTTAAATCCAAGAGAGACAGGAGAAAGTTTTTTTTTTTATTTTTTAAAATGCCACCCACTAGCGCTAGGTCACCCGCACTGGGAGGCAGTGGGGCACACGGATGTGCATAAACAGGCTCATTATAAGCATGCATGTGACATCAAAAGCGCATTATGTGCATATGCTCTGCACAACATGGCAGATTGCAGCAGGAGCTACCACCTCCCACCCCCTGCCCTCCACCCATCCTCATCCTCCTCTTTTATAGCAGTCCAATGTACACTTGACCAGGAAAGCTAGGGGGATGATTTGTCATATACATAAATAATCTCACTTCTGAGCGCTGATCCAAAGTAGGGGAGACGTGTATAATATCAAAATCTTATTACAGCTCTGCCAACACCACGATAAGATTTTGTTGAATGGATGATTTGTCATATGCAACTTTCTTTGCTAAAGTGTGTGACCTTCTCATTGGGGACGAGCTTCCTCATTTGCCATCATCTGTCACTGAAATAGCCAGGCTGTTCCCCTATGTACTCCTGACAATGGTAGCAGCAGCTGGGTTGCTCTAAAGAGAAGTTGCAGGTCACTTTTGGGGAAAACTCTGCAGCATTTGAGAAAACAGTAGAAGCTCTTCTACACATCCCACTTGCACTGCCAGTTTGTATCAACAAACTTCTATACTACCTTACCTAACTCAGAAATCATCCTACTGTATATCCTTCACTACCTACAAACCTACTTTATTTCAGCAAAACAGACTGATGACAAAAATCTAGCATGGACTTTAGTCAAGGTCAAAACCACAAATTTCCCTGCAAAATTATACCTGCCAAAAAGACTTTCAATTTAATTATAAGAGTGGTTTATATGGTCAATATCATTGTGACAAAATGTTGTCAAGAGTTTGACATCTGCAGTGGCACAGTTTTTGGAATTTTCTTCAGTTATTAGTTGGAAAAGTTATAGTTATAATCAAACATATGTCAGAATCTGAATTTGTCAGAACAGTGAGCTCAACACTTTAGAGAATGATGGAGGTCTGAATTAAAGGAGTGGTTTACCTTCGTGGATTGCTACCCATAACGCAACTAATAACATTCCCCCAAGTATAACCAACAAGGTCTGGGTGTGAATATAAATCTAAAAAGCCAAGTACATCGTTTTAAACATACCTAAATATGCTAAATCTACTTTGACGCATCTCAGAACTTTTGCCAGAGGGAGGAGCATTTTTAAAAGATTGATTAAATGATTTGATTTTTTAGGTGGTGGAGGTGACAAGGCATACTGATCCACTGGGTTTAAAGGAATTGTTCACTTTAAAATTAAAAGCTGGGTAAATAGATAGGCTGTGCAAAATAAAAAATGTTTCTTATATTACAATAAAGTTACAAACATGTAATGTATAAAGGCTGGAGTGACTGGATGTCTAACATAATAGCCAGAACACTACTTCCTGCTTTGCAGCAAACTGGGTTTCTACTGATTGGTTACCAGGCAGAAACCAATCATTGAACTGAGGGGGGAGCACAAGGGTCATTACTGTTTGCCTTTAAATCTGAGCTGCATGCTGAGGATCAATTGCAAACTCACTGAACAGTTATGTCCCATGTGGCACTCTTAAAGTCACAGGACATTGAATATTTTGTTAGACATCTGCTCACTCCAGCCTTACAGTATTTGACTAATTAACTATATTAGAAACATTTTTTTTATTTTGCACAGCCTATTTACACAGTTTTTATTTTTACACTGAACTGTTCCTTTAAGTTAGCATCATGAACTGAGCTCCACAAATGAACAAAGTATAGAAGCTTTTAAACATACACTCAAAGTAATGGTAATGTATGAGTTAATCTCTTCTGTTTGTGAAGCCCAGCTTCACCTATAAGAAAACCTACCTGCCCTGGTGGACTAGTGGGGCAGCGGGGACGCCCGCTGCGTCGTCATCGGCGGGGACGCCCGCCGCATAGTCCTCTTCTGGCGCCATCTTGCCTGCCTTAGGGCACGCGCGGCGCGTCTGCGCATTGTTTATAGGTGCAAACACGCTGGCGTGTATGCGTCAGCGCGTTTTGGCGCAAATTCTATCCCCTATAAAAGGCCCATTCTGACTGCAGACAGATGCCCGTAATAGAACTTGTTTCTAGTGGTTTCCTGAGCCTTGTGCATCTGATCTGTTCTGTATTCTGTCTGTTTGATTACCCGTGTTTGACCCAGCCTGTTCCTGACTATTCTGCATTCTGTATCCTGACACCTGCCTGCCTACGACAACTCTTCCTGCTTAACCCCTTGATTGACAACCCGGTTTGACCCTTGCCTGCCTGACGATTCTTGATATCTGCCTTCCTCGACCCAGCCTGTCGACGATTCTCTTGCCTGCTCTATTTGTACCGTGACCTTCGGCCCAAAATACTCTGCTAATAGCCGTGCCCCTTCGCCAGCCAGAACATCTCGCCTTGCACCCCTTGTTAAGTCCAGGTGGCACCCAAGTAAGCTGAGGGCTCCTCCCGAAGCCCAACGGTGGTCACACTACTGGTGAAGCCGAGCCGAGACCAGGGTGCTTGGCATTTGTTCTGGTATCGGGTGCCAGCCGTGACATCACCCTCCCCTGTATCAGAGAATCCCTTTTGAACAAAGTTAGCCAGACATGACCCCTCCCGCTGTTTCTCTCTCCCAGCCTCTATGAGAGAAGCAGATCTAAACAAGTAAGCAAATTTGTCACTCAGCATACAGTATACAATTTCCTTTTCCTCTCTCCCTAGTGAGAGCTGCCACTATGTAAAAAGGAAGAGGTGGGAAATTATTATCTTCTTATTCTGTAGATAAGGTGTTGGCATACACAGTAGTTGTTGAAGCTGTGTCAAGGATTAGGTAGGGGCGCTGTGGAGACTAATGGGGGAAGGGCGAGTCCTTCTAGCAGGAGCTGTATGTGCCTAGGGAACATGTAAAGGGAAGGCAGGAACAGGTTGATGAGGGCAAAGTCAGACTGGATCAGGTGCAGAAGCAGAACAGGATGGAGAGGGCAGAGATCAGGACTGGACTTGGCAGGAAGAAGAGGGCGATGACTCAGGACAGGAACAGATTGGATGGAGTAGGAGTGGAACAGGAACAGACTGGATGGGACAGGACGGTGCGGGCGTAGATCAGATCAAACCGGGGATAGAGTGTAGAAGGAGACTAGAGCGGAATAACAAGAGGAGCGGATAGCAGGCAAAGACTGGAGAGCAGGATAGCAAGAGAGGACTGTTGAGCAGGAAAGGACTGGAGAGCAGGATAGCAAGAGAGGACTTGAGAGCAGGATAGCGAGAGAGGACTGGAGAGCAGGATAGCGAGAGAGGACTGGAGAGCAGGATAGCAAGAGAGGACTAGAGAGCAGGATAGCAAGAGAGGACTGGAGAGCAGGATAGCAAGAGAGGACTGGAGAGCAGGATAGCAAGGGAGGACTGGAGAGCAGGATAGCAAGAGAGGACTGGAGCAGATAGCAAGAGAGGAACGGCAAGATGCAGAGCGAGGTGAGGGGGTACAAGGTACAAGGCAGGGTCAGGAAAAAAAAATCAGGAACAGGCGAGGCAAGGTCAGTAAAAGGTGAAGTCAGGGCAAGGTACAAGGTGGAACAGGAAGCAGAAATCAGGAACAGGCAAGGCAGGGGTCAGGTCAAGGCTGAAATAAGTTAAGGCAAGGTGAAAGGTAGAACTGGAGTAGAACTGGGAGGGAAAGACCAGTCAGGAACAGAACAAGGAAGGATAAGGAGGAAAGATTCAATGTAGGACAGAACAAGGCAAAAAGGCAAAAGCTGAAACCCTTAGCTAGGGACAATGCCACACTGCTAGTCTGAAAACAATGCTCTGGCAAGGTGTGTTTGGAGGGTTGACCTTAAATACGGCAGAGTCAGTCCTGATTGGCTGATTGCAACTAATCAGGTGGCAGCTGGGCTAGGGCTGCAGAGGCCAGGCTGCTCACTGGCCAAATGGTTACTGTATAGAGCCAGAAACCCAAAGGTCCCTGGCTCGAATCCCATCAATACCTGAGAAGCTGCTATTGCCCGCACTTAACATTATGTAGTGTTTCAGCACGCTCCTACAATCCTGTGTCAGGCATTTACAGTATTGCATTAACAGTAGAGAATATTTAATACACATGCATTGCATATATTTTTAAAATGACTTCATCTACTAGAATAACTGCATTTAAGTGAAGGTGCACCACCCCTTTATCAGTCTGCCCATAGGAACAGCTTTCTGGCAAACAGGAACACTGGTAAAAGAGAAGAAAGCTTTGATAAATGAGCCAACTCACTAACAATTCGTTTCAGAGTCAAGAAACTGTTAATACATTTTAACAGCTCTGACAATATAAGGAATCTGTCACGTTTGGTATCCAGAACAGACGCCAAGGTTCCGGTCACGGCTCACACTTCTGCCTCATCTTGCTTCAGGAGGTGCACTCTGCTGCTTGGATGCTGCCAGGTCTTAAAGTGAGAGAACCAAGTCAAGAGTTCTGGGCAGACAAGGGAACTGTAATGTGTATAAGGAAAGACAGGGAAACAGTAATAGAGTAAGCGTAGTTGTGGGACATGCCGGGTCAATTCCAAACAGACAGTGCAGCACAAAACCAGAAACATAGTCGAGGACACAGGCCAGGGTCAAACCAATAAGTAATGCAGTACAGAGTCAGGATCCAAAAGTCCGCCAAGTACAATGACATCAAGTGACGCACTGAAACAAAAAACGATGTGCATGTCTTGACGCACATATCAAAGCGAAATAGAGGACAACAGCTATAGGAGTACCCACCACCCTAACAGACCACCAGGTGTCCTTACAGAATCTTTAATATGATTTTTGATAAATCAACTCCTAAATATTAAAATATTTTATATACCACATACCAATATGCATATCTGACATTAGGTCAAAGGCAAAGTTGTGCACTACTTTTACTTATTTTACTAATGTCTGGTACCTTGAAAGCATGAAAGAATACACATTTTACAAAGTAAACCTATAGAGGGACAGAGTGACAAGCTAATAGGTAGGATTGCCACTTGATTGCTTTTGAAGCAGACAGCCTGTTTTTTTTATGGGGCTATCGGGTGCAAATCTTTCTGCTAGTTTTCTACAGGCAGAATTCCTGGCTCGCCCCTTTGCTCAGTTTAAAACACAGGCAAAGGTGGCAACCATACCAATATGAAAAGGCTGCTGACTAAACATTTAATATAGTAGATTGTTTTACTAATTATTTTACAGATTTACAGATGATAGCATAAGCAAAAATAAAAGTATTAAGGTAAAAACTGGAAATACAATTACATCCCCTGTTTTTCATGGGAAAGTGCACTATTAAAGTGAATGCTTGGTGTCCCAGTGCTGGTTTTATAAACCTTCCAGTTTTTTTTTGTACTGATTTCAAATTTTATAGGCTTTTTCATTTTATGTGTGTCTCATGTTGCCAGCAGTGTTCTATACCATTGCTATTTGTCTTCTAAATGTCTCTTGTAACCTTTCCAAAAGTTGAGGAAATTTCGAAAACATCAGATAGATACGTATAGGCTCTGAATTGGATTGTAATGTCTACCTACTACTGCCATAAACAGATGAAAATAAATCAGATATTTATTAAATCAAACTGTTGCAATAGTCTTTCATTTGTCTTTCATTTGTTAGTAATTTCAGCATTTCATTAATATTTCAATATTTGAAGCATCTGTTTTTAATTAAAAAACATGTATTTTGATATTAAATTATAAAAGTATTGTATTGTATAAGGAGTTATCTTCTTATACTTAACTAACAATGACATTTCAATCATAAAACTTCTTGTGATAAAACATTTGAGTTAAAATGTAGTTATTTTTAGGGATGTAGCAAACTGTTCGCCGGCGAACTAGTTCGCGCGAACTTCGACTGTTCGCGTCCGCCGAATGTTCGCGAACGTCGCGCGACATTCGCCAATTTGAGTTCGCGTTCTATTCGAATAAAAATCGTTCGACCATTCGATTCCTTTGACCGCTAAAATCGAACGATTTCCATTTGTTCGAACGATTGTAAGCATTCGATCGAATGAAAAGCATTCGATCGAATGGCTTCGATCGTTCGATTCGAACGAAAATCCTTCGATCGAATGATTAAAATCCTTCAGTCGTTCGAATCGAACGATTTTGCGGGTGTTTGAAGTTCGCAAACTGTTCGCGAACTGTTTGCATTTTTGCCGGTGTTCGCGAACGGCGTTCGCGAACACCAAAACGGCAGTTTGCTACATCCCTAGTTATTTTAAAAGAAGAAGGAAAGCTACGGAGGCATTTTATTGCCAATAGATTAGCTGCAATAGTGCAAGATAGAATGCTATATTTATTCTGTAGAATGTTTTACCATAAAAAGCTCTAGAAACTCTCTCTTTGTTTAGTATAGGAGCTGCAGTATTAACATGGTGTGACATAACTTCCTGCCTGAGTCTCTCCCTGCTCTGGGCTCAGATTACAGTAGAGAAGGGAGGGGGGTAGGGAAGAGGAGCAAACTGAGCATGCTCTTGCCCAGGGCAATGAGGTTTAAGCTGAAGGCAGGAAGTCTGATACAGAAGCCCATGTGTACACAATAGAAGTAAAGAAATGCAGTTTTTCTTTTGACAGAGGACTCAGAGCAGCATTACTTTGGGGGTTTACTGGTATATTTAGATGAAACTTTCTGATTAGACTTACTTAGTTTTAACCTTTCCTTCTCCTTTAAGAAAACCTTCATCTAGGTGCTAGTGTATCATGCTACACTGATCCTAATAAATGTTCTGCCTATAACCTGATGTTAAAACTACAGTAGACTCTGGCAAAATATTATTTCAATGACCTTGAAAGAATCCATTTAAACATTAAACATCCATTTGTCTCTGCATTTTCTTTTCAGATGATATTGCTTACTCTCAACACGATCGGAAACATTCTGCTCCTCAACAGCGTCAGGTTTAGTTAGAAGGGCAAATTGTGTGAAGTTAACTGGAATGTGGCTGAACTGAGAGCAGAGGTATCATTTCTGACCTCATAGTCAATGTTTCTGGACACCTAATTAAAAATAAGGAAATCTCTGATCTCTAATAATTAATTTTTGGAACACGAAAACACCAGAATATTATAATGAATTGGCAAAGAAGACTTTTTTTTCTATGATACACATGTCTGGGAAAAAACCTCGAATTTTTTGAGATTTATTAAACCCCAAGGCTGCTAAAAGTCTGAGTTAAAAAAGTCAATGGTATATGTCCATTTTACAATTGGAATATATCACAATCTGCGCTGGGTTTTGTAGGATTATACAGAAATTTAATGAAGTTTGCATCTTGAGCCTTTAGTAAATCAGCCAGATAATATTTGAAGTTGTGCTTAAGCCTCAGCATTGGATGCTACATTCGCTAATATATATATGTAAATCATAATCATAAAAACATAAAGATTATATTTTTACTCCAACAACAAAAAACTTGCAACAAATAATGTCAGAGATTAATAATACACTTCATACTAATTACTAAACTTCGTTGGTTGATTACACAATTACCCCTCTGGTCTGATGCAAATAACCTTGCTATTCATAAGAGGGCCCTGGAAGCTATTCCCAACTAGCTTCCCATCTAGTTAAAGTACTGAACTATTTTCTTCTTCACACAAAAATGTTTAAGTAGTGATGGGCTAATCTGACCTATTTTGCTTCGCTGAACGCCAGAAAAATTTGCGAAACTTTGAAAAACTATTTTGACACACAACAATTTTAACAATTTTTATACACGCGACTCTTTCATCCAAATGCAATAAAGTCAATGGGCGTCTGAATAATTTTGACGTGCAACAATTTTTTTGTCGCAGCAAATTTTCCCACAGAGAATTTTCGTTGCAGTTTCGCAAAAACATTCGCCGTTGGTGGAATCTGGAAATTTTCTACAAATCCATGCCTGGCAAAAACATTTGGCCATCACTATGTTTAAGCTTTTTCTCTAAAACTACTGCTATTAAAGTCCTAAATTTAAGTTCATCATTGGTAGTAAATCCCTAATTCTTAAGCATTTTCCTTTGTCTCCTAACTTTGTCATTGATATCAATATGTATCAAAATCAAAGAATGCTTCCTAGTGGTGTTTTTTGCCAATTTGCCAGAATTGGGAGTGTAGAGAACACAATTGCACCCAAAATAAAAGAGCAAAATTTCCAGCTCAGAAAAAAAAATCTAAATTACAAAGCTACAAAGAGTGAATTATTTCTGCCTCTGGTTATGTGTCTCCAGACACAAGATATGTTGGATATTTTTTTTAACTGACCAATAATCTGGTTACTTGGGTTCTTGTTATACAAAATGCATGAAAAAATAATGATAGCAATAAAAGTCTAGCCTCCATATTATCTGGATTCTGGTTGCCACGGTTATTGAGAAAACTTACATTTAAGTATAATTGTAGAAAAAAATTAAAATGATTAAAAAAAATACGAAAAAAGAGACTGTAATTTGAATGAGAGACATTAGCCTTACCTCTCCCACTTTTAAGAAATTTTGCCCATGTTAGTTGCCCATGTCAATTATGACCCACATCCACCCACTTGCAATATGTCCCTGTTCCACTTCAAACCACCTTTATTAATCTAGGAGACTCCCCAAAAAGTCTTAGGGGCAGATTTACTAAAGGACGTCAATTCGCTAGCGTTACCGCCCGCAGCGTCATAGGCAATTTACTAATGGGTGCTGGCGTTACTTCGCTAGTGAAAGAGAAAGACGCTAGCAGTCATTCGCACTCTATCACTAGGCGAATTTTCACTCTGGATAATGGACATAACTCCGCAAATTCACTAAGATGCAGATTTTACTGAACGTTACCTCTTTCGGCAGACTTGCCTTCGCCAGCTCAGACCAGATGAAGTGCACTGGAGTGCATATGTCTTGCTCAATCTTCTGTTACTTACATCATATTTTTAGTGGAAAAAGTTCACAAAAAACGCTGGCGTCTTTTCCTTTTTTCAGAGTGATAGCCTGCAAAAGTCCTTAAAATTATTTTTGGGTAACCGGGTTCCCCCATACATTTTCTAACATATGGAACATGAACTATATAGTGGTCTTATGTGTAGGGCATTATAACAACTCTATTTATTAAGGTTCTTTATTAAGGGTCCCTGGATTTATGTAATGTAATGTATTTGTTGCAACAAATACGTCCATTCAACTTTATAATTAATATGCAAATTAGCCTGAGTGAAGACCTCTAACAAAGTTGCGCTAATCATAAATGAACGCTAGTGCATCTTTGCTTTGATTGCCGACGTAAAACGAACAAAAATTTGCCAGCATTCAGCACCCTGGACGCGAAATTGCATTTTAGTAAATTAGCTTTGTCTGAGTGAATTTTCACCTGGTGAAGTGTTGCGAAAGCTGCAAAGCCGTCGCTGCCGAATTTTCGCCGCTTAGTCAATTTACCCTTTAGTGAAAAAAAAATATCCAATTAAATATACTTGCAGATTTCCAACTAGAAGCTGAACTTTTGCTTGAATATACACTTGATATGAACTGCCTACAACAGTTTTAGAGTAACAGCACATGGGGTTAGACAGTATATTATAGGCAATGGCATTCCCCAATACTAAGTACAATGCTGTAGGAAAATAATGCTGGTTCTTTAATAACATTTTATCTTAATGAAACAGCATTTTTTTAGGGATGTTTAATGCACTGACCTCACAATCTGTATTACAGTAAAATAAGATGCAAAAGAAAAAAGGAACATATTGTAAGTGCTAACACGTTGTGATGTACTATCATTACTGCTAAATATCTGTGTGTAAAGATCTGCTGTCACTTCTTAGCTTTGCATCCATATGGCAGAAATATGGCCAAGATAGCAATGTAAGGGCTATTAAAAATTGTTTATCTGCTATACATAAGTATGACAAGGGCACAGATGTCTCTCATCTCAGAAATATGACCCTGATGCCTCCCACAAGAAAATACAATTGATAAAAGCTAATGACTGCATGATATGTAAGGCTGAAAATGATTCTCTGCTCAGTGCCAAAAAGAATTCAACATCACGTTATCTTTCATGAGGTTAATATTCCATGAAATTTCAAGTGCAATAAGAAGGGAATAGACCGATACACTGGTTTATTTATTGATATACTGTATATTGCAGAAAACATGCTGAAGAAAGAGGACAACAGACATTTTTAACCATTTCCATGCTTCTTGTACTCTCCTATTTAAAATGTATAGCTATATACTCTCAGACATACATTTGGGGGGTTATTTCCTAAAAAAAAAAATTCTCATATTTTACCAGAAACAAACTCAACCTAACTCCCATCCACAAATGTAGCTTATTTACTAATATTTCAGGTAGAAAAAATATAATTGAAAAAAACCTCTAATGTATACTTAAAAAACTCGAACAATTTGAATCGCACGACTTTGTCGAATTGCCATTTAAAAAAACTTGAATTTATCAAGTTTTCAAGCAAAAATGAGAGTCAAACCCCCCAAAATGTATGTATATTAAAACCATCTTCAAATGGTTAAAGGGTCTAAGAGTTGACAAAAGAAAATGATTTAGGGCTCATCTAATGGTGCGTGCACTGGCATCTGGTAAAGAGCAAATAAACTATAAAATCCAAGGAATCTCAATACTGTGCAAAATACTGACAGAGACAAAAAGAAATGTCCTTTCTCAACCCAGCGCTGACAGAGCAGAAAGTGACATTATCTATTAACACTGGGCCAATATGGGGATCAAATTTTTTCATTTTTTCATTAATAGTTCTCCCTGCAGCTGGAAAGGCCAATCACTGGTTGGTTACTATGGGTTACTGCCTGGGTGCAAATGTGTCAAGTATTGATAAATGTGCCATAGTAACACAGGACACAGACTTTGCAGGAGACATAAACTACAACTAAAATAATCAGAAAAAGGTGTAAATTTGATAAAACCATCAACACAATGTAACTTTTCTTCTGGAGACAAAGAAAACTAATGGCACCGCTCTAAAACTCACGTTCCCATAGCTGCTCCCCCACAAAGGTCCAGGTGCTCTGTCCACAGCGTCCCGGCTGTCCACACAAAGTCCACAACCAAAAAGGACAGCACTCCAGGAAAGAGGCAGGTTTATTGCAATATTGGATTGGATTGTTATCCGCAGGACCCTGCAATAAACCTGCCTCTTTTCTTCTGGATAAATGTCCATCAAGTTTCAGCTGGACTGTGGGGAAAGCTGCAATGGTATGCCCTTCTATGGGCTTAATATACAGTAAGTACAGTGCAGTTTAACAACATAATGGGGCTCATTTATTAACGCATCGCAGCGCATAAGTGGACGCAAAAGATTGTCTGCGACATCACGAGTGTGATCGCTAATATATTTGCGTGATATTGCGCATAACACAGAGCTTTTGCGATGGTTTTGTTTATGCGCATTGCGCAAAAGATTGGGCATTTATGTCGCAAACGATGCCGTGGTTGTTAGGGGCGTGGCTGTGGGCGTGGCTACAATGCGCTTGCACTGCGGCCGTCACAGATTTGCGTCTGTATATGTGCAAAACTGCACCCGGTCAACAGCACCACAATTTTTACGACTGCCTCTTTGTGGCGTAATAGTAACGCTCTTCAAAATGCGCATTCCTGCCCAGCTGCGCTAGCAGAGCCACACTGCTAAACTGGGTTCTGGCAAATACAATGGTGCTGCTGTTGGTGGGGATGTTTGTTAACTCAAAGTTTACTCAAAGAGGAACAACCCCTGTAAAGTGCATATTAACCACACCTTCCACCCAACATGTTTATATTGACCAAGGTTCCTTTAAGGGTATCAGGTAGGCTAAACACCTTTGCAACCAAACAAATATTAGCACAGAAACAAATGCAGATGCGTCTAAGTGAACGCAATATGCGCAATATGTGACGCAACTAATTAAAGCAGCGCATTCATACATGAGCACAACTAATCCTTACCTTTGCGGTATCTTCCTGTGCGCACAATTTATTATAAGCACACAGTTTCACAAGTCGCACCTACATTAGCGCACAAAATCGCACTGTTATGGTATCGTGCTCTACATTGTTAAATACTCGCATGCGCTGGGCAAATGTCAGGCCACTGCGCTCTTTTGAGCACTGCGCTGCGTTAATAAATGAGCCCCAATGACTTTAGATGGCTCTTCAAATCTCCAAATATCACCAGAGCAGCTAGACTATGATTTGGATTGATAGTGCAGACAGTTGTAAAGGGGATGGGTGCCTGAAAGACAAATGTGAACTTGAAACCAATACTGCTGTAGAACCAGACTACCCACAAAGAAAGTGAATGTATTTTTGAAGCAACCACTAAAATAATAATTTCTTGTTCGGAACAGTAGACACATAGTGGTGTCAGCTATTGCTTATCGTTGCCCACAACGGGCCCAGGGGGTTAGATTGCATTTCCCACACCCTCAGAAGAGCACTGACTCACTAAGTAGCTTGGTAATGGTAAAAGAAACTTGTATAGATCCAAAACATTTAACAGTCCCCTGAAAATGATCATTAACAATGATAATGTAGGGGACTGATAAATAGTGTCCTTATTTATTGTGCAATCCCCCACTAAAGTGCCCCTTAGCTTGTGGAGGGAGTAAATGCTCTTCTACCTGGGTCAAAGCATGACCCCTAGCTTTCCGTAGTTAGCCACAAGGTGGCAGTATATAATATAAAAAGGAAACCCACGCTGCTCTAAGGGTCTTTTACAGAGGCTTCCTCAAGGGAAGGTGGAACCCTAACCTAGATCAGGATTCCTAAGTGTTAGCTATTTCTTGTCATAGGTCTCTCTAGGAGAAAGGTTCAGAGCTAGTTATATGAGCAGCAATACACCCTGCCTCCACACCATTGTGAAGGCCCACACCTGAGAGTAATATAGCAAAGCTGCCACTCTGTTTACTATATCCTTGCAATTACAATAGAAGATGTTGTGCCAGATTTATCAAAAGCATAAATATTTTCAGTATTTTATGTTAAAAAAAGACTATGGCATGTGGAATTTGACTAAAAAGTTATATCATATTAATAAGTCAAAGGTCAACTCAATCTCTAGAGGGGCACAACACAATATGAAATGTGTGAATCTCGTGCATTGAAGCAGCCCAAGGAAAACACTGCAACACAATGAAATCCTTGACAGACCATGGTCAAATTGTACTGATTCATTCACTTGAAATGACACAGTTTATTAAAAGAGTTGATTACCGTATATAATCGAGTATAATCCGACCCGAGTATAAGCCGAGGTACCTAATTTTACCTTTGAAAACTGGGAAAACATATTGATTCTAGTATAAGCCTAGACACAACTACAGCCCTGTCTCCCAGCAGTGCACATTCCGCCAAAGCTACCCCCCAGCGGTCAACCGGAATTCTTTGCAAAATTGATGGTGACAGAGAATTGGCAAACGGATTACTGTGTGCATTGTCCCACTGTCCCACTACCATGTGCAGAGGGTGCTGTGTGATATTGCCATCACTGTTAATCTTTCGTATAACCAACAGAGGGCGCTGTGTGATATTGCCATCACTGTTAATCCTTCATATAACCAACAGAGGGAGCTGTGTGATATTGCAGTCACTGATATTCTTTGATATAACCAGCAGAGGGCGCTGTGTGATATTGCAGTCACTGTTATTCTTTTATATAACCAACAGAAGGCGCACTGTTATTCTTTCATATAACCAACAGAGGGTGCTGTGTGATATTGCAGTCACTGTTATTCTTTCATAAAACCAACAGATGGCGCTGTGTGATTTTGCAGTCACTGTTATTCTTTCATATAACCAACAGAGGGCGCACTGTTATTCTTTCATATAACCAACAGATGGCACTGTGTGATATTGCGGTCACTGTTATTCTTTCATATAATCAACATAGGGCGCTGTGTGATATTGCAGTCTCTCCCCAATGAACTGTTGGTATAGGAATGATTAAAATTGACTGCAATCTCAGCTACTGCCCGCTGACCCGAGTATAAGCCGAGGTAGACTTTTTCAGCACATTTTGGATGCTGAAAAACTCGGCTGATACTCGAGTATATACGGTACTATTCCCATTTCTGGAAAGTAGACACTACATGAAAATCTGTAATGAAAAAACTAAAATCTCACTTTTCAAGGCATTCAAGGTGTACTATTTTTTGATAATGCAGCTCAGTTTTCTTCAAAGGTGTTGAGACAATTTAGTAAAATGTGGGAATTTCAACACAATACCTCCTTTCCCTCAAAACAAAGGCAAAGCTGAGTCTTCTGTGAATGTGGCTAAACAAGCAGATACAGATATTTATTTAATTTTATTGGATTTAAGAAGGCTAGAGAAGTAATCCAAACCAGAGACTAATGAGCAGATTTACAAAGACTGACCAATAACTAAACAAACTTCTGAACTCAAAACTTGCTAATTACAATAAGACAAAACTGAAATTTAAAAACAATTGCCAGGCACAGAACTACACCAAATCTGCAAGAGATCTGCCAACTCTTTAGAATAATGTTTGGGTTCAACCACTGGATAAATATAGCAAGCCCTGGCGAAAGGCAAATTTCAAAAAGAACCTAGGGCATCAGCCTCACACAGTTATAACAAAGGTGTTGAGAAGCAATTGCAGACATATTGATCAGGCTGGAGAACTTGATGAATGTAAGTAACGCAGACCACTTATTGAGGATCAAATTGTGACAAGAGAACATGCAACTGCAAATTCACAAAGACAGACACTGCAGGGAGAAGTTGAAATATTTGAGGAGCAAGAAAATGGACAACATGCAATAGACATACATTATCCACAATAAGAGTAACAAATACTGGGATATCTGGGGACCATGGGTTAGGTATTTAAACAAACCGAGTCAAAAGGGATGTTAATTAGAATAGGAATATAGGGAGATTCCTCAGTAGTAAGGACAGGAACGTACCGGGGAGGGGGCAAGGGAGGCAGCCGAAATAATAAAGGTAATAACCGGTCTAAGCAACCCTAAAGGTCCGAGATACGGTCTGTGGGCGAGGCAGCGGAGGCCAGATGTACCCAGTTGTGAGATAGCCAGGGTCCTATATACCCCTATATACTCTTATATACTTTTACTTTACTCTATTCTACTCTTTTCTTTCTTTCTTTTTTATCTGTTTATTTGTTTATGTTTGTGGTACTGTAATGCATGTCTCAGAAGAAGTACCATGTTCTTTTCAAGAAACACCATATTTGTCATGAGCTGGGATAATGTGCAGAAAAACAGCTCACCTCAACATAGCATTATATTTTATACACTGTTGTTATAAAAAAATGGCTCCTATGTGTTCTTTAAAAAATAAGGATGTGGCAACATGATGTTTTAGATTTACCCACTAGAGGTGTCATTCAATGTAAATCAGCTGGAAACACTTGCTGGTAAGTTCAGATGAAGTTGTTTACCAGTCTACATGTAGTGATAAGCGAATCTGTCCCATTTTGCTTAGACAACAAAAAATTTAAGAAATGCATTGAAGTCAATAGGCAGCAAAAAAAATTTACGCACAAGTTCTCACTCCAAATGCATTAAAGTCAATGGGTGTTTTTTTTTGTGGCAACTTTTTGGTCTTGGTGACTTTTTTGTCCAAATGCATTAAAGTCAAAGGGCATTTTTTCTTATGGCAACTTTTTTGACTCTGAGACAATTTTCTCTTGGTCTCTGCAAAATTTACATGGTGGATTTTAGCTGCAGTTTATCAAAAAAAATCAGCAGATGGTCAAGTGCAGAATTTCTGCCGCAAATCCTTGCCTAGTGAAAAAAATTCACTCATCACTAGTGAAATCGAATAAAGTCTTTTATACCAAATCCTGTTAGTGAACAACCGTTTAGTATGTAAACCATAATAACAAGGCATGAATTCGAAACTGCTGCAAACATCCATGGTAAAAAATTTTGCTGCGACAAAAAAGTTGCCAAGACAGAATTGTCGCCAAGACAAAACAGTTGCCATAAGAAAAACTGTCAATTTACTTGAATGCATTTGGACAAAAAAGTAACGGAGACAAAAAAAGCCACCATAAGAAAAATGCCCATTGACTAATTGGAGTGAGAGAAAATTTTGCACGTTAAAAATTAATGCACATAAACATTTTTTGAGGCCTATTGACAAATGATTTTCACAAATTTTTCGTCTATTTGCAAATTTTTTCTCAATTTCGCAAATTCTACAGTGAATTGAAATGGGACAGATTTGCTCATCACTACACAGCAACAAAGATGAACTCTAAATGAAACACTGCAGAATAAAATATTTTTCTTCATCCCAATTGCCCAGTAGTAAAGCTGATTCAAGGTAATTTTCTACAGGGGATTCCTCTTGCTTTGTTTATGTTTGATTCTCTATACTTGGTTTCAAATTATTGAAATTACTCATGTGTAACATGTTTTACTAGCTCTAAAATCCTAAACACCACTATCTGCCCTGAACATATTTTATAGTGTAATCATGGCAAATAAACACAAATTGTTCAGTAATCTAAATATGTAATACAACAACATGATTAACGTAACACTAGTAGGGATAATTCTCAGTAAAAAAATCCTTTTATTATCTTATTAAAATTAAGTTAAACATGCCTACTTTGTGGAGCAAAAGAGTTCGTTTTAGGGGAAGTTTGTTTCACCCGTAATTCCTGCCTTACCTCTAATCTTTTTTTTTTGTAATTTGTCCTCCCTAGGGATGTAGCGAACTGTTCGCCGGCGAACTAGTTCGCGCGAACTTCGACTGTTCGCGTCCTGAACTAGATTTGAAGTGTCTGAAAGAACAAAAACTCCATGATGCGGCATAAGAGAAGGTACAGTTTACTCGCACTGCAGCATTTCTTTTTCATTTGCATTGTGGTTTTCTTATTTGTTAATCCCAGTGCTGCAAAGGGTTTTAATAGTTCAATGTAGGCTTGACAATGATTAGTCGTTAGCAATCAATGTCGAATGCTATGGGAAATGTTCTTTTTGTATATTTTATGTTGAAAGAGTTAAAAATGCACCAAAATGGGCACATTATAGAATAAAACAGGTGCATAATTGGTACCTGCCGTATGCCTGCAGGTGTTAATGATCAACTAATTTCTCAAATGTATTTCAAGTATAATTGAGATGGATTAGGTCATTAAATCAATCTAATTGATTGCAATATCAGCACAGGATGCACATTTAATATAATGTAGTGTCTATTCAGAGCCAATTTTTTGAGATTAAAAGAATACAGCCAGTAATAAAGGACAGATTGTTGCTGTTTATCCATGATATTGCCATATGCACTAAAATGTCAGTGACTGTAGATCTGCACAATGGGACAGGATATGAAAAGTGCAATTTGGGAAAATTGCTCTGTCTTTGGAAGTGAGTGCCATTAGATAGAAATTAGCATTCGGCACATCGTTTGCAAGCCTGCATTGGTTTAAAGAGTCAAAATGGTGGCAAAAAAAAGTATAGAGGTTTACTTGGGCAGTTACATTTAGGCATGTTTCCTAAGCACCTTGAATTTACCTGCATTTCATTCAAATTAAGAACATTCAGGACTCATTCTGCAGTAAAGGATAGAGAAAATTTGGGGCTCCAACACAGATTAGAGGGATACCTATCATCCCTGTTAAGGTGTAAAGACGCATGGGGGAACCCACTGATTCCATCAAGGCACCACTGAGAGGTTACTGACAGAAGCACTCCAATGTGTAAAAGTATTTAAAGGGACATGTCTTACTGTGTTTTTTGCTATGGGGTCAGCTGCCATTCTTTAAGGATAAGGCATGAATACAAAGACCTTGGTTATACAATAGCCAGGTTTTGCAGTGAAAAGACTCCAATGGGTGAAAAATTGTCAATTGTAATTAACGCACGGTAAAAAAATTGTCACATGGAAAAAAAAATGGTCACCAATAGACTTCAATGTATTTGGTAAATTTTTTGCCGTTACGCAAATTTTCGTCTAAGTGAATAGGGTCACGTTCATTCATCACTAATTGTAATTGTACATGAAAATTCAATGTTTGCTATAGCAGGAGAGCTGTACTACACAGAAAATAGTTTTGTTTAGATTAGCTTACTTGTTTAGTATTGGCATTTTAAATAGACAAAGTTCTCTGTCTAGAAAATAACTAACACACAATACTATGTAATTGTTCTATTTACACTTATTTTTTTTTTAAATATCATGTTCCCATTTCATGAGCTATTTTACACTGACAGGTTCCAAAGATTTGGCATTTAGGATGGTCAGCACGGCAGTGGATTTGGACTTATGAATGCAAAAGAGGAATTTGCTGTTTATGAGGAATGCTGAATGCTTGACATTTGGCCAGGGCTTAAAGAGGCTGTCAGAATACAATAGAGTTGGCACTTGCATTTAGCTAGATAGAAAAATATAATCAATAAACAATATATTTTAAAAAGGAGAAAGGGCATACCCTTTCACTGCAATGGACTGCATACCCACATCCTGCTAATTCAAAAGTTCAGGCTTTTTCTTTTCCAAATTGTAATTGTGAGTTATATGCAGAAACTTTGATCTAAACTCTATTCACGGAGTAAAGGAACATTAATGCCACAAGACAAATCGTTGTTTGTCAGTTTATGCTGCTAAAACTATAAATTTAGCCATTGCGTGTAATATTTTAACTATGTAAAGGCAAAGGAATTCTGTCGCAAAAAACAGATGAAGTACATTGGATTCATTTGCACATCATTCATTTCAGGGGGACAAATGGATGTGGCTATGTCAAGCACACTAATGAAGAGGACATACATATAAAAAGCTCTTTTAGAATACACTTAAATTGTATTTCCAGCCCTGCACAGCTTTTGAAAAAAAAAAAGAATTATATTTGACCAGACACAAATAGCTCATTGTTTCCAACTGAAGTATATCATGCCTTAAAAGAGAGGAATAGTAAGATGAAATTTCTGCAGCATACAAGATTTGAGATGTTAGAACATCCTGCACAGTGCTTTTTTCAGAATGAGAAAATTGGGTGTAACAATCTGCAATGGGCTTGATCTGCCTCCATGCCATTAGCATTTATAAGGAAAGAGGTTGCCAAGACCAAAGCATTGATTTTTAAAGGCTTGCTCCTTCCTCCCCCGCCTTCGGCTTTTACAAGAGAATGATGGCCCAGACCAACACCAAAGTACTGGTCTATCTGGGCCAAATCCTCCCCCATGCTGCAGAACACAACCCATTTTTACAGGCACAAGACCACCATTAGTGATGGGTGAATTTTCCCGTTTCACCGCCTATGAATAAATTCACAAATTTTCTGCAAAAATTTGCTGGAGAAAATTTGCCGGCATTGGAAAACGTTAACAAACCTTTGTTCTTTGATATTTTTACGATTTTAACTTGTGTATGTCCTGTGCACCTCTCTCACATAGAGTGACTTCCCATCTAGCTTCTTAAACCCTCCTGAAACAGTAGTATCTAATCAGGCTCAGCATGACAGCCTGTGGCTTTACAGATGTCCTTAGAAAGTCACTCATCCTGGTTCTGTCCATGAAAGTTTAGGAAATTATTGCTGCCATCTGCATAATATATTCCAAAAGACAGCACAATTTGCATTTGTTGTAAGTAATGAAGTAATTACGTAGGTAAACAGTTTATTCTTCTTTATTATTCACAAACAATTGTGCAGCTTTAGAATTGTGATGACATGACAACATTTAAGCTATCACCTTTTAAAAACAGCTTCCTAACTGCAGGGTAAGCAGACCCCATGACCCATGTAGATATAGGGCATAATAAGGACCGTTATTCCATCCTACTTACAGTATGTCTTATAATTCTTCATGAGGGGGGGAGGCTGGCAAATCATGCTACTGTATACCCCTGTTTTAAGTTATCAGGTTGGCTCCTGTTTAAATTGAATCAAGTTGCTGTATGTTTACAAAGCAAGAATGTGTGGTCAAACAGATTAAAATAATGGTATGGCTTTATATAAAAAGCAATTTAACTAGTTATGCAATTGACATAAATATGAGTATCATGTACTAATATAGTCTAACTTCAGCTGGCTCAACATGGGCTGAAAGTCTGCTACTATTAAAGGGATTAACATCAATTACAGAGCAATACAATCTGCTCAAAGTGCTAACACCTGTTCCTATGAACTGATGAAGCTCAAGGTGAAATACAACAATACCTCATTAGCTAGTAGTACTTCTCCTTGTTTTTATTTGCAGAAAAATAGCAATAGTCTCTATTTTAATAATTCAATGAATTGATTATTATGTAACCCTGTGTCTATGATTTTATCTTGATACATAGGCTATTTTTGACATGTTTATCAAATGCATTATTGCATCAATTGTAGCAATCTATTGGCAATAGTGATGGGTGAATAAATTCGCCTGGCAGAAATTTCCATTTTTTTTCGTGAAACCATTCGAATTGCTTGATTTTTCCATGAAAACATTCAAATTGCTAGATTTTTTGGTGAAACCATTCCAATTGCTTGATTTTGTAGTGAAAACATTCGAATTGCTCAATTTTATTCTGAAAACGTTTGAATTGCTCGATTTTAATGAAAACTTTGGAATTGCTTGGTTTTTGCATGAAAACATTATAATTGTTCAATTTTATATTGAAAACATTCGAATTGCTCTATTTTTTTGTGAAAATGTTCGAATTGCTCGATTTTTTCGTGAAAACATTGGAATTTCCAGATTTTTCTTGAACTTTCCAATTTTCACGATTTTTCCCGAATTTTTCATGGTTTCACAAATTTTGAGGGAAATTCGCAAATTTTTCGGCAAAGTGAAATGGGAAAAATTCGCCCATCACTAACTGCCAACAAAAAAACAAAAATACTTTTCATTAAAGAACAAATCCACTGAGATTATATGCAGTATATATGGGTTCTCTTATATTAAATGTAAGAACTGTAAAACAACACTCAAAGCTTGTGTAAAATTAGGAATGAAGGTAACGGCAGGACTCCACGGCGCAATGTCTTCAGATCCGACGCGCTGAGAGGAAACGTATGCGACAAGTCGAATATAAGGTGAGTTATAGAAACATTGCACATACAAACTACATGCATACGACACAACACAGAATGCGAATGCCATACGCTGCTTCTTCATCCGACATTCATGTTGTGTGTAGTTTGTAGGTTTGATGTTTTTCGGCCCCAACTGGTCCTATGCGTTTCCTCTCAGCGTGTCGGATCTGAAGACATCACACCGATGAGTTTGTGCCTTAACTTAACCATTTTTATTATACAGACAATGGGGCTCATTTATCAACACTGGGCAAATTAGCTTTTTAAAGCCAGCTGCAAGTAGAATAATTAATGCAGCAATTTGATTGTTTGCCATGGGTTACTGCCCATGGACAAATTTGCCCAGTGTTGATAAATGATCCCCATTGTTTTTTCCTTCAGAATGGTTTCAGCTGAAGACTTTCATTGTGGACAGCAACGGGAATATTGCAACCAGTTCACACAAAGATCCTGTTTAATCTTTAATGGTTATTTCATAGATACTTCAGTTCTTCAAGGCATATGTTCATCAGTAATGCCCAGGGGCGTTTCTGCCATGAGGCAAGGTGAGCACCTTGCCTCAGACGGCAGCTCCCCAGAGGTTACCAGGGTCGGCAAAAAGCCACTCCTGGTAACTTAAAAAGCTGAATTTCCGGGTTTTAAACTGGAAATTCAGCTTTTCTAGCACAGTGAGAGAAATTTCGCTCTCTGCGCTATAGATGCATCCTTCACCGGACCCCCGTCAGCTATTTTCAAGTAAGTGCGACGGCCGGCGGCATCCTGAACGTCGCCTCAAGCGGCGTTACTGCCAGGAACGCGCCTGGTAATGCCACATTTACATGTTGAAAGTCTTCAGCGGGATTCCCAGATGTCCAGCCAGCAGGAAGAAGCATGTCTCTATTCAGGCTACCCAAGTGTCATATTCCCCTGGCATACCATTTAAATGAAACAATAATATACTTAATGGCTTCCAAGCAAAGGTTCAATACTTGGAGCTCAGCAAGGACCATCATCAGGCTGAGAAAAAAAGGACTTGAAGTGGTAATTTATAAACACCTTCAGAAGGCAATGCAACTTAAACTAATTAGCTACTTCATCAAAGACACTCTAAAATTCAAAGAATTAGAGAAGTCCTTAGTTGCCCGCAGTGCTGAGAAGGGAATGATCAGCTAGAGATCAAAAAGCAAAAAGCATAATTACAATCCATCACTCTCAGAAAGCATCAGTAAAATGTCATTTACAAAGAAAAATGCATCTACAGCATATTACCTGGTGAAAAATAAACTCCTACAGTACATTTTTGGTTGAAACAATACACATATTCATCTCCACTGCATGTTTTGCTTTGAAAATTAATGATTTATTGTATAAAGAATGGTAACTTGTTTAATTTAATTAATAATGAAAAAGTAGTAAAGAGGCTGACATTATTAAAGGAATTGTTTGGTATAAAAATAAAAACTGGGTAAATAGATAGACTGTGCGAATGTTTTCAATATAGTTAGTTAGCCAAAAATTAAATCTATAAAGGCTGGTGTGAGTAGATGTCTAACATACAGTAATAGCAATAACCCTGCTTTGCAGCTCTATTGGTTTCCATGTATCAGTGACTTGAGGGGGGCCACATGGTGTAGGATGTGAGTTCTTCCTGCATTCATCAAGATCAATTGTTGGAAAGTAAATTTTTGAAAAAAAATCAGAACAAAATATTTTTGCCAACTTTCCAACTCCATAAAAAAACAGGGAGGGTACATTCAGTTACCTCTTTTCAGGCAGCCACCCTACACTCAGACTACTTGCTCTGAGATCAGGAGTTTTAATGAACAACATTTTGTATGTTACTTAAGTATGTGAGTCTGCTTTTCTCAGCAGTCCATGCTCTTAAAGGTACATTTAGCTACAACCAAGTTGAAACTATTGACAAAAAAATTATGTAATTATACATTTTGCTTTCTATCACACTATAAAAGGAGCTTACAATCTTATTATTCACAATAAAAAACACAGGCAAAATAATGTCATCAGAACATGAGAAAAACACATTATTAAATATCACCTGCTGCTTGGGTTGCCACCTTTCTATGACCCACAATCCAGGCCGGGGGAGGGGTCATGATGTCACAGGGGTGGAGTCATGATGCTGTGGTCAGGTGACATATGTCACATGGGCGGGGCTATGGCAATGCGATCAGCAATTAGCTGATCATCATGTCAATCAAGGGAGATCCTTCCCACTTTTTCTTAATTGGAAAACTAAGCAGATTTTCTTGACCCAGGCAGCCCTTCTGAAAACCAGGCTGTCCAAGTCAATTGTTGGGATGGGTGGCAACCTGCAGATTTTACCAATTGCTAATTAAGCTCAGTGCGTGTATCCGGCACACACACACAGTGCTAAGGTTTTGCCCACATTATACTGAATGTAAACTGATACACTTTGTAAGTAATAATTTTAGTGATTATTGTAATGCTGGAAAAATGTGGAGAGCATAATTTATTATATTGTCTGCAGAGGAAAAGAAGTGGGCAGAAAAAGGGGCAAACAACATTGATGTCAAAAATATCTTCTCTTTATTTCTGACAAGTTAAACACGTTTTTTTTTTTTGCAAAAAATCTGCAAATGGTAAACAGTTTTTTTTACAAAGCATAAATACATTTTATCTTCAGTTTATGTTGGCAATTAATGGCACCTTTAATGACTATTCTAGTTGCATCATTGTAAAAAGATCTAAAGTATAATGTGTATGTTGTTTTCTTTAGTAATAGTAATTTGGAAAGCATCCACACTAAATTATAGTTATAGATACAATTTACATTTCTTATAGATAGAACAACAAAGCTCATAGTCTATTTATTTTAACATTTTCTAGTCAAACTATGTTCATATGGTCCGATGGGAAGCATAAAAATAATCGTATGCATTTAAATACCCTTATTTTCATACTTATGGTTGTCATTATGAAGTATTAAAGTGCTTTTAAGACATGATCTTTATAACTGCCAAAAGAATCATGGAAGATCAAACTTCTAACATGTTCATGCAGCTAATTATTTGCTAAACCATAAATCAAAATATAAGGTTTTTTTTGTATATATTAAATAATCTTAGTATGACAATCTCATAACATACTTTTCATATTCATCTAAATAAATGTCTTTATATTTGTTAGTAAATGATGTACACAGCTTGCCATTTTGTTATCAAACGTTCTTGGAGTTTTTAAAATTACCTTTTTAGAAACACCTGATATAAGTTAGAAAGAATAAAAAGGGTGTAATGGTAATAAATTAGATATCAAGCGGTTGAGGTGATCTATCATCTTGAAAACTATGGGACCAAAAACAAATAAAGGAGAAATAAATATTATATGACCCAAGTCCTGTAAGTTTGGCCCGAAATGTTGCCATGTTTTGAAGTCTACAATGAGGCATATAAGAGGTGCTTGCAGTTTGCAGGAGTTTGTGCAAAATTCTGAAATGCACAGTTAATTATTTTTAATCAATGGAATCATCTATTTCTTCAAACTACTGTTTACTACACGGATGCAATAACTGGTGGTCATCTCTAGGCAGATCAATAGTTTGCCTGCTGATTTACTGTTGCAATTGCTGTGACCTAGAATCAATTTCACATAAGTTTTTATGAAAATCTGCAGATCCTTATGGCAATAGACTTTAACTTGCATCCAAAACACAGTGAGGGTCAGTTATAAAGTTTTTGCATTGCTTATTTATTCGCAAATGGTTGCATTGCCCATGCTTTTTCCAGAATGCTAAAATATTGCACAACTGTGCCCATCTTTTCATTTTTTAGGAATTTGCATCATGCACACATTTTCCCGAATTGCTCACAAATGACATGGGTGTTTGTGCGCCCATTGTGCGAGGTTGTTGTGCAAGAAAATTGCCTTGACTGTAACTTAAATTTGGAATTTACAAAACTGTTTTTGGGAATATTTTCTCTGCTCTCTAATTCAAATGTAGTGTGCACATAAATATTCACAATTTGCAATTTTTGCCATAATTAAAAAGCTATTATGGACATTCGCAGTATGAAAAAAAAGTCACAATTCTGTTTTCACACGTGTATCCAGGAAAATATTTCACTGTGCTCATCACCATACCTTAAATATGCTAAACAGCGTTTAAACATTAAAGGGGACAACACAATTTTTTCATGGGAAAAAATCATACAATTCAAATTTTTTCACTATTTTATGGAAAGTTTAGAGAGTCTTTTTCCACATTGAAGCTTTCTAATTCTTTCATTGAGAAATACGGTAAAATTGTGGATGGGAGTTTGGTCAAAGTTGAACATTTTAGATCTTAGTAAATAAACCCACAAATAAACCCAATTGGGTTGTTTTGACACCATGGATATTTTGAAGATTAGTTAGGATAAAGTACAAGCTACTGTTTTAATATTACATGGAAAAATACATTTAAAAAAATTGAGTTGGAAATTGAATTGTTTGCATAAAATGGCATAATTTAGAGTAAATAGGACCACCTTTATGTTATATACATAGCTCCTACTTTTTAGCACCATAGTTTCTACTTTTTACCACATTTTTTTTAAAAAAAAAAAATTCTCTTATGGAGTTTGTGTGCACTGCATGTAACATTCGCATTGCATACATTTAGTAAGTCTGTATCCAAGGCAACAGAGGTGAACCAACAGGCAAATTCAATCACAAGTTCACAAATATTAGTACTATTAAGGTTGGAGAATAAACATAAAATGGCTAAAGAATATTTTCACAATGCAGAAAACATGCTAGGGTCTTTCTTAAATTCTAAATGGCTTTTATCTCCATTCACTGACAATAAAAAAAAGATAATTCATTTACTGTTTAAGAGATATTTTTCCATCCTGACTCTTCTCACCTGTAACAATAGATTTGCAGGAGTGATTACACCATTTAAATGCCCCTCACGCAATACCATATAATGCAACTATAGATAATAGACCTTAATATCTAGCGAGATTATGAAATTATAATAAGATTTAACGCATACATGCTTTTAGCACAGCATTGGTTTTAGCTCAGCCCTTCAACATGCTGTCTATATAATTTGTTCTTTAAACAATTTCACACTTATGAGTGCACATGTATTGATCTTTCATTGCTTGAGAAAGTTAATTCAAGTTCATTTTATAAATATCAGATTCTAGAGAGAGCTAGAGATGTCCAATAGTGAAATTACAGATAGTTATCACTACAGTCCTTTAAACTGCATCTTTGGCTGTGTAAAATTACTTTTCTGGATTGCTTGGAATATAATATTTGATACATGTGCAATTGTGAGCCGATTTTATGCAATTGTGGCAAGTTTGCTCTTTGATTCTTTTTTTATATGCGGTCATATGTAGCAAAGACTTAAAGGGGCCTATTTACTTAGCTCAAATGAAGGAATAGAACTTCAAATTTTGAATGATTGTTTTGGCTACTTCGACCTTCGACTACGACTTCAACTTCGAATCGAACGATTTGAAATAAAAATCGTTCGACTATTCGACCAGTCGATAGTCGAAGTACTGTCTCTTTAAAAAATTATTTGACCCCCTAGTTCGCCATCTAAAACCTACCGAAGTCAATGTTAGTCTATGGGGAAGGTCCCCATAGGCTTTCTAAGTATTTTTTGGTCGAAGAAAAATCGTATGATCGATGGATTAAAATCGTTCGGTTGAACTATTTGCGCTAAATCCTTCGACTTCGATATTCGAAGTCGAAGGATTTCAATTTGGCAGTCGAATATCGAGGGTTAATTAACCCTCGATATTCGACCATAAGTAAATTTGCCCCTAAAAGTATTATAACAGGACACACATGACACTGTTAATTTGAAGTAATTTGCCAAGTGGAAAGCAGTGTGCAAAGTGCAAAGAATAATGCAGATGCAACTAATTCACTCTGCCGTCTGCTTTCTTGAAGTGCCGCAGGTCTCTATGCTGCCTGTGGCCTCCTTGGAGGATACAGTGCTGCCTGTATTCAGCAGCACTGTATTCATTAGAGGTTTTTAAGGAAAAGCATGATGGTACTATCACAGGCAGTAAGGACAGGACTGGCCTAGCTCTTAATTTGTATACATCTATATCTGATTTTTTTGTATATCTGCATACAGAATATGCTCTGAAAAGGTAAGAAGAGAGAGAAAAAAAACAAAAGTAAGTCTTCAGTGCCTCTCCAAAGGAATAGGAGAACATCTAGAAACCTATATTGCAATTATTTAATTGGGTATATGTGGACATACCATACAATCTCATAAATTGGTTTGTATGAGGTCATGGGTATCTAAAGATAAAATTTCTGATTGAATACAAAAAATATTGCAGGTAAGTCAGAACCATAGTAATTGATCACAAAGTACTTACAATGTTCCTCCTAGTCACATTTGGCATTAGTGAAATGTAAAGTATCTTGTAGGCCACATTTGTGTGTAATTTACATGTACAGGGATTCAAAATCATACTGTATGTAACCAAAATAGTATGAAAATGAGTGCAAATGTCTGATAATTTGTGAAGTAAATCACCAGCGTTCTGGATATATGAGGGAAACCATTCTGAAATAAAACAAATAATTGCCTATTAATACATTGGGGAGAAATATAAACAGAGGGGAAATTTACACATGAGCAATAACCCATGGATCTTTACTGTAATTGTTCTATAGGGATGTAGCGAACGTCGGGAAAAAAGTTTGCGAACATATTCACGAACTTGCGTCAAAAATGCGAACGGTTCGCGAACGTCGCGAACCCCATAGACTTCAATGGGAAGGCGAATTTTAAAAGCTAGAAAAGACATTTCTGGCCAGAAAAATGATTTTAAAGTTGTTTAAAGGGTGCAACGACCTGGACAGTGCCATGCCAGAGGGGGATCAAGGGCAAAAATGTTTCTAAAAAATCCATTGTTGACACAGCGCTGCGTTTTGTGCTGTAAAGGGCAGAAATCACACTACATTTCTAAACCTGTGTAATAAAATGCTTTAAAACGTCCGGCGTCTACATGCCAATCAAGTCGTGTAAAGGTTACAGCCTGTTCACACGCAAAGACGAAACGCGGTGCTTACTGCAACGCAAAAAGACGCAAAGAGCTTTAATGAATGATACCGTCAAGTGAGCAAATAATAGTTTTTAATTACTAGTTGCTTGTCACCTCCAGGATGTTCGTCCTGTTGGTGGCAATATTTCTGTAGTGGTGTGTTTAGCAGTCACCGTGCTTGTGCGCACGTGCACGGTCAGGCAGAGGTAATTCAATGTACAGT
Source organism: Xenopus petersii (assembly GCA_038501925.1). Lineage (NCBI taxonomy): Eukaryota > Metazoa > Chordata > Amphibia > Anura > Pipidae > Xenopus > Xenopus petersii. The sequence continues at coordinate 109,029,357 of CM076673.1, read as the reverse complement.
GAAGTGAACCAAAAAACACTGATTCTGCAGTGTGGGCCCAGTTTTGGTGTACTTTATTGATCACCTGCGGTGACCATAAAAGATGCGATTTTGCCACTGTTGCAGAACCCTGAAAAATTAGGCATGTGTACTTTCCTGAAAAATTATCTTTTTTTTGTCGCAGCCACTGAAGCACAGAGGCCAGAAAAAATATGCCATATAAATGCTGAAAATATTAATTTTTTTTTGTCGCAGACACTGCAGCACAGAGGCCAGAAAAAATATGCCATATAAATGCTGAAAATATTAATTTTTTTTTGTCGCAGCCACTGCAGCACAGAGGCCAGAAAAAATATGCCATATAAATGCAAACAATATTAATTTTTTTTGGTCGCAGCCACTGCAGCACAGAGGCCAGGAAAAATATGCCATATAAATGCTAACAATGTAAATTTTTTTTGTCGCAGACACTGAAGCACAGAGGCCAGAAAAAATATGCCATATAAATGCTGAAAATATTCATTTTTTTGTCACAGCCACTGAAGCACAGAGGCCATAAAAAATATGCCATATAAATGCTGAAAATATTCTGTTTTTTTTTGGTCGCAGCCACTGAAGCACAGAGGCCATAAAAATATGCCATATAAATGCTGAAAATATTCATTTTTTTGTCACAGCCACTGAAGCACAGAGGCCATAAAAAATATGCCATATAAATGCTGAAAATATTCTGTTTTTTTTGGTCGCAGCCACTGAAGCACAGAGGCCAGAAAAAATATGCCATATAAATGCTGAAAATATTCATTTTTTTGTCACAGCCACTGAAGCACAGAGGCCAGAAAAAATATGCCATATAAATGCTGAAAATATTCCGTTTTTTTTTGGTCGCAGCCACTGAAGCACAGAGGCCATAAAAAATATGCCATATAAATGCTGAAAATATTCTGGTTTTTTTGGTCGCAGCCACTGAAGCACAGAGGCCAGAAAAAATATGCCATATAAATGCTGAAAATATTCTGTTTTTTTTTGGTCGCAGCCACTGAAGCACAGAGGCCAGAAAAAATATGCCATATAAATGCTGAAAATATTCATTTTTTTGTCACAGCCACTGAAGCACAGAGGCCAGAAAAACTCAGGATTTACCTGGATTCAAATTAAACCAGTAGGGTTTGCACCCTAGTTTGTAACGGTGGTGGAGGGAGGAGGACGCTAAAGGACAGCTGTATGTGGAGTCATGAGGCGTGCAGAGAAGGACAGCTGCATGGGGAGTCAGAATCAGAAACTCAGCACAAGTCTTCCGGCGTGCAGTAACCCTCCGAGATCCACCCCTCATTCATTTTAATAAAGGTCAGGTAATCCACACTTTTGTGACCTAGGCGAGTTCTCTTCTCAGTTACAATCCCTCCTGCTGCACTGAAGGTCCTTTCTGAGAGGACACTTGAGGCGGGGCAAGACAAGAGGTTCATGGCAAATTGTGACAGCTCTGGCCACAGATCAAGCCTGCGCACCCAGTAGTCCAGGGGTTCATCGCTCCTCAGAGTGTCGATATCTGCAGTTAATGCCAGGTAGTCCACTACCTGCCGGTCGAGGCGTTCTTTGAGGGTGGATCCCGAACGGTTCTGCCGCTGCCTTGGACTGAAAAACATTTGCATGTCTGACGTTACAGAGTGGCCTAAGTGCTTTGTCCTTGCAGGTGCGCTCGTGGCAGGATTACTGGCACCTCTGCCCCTGGAATGTTGATGAGTTCCTGAAGTGACATCACCCTTAAAAGCATTGTACAACATGTTTTGCAGGCTGGTTTCTAAATGCAGCATCCTTTCAGACTTGTGGTATGTTGGTAACATTTCTGCCACTTTATGCTTGTACCGAGGGTCTAGTAGAGTCGCGACCCAGTACAGGTCCTTCTCCTTAAGCCTCTTGATACGGGGGTCCTTCAACAGGCATGACAGCATGAAAGACCCCATTCTCACAAGGTTGGATGCAGAGGTATCCATCTCCGCTTCCTCGTTATCAAGGACTGCATCATCCACGGTCTCCTCCCCCCAGCCACGTACAAGACCAGGGGTCCCCAAAAGGTCACCACTAGCCCCCTGGGAAGCCTGCTCCTGTTGGTCCTCCTCCTCCACAAAGCCACCTTCCTCCTCTGACACCTCTCCCTGCGTTGCAGCAGGTGCCTGGGTTCGTTCTGGTGATTCCGACCAGAAATCGTGCGCTTCCTGCTCCTCGTCACGCTGGTCTACAGCCTCATCTGTCACTCGTCGCACGGCACGCTCCAGGAAGAAAGCAAAGGGTATTAGGTCGCTAATGGTGCCTTCGGTGCGACTGACCATATTTGCAACCTCTTCAAAAGGGCGCATGAGCCTGCAGGCATTGCGCATAAGCACCCAGTAACGGGGTAAAAAAATCCCCAGCTCTGCAGATCCAGTCCTACCACCCAGTTCAAACAGGTATTCATTGACGGCTCTTTGTTGTTGCAGCAGACGTTCCAACATGAGGAGCGTTGAATTCCAGCGAGTCTGGCTGTCGCAAATCAAACGCCTGACTGGCATGTTGTACCGCTGCTGAATGTCAGCAAGGCGTGCCATGGCTGTGTAGGACCGTCTGAAATGGGCCGACACCTTCCTGGACTGCCTGAGAACGTCCTGGAATCCTGGGTACTTTGAAACAAAACGTTGTACTATTAAATTCAGAACATGTGCCATGCAGGGCACATGTGTTAAATTGCCCAGTCTCAGTGCTGCCAACAGATTGCTTCCATTGTCACACACCACTTTTCCGATCTTCAATTGGTGTGGGGTCAGCCACCGATCGGCCTGTGACTGCAGAGATGACAGGAGTACAGATCCGGTATGGTTTTTGCTTTCCAGGCACGTCATCCCCAAGACAGCATGACAACGGCGTACCTGGCACGTCGAATAGCCTAGGGGGAGCTGGGGGTGCACAGGTGTGGAGGAGGAGGACCCAGCAGCAGAGGACGAAGAAGAGGAAGAAGACGAGGTAGAGAGCGAAGGAGGAGTAGAGGTGGTGGCAGAACCGCGTGCAATCCGTGGCGGTGACACCAACTCCACTGTCGTTGTTGAGCTACACATTCCCTGCTTCCCAGCCATTACCAAGTTCACCCAGTGGGCAGTGTAGGTGACATACCTGCCCTGACCATGCTTGGAGGACCATGCGTCAGTAGTCATATGGACCTTTGGCCCAACACTAAGTGACAGAGATGCGGTGACTTGGCTCTGCACATGGTGGTACAGGTGTGGTATTCCCTTTTTTGAAAAAAAATTGCGGCTGGGTACCTTCCACTGCGGTGTCCCAATTGCTACAAATTTGCGGAAGGCCTCAGAGTCCACCAGCTGGTATGGTAAAAGCTGGCGGGCTAAGAGTGCGGACAAGCCAGCTGTCAGACGCCGGGCAAGGGGGTGCCTCGCAGACATTGGCTTCTTACGCTCAAACATGGCCCTCACAGAAACTTGGCTGGGGGCAGATGACTGGGAATGGGAACTGGTGGTCAAGGTGGAAGGCGGAGTGGAGGGTGGTTCAGACGGGTGAAGGACAGCAGAGGTAGAGCAGTAAGATGCTGGACCAGAAGGAGGGTGGCTTTTAGTTTGCCTGTTGCCTTTGAGGTGTTGCTCCCAAAGTGCTTTGTGCTTGCCGTTCATGTGCCTTCGCATAGAAGTTGTACCTATGTGGCTGTTGGGCTTCCCAAGACTCAGTTTCTGACTAGGGATGTAGCGAACGTCGGAAAAAAAGTTTGCGAACATATTCGCGAACTTGCGCAAAAATGCGAGCGGTTCGCGAACCCCATAGACTTCAATGGGAAGGCGAACTTTAACATCTAAAAAAGACATTTCTGGCCAGAAAAATGATTTTAAAGTTGTTTAAAGGGTGCAACGACCTGGACAGTGGCATGCCAGAGGGGGATCAAGGGCAAAAATGTATCTGAAAAATCTGCCTGTGTGTGCTTGGAAGAGATAGTGTAGGGGGAGAGCTGTTAGTGATTTCAGGGACAGATGATAGTAAGTTTGCTGGCTAGTAATCTGCTTGATACTGCTCTGTATTGGAACAAAAAAATAAATAAAAGCATTCCTTACAAGGACTACTGTTATTGCAGCAGTCAGCAGATGAGATCAGAAGCAGGACAGCTGCCCACTGCAGCTACATACAGAGCACTGCAGTAGAAGGTAGATTACTAGCCAGCAAAGCTACCTAAGCTTAAATGTCCCTCAAACCCCTGCAGACTTCTGTCCCTCCAATAACAGAGCAGTATCAACACGATTACTAGCCAGCAAACTTTCAACTGTCCCTGAAATCACTAACAGGCAGCAGCTCTCTCCCTACACTATCTCTTCAGCACACACAGGCAGAGTGAAAAAACGCTGCAGGGCTTCGGTTTTTATAGGGAAGGGGAGTGGTCCAGGGGAGAGCTTCCTGATTGGCTGCCATGTACCTGCTGGTCTGGGGTGAGAGGGCAAAAAAAAGCGCCAACAATGGCGAACCCAAAATGGCGAACGTCGCGCGACGTTCGCGAACTTCCGGCGAGCGCGAACACCCGATGTTCGCGCGAACAAGTTCGCCGGCGAACAGTTCGCGCCATCTCTATTTCTGACTGCACTCATTGCAAATGACAACGCTTTTGTCAGAGGCACACACATTAAAAAAATCCCACACTGCTGACCTTTTTGAGGCTGGCAATCTGGCGGTAACAGTAGAAGTCGGCGGCGTTGGCGGCAATGGCGGGTGCGTTGGCCGGCTGACCACAGGTGCCGATACATGTTGTTGCCCTACTGTTCCCTGCGAGCTGTCCTCCCTGCTTCTTCTAAGTCTTATTCTCCTCCTGCCTCTCTGACTCTCCGTCTCTCCATCTGAACTATCCTCCTCTTGCTCTCTTCTACTGGGCACCCATAAAACATCAATCTCCTCATCCTCATTCTCCTCAGATGCATCAATTTCTTCTACCAGCTCACAGAAGGAAGCTGCAGCGGGGACCTCCTCGTCATCACTCATTATGTCCATCTCTGTTGTGTTCTCTGCCAGAATTAAATCTGGTGTAACGTCCTCATCTCCTTCATCTTCTTCTGCCAATAATGGTTGCGCATCACTCAGTTCAAGAAACTCATGTGAAAATAACTCCTCTGACTCCAGTGAAGAAGGGGCGCCGGTGGTGGAGGAAGTGTTACGTGGGGTGCCCATAGCAGTGGAGGATGAGGATGTTGTGGTAAAGTTAGAAACGGTAGAGGATGGGGTGTGCTGTGTAAGCCAGCATTTTGGGAGTTCAGGGTCATTGCCTTTTTAAAACTGGGCAATTTCCTAGGGCCACAGGATAGCATAGCAGCACGGCCCCTAGTGCCTCTGCGTGGCGGCCTGCCTTTGCCTGGCATTATTTTTAAAACAACAACAACAACAACTCAGGTGGTGTTTCTAGAGACGGTATTATTATTGACAGAATGTGAACAAGCTCACACAGCTAAGTGGCAGTGGTTTGAAAATGAAGAAGAAGAACACACTGGGCAAACAAGGCCTACAAGGTCAACGTATACACTACTACAGCAGTGGATACGGAATATATTATTGCTGCCTGAAAAACGTCACTCGGGTGGTGTTTCTAGAGACGGTACTATTATTGATATTTAGACAGAATGTGAACAAGCTCACACAGCTAGATGGTTGTTGTTTGAAAATGAAGAACACACTGAGCAAATAATGCCTACAAGGTTAACGTATACACTACTACAGCAGTGGATACGGAATATATTATTGCTGCCTGAAAAACGTCACTCGGGTGGTGTTTCTAGAGACGGTATTATTATTGATATTTAGACAGAATGTGAACAAGCTCACACAGCTAGATGGTTGTTGTTTGAAAATGAAGAACACACTGGGCAAACAAGGCCTACAAGGTCAACGTATACACTACTACAGCAGTGGATACGGAATATATTATTGCTGCCTGAAAAACGTCACTCGGGTGGTGTTTCTAGAGACGGTATTATTATTGATATTTAGACAGAATGTGAACAAGCTCACACAGCTAGATGGTTGTTGTTTGAAAATGAAGAACACACTGAGCAAATAATGCCTACAAGGTCAACGTATACACTACTACAGCAGTGGATACGGAATATATTATTGCTGCCTGAAAAACGTCACTCGGGTGGTGTTTCTAGAGACGGTATTATTATTGATATTTAGACAGAATGTGAACAAGCTCACACAGCTAGATGGTTGTTGTTTGAAAATGAAGAACACACTGAGCAAATAATGCCTACAAGGTTAACGTATACACTACTACAGCAGTGGATACGGAATATATTATTGCTGCCTGAAAAACATCACTCGGGTGGTGTTTCTAGAGACGGTATTATTATTGATATTTAGACAGAATGTGAACAAGCTCACACAGCTAGATGGTTGTTGTTTGAAAATGAAGAACACACTGAGCAAATAATGCCTACAAGGTTAACGTATACACTACTACAGCAGTGGATACGGAATATATTATTGCTGCCTGAAAAACGTCACTCGGGTGGTGTTTCTAGAGACGGTATTATTATTGATATTTAGACAGAATGTGAACAAGCTCACACAGCTAGATGGTTGTTGTTTGAAAATGAAGGACACACTGAGCAAATAATGCCTACAAGGTTAACGTATACACTACTACAGCAGTGGATACGGAATATATTATTGCTGCCTGAAAAACGTCACTCGGGTGGTGTTTCTAGAGACGGTATTATTATTGATATTTAGACAGAATGTGAACAAGCTCACACAGCTAGATGGTTGTTGTTTGAAAATGAAGGACACACTGAGCAAATAATGCCTACAAGGTTAACGTATACACTACTACAGCAGTGGATACGGAATATATTATTGCTGCCTGAAAAACGTCACTCGGGTGGTGTTTCTAGAGACGGTATTATTATTGATATTTAGACAGAATGTGAACAAGCTCACACAGCTAGATGGTTGTTGTTTGAAAATGAAGGACACACTGAGCAAATAATGCCTACAAGGTTAACGTATACACTACTACAGCAGTGGATACGGAATATATTATTGCTGCCTGAAAAACGTCACTCGGGTGGTGTTTCTAGAGACGGTATTATTATTGATATTTAGACAGAATGTGAACAAGCTCACACAGCTAGATGGTTGTTGTTTGAAAAGGACACACTGAGCAAATAATGCCTACAAGTGCACTACTATTGGTGCACTACTATGAAGAACAGCAACAGCACTGTACACGTTAAAGAACAGTAAGATAAGTAAAAGAAAAAAAAAATATATGTATATTAAAAAAAATATTTTTCTCGGGTTGGTGCTGCTGAACTACTAGGAGCAGCACAGTAGCACACCAGTCCCACTCCCCAACACTGCTAGACTAATAGCACTGGGCTTATAGTAGCAACTAGCAAAGTAAAAAAACAAAAAAGAAAATAAAAGCAGTCCTTACAAGGACTATTTGGTTATTACAGCAGTCAGCAGATGAGATCAGAAGAGATCAGTGCCCACAGCAGGCAGCTACATACAGAGCACTGCAGTAGAAGGTAGATTACTAGCCAGCAAAGCTACCCTAAAATGTCCCTCAAATCCCTGCAGACTTCTGTCCCTCCAATACAGAGCAGTATCAAGTAGATTACTAGCCAGCAAACTTACTATCAACTGTCCCTCAAAGAAATCAGTGAAATCAGTAACAGCTCTCTCCCTACACTAGCTCTTGCAAGCACACACAGGCAGAATGAAAAAACGCTGCAGGGCTTCAGTTTATATATGGAAGGGGAGTGGTCCAGGGGGTGTGGGGGTGGTCCAGGAGGGAGAGCTTCCTGATTGGCTGCCATGTATCTGCTGGTCTGGGGTGAGAGGTCAAAAAAAAGCGCCAGGTAAAGCGAACCCAAAATGGCGAACGTCGCGCGACGTTCGCGAACTTGCGGCGGACGCGAACAGCCGATGTTCGCGCGAACAAGTTCGCCGGCGAACAGTCCGCGACATCCCTATTGTTCTACTTGCAGCTGATGGAAAAAATTAAACCACTGATTGGTTGCTATGGGTTACTGGCCTGGTACGAATTTGCCCAACGTTTATAAACGGGCCCCTTTATTTTTGCTATATAAAAATTTGTTGATTTCTTGATTTGTTTTAGTGATCAGCCTTTTTCTATCCATAATTCATATGTTTTACTTTTAACCCTGATTGTAGTGTTTATACCTTGATATTTAGTCATCCACTAAATCATCGACAGCTGATTAAAAAACATTATTTTTGTATTGAGAGATTTACAAATTCTACTGCCCACTCCCTTGTTTATTAAGCTCACCATTTTGATAATCCTTCAAATCTTATGTATATTTCTTTTCAGTCATTTCCCTCTCTGCACTATTTCTGTTTTCATATGCTGAGTTTAAATCTTATAAGATTCCAAATACTTATAATCATACATTTTAGATTCTAAAGATATAATATGCTCAATAAAATCTGTCATAATTATGTTTTCACTTTTGCTTCAATTCCGTAGAGTCCCAGTGTGCTAATGCAGTGAATTAGAATGCTGGAAATATTATAATTTTAAAGCCTCTGGCTACTATTTCATTTTCCATTTACTTATGGGATGGTGAGATTGACCATTACTATCCAAAGTACTATCCAAGGTGGAATTAGTGTCCAAATTGGAAAATATATCTTGGACGTTTTTATAATTCCCCTTCTGTATTGCATGACGAATAAATGTGTTTAAAACACCTAAGCACTTAAGCATAGATTATTCATTTTCAATGTCTAATTCATTGTAACTATGCCACTGTTTTGTTAAGAACTGTGTACATTTGTGGTTCTTTATACATAAATACATACATACAAGTAATGGAGAAGGTGGAAGAAATAAACACCATGAAATAACCCAGGAAAGAGAGAAGAGAGGCAAAAAAGAAGCAAAGGTTATGGTGAAACTAGCATTTCAAGAATGAACTGCAACACATAAATAAGATTGCACTTTGTATCAAAATACTGAGACATACGCAAACCCCAATTTGATCTTTCACAAAACCTGGTGGAGCCAAAACCATTCTTTAACTTAAACTTGGGGGCAGATTTATCAAGGGTCAATACTTCGAAATCGGACCATCGAATAGAATCCTCCGACATTCGAATTCGAAGTTGGAGGATTTTATTCAACGTACGATTGTACGATTGTACTCCGATCGTACTTCAAAACGTAGGAGTCGAACGATTTTATCGAACAATTATCCGATTTTCCTTTGAATACAAAAAACTTAGAAAATTGCTCTGGAAGGTCCCCATAGGCTAACATAGCACTACGGCAGGTTTAAGTTGGCAGAGTATTGAAGTCGAAATTTCTCTAAAAAGACAATACTGCGATTGTCGAACAATTTTTACTTTGAGTCAAAGTAAATTCGAAGTCGTAGTATCCTATTCGGAGTATTCAAAAAATCTCTTTGAATTTTTACTTCGAAAATTCCCTCAAATTCACTTTGACCCTTGACAAATCTGCCCCTTAGACTTTGGAATATGATAATATCACATAATAGCAGCTAATATGGCTCTTACATATAGGGGGGATTTGATAAATGTTGTAAACATTAAGTGGGTTATTTATTAAAAACAACTTTCTTTTTCTAAAAATTTGCATTTTTTAACTGAATAAACTCAAATTAGATTAATTTTTCGAGATTTATCATACGCTAAAGCTGCTGTCTGAATCATAAAATACTCCATCTAAAACCTGTGAAATTATTGTAAAATCATTGTAAAAGTCAATGGCAGCTGTCCCTTTAAAGGGAAAGCCCCCTATAAGATATGTTGGATCTAACTGTCAATGACTCCCAATCTGACACCCAACTGCTGCATGAAGAGAGAATGAAGAGAAACAGATGCAGAGAGAGGGATGAGGAATGGCATCCTCCGGTATCCCCTGGATTCTAAGGTTTTGCCTCCAGTACCTATTTTCAGTGTCCTCCTGTTGGTATTGGAGGTGGAGGAGCTCTTGTCAGAGGGCCTTGTTTTCCTCTTCAAGAAGGGAGAGGTGCTGTGTAATCTCATCCATGGCCATCTCCAGGTGCTCTGCGTGGTTGTTGATGTTTTTTACTTTTTTAACTCTTTCGTGGCTTCCACAATGGAGTCCTGTACTGTTGCTTTAAGCTTCTCTTGCAGTTGCGAGAGCTGTGTCTACAGGACTTCTGAGGTAACTGTGATCGGCATGGGTAAGTTCGGCGACTGTGCTGCAGGCTCATCTGAGAGAGGTGCTGCTGCAGCCTGTGGGCCTTCTGTCACGTGGAGTCACCATCACTGTGTAGCAGTCCATAGAGTCCTTTTGTTGCGGATTACCTCGCTTGCCCATATCTGGTGGAGTGGCTGCTTACGGTTGTCCCTCTTGAAGATATTTTTAACCTCGAAAACACTCAAAATTCAAGGTATTCAAGGTTTTAAGCCTATAAACTTGAAAAAAAAAATAGTATTCGTAAAAACTCAAAATTTTAATCTGATTTTTTCGAGTTTAAGATTTATTAAGGGTCGAATTTTGAATTAAAATTTTCAAATTTTTTTTATGGCCAATACTGTCTAATTCATCTAATTAAAAAATTCAAATTCGATTTTCGAGATTTATCATACTCTGGCCCTTTATGAATTCGAATTCAACTATTTGACACCTAAAATCTGCCAAATCACTGTATAAGTAAATGGGAGAGGTCCAAGGATCAATTTGGTGATGTTTGCAGCCTTGAATCGAATCGAGTTTTAAAAACTTGAATCAATTTAAATTTTATTCGAGTTTTTGGATCGATTCTATTCACCTGACTTTTAAAAATTAGATTTTAATGATACATTTTCAAATTTTGAGGTCATGGGAGTTTATGGGAGTTTAAAAAAATCCACATGAATTCGAAATTTGACTCTTGATAAATGTGCACATTTATCAAGGGTCGAAATTCAAATTTGAAAAACGTTGAAATTCAAATTCAAAAAGACCAACTGAAATTATATCAAAGGTTTTTTTTTGGCCGAATAGGTAAATTTTTGATCGAATTCGGATCGTACAAATTGAAGTAAAAGCACATTCGAAAAAATGTTTTGATTTTTTCAAAGTCCATTAATTGACTACAAATAGGTAATGAGTCCCCCATAGGGGGCAGGTTTTAGATGGCAAAAGGTAGAAGTCGAATTTTTAAAGAGACAGCACATGATAAATTTCAAAATCCAAATTTTCAAATTTTTTTCAAATTCAAATGTAATTTGGACTATTCTCTAGTCGAAGAACACAAAACTGATCTCAAAATTAAAATTTTTAAATTAGAATTTTCACTACGACCTTAGATAAATCTGCCCCTAATTGTTAAATTAGACAAATACGCTGATGGGAGTTAGGTTGAGTTTCTTTCTGGTAAAATATGACAAAAAGAACAAGTTTTATTAAATAACCCCATTAATAATTGCACAAATAAGAACAACTATTCATGTTTTGCAATATAGTATTCTTCATTAGACAATATATTGAATTTTATTTGCACATACAGTAGAATATTTGTGTAATGGAAAAATTGCAACATTTTTGTCTTTGACTTTTATTATTACATTCCTGCATTAGGATCTTTACTGTAGTATATTCTTAGATATTGAATTAGGTATGCAGATCACTTACTTTCAAGAGCTGGGTGATAGAGATCTTTCTGGAAGTCAAATAAACTTTGATTGTCTTCAGGGAATTAACTTGACTTCAACTATAAATGTGCAAATATTTGATGTGTTCAAGGAAAGGCCCAGATATCTTAATTAGTGATGGGTGAATTTGGGGTGTTTCACCAAACAATTTGCGAATTTCCAGTGAAATTTGCGAAATGGTGAAAAATGTGTGAAATGGCGGTGGCGTCTTTTGTTGGATGCTGGTGCAATTTCGACAAAAACAGATGCCGGCATCCATTTATTTTTTTACGCCACAGAAATTCGCCGCAAATTTGCGCCTGCCGAATAAATTCGCCCATCACTAATCTTAATCAAAATAAATGCAAAAATCATGTGTACAGTTTAGTAAATATTATGTCAGGCTGGCCTTCTTTATCCCCATTTGTTGGGGAATGCAGAAAAATAAGACTTTTATTAAACAGCAGTACAAAACACTCACTTGTATGAATAACACAGATTAGCACTGTTATATGTTCCGTAACTCAACTTCTCTTCAGGGTTACAAGAAAAATTGTCCAGGCTTATCACACCTGAACACAGGATTTATTTGGCTTCTGTTCTCCTTTAACAGAATGTCATGTTTCTTCTTCGCACAAAACTCAATTTCAATCATCAGCACATACTCCGAGCTTCTTACTTTGTACAATAGAACAGCAAACCACAGTTCATATCGATCTTCTCTTCACACATGAGGATCAACACTTCTCCCTCTCAAACCTAGAAAAGAACCACAAGAAAGAGTACTAAGGTCTACATCTAAGCACTAAGGTCTACATCTCAGCTGCAGCACAATTACCTGGGTAAGTATGAACATTAACAACTTGTTCACCAGGCAAACTTCTGCAGCTCTTCTCATACTTCAGAGACCTATTTCCATAGAGAAATTGAAGAAAATGTAATATCCTAAAAAAATCCTCTGTCTTTACTGTTAAGAGGGCTTTTTTGTCAAAGTCAAGTCTGGGAGTCCTTCAAGTTTTCTGGAGGATCCAAGACAATTGAAATTGGATAGATCTACTGAGCTAAATGATCCAATAGTCTCCGTTTGATTAATTCAATAAATAACAATATTTAGCCCAGAATGCTATGGGCCGTCCTTTTAATAAAGTGATGTCAGCAGTTGTAACTGGTTCTGAGGTTTTTTTTGTCGCATGACTCATTTGTGTATTATAAAAAAATAAGGTACCATTTGTTGTAAGATATTAAAACCCATGCTGTAGTTGAACTTTTAAATGATACTAAGCCTGTGGCCTTGTGCATTTATTTGGTATGCAGCTCCTCCATGACATACTGTATCCTTATACTATAGGTATTTCACAATATGGCATACACTGTTCCCTATTAGGGATGTAGCGAACGTCGGAAAAAAAGTTCGCGAACATATTCGCGAACTTGCGCAAAAATGCGAGCGGTTCGCGAACGGTTCGCGAACCCCATAGACTTCAATGGGAAGGCGAACTTTAACATCTAAAAAAGACATTTCTGGCCAGAAAAATGATTTTAAAGTTGTTTAAAGGGTGCAACGACCTGGACAGTGGCATGTCAGAGGGGGATCAAGGGCAAAAATTTATCTGAAAAATCTGCCTGTGTGTGCTTGGAAGAGATAGTGTAGGGGGAGAGCTGTTAGTGATTTCAGGGACAGATGATAGTAAGTTTGCTGGCTAGTAATCTGCTTGATACCGCTCTGTATTGGAGGGACAGAAGTCTGCAGGGATTTGAGGGACATTTTAGCTTAGGTAGCTTTGCTGGCTAGTAATCTACTGTTCTCTTTAAACAACTGCCATACATTGACCTTGTAGGCATTGTTTGCCCAGTTTTTTTGGACGCAGCCACTGAAGCACAGTTGCCAGAAAAAATATGCCATATAAATGCTGAAAATAGTCATTTTTCGCCATACGTTGACCTTGTAGACATTGTTTGCCCAGTTTTTTTGGACGCAGCCACTGAAGCACAGTTGCCAGAAAAAATATGCCATATAAATGCTGAAAATAGTAATTTTTCGCCATACGTTGACCTTGTAGACATTGTTTGCCCAGTTTTTTTGGTTGCAGCCACTGAAGCACAGTTGCCAGAAAAAATATGCCATATAAATGCTGAAAATAGTCATTTTTTGCCATATACGTTGAGTCAACGTATGGCAAAAAATGACTATTTTCAGCATTTATGTGGCATATTTTTTCTGGCCTCTGTGCTTCATTGGCTGCGGCCAAAAAAACTGGGCAAACAATGCCTACAAGGTCAACGTCGTTGACCTTGTAGGCATTGTTTGCCCAGTTTTTTTGGCCGCAGCCACTGAAGCACAGAGGCCAGAAAAAATATGCCATATAAATGCTGAAAATAGTCATTTTTTTGGTCGCAGCCACTGAAGCACAGTTGCCAGAAAAATTATGCCATATAAATGCTGAAAATATAAATTTTTTTGGTTGCAGCCACTGAAGCACAGAGGCCAGAAAAATTATGCCATATAAATGCAGAAAATATGCATTTTTTTGGTCGCAGCCACTGAAGCACAGTTGACAGAAAAATTATGCCATATAAATGCTGAAAATATAAATTTTTTTGGTTGCAGCCACTGAAGCACAGAGGCCAGAAAAATTATGCCATATAAATGCAGAAAATATGCATTTTTTTGGTTGCAGCCACTGAAGCACAGAGGCTAGAAAAATTATGCCATATAAATGGAGAAAATATGCATTTTTTTGGTTGCAGCCACTGAAGCACAGAGGCCAGAAAAATTATGCCATATAAATGCAGAAAATATGCATTTTTTTGGTTGCAGCCACTGAAGCACAGAGGCCAGAAAAATTATGCCATATAAATGCAGAAAATATGCATTTTTTTGGTTGCAGCCACTGAAGCACAGAGGCCAGAAAAATTATGCCATATAAATGCAGAAAATATGCATTTTTTTGGACGCAGCCACTGAAGCACAGTTGCCAGAAAAAATATGCCATATAAATGCTGAAAATAGTCATTTTTCGCCATACGTTGACCTTGTAGACATTGTTTGCCCAGTTTTTTTGGTTGCAGCCACTGAAGCACAGAGGCCAGAAAAAATTAAACCAGTAGGGTTTGCACCCTAGTTTGTAACGGTGGCGGAGGGAGGAGGACGCTAAAGGACAGCTGTGTGTGGAGTCATGAGGCTTGAAGAGAAGGACAGCTGCATAGAAGTCAGAACAAGTCTTCCGGCGTGCAGTAACCCTCCGAGATCCACCCCTCATTCATTTTAATAAAGGTCAGGTAATCGACACTTTTGTGACCTAGGCGAGTTCTCTTCTCAGTTACAATCCCTCCTGCTGCACTGAAGGTCCTTTCTGAGAGCACACTTGAGGCTGGGCAAGACAAGAGGTTCATGGCAAATTGTGACAGCTCTGGCCACAGATCAAGCCTGCGCACCCAGTAGTCCAGGGGTTCATCGCTCCTCAGAGTGTCGATATCTGCAGTTAATGCCAGGTAGTCCGCTACCTGCCGGTCGAGGCGTTCTTTGAGGGTGGATCCAGAAGGGTTGTGGCGCTGCCTTGGACAGAAAAACATTTGCATGTCTGATGTTACAGACCGGCCAAAGGGCTTTGTCCTTGCAGGTGTGCTCGTGGCAGGATTACTGGCACCTCTGCCCCTGGAATGTTGATGAGTTCCTGAAGTGACATCACCCTTAAAAGCATTGTACAACATGTTTTGCAGGCTGGTTTGTAAATGCCGCATCTTTTCGGACTTGTGGTATGTTGGTAACATTTCTGCCACTTTATGCTTGTACCGAGGGTCTAGTAGCGTTGCGACCCAGTACAGGTCCTTCTCCTTAAGCCTCTTGATACGGGGGTCCTTCAACAGGCATGACAGCATGAAAGACCCCATTCTCACAAGGTTGGATGCAGAGCTATCCATCTCCGCTTCCTCATTATCAAGGACTGCATCATCCACGGTCTCCTCCCCCCAGCCACGTACAAGACCAGGGGTCCCCAAAAGGTCACCACTAGCCCCCTGGGAAGCCTGCTCCTGTTGGTCCTCCTCCTCCTCCTCCACAAAGCCGCCTTCCTCCTCTGACTCCACTTCTGGCACCTCTCCCTGCGTTGCAGCAGGTGCCTGGGTTCGTTCTGGTGATTCCGACCAGAAATCGTGCGCTTCCAGCTCCTCGTCACGCTGGTCTACAGCCTCATCTGTCACTCGTCGCACGGCACGCTCCAGGAAGAAAGCGAAGGGTATTAGGTCGCTGATGGTGCCTTCGGTGCGACTGACCATATTTGTCACCTCTTCAAAAGGTCGCATGAGCCTGCAGGCATCGCGCATAAGCACCCAGTAACGGGGGAAAAAAATCCCCAGCTCTGCAGATCCAGTCCTACCACCCAGTTCAAAAAGGTACTCGTTGACGGCCCTTTGTTGTTGCAGCAGACGTTCCAACATAAGGAGCGTTGAATTCCAGCGAGTCTGGCTGTCAGAAATCAAACGCCTGACTGGCATGTTGTAGCGCTGCTGAATGTCAGCAAGGCGTGCCATGGCTGTGTAGGAACGTCTGAAATGGGCCGACACCTTTCTGGACTGGGTGAGAACGTCCTGGAATCCTGGGTACTTGGAGACAAAACGTTGGACTATTAAATTTAACACATGTGCCATGCAGGGCACATGTGTTAAATTTCCCAGTCTCAACGCTGCCAACAGATTGCTTCCATTGTCACACACCACTTTTCCGATCTGCAGTTGGTGTGGGGTCAGCCACCGATCGGCCTGTGACTGCAGAGATGACAGGAGTACAGATCCGGTATGGTTTTTGCTTTCCAGGCACGTCATCCCCAAGACAGCGTGACAACGGCGTACCTGGCACGTCGAATAGCCTAGGGGGAGCTGGGGGTGCACAGGTGTGGAGGAGGAGAAGGAGGACCCAGCAGCAGAGTAAGAAGAAGAAGAGGAAGAAGACGAGGTAGAGAGCGATGGAGGAGTAGAGGTGGTGGCAGAACCGCGTGCAATCCGTGGCGGTGACACCAACTCCACTGTTGTTGTTGTTGTTGAGCTACCCATTCCCTGCTTCCCATTCCCAGCCATTACCAAGTTCACCCAGTGGGCAGTGTAGGTGACATACCTGCCCTGACCATGCTTGGAGGACCATGCGTCAGTAGTCATATGGACCTTTGGCCCAACACTAAGTGACAGAGATGCGGTAACTTGGCTCTGCACATGTTGGTACAGGTGTGGTATTCCCTTTTTAGAAAAAAAATTGCGGCTGGGTACCTTCCACTGCGGTGTCCCAATTGCTACAAATTTGCGGAAGGCCTCAGAGTCCACCAGCTGGTATGGTAAAAGCTGGCGGGCTAAGAGTGCAGACAAGCCAGCTGTCAGACGCCGGGCAAGGGGGTGACAGTCAGACATTGGCTTCTTACGCTCAAACATGGCCTTCACAGAAACTTGGCTGGTGGCAGATGACTGGGAATGGGAACAGGTGGTCAAGGTGGAAGGCGGAGTGGAGGGTGGTTCAGATGGGTCAAGGAGAGCAGAGGTAGAGCAGTAAGATGCTGGACCAGAAGGAGTGTGGCTTTTAGTTTGCCTGTTGCCTTTGAGGTGTTGCTCCCAAAGTGCTTTGTGCTTGCCGCTCATGTGCCTTCGCATAGAAGTTGTACCTATGTGGCTGTTGGGCTTACCAAGGCTCAGTTTCTGACTGCACTCATTGCAAATTACAATGCTTTTGTCAGAGGCACACACATTAAAAAAATCCCACACTGCTGACTTTTTGGAAGTGTGCGATCTGGCGGTAACAGTAGAAGTTGGCGGCATTGGCGGCAATGGCGGGTGCGTTGGCTGGCTGAACACAGGTGCCGATACATGTTGTTGCCCTACTGATCCCTGCGGGCTGTCCTCCCTGCTTCTTCTAAGTCTTATTCTCCTACTGCCTCTCTGACTCTCCGTCTCTCCATCTGAACTACCCTCCTCTTGCTCTCTTCTACTAGGCACCCACAAAACATCAATCTCCTCATCATCATTCTCCTCAGATGCATCAATTTCTTCTGACACATCACAGAAGGAAGCAGCAGCGGGGACCTCCTCCTCATCACTCATCATTATGTCCATCTCTGTCGTGTTCTCTGCCAGAATTAAATCTGGTGTAACGTCCTCATCTCCTTCATCTTCTTCTGCCAATAATGGTTGCGCATTACTCAGTTCAAGAAACTCATGGGAAAATAACTCCTCTGACTCCAGTGAAGAAGGGGCACCGGTGGTGGAGGAAGTGTTACGTGGGGTGGCCATAGCAGTGGAGGATGAGGAGGGTGTTGTGGTAAAGTTAGAAACGGTAGAGGATGGGGTGTGCTGTGTAAGCCAGTCAACTACCTCTTCAGCATTTTGGGAGTTCAGGGTCATTGGCTTTTTAAAACTGGGCAATTTGCTAGGGCCACAGGATTGCATAGCAGCACGGCCCCTAGCACGGCCTCTGCGTGGCGGCCTGCCTTTGCCTGGCATTATTTTTAAAAAAACAACAACAACAAAAACTCAGTTGGTTTTTCTGGAAACGATAATACACACAGCTAGATGGCGGTTTGAAGAAAACACTGTGCAAATAATGCCTACAAGGTCAACGTATACACAGCGGTGGATACGGATTACGTAAAATATAAGAATGCTGCTTGAAAAAAAGTAACTCAAGTGGTTTTTCTAGAGACGATAATATTATCAATATTTAGACAAAATGTGAACAAGCTCACACAGCTAGATGGCGGTTTGAAGAAAACACTGTGCAAATAATGCCTACAAGGTCAACGTATACACAGCGGTGGATACGGATTACGTAAAATATAAGAATGCTGCTTGAAAAAAAGTAACTCAAGTGGTTTTTCTAGAGACGATAATATTATCAATATTTAGACAAAATGTGAACAAGCTCACACAGCTAGATGGCGGTTTGAAGAAAACACTGTGCAAATAATGCCCACAAGATCAACGTATACACTACTACAGCGGTGGATACGGATTACGTAAAATATATTATGGCTGCTTGAAAAAAGTCACTCCGGTGTTTTTTCTGGAGACGGTAATATTATGGATATTTAGACAGAATGTGAACAAGGTCACACAGCTAGATGGCTGTTGGTTGAATAACACACTGGGCAAAAAATGCCTACAGGGCAAATAATGCCTAAAAGGTCAACTTATACACTACTACAGCGATGGATACGGATTACGTAAAATTTATTATGGCTGCTTGAAAAAAGTCACTCCGGTGTTTTTTCTGGAGACGGTAATATTATGGATATTTAGACAGAATGTGAACAAGGTCACACAGCTAGATGGCTGTTGGTTGAATAACACACTGGGCAAAAAATGCCTACAGGGCAAATAATGCCTAAAAGGTCAACTTATACACTACTACAGCGATGGATACGGATTACGTAAAATTTATTATGGCTGCTTGAAAAAAGTCACTCCGGTGTTTTTTCTGGAGACGGTAATATTATGGATATTTAGACAGAATGTGAACAAGGTCACACAGCTAGATGGCTGTTGGTTGAATAACACACTGGGCAAAAAATGCCTACAGGGCAAATAATGCCTAAAAGGTCAACTTATACACTACTACAGCGATGGATACGGATTACGTAAAATTTATTATGGCTGCTTGAAAAAAGTCACTCCGGTGTTTTTTCTGGAGACGGTAATATTATGGATATTTAGACAGAATGTGAACAAGGTCACACAGCTAGATGGCTGTTGGTTGAATAACACACTGGGCAAAAAATGCCTACAGGGCAAATAATGCCTAAAAGGTCAACTTATACACTACTACAGCGATGGATACGGATTACGTAAAATTTATTATGGCTGCTTGAAAAAAGTCACTCCGGTGTTTTTTCTGGAGACGGTAATATTATGGATATTTAGACAGAATGTGAACAAGGTCACACAGCTAGATGGCTGTTGGTTGAATAACACACTGGGCAAAAAATGCCTACAGGGCAAATAATGCCTAAAAGGTCAACTTATACACTACTACAGCGATGGATACGGATTACGTAAAATTTATTATGGCTGCTTGAAAAAAGTCACTCCGGTGTTTTTTCTGGAGACGGTAATATTATGGATATTTAGACAGAATGTGAACAAGGTCACACAGCTAGATGGCTGTTGGTTGAATAACACACTGGGCAAAAAATGCCTACAGGGCAAATAATGCCTAAAAGGTCAACTTATACACTACTACAGCGATGGATACGGATTACGTAAAATTTATTATGGCTGCTTGAAAAAAGTCACTCCGGTGTTTTTTCTGGAGACGGTAATATTATGGATATTTAGACAGAATGTGAACAAGGTCACACAGCTAGATGGCTGTTGGTTGAATAACACACTGGGCAAAAAATGCCTACAGGGCAAATAATGCCTAAAAGGTCAACTTATACACTACTACAGCGGTAGTAAAATAAAAAAAAGTAAAATAAAAAAAAAATGAATATTAAAAAAAAAAAATTACAGTTGGTGCTGCTGAACTACTAGGAGCAGCAGATTAGCACACCAGTCCCACTCCCCAACACTGCTAGACTAATAGCACTGGGCTCTTATAGTAGTAGTAGTAGTAGTAGTAGTAGTAGTAGTAGTAAAACAACAAAAAAATAAATAAAAGCAGTCCTTACAAGGACTACTGTTATTGCAGCAGTCAGCAGATGAGATCAGAAGCAGGACAGCTGCCCACTGCAGCTACATACAGAGCACTGCAGTAGAAGGTAGATTACTAGCCAGCAAAGCTACCTAAGCTTAAATGTCCCTCAAACCCCTGCAGACTTCTGTCCCTCCAATAACAGAGCAGTATCAAAACGATTACTAGCCAGCAAACTTTCAACTGTCCCTGAAATCACTAACAGGCAGCAGCTCTCTCCCTACACTATCTCTTCAGCACACACAGGCAGAGTGAAAAAAACGCTGCAGGGCTTCGGTTTTTATAGGGAAGGGGAGTGGTCCAGGGGAGAGCTTCCTGATTGGCTGCCATGTACCTGCTGGTCTGGGGTGAGAGGGCAAAAAAAAGCGCCAACAATGGCGAACCCAAAATGGCGAACGTCGCGCGACGTTCGCGAACTTCCGGCGAGCGCGAACACCCGATGTTCGCGCGAACAAGTTCGCCGGCGAACAGTTCGCGCCATCTCTATTCCCTATATAATACAGTATACTGATCAATATTTATCATTTGAATGCTTTCCTAAAACATCTTTTGGACAGAATCTAGAATTAATTATTTTGAAGTGCTCTTATGCACTTTGTTATGTAATTTGGAATGATAAATCCAAAATCATAAAGGATCAATCAGAATCAAACGATTACAATGTTTATAAATACGATTGCTATGCACATATACTGTACACGTACACTATAGGAAAGGGTTATAGTTTTTAACATGGGACTATGCATATCAAGGGGCACATTTACTAAGCTCGAGTGAATGATTAGAATAACAAAAACTTCGAATTTCAAAGTTTTTTTTTGGCTACTTCGACCATCGAATTGGCTACTACGACCATCGAATTGGCTACCTCGACCTTCGACTACGACTTCGACATGAACGATTCGAACTAAAAATCGTTCGACTATTCGACTATTCAATAGCAAAAAGTACTGTCTCTGTAAAAAAAACTTGGACCACCTACTTTGCCAACTAAAACCTACCGAGGTACAATGTTAGCCTATGGGGAAGGTCCCCATAGGCTTTCTAGGCAATTTCTGATCAAAGGAAAATCATTTGGTTTGAAGGATTTAATCGTTCGATCGAACAATTTTTCCTACGATCGTTTGAACGAACGAATTGTGGTAAATCCTCGACTTTGATATTCAAAGTCGAAGGATTTTACTTCGACACCCGAATATCGAGGGTTAATTAACTAATTGACCAATAGCAAATGTGCCCCCAAGTGTAAGTCATTTGCCTGAAATGAGTACAGATTGCATTTTATATTTTAGAGAATACACAAATGGTCTCATCTGAGATAACTTTACCTGTACTACATACCTCCTATGCAAAATAATATCACTTTGCGCTTTTTAAAAAAATATCTTATTTCTGATCTCAGTAGCATTATCATTGAATAAACTAAATACTAAATAGAATATGTCAATTGTACAATGTAAATGGATAATATATTTATACTGTATATAAAAGTACAGTTATTCTGTTTACAGATTTCAACCGTATACTAACATAAGATATCACTAAAGCCAAAAGAAACCTAACGATGGAAATCCTATTCCCTTTACTGTCAATTTACTTTTTCTAATCAATAATGTATGCCAGTGCTCTTGGTTGACCCTGTTTGACAATTCATTTCATACTTGACAATCTTGGCTCCCTTAGTGTCAGTCCAGAAATATTGATGTTTATTTTAAAATTCTTAGCTTACTGAAGCAAAATATAATGTCTTGCATGGATGAAAGATGACATACCATAAAGTTGCCAACAAGGATCACATGCCATAGTCATAATGAATATGATTGATAACAATATATAAGTTAATATACAATTTTCCATTAATGGCAGTATTTTTTAGTTGAAATGTTTAACTATGGAAATTATTGAATATGTGAAAACAGTAGTCCTAAAACAATTGCAGGTGAGCAACATGCTGATCACCAACACCACTGATGTTGCTCCCAGTGGCCTCAAAGCAGGTGCTTATTTTTTAATTCCTGGCTTTGTGGCAAATTTTGGTTGCAAAAAAAAGGTGTACTGCCAAAAAGTGCATGTAGACTGCCAGTCCACATAGAGGCTACCAAATAGCAAATTATTTATTTGGCACCTCCAGGAACAGTAATGTAACTAAAGGGGGGATGGGCCCTGGTGTGAAACGTGCAGCCGGGCTCCCGCCCCCCCTCCATACACAATTATCTTCCCAGAAATCGGCGGGGTGTGAGCTGCCGGGGGGGCCAGAGGGGGCGCGGGCCCTGGCCCAATTACACCCCCTGCTCCCCCAGTAGTTCTGCCACTTTCCAGGAATGTTTTCATACTTGTGTTGCTCCCCAACTCTTTTTATACTTAAGTGTGGCTCACAGGTAAAAATGTTGGTGACAAAACAATAGTTAGGGCTCATTATCACAGGCATTTCTCCCTGCATTCCCATAATGTGCTCCTCCTGCATTCGGGGGCTGGATTCGCCTTGGATGCAAGAAAGAACAGGCTGCATTTGGAGGGCAGGTTGAAGCACCATTGAATATAATTAAATGTTTCAAAAAAAGTTATTTCTAAGTTAGAGATGATTAAAATATACAATGAAATATACTTAATAACAAAAATATAAAAAAATAACTCTGAACCTGGGTCTCCTTGCTATTGAGACACTGACTGAGTGACTGACGTGTCTTTTATCAGCATAGGGGTATTTTTAACAATAATCACTCCAGCATTGTTTCTTTCCATTCCTAGCTTTACCCAATAAGACATCCATAATATGAAGGTTATGACAAAGCATGGGCTTTCAATAATAATATTTTCCATTGCTAATGTAAGTAATGAGATCAAAACATAGAAAAGTGAAATAGAACATTTAGCTATTCTTGTTTTTATTATATTAAGGCAGCACAATTATACACACACACCTTTCACAATAAAGCCTTTCAAATTATGTACCACTATTAATACCTAAAATGTACAACAGGCTCCCATCCACTCCTAGTATACTTTACAAATACAGATATATCAAATTAATGTTTTACTGTGCCCACTATGAGTAATTATTTAGCAGTAGTGATATATTTATTGTTGTTACAACCTATTTGTTTGTTCAGAATATTAGGTGCTCAATTTATACTTGCTGATTGTCTGTTTTCTTTCCAGTGCATCACATTTGAAAATTTATATTTTTACAGACTTTCTAAAGCCTTTTATACAGATTATGTTGATTCAAACTGTAATATAGACCTCTGAACTTTTACATGGGAAAAAAAATATCTGTAGGAATGTAAAGGTTTTCCTATGACCCAGGGAATGTGTTAGCCATCTTGGCTTGGTCCTTAATCCCAGAGGGGAGGGGGAGTATTTCCCAGAGGTTATAAAAAGGAATAATCCCATGTGGGAGGAGGTGGTGTGTGTCTGAGAGGGCCTGAGGTGGAGGTAGGCCACAGTATAGGAGTAAGCAAGTGTCAGGTCAGAAACTGTAATAGGTCACTATAGGAGTGACAGATAGGTTCAAGGAAGTTAATGAGCAGCTAAGGCTCCAATGAGGAGTTTAGTAAAGGGTTAGCATTCTATGGTGACGAGGTTGCTAGGTTAGGGACTTAAGTGGTTAGGCTCAGGCATAGAGAGATCCTTGGAGTGTAAAACCAGCTGTGAGGTTGCCTTCAATGGGGAATGTGCATCAAAGGCAGGCAAGGCGACTCAATTCAGAGAGCTGAATAACAAAGGATCAGAGAGTATCCATGAGTAATATATTTGTGTAAATGACCTGCTGCCGCTACTTGTTCATGGAGTGTACCATCTCAGAATACACCTTTAATATGTGATTGACTGTATTGACTGTACCATCAGTTCAATAAATTGTTCTGCTGTTTTAAAGAACCACTGACGTCCAAAATTATTTCATCAAGAGTGAATACTGTGTGCTTATACCAGAGTGGTAATCCCTTTCTCCATACCATAAGCGGGGGCCCCACCTGAAGATTCAGAGTCCAATTATATTGTGCCTACAGGGAGTTGCTGGGAGTTGCACCCCCTTGCCTGGGTTCTGGAACCAGTCTATAGTAACACAAGGAAGATTAAGGCTAACCCTGAAACATCCACCTGTTACATATAGAACATATGTATGTAAACTAATATATTCTTTTGTTCTAACAAAACAGACAGAGCTCCCTTTAATCAGCAGTGGCTCAGTTATGTGCTGCTGGGAGATTTTAGAAACAACTCAGTACTACTGGGAAAACACTTTGAGCATACAGTATTACGTTTGATGAAGCTAAATAATAACTGTGTTACACAGATATTGCTTTTAGCTAGGTCTATGTCTTATTTAGAAAGTAAGAGCTACTGCTCCATAGAAACAGAGGGTTTAAAAGGTTTGGAGACTGGAATATAAATACAATTACCTCCTGTACTATGCTGAAACATGGCAAGTTGTATGTCAAATAAATATATTAATTCAGTATCCATCAATATATTAATTTGGTTTCCTCTATGAACTCTGTATCCTCCCACACTATGAAAACATACAGGCAAGTTAAATATAAGTAAGTGAACTGTCAGAGACTGTTTTAAATGCTGTATAATCTCTGTAAATTTGTTACCTATAGAATATATAAATACCAAAAGATACATCACTGTATACTTAAAGAGATGTATGCTTCTATGCACTACCACTCACTCACTCCTGTAAGAACAGTAATAAATGTGTAATTATATAAAGTGTATCAAACAAGGAGCAAAATAACTGAGCAGAATCCTCTACTTTTGTTTTTAACCATTAAAAGACATGAATAGTGTAAGGATTGTTTACCCTGTTGGTCTAGTGGTCGGCAGGGACCACACTATTCTGTTTTTTCCTCCGTAGTTGTTGCAATCCATCCTAAATCCTTTGTAAAACAATTGTGCCCCTTTGCTTGTCCAGAACTCTTGCTTGATTATTTCAGAATTGATGCAGAATTTTTAATTGATTACATTTAGAAAGTTTCTTATTTCAGTATGATGGAGCTTATATTGAATTTTCATGAAAGTTCTCCTTTAATATTCCTTCTAAACCCATAGTCAGACAGAATGCATACATGAAAATAGTAATTAACATAATGGAAGAATCTATTTGAAAAATTTGTAATGGTGAAAAAGGAATGAAGGGGATTGTAGGATTTGGACCAGTAAATTGAAATCCAGTGTTACCCTGAGATTGATTTTCTAAGTGGTTAGTGCAAAAAATCATTACAATCCACCATGTTTTATCCCACAATGCAGTTTTTCCAGCCACATTGTCCTGTATATGTGCTTTACAGGCGTTTACAACTTATGAGTGACTTTTGTGGTTAGGGCTGTGCCTACTTATATTAAAAGAGGACCTTTGCATCTTTTTACAGAAGCTCTGGGCATACCATATGCCCAAAACTCTTGAACCCATGGGTTTAAGTTAAGTATGAAAACATATTACTTTGCTATAATTCTGTACAAGAAAAAAAGTTAGCATGTTTGCTTATAGGAGAAGGAAAGGTTAAAACTATGTAAGCCTTATCAGAAAGGTCTATATAAATACACAAGTAAACCCTCAAAGTAGTGCTGCTCTGAGTCCTTTGTCTTTCCTGTGTACACATGGTCTTCTGTATCAGACTTCCTGCCTTCAGCTTAAACCTCCTTGCCCCGGGCATGAGCATGCTCAGTTTGTTCCTCTCTCCCTCCCCTTCTTTTCTCTGCTGTAATCTGAGCCCAGAGCTATAAGTGAGCAGGGAGAGACTCAGACAGGAAGTGATGTCACACCAAGCCAATATGGCAGCTGCTATCCTAACCAAACAGAGAGGTTCTAGAGCTTTTTACTCAGGTATGGTAAAGCATTCTACAGAATAATTATAACATTCTAGCTTGCCCTATTGCAGCTAATCTATTGGCAATAAAATGCCTCCGTTGCTTTCCTTCTCCTTTAAGGAAAGGGCATCATAAGTATGCTATTCCTTTAATATGTGTAGTTGTATTTGCATATTTATATTTTATGTGAATTTGAAAATGTACAGCATTGCCATAATAAGGCAAACTCATTTTCAGATTCAGATCTATTCATTTTTGCTGCATTTTACTGCCAACTTGCAGTCCCTTGTATGAATGTAGACAGAACAAGTGTCCTTTGGGTTCTGACTTGCCTTTTGAATGTGTTTGCATGCATTCAATTTCTCAATGAATGGAGCTCATATGCATTTTCACTGCCAGCCATGTATTTCCCCAATGGCAACTTTATAAAGTCATTACAACTTTGAAAAACTGTTGACTGCCAGAAACAAATATCTCCAGCGAAGATTCTTTTAGAATAAATACTTAGATGCATTAATTATGCATATTTTGACAGCTATTTTAGCTTATGCACAATTCCATGTGAAATCTTCTGTCATCATTTGAAAAAGATTTTCTGCGGCTGTTTTACTTTTTTCTACATAATCTCCTATTTACTGCATGTTGTTTCTGGTATCAGTTGCTTTTAGATCTATTTTACGCTAAATTAATTAATACGTTATGAACAAATTTAACTACATTCATTAATTAATTAGAAAAAAATGTTATTTCCCATTCTCGATTTAATCCGCAGTGAACTTCTACCATTTTAAGTTGATAGATCCAGTATACCTCTAATTTGGAAAGGGTCTTATCCTTATCACCCCGTCACACATTGTATCTTGGGCTGTCAATTACTTGAAAAGTCACCCTAGATACCTTATCGTGTTGTTCTATTATATGTTTAGTAATGGCTGATTCAGTGTCACCCCTTTCAACAGCAGACAAATGTTCCAAAAATCTGACCCCCACATAATGGGCTCCGCATGTGCAGGTAGCCAGGTAAACAACCCATCTCAAGTGGCAATTAAAATATTGTTTGATAATGCAATCCTTGCCCGTGTATGTACTGTTAAATCTAGAAGAGACATTGAGCACAGTGCATGCCTTGCATCTGTTAGGACCACATTTGTAGGTGCCTTTGTACTGTAACCAGGTTCAATACAAATTGGATTGATATAAACTAGGAGCGAGCCAAGATGCTAGAGATTTCCCTTTCCTAAAAACAAAAGAGGAACATTGGTCTAAGGTCTCTTTTAAAACCGTATCTGGTAACAATATGTCCCAATGTCTATGTACACTGCATTGTAAATAAAAGGCATCTCTCGTATACACTGTACTACCACCATCAAAGTAAAAGCAATTTGAATGTAGCCAAAATTCAATCCATTTTAGTATAAAATCATTTTCTCTGGGAAACATTTCTCAATAGTCAATTGCTTGTACACCTAGACAATGTTGGATAGAAGAATTTAAGGCAGTGACATCCATGGAAAACCATCTGTACAGGGATTTCCAGGGCACACCTTCCATCTTATCAAGGAAAGGTCTTCCAATGTCATCTTTTCTGAAATTTTGCCTGTACCACGTGCAAGTTTAGGAAAACAGCGGGAGTTTAGGGAGCTAAATGCGTGGCTCAAGTCTTGGTGCAGGAAGGAAGGGTTTGGGTTCCTAGAGCACTGGGCCGATTTTTCGTTGGGGTACAAGCTATACAGTCGTGACGGTTTGCACCTCAATGGAAGGGGGTCCGCAGTGCTAGGGGAAAGAATGGCTAAGAGGTTGGAGGAGTGTTTAAACTAGGCAAGGGGGGGTGGGTGAGATAAAGAATTATGGGGAAGCTAGGATAGACAGGCAGTAGGGTTAGTAAGGGGTCATGGGGGAGGAGTGAGGGTTGCATACAGTTTACCAGCTAAGGAGGTACCTCTGTTACAAGGAAAACAGAATAATACTAACTTAACGTATAATTCTTCACTAAGTAATGCAAATTTCAAAAGTAAAGAGTTTGTCAGGTAAAATGGGAGACCTGGAATTAATTGCATGCTCTAAAAATTATGATATAATTGGTATCACTGAGACCTGGTGGGATGAAACATGTGACTGGATTGTGAATTTAAATGGTTACACCCTTTTTAGGAGGGACAGAGGGATTAAAAAGGGTGGAGGAGTGTGTTTGTATGTAAAGCCTGAATTAAAGCCATGCGCTAAAGAAATAACAATAGCTGGCACTGGTGAGGGTGTAGAATCACTCTGGGTAGAGATTTTGACTGGGCAAAAGGTAACAAAAAGAATTATCATTGGTGTATGCTATAAACCACCTCGTATAAGTGTTGAGTATGAAGCCCAGCTACTTTTGCAGATACAAGCGGCTTCACAGCTGGGTCAAGTTGTTGCTATGGGTGACTTCAATTATCCAGACATTGACTCGGGTAATGGGGTTGCTAAGACAGAAAAAGCTACTAGGTTTGTAAATATGCTGAATGACAACTTTTTATTCCAGCTCGTTCAAGAACCTACAGATGCAGCCACTTTGGTTTGTCTGTTTGACACAGAATATCTAAACACAGATATCCCATTTATCTCATTTAACACAGAAAACTGCGTCACAACATCCCATCTAATTACAGCATTCACCATTGTGAACAATGGAGCTTTGGTATGCTAATGAAAAGGTTAAATGCATTAAATGAGTTAAGATGACTTAAGATAACACAGTTTCTTCAATTACCCCTGAGTCATGACGCATTTAACTCACAAATCCAAGTGGCTTCATCTGTACTAGGAATAATTCTCTTTTGGACCTTGTAATAACTAACAATACTGAACTCATCTCTAACATTTGTGTGGGTGAGCATTTAGGGAATAGTGATCATAACATGGTCTCCTTTGAGATTCTGTTGCAGAAGCAATTCTATAAGGGAGTAACTAAAACACTAAATTTCAGACGTGCAAACTTTGACAGTATAAGGGCATCTCTGCAACATATTAAGTGGGAAATGCTTTTCACAGGGTTAAACACAGAACAAAAATGGGAAGTCTTTAAAATGCTGCTTAATAAATATACTTGTCAGTATATTCCACTTGTAAGCAAGGAACGTCGTTGCAAAGCAAAGCCTTTTTGGTTCAATAGAAGCGTTGGTGTTGAGGTGGGTAAGAAAAGACGTGCTTTTAAGGCTTTCAGGTTAGCTGGTACAGCCGAAACATTTATAAGGTACAAGAAGGCCAATAAATCATGCAAGGAAGCTATAAGGCAAGCTAAAATTGCTATAGAAAAGGATATTGCAGCTAGCAGTAAAAAAAATCCAAAATTATTTTTTAAATATGTTAATAGTAAAAAAATTAAGCAGGAAGGGGTGGGACCTTTACTATCAGAGGGGGTCAGCTGGTTCATGAAAACAAAATAAAAGCGCAGATTCTGAACTCATATTTTTCATCTGTCTACATAAATGAGGAACCAGTAAGTGAAGGTTTCCTTCTTAACAGTCCCAATTCTAGTAATACAACTAATGATGCATGGTTCACACATGAAGAAATTCAAAAGAGACTAGAACATGTTAAAATTAACAAAAGTCTAGGGTCAGATGGTATTCATCCCAGAGTAATTAGCGAGCTTAGCTCTCTGATTGCCAAACCTCTTTACTTAATTTTTCAAGATTCATTGAGATCTGGCATAGTGCCGAGAGACTGGCGAATTGCTAATGTGGTGCCTCTATTCAAAAAAGGATCCCGTTCTCAGCCTCAAAACTATAGGCCAGTTAGTCTGACGTCAGTGGTAGGAAAACTTTTTCGAAGGGTTAATAAAGGATAAGATACTGGACTTCATAGCAAATCATAATACTATGAGTTTGTGCTAGCATGGTTTTATGCGTAATAGATCTTTCCAGACTAACTTATTTTATTTTTATGAGAATGTAAGTAGAGACCTCGATTCTGGGATGGCAGTGGATGTGATTTACTTAGACTTTGCTAAAGCATTTGATACAGTGCCACACAAAAGGTTACTGGTTAAATTAAGGAATGTTGGCCTGGAACATAGTTGTACCTGGATAGAGAACTGGCTAAAAGACTACAAAGAGTGGTGGTAAATGGAACATTTTCTAATTGGACCAGTGTTGTTAGCGGAGTACCGCAGGGCTCTGTACTAGGTCCCTTGCTTTTCAACTTGTTTATTAATGACCTGGAGGTGGGCATTGAAAGTACTGTTTCTTTTTTTGCAGATGATACTAAATTGTGCAGAACTATAGGTTCCATGCAGGATGCTGCCACTTTGCAGAGTGATTTGTCTAAACTGGAAAACTGGGCAGCAAACTGGAAAATGAGGTTCAATGTTGATAAATGCAAGGTTATGCACTTTGGCAAAAATAATATAAATGCAAGTTATACACTAAATGGCAGTGTGTTGGGAGTTTCCTTAAATGAGAAGGATCTAGGGGTCTTTGTAGATAACACGTTGGCTAATTCTGGGCAGTGTCATTCTGTGGCTACTAAAGCAAATAAAGTTCTGTCTTGCATAAAAAAGGGCATTAACTCAAGGGATGAAAACATAATTATGCCTCTTTATAGGTCCCTGGTAAGGCCTCATCTAGAGTATGCAGTTCAGTTTTGGACTCCAGTCCTTAAGAGGGATATAAATGAGCTGGAGAGAGTGCAGAGACGTGCAACTAAATTGGTTAGAGGGATGGAAGACTTAAATTATGAGGGTAAATTATGACTGTCAAGGTTGGGGTTGTTTTCTCTGGAAAAAAGGCGCTTGCGAGGGGACATGATTACACTTTACAAGTACATTAGAGGACATTATAGACAAATGGCAGGGAACCTTTTTACCCATAAAGTGGATCACCTTACCAGAGGCCACCCCTTTAGACTAGAAGGAAAGAACTTTCATTTGAAGCAACGTAGGGGGTTCTTCACAGTCAGGACAGTGAGGTTGTGGAATGCACCGCTGGGTGATGTTGTGATGGCTGATTCAGTTAATGCCTTTAAGAATGGCTTGGATGATTTTTTGGACAGACATAATATCAAAGGCTATTCTGATACTAAGCTCTATAGTTAGTATAGGTATGGGTATATAGAATTTAATTAAAAGTAGGGATGGGTGTATTTATGGATGCTGGGTTTTCATTTGGAGGGGTTGAACTTGATGGACTTTGTCTTTTTTCAACCCAATTTTACTATGTAACTATGTAACTATGTAATGCACAATGTTGTCTCCCTCAAGAAGGTAGGGAGTTTCTCGACCAAGGGGATCAACAATATCTGAGTTTGTGAGAAATGAATGCCCTAGTAAAAAATCATAGGAAATTAAATAGGGTTCTGGAGAGTTTGGGTAAGAGAATTTGTTGCATAGAATATCAGCACTAACATCATACTAACTTTTAATTCTAAAGTACATTTTTTATGCATATTTTGAGACAAGATTTAAAAAATGTTAATATCAAAGTAAACCATATATCCAGTGCAAATGTTTCTCTTAACAAAAAAAGGAATAAAACATGATTATATATTTCATCTTCCATCTTCTTTTCAGAAAGTTCTAAAATTTCATGTAACAGAGGCACTATAAACAAACAGTGACATTTTGTATATTAAATATCACAAAGATAAAGGGTAATACAATCCAAAAAATAGATAAAGTTTATAAGAGTAATATATTAAAACCTGTCTGAATAAAGGGAAGATAAAGGCACTGTCACAGTAGAGTTTTAATTAAACTTTTGGTAGATGCCTATGCCGGGAATGTTAGCACAGTATTATTAGCATAGCAAAAATCCACTGATAGTAGATGCTTATTTTGCATCTTTATAACGGGAAAGAAAAATGTCATAAACGTCACAAATACTAAGTACCTGCCTATAAGAGTTGCTGCACATTTACCGGTAATAGTATAATTAATTACTTCCTGAAATCACCTGATTTAGGGAGTAGCTTTCTAGTAATAGCCCTCCATTTGGAAATTGATCCGTAGACCTTTTTGTATTGGAACACACTTGAGAATGTGCAAAAATTGTTGTTTTTGTTTCAGAGTACAAACATTGAACTGTATTAGACTTCTCAACAAAGGCAAGGACCCCAAGTCATTTCAGAGGTAAAGGGAACATAAACCTTTTACGGCAACGGCAACATCCAGTATTGCTGTGCAAGGTCTCTTTGCAAGAATCCAACATGTTAACAGTGGTGTAAGTATGTTGCTCAACAACAAATGACAGGGATTATTAAAGTAATATTTTTCAATAAAGCTATTCCTTACTCTTTGATGCCCTTGGCACAGTAAATGAAGAAAGATCCTCTAGAGAGAATTTGGCTTCTTTTCTGTATAACCAGTTCTCTATTCTATGATTGTTTGATCATTGCTGGAGATATTAAATATATTTTTTTCTAAACAGTATCCACATTTGTGATATTTGAATACAGTGGAATATTGGCAAGAAAAATGTTTATGATAATCCAAATATGTTAAATATCTGAGAACGGAGTATTGATTCTCATTGGATAATTCTTTTACATCAGCATCTGTGAATGTGTAGCTTGCAGTTCCTTACTACCGAACACCTCTAATTTGGAATTCACCTTAGCCAGAAAGCATCAGATGCCAAAAAAGAATATTGTAAATACATGGTATTTCAGTGCTGGAGGTGTTACCAATTACTGGTCAACCCCTGTTTATGGAGAAAGCAGTGTAGCTGATAACACTGTACATACAGGAGCAGGACAAGTACTGGAAACATGGAAATCCAAAGCTGAATATATCTAAATAAGCAACAGAGTAGTCTGTGCTGGATAACAACTAAGATGAAGGCTATGCTTCCTAAATAAAAAAAACATCATCCTTGCATTGCATTATTATCATGCTGTCATATTATTTACATAAGGTTTATTCATGAGTGAATATCACTGGACCCCTTTTAATGGATAGACTTCTATATGAAATGCACCATAATAAAATATAAAAATGATATGCTTACATAGGGCTACAGTATATAGGAAATGGCTTTGCCATATTTTAGAGATATCTGCATAACGTTTATTTCAGATAATAAATCCCATATCTGTATTTCCTGATGTTATCCTAAACTTTTCTTGTGTGTGAAGCCCTCTTTCAGCTAATTCCAGCATTTCTAAGAACATTTATAAAGCTGCATAATGCATCAAATTATTCTTTTTCACCAGATTTGTTTCAGGCAGTTTTATGCTCCACTGAGCTATGACATAAATATCTACATAAGAACTATAGTGGATATTTATGTCAAAGCTGAATTAGTGCCAGGTTATTTTTATTCCTCCCAGGACTTTTTCTACAGAAGTTACTTAACCATATTTAAGGGCAATCAAGTGTCACAAATATGTACATTTTTCTGAAAGCAGTTTGGAAACCCACTACTGCTTAGAGATAAAGATGCCTGTCATTAAGGCAGTTTTGGAGCCAGACTGCACAGCTGTTCTGCCAGGATGATCTTTGCTTTGATGCATGCCAAAGTCAGTAAGAATCAATCAAAACAATGATAATTAACCATTCAAGGCCCCAAAAGTCTAAAAAAGACTACAAAGGATAATTTACAAAAATAGGTAGTGTCCACAGTATGCAATATACAACAATTAACCAATTAGTAGGTACATTCATCTAATTATTGGTTAGTTAAAGGAAAACTATACCCCCCAAACAATGTAGGTCTCTATTAAAAGATACTGAGTAAAACAGCTCATGTGTAAAACCCTGCTTCATGTAAATGAACCATTATCATAATAATATACTTCTTTAGTAGTATGTGCCATTGGGTAATCATAAATAGAAAATTGCCATTTTAAAAAATAAGGGCCACCCCCTGAGATCGTAAGATTCACTGTGCACACATACAAACCACATGTAAGGTCACATGAGCCAATTAACAGACAGAGTTCTGCCTTTTGCTTCCTCACTTCTTCCTGTTACAGTTAGAGTTGTAGTATTTCTGGTCAGGTGATCTCTGAGGCAGCACAGATAGAGTCACGAAATGGTGGTTCAAGGCAAGAGATGTAAAAGGGCAATATTTATGTAAATATATATTCCAGTTTGGTAAGATTCTTTAATATGTCATTCAATTTGATATAAACTATCTGTTGCTTAAGTATTCATTTTGGGGGTATAGTTTTCCTTTAATATGAACAACAGCACTTGTGCAATTCAGCAGCAATATTGGTGAATGAGCCTTATAGTTTTTACAAGCATTTACAGCTAAGTTTATTCATTTACAAGCATATAGAGTTATGTTTGATGAGACCAGTGAGTTATTGTTGTTTTGGGCTCCAGTACTTAAGACGGATAATAATGAGCCAGAGAGAGTGTGAAGATGTACAATGGATGGAAGAGGGATGGAAGATTTACATTATGAGGGGAGATTGTCAAGGTTGGGGTTGTTCTCTCTGAAAAAAAGACATTTACCAGGGGGTCATGATTAGTCTTTATAAATAATTAGAGGGAATTATAGATAGAAAGCAGGAGACCTTTTTTTCCCATAAAATGGTTCACCGCACCAGAGGCCACCCCTTTTGGGTTCCCAAAAGATAGATCAGGATCTACCAGTAGCTGGTGATCAGTAGATTTAAAGACAATGGGGCTCATTCATCAATACTGGACAAATTTTCTCATGGGCAGTTACTCCATAGCAACCAATCAGTGCTTGGCTTTTTTCAGGCAGCTGCCGGTAGAACAATGAATGCAACACTTTGATTGGTTGCCACAGGCAACTGCCAATGGCGAATTTTGCCCAGTGTTGATAAATGTCCCCCACTGTCAACAGTTCAACTGAATTACTCTCCTGTTTCATGCTTTTCATTGAGATTTTTACATGCATGGGCATGGGGATGGACATCAGGTCCCCCATTCTGGTGTGCAAACAAGATTCTGAGATTATGCAAGGCTTGTCTTAATAACAGTGTCCACAAAATGGCTTTGAATGGTATAAGAATGCTTTGCATTTGTAACTTGGAAACTGTCAAGTGCTTGAGTGTAGTCCAAGGAGTAATGTGTCAGTATCCCTTCAAGGGATTCAATCATTATTTTTATGGTGTAGTTTTTATTTCTAAATCAATCTAAATATCCTCATATGTATATAGATAAATATACAGTATATCTACTGTTTCCAGATAATTGCTCATAAATACTTAATGTATGTCCAAGGACATTCTAACTTTTCATCCATGTATGTGACAGATAATAGTAACTCTTATTTTCAAAATTGCTTACATATGGTCAATGTAGGGCAATCAGGACAGTTATATATAAATCTTATTGGTCCTCATTTCTGTCTCTCTAGTTCCAAACATCATCATCAGTGCAAAACTTCTATTTTGTAAGCTCCATGGACAATTAAGTGGCATACATTTTAAGCAAACTTCAACCTATGCTCCAGTTTTTTCCACTTAACTGTGACCATCTCATATAAAGGTCAAATTCAACAACATATTTGATACTTGAAGGCTTTTACCAAATGTATTTTCATACATTTATTTATTTACCATCTGACTACAATAATATAGAATTAAAAAACACACACCCTAGTGTTCCATATTATTCTTTATCTAATACAAATATAAATAACTGCAATTTAAAAGGAAAACAAACTGAGAAGGAACTAATTTATTTTCACATCAGGTTTCTATTAATACATACTGTTTTGTAGGTTTTCAACACAGGAAGACATATTTACCTGCAAATATTTATATATGCATCAATTTATTTGAGAGCTGCAATCCTGCCAACTCAACAGAGGCTAAATAAAAGATCGTTTGTAGTCTCCACAGAGGTTTACTTATTCAGCACAGCTGGCTTCTGATTTATAAAGTTTTATAGGCTTTTAAATCTTATTTACAGATAACAATCAGAAAGAAAGGAGAAAGAAAACATAGTGGGGCTCTCAGATTTTGTATTAGGTTTCACCATATGTATCTTAGTGTTGCATGTGATTTTTCTCCATGTTATGTAGTTGTTGTAGTATGTGAATAAGTCCATCATTATGGTATAAACCATTTATGTTGCATACCACAACAAAAGTCACCTCACGGTCTGCAAAGTACACCAGAACAGATGCCAAGCACCCTGGTCTCGGCTCATACTTCACCAGTTAAGTGACTGCCTTTGGCATCGGGAGGAGCCCTCGGCTTACTCAGATGCCACCTGGACTTAACGAGAGGTGCAAGGCGAAAGTTCTGGCAGGCAATGGGGCACGACTGTTTACAAGGATGCTGGAAGATAGGAAGCCACAGGAACAGGCAGGCTGGGCCAGTTCAAGCAGTAGAATAGTCAAACAGGTCAGAATCAGGATTGAGAGCGAAGAATAGTCGATGGCCAGGCAAAGGTCAGGTTGGAGAGGTCAGAATAGTCACAGACAGGCAGGATCAGGATCGGAGAGTTCAGAGTAGTAATTCAGGCAGGCAAGGGTCAAAACACAATAGATAAGTCAGAAGAAGTAGTATACAACACCCAGGAACAAGGCAAATTGAACCTAACAATGGGCAACTAGCTGAACACCGGATTCCCTTTTTAACCGTTTGAATTTGGCACCATTGCGCGGTGACGTCACACGTCAGCGTCACTGCGCCTTTAAGCAACAGACATGCGCGTGGCGCGCGTCTTAGAGGAAGCCGGCACCGGGAAATAAGAAGGAGCTGCGCAGTGGGCGTCCATGCTGACAGAGCGCCGGTGGACCCCGCTGCCCACTAGATCACCAGGGTAAGTCCTGACACTCTACTGACAAGTGTCTATGATAATCTCTTTCCTCTTACTTCAATAGGCTAAGCTTTGAAAGAGTGTGGGTAGTTTAGCTTCGACCAGAGTACAACCCTATCTGCTCTTGGTTGACTGGGTATTGTGCACTAAAGCATGAAGAGATAAATACTATGGGAGATACTTACTTATTTAAGATGAAAGAAGATTCATGCAAGATTGTACTAGAAACTATGATTTGGTGGAACATTAAGGAGACCTAATCCTAATCTTAACCTAAGACCTAACCTTGTACCTGGTA
The DNA here is from genome assembly GCA_038501925.1 of Xenopus petersii. Lineage (NCBI taxonomy): Eukaryota > Metazoa > Chordata > Amphibia > Anura > Pipidae > Xenopus > Xenopus petersii. The sequence goes on along the minus strand of CM076673.1, from coordinate 108,992,232 downwards.
TCTCTTGTTACAACAGAAGATCCAAAACATTTATGGGGTTCCCCTTTAACTTAATTATCAAAAATGGAACTTGCATTTTCTTATGAGCTAGCCAATAATCCTATTGGCTAAATCTTGCCAGCCAATGCCATCAAAGATATGTAACTAAAACAGGAGAAGGAAGCATGTGCAGAGCCAGTTCAATGTGATTTTCTTGTCTGCCTGACAAGTCCAGACTGGGAAATCCCCTACATATAGCACAAAACAGAGAACTTAAGCATAGCTGGTCCTTGCATATCAGGTCTGTAGCTTCAAAACAGAACTTTTAAAATAATAAAGATGATTTGCACATGGGCTATTCAAATGTAGACTATGATCTAAGTTGTATATCACCTTTAATGCTAGTATGCAAGAGATGATCATTTATGTTTAATCTAAGTGATATGTCACATCAAAGCATATATCTGTTGACCTATAAACACATCTGGTGGTACTGTCTTATAGTTCATGTATTCTAGCAAGCAACCTTTCGTGCATCTTCAGGTAACCAAATCATAAAATTCTGTTGACACAAATACTTACTGAAGCCTACTGGGTTATTGCTTTGAATTGGCTTACACCCAAGCTTTCAGTTTCTCAACCATACATTAGAATCATGTTCAATGCATGTACCATATGTCTGCTTGGTTAGATGATATGTTAAAACAGTTTGGTCCCTGCGGGAAATTTATAAAAGAAAGAATTTTAACCCATGGCCTGCTCATTTACTTTTAAGCTCTTCTATTAAGGCCTACCATGCCTCAATGACTTTTTACTAATATTTTACTGTGGTCTCTAGTAGCTTTGTTAATTTTTAGAATTATTATTATTTATTTGCAATAACAAATTTACAATATAACTGACATGTGGGCTGCAATCAAATTACTGTACCATGTAAAAGATATATATATATATATATATATATATATATATATATATATATATTTATTATATTTATTATTATTAATGCATAAATTCGAATTTCAAGCTATATTTTGTGTACTTCAACTAGGGAATAGTCCAAATTCAATTGGAATTTGAAAAAATTCGATATCAAAATTTATCATGCACTGTTTCTTTAAAAATTCGACTTTGGTCATTCGCCATCTAAAACGTGCTGAATTGCTGTTTTAGCCTATGGGGGACCTCTTAGAACCTATATGGAGTCAATTGGTGAGAAATCAAAGTTTTTTGGGGGGAAAACTTTGAATCAGATTTGATCGAATGTGCTATTCATTCGATTCGTATGATTTGAATTCGGCCGAATATGGACCTTTTAGATCACAAACAGACCTATTCGACCTGAAAATAACTTCAACTTAATTTCAGTAGCTTGGTTTCGAAGTTTTTTCAATTCGAATTTTGACCCTTGAAAAATCTGCCCCAGATGCAATTCATTAAGGTACAGTACTTGCATTTCAACATAATTCTGCACTTCCACATTGTTGCCAATAAGTCCATCCTGCCACTTCTGATGGATGATGTGTAACTGTGCCTTTTGATGCTGGGAAAACCTTGAGCTACTCCACTCTGGACCTGGCAGTAGATCCAAAGTTCCTGTACTGGTTGCATTAGTAGACATTCTAGTAAATGTAGTAAATCAAAGTTAAATTTTGAATGTGCACACCAAAAGTGAAACCCCCCAAGTGTGAAAATAATAATAAATAAAAATAAAAAATAAAAATTCAGGCATGATTGCTGTGGAGTCAACATGGAGCAGTGATGCAATTTCAGGAGAAAATGCTGCATTATGTGGCACATAAAAATGTGTCAGTTTGTGTGTAAAATTGAACCTTGCACACTGCACCTGCATTCTTAAGTAACTCCTTATACCCCTTTACATCCTTTATACCCTTTCTGCTCATAAATGACCCCTATAGTTTTCGTAGATATTTTCCTCTAATTTTCCATCCTCTTTGAATGCAGCTCTTACACATAAGATTGGTTTACACCTAGTTAAATATCTATTAATGCAATTTTAAAACAGTCAGATATTTCACATTGAATAGCTCCACAGATTTATAATGCATTAAAATCTAAACTATGGTTTACTTTATTTATTTGTCAGGCAGTTTATTGAGATTCGCTTTTCACAGTCTGACAAGTATCCTACTGTTAGTCTATGAGTCTATATCTTGAAGCAACGAAAATGGTAATTTAGGTACCAATTAAACTGTTCTTCCTAAGAAAAACAGTTGGGATGGGATAAAGCAGCTGGTGGCCATATCTTTTCCTTTTTGTCTTCATTTGTGAAAATGTTCTTATTGGAGACAAAACAAAGGAATCTCCTTGCATTACTGGTAAATTTACCTTCTCTGTACAAAGAATGTATTCCCCCAGATGATTCCCATTGAAGTGAGTTTGCAATTGAAGTTGCCTATCAGCCTAAGCAGTGTCTGTTTGGGATAAGATGCAGTAAATTATGTTCTGCTGCAGCTTGCCAGAAATGTTTTCATTATTATATTCTAGTTACAGTGCATACTTAGAAAACAACTCATTAAGAAAAGAAATATGTTTGCTCAGGAATGTTCTGTAGCAAACATGATAACCAAAAGATACACTAAACAGAAATGCATCTATGGGTGAATCTGACCCTGTTTCACTTCGCCAAAATTTTGCGAAACAGCAAACATTTGCCAAAATGCATTGAAGTCTATGGGGTCAAATTTTTTTTCACAAATTGCATTCTATTGGCGTAATTTTTTCGGCAAAACTCTATCACTCTATCACTATCATAATAGTAACACAACTTCTTCTTAAAATTTGTATTCTATTGTGAATATTATTACTAAAGGTTATATTTATTATTATTATCTACATTATTATTGTTGTCTCTGTTTTAAAATGCATTCTGTGTCAATATTGATGTGATTTGTATAGATTCAATATGACAAACATAGACAAACATTGTGTTAAAAGTCATGCTAGTTCTTTTTCATTTATCTAAGTGGTTGCATTATAGTTCATCAGCAGTGCAACTGAACTGTAACAACCCAAAGAAAAAAATCACACAAACTGCTCAAAAAAGTTATTAGCATAGAAAACTTCCTTCACTACTATGGCTTGGTGCATTCCTCTTTTCTCACAATTACTACTAAGGAATTTCAAATCCTAATTTTTACCTTTGTACTGGTTAGTAAGTATTCCTATGACTGATGTTGGTGATGAGTTTGCTCAGGGGGCAGGAATAGTGTATATGCATCATGTGCAGTGGCGAAAAATTAAGCCCCACCCTTTTAAAGCCTGATCTTGAAAAACCTACCATAAAGTGTCTTCACAAGGGCCAGAATTAGAGGTAGGCAGAAGACAGTCTATGGAGGACATGCTTCCAAAATCATCTTTAACAGCATGTAAGAAGGGCCAAAAAGATGTGACTTTTCCACTAAAGTTGATAGGTATGGAAGAATTACTGCAAACAGCTGGTAGTCAAAGTCCGATCTTATCTCAACATTTTCTGCTGCAAACTCCACTCAGGTTTTTTACGCTTATTTATTATTACATTTTCCCGAAAATGAGCTTTTCAGGAAAAAATCTGATTTTCATGGGGGTTTTTTTTGGATTTTTTCTTATGTTTTTTTGCTGAAAACTCTCAGCAAATACCCTTGTAGCTCTACCTGGTGGTAATGGATCAGATATACCTCACTTATTACATATTACAGACAGTAAGAAGTGTGGGTATTGGCACCACATTAGAAACAACTAATCTATTTGAGTTCAGTTTTTCAGTTCACTTCTAGTTCGTTTTAGTCAGTTCTTTCCCTTCACATTTCCTGTGCCCTTTATCCTGTCTTCCTCTGTATCTGTTTTATTTTTTCTTCAAGGATTTTCTTTTTTTACATCCCATGTTTACTTGTCCATTTTCTTCTCCCTCCTCCGTTGTCTTATTTCTCTCTGGGCCCCGAGGCCCTTTCAAATTCCCCTCCACCCATTGATTTCATATGTAAGTTTGACTTAAGAGAGGGTGCTATTCACTACTTAAGAATAATGTATATTTTAGGAATAAAAGTGTTAAACCCGAAACATGTAGTGTTGACACTGCTAATAAATGAAACACTTGCAGCTTTGAAAATACTGCCTTGATGCTGTTTATTCCTACTATATGCATTATTCTGATTACTTTGGGGAGTGTGACACAGGCTCCTTGGAATCTACAGTAATCTAGTATAATTTGGAATTTGCACGCTGAAACCAGCAACTTGCCTTACCTATCCACTACTTGCCTCCATGAAGTTAGTAATGGGGGCATCCCCTATCCAGCACATAATTATTGGCTTTTTGGCATAGAACATGACAGAGTGCATCATGGTTCTTGCTTCGTTAGTAGGCAGAATATCATCCACTAACCCCAACAGTAATACCATTGTATCAGCCCTTGGCATGTCTAAACTCATAGCCAGGGTTACCATTATATCTGGCTAAAATTTGTTTATAGGGGAACAGGTCTAAGTCAGGTGGAGGGTATTGATCCTTGGGGGCCCACAGTATGGGCAGAGATTGTCCTGCTTATTGGTGCTATCTTGAGTTTGAGTTGTGTTATACCGTTTTGATGCAGAAACATTACTTTTCACTTTCTAGCTAAAGTATGGCTTCAGCCAAGATACTTTTTTTTAATTAAAAAATTATACTTTATTATATAAATATATAAACAAGACAATACCATTATATGTGCATTGCAATGCTTTTCAATATAAAATAAACAATAATCTAGACATTGCCCCTTCCTTATGGGCGCCCTGAAACAGTCCATAAAACAAACCTATGAATGACACACTATTAAAGGTTTTTACTGATTAAGACTAACCAGGATTTTGTGTACAAGGGGAAATTTTGGATCTGGAAGCACCATTGATGGAGGCACAATTGATGGAGTCTTCAAAAGGAACATGACAGGAATGGGTGCATCAGAGATTTCAACGATGGATGCATTATTTAAGGAAGCCAACAAGGGAGGAATAATGATAGTGTGTCCATGCGAAATGTATGGAAAAAGATGCATATCACCAACTGAATAATTTGAATAAGTATAATCTGCCTGTCCTGAATAATTTGAAGATCCATAGGAAGCTCCCCACTGATCCAATTGTGATATATATAAAATCAACTGGATGACTGGATGTTTGGACTAATTAACAAATTGCAGTTAGAGTTTACGATTGTCAATTGACCACTGACTCCTACTTTTTACCTACTCGCAAAGTACATAAAGATCCATCATGCCACCCCCCCACCCCCGGGAGACCAATAGTATATGGTATGGGGAGCCTTGAAAATGTATGTACCTATATTGATCACATTTTGCAACTTTTGATGTGTAGTCTGGATTGGATGGCCTTACTGTAATTGATGATTGCATTATTTTATCTTGTAACATAGACTTACTACACTCTAACATCCCATACATAATTGTATAACTTTGTTTTGTGGTTCCATCATTTTGTGCTAACATACATTTATGACAAAAACTCGAAAAGCAGATGGCACTTCTGAAAATGGGGTTTATTGGAGTTCCTGCTTGAAAAACCTAACGCGTTTCTGGAGTTATCCCTTAATCATAGGTTAGCAGTTCATTTGCTACAGCTGGGTTTTTTATACACAAAGTGATAGTGCCCTCTAGTGGGCTCTTAATAAAATTACATCTTTATTTAAATACATTAAAAAACTGAAACAAAGTGAAACAATTAAAACTCATAAAAGGATTTCCTAAACAGTAATCATTAATTAAAACCCAAACAAACTGTCGAAGCAGCTCTTATGGCAGGGATGATTCAGATATACTACCCATCTAGTGAACATCATTCACAACGAGTGGGGACTGGAGAAGGGTACTGCTTAGCTACAGCCTATTTGATGCATCCAACCTCAGTGGGCTTTCTTAATTCAATGGGGATCCCTACATTCAACTCTTTAATACAGATAGCTAATATCATGTCTATAATTTAGACCATTCGGGATCCTTGTATCCAATTTGAGGATCCAAAAAGCCTCCCTGAGATTTAGTCTATGAATAATGTCCCCACCTCTGATAGGTACTCGTACTTTTTCAATGACTTTCACCCTTAGGTCTTTTAGACCATTGGGTGTACATATTTTAAAATGCCTGCCGACCGGAGTATTCTCCTTTCTATTGGTAACATTTCTGATATGTTCCCTTATCCTTTCCTTCAGCGTGCGGGATGTACGGCCCACATACTGCTTGTTACAGTGTAACATACATTTATGTTGTGTTCAATACTCAGTATTTTTTGCATGTGTCAGGCATCACAACGGGTACAAGATGTGCACCCATCTTTGCCAACCTGTTTTTTGGTTGGTGGGAGAAGTGGTCTTTGGGGAAGATCTGATGGACTACTCTGCACATGTGGTGGACCCCCAGAGCATTGCAACAATTTGTGCATAGACTGAATAATATCAAACCAAACTAATTTTTTCAATTACTTAAGCACATATATAGAAGTCCAGAAAAATTGTAGTTTAGTGGGAGGACGCCACGAAACGCTTTAATCGCCCAGCCAGGGTTCATACTTTGCTGCTGTAATTTGCTTTTATATGTATACTGAATAAAATTTAGATTTTTTTATACTTTTACTGGCCTCCTTAGTGCTCCACTGTTTTTGCTTTTTTCTAGCACATATATAGACCCACACCTATACACACACACACATACACCTAAGTGTGAGCGCAGCCCTACATTTAACTATTGCCCCTGTTTTAGGCTGACATGAATTGTGCAGGCATTTATAAATGGAATTACCACTGTGCCATTCTGCTATGAGTTCTATGGGTATACAAAAATACCGGGTTGCAGATCAAAGCTGTTCCAGAGACTGGTCCGATTGCAACTTGGAGTCAGGAAATATTTTTTTAAAGCAAATAGGAGAGTCCTTCTTTTGGATCAACTAGAAGTTATGCCAGATTCACTTAGACCAAAAGGTTGTATGTGTGTCTTTTATCAACCTAAATTACTAGGTTTAAATAAATATTATACTGATTCAGTGGGATTGGAGATATTGTACAACTGCCCCATTATAACATAACATTGCTGACTAATCAGCAAAAAGGGATCCATGCAATGAGAGATCTATGAATTTTCCACATCACTAGGCATGTCTCCAGGCTTACAACTTCATATAATTTGCTTTCTGACAGGGCAATAGCGTGAGACAGTGCTTTGGGAGATGCTACAATCTCAGACTTCTAATTGGCTTGACTTGTCTGTGCTCACTGATTCCTGTGTGCTGTGAGTGTGCTGGAATTATCCAGTATAGCTTCACAGTAACTTCATCATCATCATCATTTATTTATTTATTTATATAGTGCCGTCAAGATACGCAGTCCTTTACCTTGGTTCTAACAAACAGGGAATAAATGGTGGATAACAAACAAGGATTACAGAGCACAATAGGATTAGAGGGCCCTACAAATTACAGTTTACAAACTAAAGGTTAGGGTTCAATTGGACATTAGGATTTTATAAACAATTTTGTGATTTATCATACAGCAATGATTTATTAATTAAGGTACATTGACTAAGCTTCTTTAAACAGATGGGTCTTTAAGGAGCATTTGAAAGTTTGGAAAGAAGAAGAAAGTCTGACAGCTCGAGGCAGAGATCTCCAGAGAAAAGCAGAAGCCCGAGAGAAGTCTTGTAGACGAGAATGGGCAGAAGTGATGAGAGGATAAGAAAGGCAAAGGTCAAAAGCAGAGCGAGGTTGCGTGAAGGAGTGTATTTGGAGATCAGGGATGAAATATAAGGAGGGGCTTCACTGTTAAGAGCCTTAAATGTAAGTGTGAGTAGTTTGAATTTGATTCTAGAGGAGATTTGGAGCCAGGGAAAGGACATACATATGGAAGCAGATGATGTTGAGTAGATTAATGAGTTTAGCAGCTGCATTTAGAACAGATTGGAGTTGTGAAAGGCGATTTGTTGGAATACTTGTGAGGAGTAGGTTGCAGTAATCAAGGTGGGAGATGATAAAAGACTGAATAATATAATAATGATGTCATATTCGGACAATGTTGCGCAGTTGAATACGACAAGATTTTGCACGTTTTTGGATGTGTGGTGAAAAAGACAGATGCAAGTCTAAGAAAACTCCTTTGCAGCATGCCTGTGTGGTGGAATGAAAGGTATTGTTGTTTACTATGAGTGATATCTGAGGGACAGGGGAAGATCTTGGAGAAAATATAATGAGTTCTGTTTTTGAAAGATTCAATTTCAGGTGGCACTGTGACATCCAGGAGTAGACAGCAGCGAGGCAGTATGTAACTTGGGAAAGAACAGAAGGAGAGAGGTCAGGAGTAGACAAATAGAGTTGGGTGTCATCAGCATAGAGGTGATACCGTAGTCCAAATGACTGAATACGTTTTCCTAGCAAAGTAGAGTAGAGCAAGAACAGCAGTAAATGTATTAATGTATAGACCTAAACTGACCCTGTATATCTTAATGTAGTTGGGAAGTGCATTTTATTCAGTATTATTATTCAGTATCTATTTTTTTTCCAAAGAAATCCTGCCCTTTGATTTTCATCTGCGCTGCTATTGTACATGGCTATCAACAAAAATCACTGTAAATTCTCTCATTTTGCATGTAATAGTAGCCTTCACTTGTTTGGCAAACCCATCTGTCACATTAGATTTTTGCAGAGTGGATAATAGAAGTTTGGACAAACAATCATTTTTTGACATTGCAAGCTTACTAAACAGGAAATTATGTGCAGTGTATCTGAATAAAAAACGATGCAGTGTAACATGCATATACACAGTTAATCGAAGCATTAGTAGTTGTAATAATATAGTAATAATCAAACTAATAAGCCCTGCTTTTTATTAGTGTTCTAAAAATTTGATAGAGAACAGAAGGCTTGGGAAAAATTACTTTCTTGAGACGTGATTTACTGAATTATTTCATTCCGCATTACAAATTTTTTTTAAATATTATTTCCAAATGAACCTTTAGATTTTGTTGAACCATACTGAACCAGAGGCCATAAAGAATTGTAAAAACTAGTGATAGGAGTTCCAAGCCTTTTTTGGATTTTAAAACTCTTCCACTAACAAAGAAAAGGAGTCTCAAACTGTGAGAGTACCTCGGAGGCAGCAGGGATCATCTCCACTTTTGGTCTTCTATTCTTTGGCGCACGCCTCTTCCAGGTGATGCCAGCACCTATGTCTTTTCTTCCCGGCACATGTGTGACATCATTGCAGTTTCCACAAATTTAAAATATTTAAAGGCACCACGTTCCTATTCACATTGCCCACGATAGGTCTATTTCTAATAGTTCCTGTGTGCTTTTCTTGCATGTTGTGTGTTGTATGTAAAGACTGAATTAAAGCCATGCACTAAAGAAATAACCATTGCTGGCAATCGCTTTTGGCTTTTGACTAGGCAAAAGGTAACAAAAAATTATCATTGGTGTAAGAATGTCAACCTTTTATTCCAGCTCGTTCAAGAACCTACTAGAAATAACTCTCTTTTGAATCGAATATTCTAATAATACTGAACTCATCTCATCTGGCATTTGCGTGGAGGAGCATTTAGGGAATAGTCATCATAGCAAGGTTAAAAAGGTCGCTTGTGAGGGGACATAATTACACAATTACAAGAACTTTCATTTGAAACAAATAGGTGGTTCTTTACAGTGAGGTCAGTGAGTTTGTGGAATGCACTGTTGGGTGATGCTGATCTCGGTTTCTGATTTTGCACTGCATTGTCTGGTTATTGACCCCAGCCTGGTCGACGGCTACTTTATTGCTCCCTGATCCTTCTGTCATGTTACGGTTTCGTGGTCTGCCCAGTACTCTTGCCTTGGTTCTCTTACTCTAAGAATTGGCAGCATCTGAGTAATGGAGGGATACTCCCGAATTGAAATGCTGCGGTTATAGGTTTGAGCTGTGACCAGAACCTTGGCATCTGTTCTGGGTTTTGAGCTACCATATGTTACACAAATATTCATATAAATAAACACTTCATATAAATGAGAAAACATAATTCAGTTAAAATACTTGTTAAATGCATATACAAATCAAATGATTACATTAAATTCAGTATCAAACTTAACATAATTTATCATGCCCTAGAAAGTATATAACTAGTGTATGGCTTATATGAGCAACTTTAATAATATGGTTGGAGATGAGCAGAGTCAAGATATAATTAAAACAGTAACTCCCACGATGCTAGCTTGAATTAAATTTTGTAATTTGCTCTATTTTATCCTAATAAATGTTGTGTTGATGTATTTTACTTCTGTATGGGATTTTCATCTTTGTGAATTCATATGCTTCTGTGCCAGTTAAAGTTAAATTAAGTAAATTGCAATTCTGCTACTATATATGATCTTTATGAAGAGTTCAGGGGTGTAACTACAGAGGAAGCAGACCCTGTGGCTGCAGGGGGCCCCAGGAGGTATAGAGGGCCCCATTAGGCCAAATAATTAACAATTTCAACATATATTGGTAAAACAGGACAACCTCTGGATATGTTGGGGACCCTACAATTAATTTGCTGTGGGGCATAGTAACATCTAGTTACACGACTGGAAGAGTTCCAGCAGGGGCATATCCACATGATATTCTCTGAATGAATGAACAAAACACATGAAAGTATGTATAAAAGCAACATAATAAACAGAACAGCATCCCGAATAGAACTTGTAGTTCTACTTTAAATACAGTACTTACTTTAAGGGCCGATTCACTAAGGGTAAAATATCTAGGGTTAATTAACCCTCGATATTCGACTAGGAATTAAAATCCTTCGACTTCGAATATCGAAGTCGAAGGATTTAGCGCAGATAGTTCGATCGAACGATAAAATCCTTCGATCGAATGATAAAATCCTTCCATCGAACGATAAAATCCTTCGATCGAACGATAAAATCCTTCGAATCGAACGATTCTAAGGATTTTAATCCAACGATTGAAGGAATATCCTACGATCAAAAAAAGTTATCCAAGCCTATGGGGACCTTCCCCATAGGCTAACATTGACTTCGGTAGCTTTTAGATGGCTAACTAGGGGGTCCAAGTTTTTTTTTTTAAAGAGACAGTACTTCGACTATCGAATGGTTGAATAGTCGAACGATTTTTACTTTGAATCCTTCGATTCGAAGTCGTAGTCGAAGGTCGAAGTAGCCCATTCGATGGTCGAAGTAGCCCCCAAAAAAAACTTCGAAAGTTTTTTACCTTCGAATCCTTCACTCGAAGTTAGTGAATCGGCCCCTAAGTAAATGCTACGGTTTAAATGCTTTCACATGAGCTGAAACAGCTAGAACGAAGGGAACATTCCACTGCCAATATGGAACCACAAGCTGAAACATATTTACATTTTGCATTAGACATAGAAATCCCTGCTACCAGAATTGCTTAAATTGCAGGAAAAAGAGGAAAGAGTAGTAGTATGGTAATAAAACTAAATTCTCCCTTATAACCTCCTCAAAGAAACATAGGGATCTAACACCTATATTTGCCTACTTCACCACAGCTTGAAGGAATGTTGCCTGTGAAGACCTTTTAAAGAATTCTATAACAGATCTTTCCCATAGAGACTAATAATCCGTGGAGAGCCTGGTGTCTTCTGAAAACAATAATAAACTAAGGATAGAATAAAAAAAAGGTTATCAAGAGCATCTTTCATCTGTCAGGGTTATACTCAGGGACAGGCCTATATGTGCAATGCTGTCATGGATGTCAAAGATAGATTACTTCAACAAAAATGAACAAAAAAATAATGATGTGAAAAAATAGTTCAACATATACAAACTAGTGATGGTCACTATCTAGTATAGGTAAATCGAAAACAACTGGACTTGCTGAGTAATCATTGAAGACGTTTCACTACTCATCCGAGCAGCTTCTTCAGTTCAACTGACTGGTGTGGGACGTTCGAGACATATAAACTCCCACGAATCCAATCACAATGGCACATTGTAACTCTTCAAAGAGGTGACATCTGAAGAAATTCACTGAGGTGTGACAGCCTGTCAGTTAAAATGTCCAATGCTCCTGCTGCAGAAATATGGCAGCCCCCTCATATAGGAACATGGGGCATCAGACAGATAATGTAAAAGCATTGTGCAAATACTTTATGACAAAGTTATAATTAGCTTTCAAATTCAATATTAGGAAAGATGTAAAAAGGAGTATTATTTCTGGTGTCAGTATCTCTTTAAAGAACTTCCATGAACCATAAAATGATCCCAATAAAAGTCTTCAACATCTGAAATCTTATTTCTATCATTTCTCTCATTTCTACAGTATAATATTTAATTTTGTGCATTTTCCCCCAAAAAAATAGAAGTTAAGTTAATAAGTAACATTGAACAAGTCACATTTTACTATAAAGTGTAGACCTCTACAACGCACACCATTTTGTCCAATCTTTGTTATAGCTTCAAGGCATACTTAACATTTAACTGGAACAACATCTGCAGTGAACAGTGCTTTGAAATATGACCTACCCGACAGGCTTTAATGTAAACCAGCCAACATGACATTTTAGCATCATTAAACTTTCTCTATAGACGTTCCATTGGAGCTAATACTTTAAAACACAACAGCAAAAGCTTGCACTATGCCTCATACACGTTATAACAGTGTTCAGAAACTTACATACCATTTATTAGGATAACAGACAATAAATAACAAGGATAAAAGATACATTAAAGGTCTTTCAGATACCTACTGTATTCCCTGTGCTCAAAAAAGAAATATACTATCATACTGTACATGTTGAAAGATACACTCCAATAAAACTGAAATATTTTGCTTTTTACTTTTTATAAAACTGAATGCTTTATTTCCTTTTCAGATGAAAAGGTTGAACCATCTTTAATTTCATCTGATTCTTATTGCTAGTTCTGAAGCCCTGCAAAACATGTTGGCGCTATATAAATATATGTTAATCATAACAATAATAATATTACTCATTTGCCCTGTTTTCACATACATAATAAAAAGATGTGGTAATATATGGTCAGGCACAGGTCGTTACTGCAAAAATTCAAGTGCTTTTATTCTGAACATAACATATTACCACATCTTTTATTGTGGATTACTGGTTTCAATTGGACAGAAGCATTGGTTAATAGGTCGAATTAACTGAATCCATTTCCTCAGTTCCTCAGTCAGACAGTTCAACTAGCCACTACCACCAGAGATCCTTTACAATTATTTAGCACCAATTGACCAGATGATCAGAGGATAAAATGTTTTAGGGTTTCTTTTGCTAATAAAGGTAGGCACAGGTTGCAGAATGGCCGCAGGTGGCACGTAAACACAGGGTCGGACTGGACATGGGGGGGCCCACCGGGTTACACCAGTGCGTATGCATGGACACACGAACACTGATGCACATGTGCGGACGCACGCACGCCAGCGATCCGTCAACGGACAGTGCAGCAATTTGTATTTTTTGGGGTTCACAGAGTTCGGGGAAGGGGGGCTGGTCGGCGGGGACCCACGAGAGCCGGGGCCCGGTGTCCCACCAGCCCAGTCCAACACTGCGTAGACAGCACCCAAATAGAAGCTGCTAGCTCCCCAGTAGGTCTGCTCCTGCTTGTGCCCAGGCCTTTACATTCCACCCTTCTCTACATTATTCTGAAGTGCCTCATCATCAGGTGTGTGTCATCAGTAAAGGAAAGCTGACCAGGTGGCAAGAGATATGGTGCATCAGACCAGGTGACGGCATGAATGATCCATGGCCGGGCCCCTAAAGCTAAGCAGGCCTAGGGCGCATAGTGGGTAATCCAGCCCTGCTAGTGTTTTCTGAAATGGTTGTTCAATGTCCATTCACATTTTTTTTAATTGCAAATATTTGTAACACACTATTTTCAAAGGTACCAATGATGTAGACTATATATATATATATGTAGACTATATATATATATATATATATATATATATATATATATATATATATATATATATATATATATATATATATAAGTAGTGGGAGGGCAGGCAGTGAGTTGAGGGGTCTGATCGCTTGTGGAAAAAAGAGTTTGCGCAGCCTGATCGGTTGATCAGGCTTTAATGCTGTGAAAGCGTCTGCCGAATGGGAGCAGCATTACCAGTCCATGTGAGGGGTGTGTGGAGTCAAGTGCAATGCAGGAGGCCTTTCTTACACAGCGCTTGTGGAAGATGTCCTGCAGTGATGGAAGAGCCGCTCCAATGATGTTGCCAGCTGCTCTGACAGTCCGCTGTAGACTTTTCCGGCATGAACGGCACTACTGTACCAGACGGAGATGCAGCTTGTCAGGACGCGCTCTATGGTGCCCTGTGAGGGTGAAAGGCAGAAAGTTGGCCTGTTTCAGTCGTCTCAGGAAGTGAAGAAAGGAAGTGCCTTTTTGGTGATGGAGGCGGTGTTGGTGGTCCAGGTGTCACCTGAGATGTGGACTCCCAGGAATTTGGTGTTCTTTACTGTCTCTACCATAGACACATCGTTCTTCAATGGGGAAACATTAAGCGCTACACTTACGAAGTCACAATCGAGGTTTGAGATCTACAAGCAGGATCTTCTGCGCTTCAAGAAGGAGAAACTCTGACATGTTAACAAGGATTATTCTAACTGCAGAGTGTACCACTGGCTAGGCAGTGAATGGGAGCCATACCAGCAAGCAGGCCGTTACAGATGGATTCCTCGCTGTAAATTAATGAAACCTTTAAACTCTGTTGACACCAGCTCATACGATTCAGATGGAGATGAGTTACATGCTTCAACGCTGCCCAATAACCCCAGCGGTGCTGAAGGATTAACCTCAAATGATCCGTTGTCTTTTTTAGAGGAGCCCCTTTTACCAGTCGACAAGCCACCATCAGGCCGAGGTTGCACAAAGGGTACTCCATGCAGAGGGGCCAGAAGAGGAAGGGGGTGCAGGCTGTAGATATTCTGATCTTAAATCTTTCCAAACACACACTAACCGCTACTGAGGAAAGAATACTTCAAAAAGGTCTGTATTTTGTTCCTACTTGCCAGTTTAATTCTCTTGATTGGGAGATAGATTTTTTCAAGTTGTGCAGAGGCATTTTTCTTAAAGGAGAAGGAAAGGCTAAAATTAAGTAAGCTTTATCAGAAAGGTCTATATAAATACACCAGTAAACCCTCAAAGTAATGCTGCTCTGAGTCCTCTGTCAAAAGAAACACCACATTTCTTTGCTTTTATTGTGTACACATGGGCTTCTGTATCAGACTTCCTGCCTTCAGTTAAACCTCCAGGGCACGGCCTTGAGCATGCTCAGTTTGCTCCTCTCCCCCTCCCTCCTCCCATCCCTACTGTAATCTGAGCTCAGAGCTGTTAGTAAGCAGGGAGAGACTCAGGCAGGAAGTGATGTCACACCAAGCATATATGGCAGCTTCTATCCTAAACAAACAGAGACAGTGTCTAGAGCTGTTTACTCAGGTATGGTAAAGCATTCTGCAGAATAAATATAGTGTTCTAGCTTGCACTATTGTGGCTATTCTATTGGCAATAAACTGTCTTGGAGCTTTCCTTCTCCTTTAAAGATCACTTTAAAGATACACAAATGACAGGTTGTATCATCTAAATTAAGATTAAAAAACCTTTTCACTCCCCCTCTCACACACCCGACAATAAGGCTTTTTAAACAGTCAGTAGAATATGAAGCCCTGAATAGAGCTCCTTCTGCAGAAATATTTCACAACATTAATAAGGGTGAACGGGGGGAAATTAGGTCACTAATGGATGACAAATAGCTTTTAATTCACCCAGCCGATAAAGGAGGGGGTATTGTGTTATTACCGTGACGAAATGTTAGGACAATTGGCAGGTCTTAATACCTATAGACGTCTACCTAATGATCCACAAACAAAGTTCAAGACTCAAGTTGATGAATTAATTGAAGGGGCGTTACAGCAGGGCATTATTGACAGTCAGTTGAAAGATTTCCTGAAACAGGAATATCCCATGTGTCCGATTCTTTATACCCTACCTAGTAGTGCACAAGAACATGCACAAACCTCCCGGCGGACCCATAGTCTCAGGCCAAGGTTCTCTATTACAACCCCTGGGAGTTTATTTGGACACCATTTTACAATGGGTGGTTCCAAATACCCCGACTTATTTAAAAGACACCCCGCATCTGCTGGATTGCCTGAAAACATTGGCAATTCTCGAAGGGGCATCTTACTTTTTTTGCAAGTTTGGACATGTCTAGCCTTTATATCTGTATTCCTCATGACGCGGGCCTAGATGTAGAGAGACGCTCGTTGGAAGATTTGGGACAATATGAAAGTCCCCCTATATACTTTGTATTGAAACTGTTAAGACTTACCCTCACAATTAATTATTTTATTCAATGCACCAATACGAACAAAATGTGATTTTACTGAAATATGGTGACAAGATTTTCTTTCTTCGCACTCAAACAGAATTTTGTGAGATGGTTAGTGACCTCAATTCCCTTGACAATCCTGTAAAATTTACCTCTGAAATCCATAAGTAACATTTACATTTTTTGAATGTGAAAATTTGGATGGGCTCCACCTTATGGGGCTATGGCTAACCAGACACCATGTGACAAGAAATCCACATGTGGTGTCTGGTTAGCCACAGTATTGGGTAAATGCTTGTGGTTTTATTTATTCACAGGTGATTCTATTCGGAATTAGTGGTTTTGAAAAAGGTCTTAGGAACAGACCAAAACGTTGACCTCCTGTTTTTAATGTATTAAATAAAATTATGGATTTCTAATAACTTTTTAAAGGTTCACCATGTACCAGCACTCAAAACAAGGTTATTCCAGCAGTGCACAATCAAATAGTGTATAAATGGTATAAGGAGGATCAGCACACACTGTCTTGTTGGTGAAGAATGTTTTTCTTTTATTGTTCACAATAAAAGAAAAACATTCTTCACCAACAAGACAGTGTGTGCTGATCACCCTCTGGATGGATGGATGGATGGATGGATGGATAGAATTTGGAATAAAGCATTCCCAGGCCAGCACTTCCCTTAGTAAATCAAGTGATTTCATTTTTCACATATCACAGTGCTCCAGTGCACATTTTGGCTGACTCCTCAGCCTTTCTCAAAGTGCCAAAGTCAATACCGAACATGTCTTTTAACCACACTGGCGGGAAACCACCAGCTACAGCTTTAGTTGCATGATTAAAAGCGAATTAAAATTAAAAGTATATTTCCACTTTGCCACTTTGAGAAAAGCTGAGGAGTCAGTAGAAATGTCAGTCTGCTGCTATTTTATTAAATACATTTTGATAAATTTTTAAACAAAGTACTGAGTAGTGCTGATCCGTTTTTGTGACTGTATGGAGAAGTTTTCTGATCGTGCACCAAGGCAACTTATTGTATTTTATCGAGAGTGCCGGCTTCACGTGGTTTTGTTTGTATTAATTTAAGCCTGGCACCCGAGTATCTGGACTTTAATAATCTTCAAATTCATACATGATCTTTTACAAGACTGGCGGTGGAAACCATCCAGCTGATTGGCCTTTAACACAACGATGGAGAGGGAGATAGTATCATGGAACACAGGCTCTATCTACAAAGGCTGGAGCTGAGGAATGTTGCCGTAAGGCTAAGAATTACCCCTCAAACACATTTGTATTGTTTTAAATTCCTCCGAGTGGCCTATTACCGAGCGTGCTTTACCCTGCAAATGGGCACTGAACAACAGAGAGCACGGCGACCGGCATAGACCGGGAGTTCTTTAAACGACTGTGAGTACCATCATGTGACCCCTTAAGCACAGCTCCTTTTGCATCAGAGCACGACTATGTGTTGTATACTCATTCTTCATGCGGATTGCCTCCGAGTGGCCACCTTCCCGGCTAATGGTGAGCACGGCTTTCGGTCTCCCATACATGTCCCGGCTATTGGAGATTGGCCTTTAACACAACGACGGAGAGGGAGATAGCATCATGGAACACAGGCTCTATCTACAAAGGCTGGAGCTGAGGAGTGTTGACGTAAGGCCAAGAATTACCCCTCGAACACATTTGTATTGTTTTAAATTCCTCCTCGAGATGGAAGAAGATAGTTTATCTTAGGACTTGTGGTGAGTCCCGGGCTGGCTGTGGTGGGGGACACATTGCTGGGCGGATGGAGGGGGCCTGGTGACTTTGGTACGGTTTATGTGGGGCGCAGAACAAATTGGAGAGTGTGATAAGAGACTACATATGGATCTATATTACAATGATAAACACTGAGGCTGTTTGTGACTACGGAGGTTCTTCACAGCAACACTGGGTTAATGTTTCTCTAATAAGATGAATGGCTAACGGGGTGGGTTTTGGACTTGGGATGTTTCATTTTATCATCACTTTGATTTTATCATCACAGTCATTTTATCCTGGGACATTTTTTGAATATATTTTTTTTACTTTTATTTCACTGTTAATTGTATTTAATTTATTAGCATTTAGGTATGAATATTAAAGCAGTTAAATTGTGATTACACAATAATGATTAGTATAGTATATTACACTTGTTAGTATTTGTAGAATTTGTGGGTTTTATGTGACTACATTTATCAGGACACATGGGAGTTGTAATTGAATTCTAATCTTTGGGAATGCACTGGGGGTACTGGTGAATACACATTGTGGTGTGTGATTATTTATTGAAATAGTGATTACCTGCTACCTGTTTTGTTATTTATAATGACATAGAACACAACATGCAACAGAGTTGCTCTGCTGGTCCTCTTTATACACATATGTAAGAAAATAATAGAGATGTACCAACATCTGGGGATATTAGTTGAAGCTATACATAGGCAAAAACAACTAACATTTCGGCTAGATCCCTAGCCTTTCTCAAAGTGAAAGCAGCCTAAATGAAAGGCAAAGGTAAATTTCTGCTGAACTGGGAAACTGGATTCTCTTGGATTTCTCTTGGTGGAAGGCAACAAAAGATTGGAAAGGGGGAAGGGGAAAAAGCTCAATCAGAACTCGCCTGCAACTCACAAATGGGACAGTGAGGTCGGCCCGAAACCGCCTGACCCACAGTTTCTGCGGGTCCCACAGTTATAGTGCCAGCCAGATCATCACTAGTCCACATGGCCAAACAGTGCATTAAAAATACACACATTTAGGCTGAAACCCATAGTATAGTTAGCAAACAATATGCACAGTGATCAAGGGAGTAAAAGAATTAATATATCTAGCAGCAGTGCAAGTGATCACTTTGCTACTCTAGATTGTGGTGTATAGCCTGCACAGGATGACTCAAAAGGCAATGTGCGAGCACAAGCATAGGTCTGCAACTAGACCATGGAATCCAATGTACAATATAGCAAATGGGTGAATGGGGGCCTTCAGTTGTTGGCTTCCAAATAAACTCATGTGGGGCTGGTTCATACAAACAGTTAAAAATAAGCACCTGCTTTGAGGCCACTGGGAGAAACATCCAAGGGGTTGGAGAGCAACATATTGCTCATGAGCTACTGGTTGGGGATCACTGCCATAAACTATTATGATCACAGTATAAATCATTTGGCACTACAATGCCCTGAAACTACTTAATTATAGAGAAATATAGTATATTGTTTGGATTGTATAAAGATAATGTGGAACAAATGGACATAACAATTCAACAATCAGTACACTGGAACACTACCTGACCAGTATAGACAGCAACACCCAAGTACACTAAGAAGTGCCCAACCAAATAACCACGAAACAGCAATGTGTGTGGACCCGCAAGATCCAATCACTCCGGTTCTTTTGTTTCAGCACAAATCATGCATATTTAGAGCATCAATATTTTGGTCCAAGATGCATTAACTCGTATGCATGATTTATGCTGAATACATTTTGAAAGAAAAGAACCAGAGTGCGTGTCGTTACAGCTTTCTTCTACAATTGACACAGCACCCGGAAGTGGATATCAAATGTATAGCGTGTGTGGACGCCGAAGGTAGAATGCATATATATATATATATATTACATTTTTGAATGGATTGAACATGGCTTTTTCAAAACATAACATATTTGGCCTATTATTTTTACCTGGGTTTTAGATGTGCAGCAAGTATGTATTTCTAAATATCTTACAATTTCTTAATGCTAAAAAGTACTAAGAAATTGTAACTGTGTTGACAGATGCTTTCCTTTTTCAGATGTTCTAAGACCTTGAACTTTGCAACACAGACAGTGAACTTTTCTTATTTGAGGATGCAGTTCTTAAATAGCTTGTCAGAAATATGGCAATAATTTTCTTCAGCACTAAATAAAAATTCTGTGAGCTTCACAACCCATAAAGTAAGGTCAAACTAATTAGGAATTTTAAAGAACATGAATTTTCTGAATAACTACCGGTATATAAAAGCAAATAGTATACAGAGTTTCAAAATATAACTGAAACCGATTGTCTTTTGTCATTTTTAAAACAAAAATATATGAATTTGTTTGAAAATAAAGGGTAGAATAACTTATTTGCAAGGTACACTGTGTAATATCATATTAAGTTATGCTATTAGCATCATGGCAGCATCCCTTAAACCTCTGTGCCACCATGACCTACTATCAGTATAATAACTTAGTGTGCATTATCTGGTGAATCTAGTGCTTCCTGCTGACATCACTGGGAACTGACTTTACACAAGCAGTGGAGTTCTGATTTAAATAACATCAGCGATATTGCAGTAATATTTATCTTTGTCCTATTGCTTTATCCCAACATGAATTGTAAATACATGGAATGGGCCACCTGTGTTTGGTGGACACCCTACAAACAATGTGTGGGTACGGTCTTTAATGTAAGAAGCAGGCATACACACTAAACTGTGATGAACAAAAGCACACTTTATTAGCAGCTTCTTGCAGAGTGGCAGGTTACAAACTGGGGCACTGGTTACTGACTCAAGGAAAAGGGAAGATTGTATCATACATACCGTGATCTTCTTTTCCTGGATAACTGCATGTCATACTTACCGGGATAGCCCCGCCCCAGTGCTCCCATCAGAAGGACCCCCCCAAAGCTTTAAAAGCCCAATCCCACCCCCCAGTCCAGTGTCTCGTAATAAGCTTCTAGAAACTACCGAAAAAGTGATGGGAACAATGACATGGAGTTATCCAGGAAAGGAAATCACGGTAAGTATGATACAATCTTCCCTTTTCCTGGACAACTCCATGTCATACTTACCGGGACTTAGCAAGCTAATATCCTAATGGGAGGGAATTTGTTCCACATAAGGAAAACTGGCCAAGCGTAATCTATACCAGATAAAACTCAGAAAAATTAAACCCCCACAGGTGGACCGAAATCACCTTATAGAAAACCTGTGAACTCTGTATTTTTAGAGGAAATGGAGTGGCAGACAAAGAAAAGGATAAAGTATTCCTTAAAGGTAGAACCCACACCAAAGTAATGATACCAAATGTGAAACCAGCATGACAATTCCATTTAAAAAGAGAGAAATATCTTTAAAGAGAAGCTGATAGGAACCCAGAGTAACACTTCTCCATAGTCTTACTCCCACTACATACCAGTACGTTTATTCCAAACGCATGACATCCACCAGAGGATTCTTGGAAATGGCTCAAAAGCATGGTACCTGCAAAAGAGGATTTAGTAGGGGAAGGAAAAATACCCTCACTAGTATTCTACATGACCCCGCTCTGCATGACACTACCGATACATGGCATCACCTAGTGTAGTTACTTGTCTCTTTAATACTAAGGAACCTGTATTTATTCTGGACCATAACCAATACACCTCTCAATGAAAGGTCAGTGAAATTACTCATGGAGAAGGAGTGCTGCCACCGTGGGCATACCTTACCTGCCCTGTGAGTTACCTAGGAGCATTCTGCAGTCTGTACAGATTGAAATTGTTTTTATCATTAGCTCAAGATCCTCCACCAAACAAGACTGGATAGTATTAATGATTGCCGTGCCCTGGAGTGGACCGGGTAACAAATGCATGCAGATATGCATAACCTTGCTATACCGTCTTCGAGCCTTCACCGATGTGACCTCTACATAGCTGAAGTTATTGTATCCCATAGATTGGGCCTAGAATCAAATCCGTATGGCATGCTCCCATGAGTTTACCCTCTAGGAAGAAATCTGACTGACTCCAGGAAGTATAACAACCAACAATACTGCTAGAGATGGGTTATGGGTTCATATCCAAGGGCTCTGGCTTGGGACCTGGACAGTTCATAAAGACCATTCTTAAGTGTTCAAGATTAAAATTAATCTAGGTATGGGGATAGAATTATTCACCTATTATTCTGTAATGGAACTCCCCTGCTAACTATACTAGCATGCCCAAGCCTAAGGCCGATACTGCAGCCTTGGTCCAAAAGCATAAGGTGAATAAGACAATTTTTATGCCTCGAAGTTAAGGCTTATGATACTTACCCCAACTAGCCAGGCCAGTCTATGGCGTTGTAAAAGGCCAAACCCAGAGTAACATAGACCTTAAGAACCCAGCATGCCATAATTGCATGCCTCCTGTCCACCATAAGGGTTAACATGACAGAAACAGCCTGTTATAATGAACCTATGGATACATTTTTTTTTTTTAAATGGGACTGCAACTTTAGTTATAGCTGCATTGATGGAGTATACCTAATTTTACAGCCAGCTTTATATGATACCCATTAATATAATATGGCCCATGAGTATATTGTCAGAGAGCTGACTGGACCCCTATTGTACTTGAGATAACTGAATAGGCCTGTACTATAGAATACCTCACTGCAAGGCTCTAAAACCCTGTGGCAGTAGTGGATCCAATATATGTGAAATAACTAAAATTTGCACCTACTGATGTACCCATTGTCTTCCAGACTGAGACCAGATAAGTTGCATCCCTGTAACCTAAGAAAGAGATCTTGATGAATATCATACCAGTTTTGTAAATAGACCTTGATTTATCATTGGAATATACAGAACATTTATCTTGCCTGATCTCCGGCTGTGGCGATATTAGAATCCTTGTTGAATGAATATATGACTGTACACATCTACATCCATTCAGCCCCAGGCTAATCCTATCGCAAAAACAGTATACAGAATATAGCTTATTTTCATAATAAGCAGGCATAAAGTCCAGTCATAGAACATAGATTCTAATTAGTGAGTACCTTAAGACTGATAACTACTGCAACAGCCTATAGTTATGAATGTAACTAAAATATGGACCACAGACACCAATTGTGGTGGTCTAAAAAGTTCAAGGTTATAATACAGCAATTGTAAAATACCTACCTGCTGTTTGACTATTGCATTAACGCCCATATGCAGTATAAAACTAGGGGAGATTGTGGATGCACACCTAAGGCCAATTTCAAAAAGTTTAAAGCCCTGTCTAAATGATTCAAGTAAATATGCAAGTGCATGTAATTTTAAAACAGGGTTTTTTTTGTTACAAAGTTATGATCATAATATTGATAAGCCACCATACCACGTCAAGGTAAAACCCCACATGGTGGTCCCTAGCTTATTTATCTCTAATCATAGTAAAAAAGGAATATTACCTCTCTGTATAGTACCAATTCTTTATGTAAACATCTCCTGTGCCTTGGTTTCAAACTCTGTGCTAAATCCTCCCCCGCCAACTGCTAAGCGGCTTTTAAGAGGGAGAGACTGCCTTAACCAACGCCCATTTTAGAAAAGTAGAAGTCAGGTGTTGTAATTAAAAACAAAGTAGACGGTGTGTATGGTAGTGGTAAGGGAAAGTGTATGTGTATTTAGGAATGAGTATGAATGTAAGCATAGAATAGAAGGGTGTAAAAGAGAAATAAATGAATGACACAATAAGTGTGTGTGTACATAGAAAAGTGTCTAATGGGACGTTGGTTTTTTCACGGCTAGATCCTCCCATGCCGCTAGCATCTAGGGATGTAGCGAACCGCCGCCAATGTGTTCGCGAACGCCGTTCGCGAACACCGGCAAAATTTGCGAACAGTTCGCGAACTTCGAACATCCGAAAATCGTTCGATTCGAACGATCGAAGGATTTTAATCGTTCGTTCGAACGATTTTCGTTCGAATCGAACGATCGAAGCCATTGGATCGAATGATTTCATTCAATCCAATGGCTTCGATCGTTCGATTCGAACGAAAATCCTTCGATTTTAGCGATCGAATGGTCGAACGATTTTGACGCGAACGCCTATTGGCGAACGGCGCGCGACGTTCGCGAACTTGCGGCGGACGCGAACAAGTTCGCCGGCGAACAGTCCGCGACATCCCTACTAGCATCTATGGCTTTTAAGGGAGACAGATTGCACAAACCAAGGCACAACAAGTGAGGGGGGCCACCAAAAGTAAAAAGGGGTGGGTATGAGGGTGCAATAACCAAATGAGCTTAGCCAAAGCTCCTGGCAAATACAAAACTAGGGGAGATTGTGGATGCACACCTAAGGCCAATTTCAAAAAGTTTAAAGCCCTGACTAAATGATTCAAGTAAATATGCAAGTGCATGTAATTTTAAAACAGGGTTTTTTTTGTTACAAAGTTATGATCATAATATTGATAAGCCACCATACCACGTCAAGGTAAAACCCCACATGGTGGTCCCTAACTTATTTATCTTTAGTCATAGTAAAAAAGGAATATTACCTCTCTGTGTAGTAACAATTCTTTATGTAAACATCTCCTGTGCTTTGGTTTCAAACTCTGTGCTAAATCCTCCCCCGCCAACTGCTAAGCGGCAGTTGCCACTGCCATATGCAGTATAGCCATATACCTTTAAGCCAGAATTGGCCACTACTCTCACACCACCTTTGTAATACACAAGGTGCATTATCCTATATATTAAATAGCATTTGTATGAATCAGAATTGGCCTTAGCCAATCCATTTGGACAAGATATAGGTCTACATCAGTTACCACATTCACTGTATCTGTAACCCATATACTGATTGGGGCATCCTTGCCAGGGCACAGTCCCCTAAGCCATTATGGACTGCTGTATATAAGGGTATAATATTTATCTGCAACACAGCGGATGCACATAATTAAGTTCACAATACCTATAGCTGACTTGGCTGCCGCCTTTACATCAGTCTTGGCTGCTGTTATAAGCAAGCATATGATACCCAACTGGCTTATTTGCAAGAGTAATCCATGCTTGTAACCTAAATCAATGTTATTTGAAACAAACATGACCAAGGAATACTGGAGCCTTGACTTGTGTTACCATGCTTACATACAGACCTGGAGGCTGTATAGGCACCCTCTGGAAATGCCTAGAACCTTACCACACCAATCACTCAGCATTTAACATTTACCTTCAGTTTGGTTGTTATATTGATTGGTGTCCAAACCAGAAAATGTATAGCATGCACATTTATTTTTGGTTATAACCTTAGTAAGCCCCAAAGCCACTGAAATGTTTAAGCCTATACAAATAGTAAGGTTATAGCAGTAACCAGTGGCCGGACCAAATAATGTTTGACATGTGCATTAATATGTGGTTATTACAGGCAGCCCCTGAACCACTGATGTTATCCCATCTACATTCAATTTGGTGTAATATTAAGCAGTGCCCAGACCAAGTGTACAACCTGTACATTCATATTTGGTTATTAAAGCCAGCTCTAGAACCACTGAAATGTTTCCACATATACAGTCAGTTCAGTTGTAATATTAAGCAGTGCCAGGACTACAATTTCCTACATTATGCAGACTGAGAGCACTCTGCCCAAGAGTAAAGAGGCCAGTTTCTCTGGCTGCTAAATCCCAGCTAGCCAGTATTTACATGCACACATATACACACACACACATATATATATACACACACACACATATAAACACACACATATACTGGCTGAACAGTTTTCTTACTCCCTTACAGCACTGTCTAAGCATCTAAGCTAGCTAAAATCAGAAGCAGAGTAGAAGTACATGTAGTTTAGTTCACAGACCTATACTATAAAAGGGAGTTATAACAGAGAACCTTACCTGATGTTTCAGAAAACCAATCGGAGCTGCTGTGGGAGGGGATCTACTTGTTCATTAACTGCACCTGACACTGACCTCCAGAGTAATTACCTGCAGCTGCTGTACACAGAACCTGCAGACCAACATAGTATTCTCAGTGCTCAAATAAGAAGGCTAACATTGTATTAGCAACATTCACATAACATATAGACAAGTCTTGCATTAATGCAACTTTCAGAACCTGCAGATCATCATTGCATAGAACTGCCCCCAGCACATGGAAACAATATTGCATTATCACTGCATTACATTATCATTGCTCATAGAACATATATATCAGCATTGTCGCTGCACAGTTCCTCCAATGGCCAATCTGGCTCATACATGTTTAAGAGTTAAGAGACTCTCTTAAATTTAGCTTTAATTGTCAGTAGATTTAAGACCTCAGGGTTTTCTATTATTTAACCCTGGAGGGTGCAAATTACCTCAACCTTGGGAAAGTCTTTTGAGGGAGGCAGCTGGCTCTGAAACCCAAATTCCTCCAGAAGAAAAAAATAATACCCCCGTATGGGGGAAAAACGAGAAGGAGGCCATAAGACTCAGACCGCTAACTAAATATTGTTATCCGATTAACGTAACTAACTGCCACCTCCCTCTCCCATCCTTAAAAATCATAAGGGTATATGGGCCATATACCCCAATGCCGTTGGACGCTTTTTAGACATGCCCAGTTAGGCATACGAATGGGGGGACACAGCACTTGTCACAGCCCTGGACCTAACCAGGCTGGAGGGGACATGGATCAAAGAAAACCCAGTGATATTAGCCACAGTAACTCTGTGCCTACCTGATCCAGATGATAAAACACTGAAGACTCCACCTAAAGTAATGTGCTTAGGGGTGAAAAGTAGGGATGTAGCGAACTGTTCGCCGGCGAACTAGTTCGCGCGAACTTCGACTGTTCGCGTCCGCCGCAAGTTCGCGAACGTCGCGCGACGTTCGCCAATAGGCGTTCGCGTCAAAATCGTTCGACCATTCGACCATTCGATCGCTAAAATCGAACGATTTTCGTTCGAATCGAACGATCGAAGCCATTGGATTGAATGAAATCATTCGATCCAATGGCTTCGATCGTTCGATTCGAACGGAAATCGTTCGATCGAACGATTAAAATCCTTCGATCGTTCGAATCGAACGATTTTCGGATGTTCGAAGTTCGCGAACTGTTCGCGAACTGTTCGCAATTTTTGCCGGTGTTCGCGAACAGCGTTCGCGAACACATTGTCGGCGGTTCGCTACATCCCTAGTGAAAAGGTCACCAGGACCAACCCCCGAGTCCCTAGGACAGCAGCCCTAACGCTTCCCCGAGGTTAAAAAGAAAACTTGCTTCTAACAGGAGCAAAAAAAAAATAAACTGAAGCAGAATGAAAAAAAGACACCGCACTGGGGGATGGGGTTGGGCTTTTGAAGCTTTGGGGGAGGGTCCTTCTGATGGGAGCACTGGGGCGGGGCTATCCCGGTAAGTATGGCATGAAGTTGTCCAGGAAATAAGTTACACAATGCACTTATTCAGCATTCATCATTCCTTTTACTCACTCCGTGCTTCTGTCCTTAAGCCTGCAGGACCCCTGTCATCTAGGAGATACAAAAGCACCATTAACTATACATGGGGTTCCTCTCACTGTAAACCTCCCCCCCTTTTCTCTGCAGTGACCTTTCATAAAATGCCCAAGCTTCACCCATAGGAGGAACATTCAAATTCCCTACCTGGTGCACAGGGGCTCTACCCCTATCTAGTCACTTCTTGTTGGGAGAACAGATTGTCCTTTCTCACTAGCCTATCAATCTTTCACTCCTAGAATGAACTGACACCCCACTACTGTCCACTTGCTAGCTCTGAAGGAGCCAATCTCCCAATTGCTCTGGTCACACCTGTCTTGGTCCTGCCTCAAGGCGTTTGTAAACCAAAGCTGTCGACTTGAAAACTGTCTATTTCCACTGAAATAAATCCTTATTTCACTCTTTATTTACAGGGCTGTTGGTTGAAACCCTGTATATCCTAACCTGTGCAACAAAAAAAAATTTCTCCCTTAAAAGAAGAAAGATTTATGTTAACTTTTTATGTTAACTCAAAGAATTCCATGTAGGAGAACATACAACATTGAACCTGGCAAACTGAACTCATTCATCTGTATTAAAACTCAATACAGATATTTGCCATATGCACACATCAGTTGGCAAGTATTTCCAAACAGATATAATGTTCTTTTGTAGTTATATAATTTTCATTGAATTGATTTATTTGGTTCTATGGGACATGATACACTCAATGGGTTGTGTACACCTGGAAAACAACACAATCCACATTTGTATTTTCTAAATATAAAGTTGAATGTTTATCTGTCTTGAAAAAATTTCCATTTTTTTTTCTGTCTAAACACAAAAACATCCAAAAAGAACAGATTGCTTGTAAGACCCAGTGCACCCATTCTGTAACTATATGTCAACAACCTAACAAAGCAAGTAAACAACTCTACACTCTCATTACTAACTGCGTAACAATTTCTTGCCTTTAAATCATCAGCACCAATTTGCGATTAGAGTAGAAAGCTTTTAATTCAGCAGCTCTCAGTTTGGTAATCCAGTAATCTGATTGCTAGGGTCCAAATTACTCTAGCAACCATGCACTGATTTGAATGAGAGACTGAAATATGAATAGGAGAGGCCTGAATAGAAAGCTAAGTAATAAAAAGAAGCAATAACAATATATGTGTGTAGCCTTGCGGAGCATTTGTATTTTAGATGGGGTCAATGACCCCCATTTGAAAGCTCAGAACGAGAATGGAAATAATTTAAAGACTATAAAAATGACATAAAGAAGACAGATTGAAATGTTTCTTAGAATTAGCCATTCTATAACATACTAAAAGTTAACTGATATGTGAACCACCCCTTTAAGAAATAGAAATGATGAAGCTTAATAGATCTGGCCATAAACATACAATATATATATATATATATATATATATATATATATATATATATATATACATACATACAAAATGTATATATATATACATATTCGTCCCTTTTATAAAATGTATAATTGAACCATAGAATTCTTAATGAATCAGATGAAAATTGAGCATAGGACTGGCCAGATATGGGATGACTTTGACGTAGTTGGCCAGCTTAAATATATTGCAATATATGGACAAACAATCCCTGTTTTGTTTAAAGGGTAAGGCATTTTTCAGTAGCAGTATGCACAAAATGTCTCTGTCTTAAATATATTGATAATGGGTTGAGTGCAGAGGAATTTTGTATTTGTCTATATGTATTTTGTGGTCACACCCTCATTGCACCCCCGCCTAATGATTTTAAAAACTAGTGGTGAGCACAACTTTCCCTTGTTTGTTATAGTTCTACAGGAGCAGTGACCAGCTCCATGTTGTAGCTCCCACCCTCTCCAACTATAGTCAGGTGATCCCACTGGTGTCTAATAAAAGGGCAGCCAAGGTTGGGCGTTTTACTTTCGAAAGCAGCTAGTAAGTTGCAGGTAAAACATATTCGTCCCTTTTATAAAATGTATAATTGAACCATAGAATTCTTAATGAATCAGATGAAAATTGAGCATAGGACTGGCCAGATATGGGATGACTTTGACGTAGTTGGCCAGCTTAAATATATTGCAATATATGGACAAACAATCCCTGTTTTGTTTAAAGGGTAAGGCATTTTTCAGTAGCAGTATGCTACTAAATATATTGATAATGGGTTGAGTGCAGAGGAATTTTGTATTTGTCTATATATATATATTTATATATTTATATATATATATATATTTATATATTTATATATATATATATATATATTTATATATATATATACACAATCCGAAAAGCTCCTAGCGCACACCGTTAAAGTGAAATACCTGGGTGCTACCTTCAATGGCAGATTACGTAGTTTGCAAAAACGAAGATGCACACCAGGATTTGACAAAAAAGTTAAAAATCCATTTTTTATTAATTTACATTTAAAAAGAGCTAGTCAACGTTTCGGTCTAATTCTAAGACCTTTATCAAGACCCTGTTCACAGTAAGCCCTCCATGAATAAATAACTAAAAACATGTCACTCACCGCTTCGTGCCCGCCCCCATGATGGTCATGTGACTGAGAGGAAACCCATCACCAATTGT